>JAVXUO010000870.1:0-598667 GCA_033065855.1 Escallonia rubra
ACATATATGGAGGCTTCTGTAAAACAGAAATCCCAAGCATTGAAATGGAGAACAACTTTCAATAACCCTTCACAGATTAACAATATGATTTATTGATCTTAATTAAGTACTTTCTAGCTTAAACCATGTTATTCTCGGTCTATTTTTCATGACATGCATATGCAATGTCAGACTGAAAATGTCAAAAATGATGAAAGAAAAAAAAAAACACCTGGGTACCGGCACATACGGTAGCCTCAAAACGTTGATGAAGACAGTAGTAGATAGCAACTTGTATACCTTTCGACCTGAGGAATGCTCCGGTCACTGCATCGACAACTTCTGTGGAACCTGTCCCAACCAGTGAACGATGGTCATGGTCTCTGATGTCAAGTCGAAGTAAGGAACGGATTCGGAAAACATGGAGTGGGAATACAATAGGCATTTTCGTTGACAAAAACTACTTCATGAGCATCGATTAATGAACAAAGAGCCCTACAGGATTTGCAAGGAACGGATTCGGAAAACATGGAGTGGGAATACAATAGGCATTTTCGTTGACAAAAACTACTTCATGAGCATCGATTAATGAACAAAGAGCCTTACATGATTTGCAAGCAGCACGCAACAAGTTGGATGAACCGGATATGAGGCTTCATCCATAAGTTACTAAGCACAAACATAAGAGATCCGCTAGACCTGTTGTTCTAGTGTGCTCCAAATTTTTTTTGGGAGTTTAATTTTCAGGAGCCGAACTTACTACAGGTGCTTTGAGACCCTGTGCCATTTGAGATATATAATAGCAGTAATGCAAGCGCCGGACTCATACATAACTTTTCCAGATGCATCGTCTGTGCAACCAACAACCTAGAGGTTCCATTACATAAAAGCAGAAACCAAGTTCAAATACTGCTAAAAAGGATAATAAATTTTCATGTCATCATCACACTTGTGAGTACAACTCCACCAAGCCAACCCAGTGCCCGAAGTATGAACTACCACTAACTCTGCAGTTATCTAGTAGCTGCTTAAAACTGAAAAGCTTTGCACATAATATAGCAATCATGAATCAGAATTAGCTGCAAAGTTTGCAAAAATCATGTTTGTTAACAGTAATTGACGAAGTCATCCAAAGTTTGTATTCCAGAAAATAGAAGTTTCTTCTGGTAAAATAATAAAAACTCCAAAAACAGAGTACCTAGAGGAAGAAAATCAAACCAAAGAAAAATATTCTTGAAGAACAGTGGACATATACCTTCGCCATTAATTCATAACCATCAGATGTTTTGATGTGGACCACGGTAGCAGTAAAGCCAAGAAGTTCACATTATATTTCATCATGTAACCCAGCAGAACTAATAGCACCAGCAACTAGCAAGTTTGAAAGAATTCTCAATGATTGGTTCGAACTCACCACATCTTGATCCCTATACAAAATAATTAATGATTAATAGGTGCCTGAAAAATCAAATTCTAAATAATAGACGAAGTACGAAGAAAATGTAGATGGCATCTTAGTGACTATGATGAGGCGGAGCTACCAGGAAAGTAACAGAGATGAGCCTTAATCTACAAATGCTTCAGTGTATATGTAATTTTTCAAGCATAGGTCCGTTGAGAGCTAATTAAAAAAAGGAATGGTTCTCTATCATTTCTGTGTGCTTAATTTGTCCCCTGAGGTAATTACTACAATTGAAACATAATGAAGTGGTCACCACCCACACAATTGAAAGATAAAAAGGAACCTTGATATGCCACAAAACATACAAAATTTATTGAACATAACACAAGATTCTAATTAGGCACTCACACCAAAATGGCTTGGTGAACATGCTTTAATGCTACGTAAATGTAAGAACCGGGACTCCATGAATTGTTTCAATTTACCTGCATGAATCTTGGGGCCCTTTACACCACTTTTTTAGTGGTAGCAGAATAACTGATAGTGCTTCATTATCTTTACCAATAATCTTTGCACCCTTAATTGTGCAGGAGTAATTTCCAATCAATCTAACTCCTGGCAACCTGAATAGTGCAACATATGGTCAATACCAATTACCTCGGATACTAATTCAGCAAAACATGCAAAAATAATGTAACCACATTTTTAAGTGTGTGCACGCACGCTTGCATGCATGCCTATAGTAAAACATGAAGAAGAAAGATAGACTTCCAAATGGGGCTTGATCAAAATACATTGGATTTTATTCAAATCGTACCAAAAAAATCAAACTCAAGACAAGCAGGAAAAGAAATGCACACTATATGAATGGAAGAAAATAAGGTAAACGTCAATAAAACTCCTGAAGTAAAATGATATTCAATTTTCAGTTTGCAACGAGATAGCAGTAACTAATAATCTCGTGTCCAAACCATAGGTCGCACTTGATAGTAAAAAGGAATTTAGCAGCCTTACTCAACAACCGCGGAGATGTCCTTCAAAAACACATGCAATGTATGACGCTAGAGAACCAATACATGGAAAATGTTGCAAGGAGGTGGAATAGGTAGAAAGGCTATACTGTGGGCATACAAACAAACATATCATCACGTGTTATTTAATGCTTAAACCAAACCCCTCAGATCGATGCGTGTGCCTTTCTCCGCCCAAGTCCAATCACTGCCAATATCTCATGCTAGAGAACTCCTTGGTTCAAATTGTAACAAGGTATAAGCAAGAAATAGGAATAGGAAAAAAGGCTAATCCCTGAGGTATACATGTAAGCAAGTGGTGTAGTATCTTAGTTACCGCATGCCAAAGGAAGGAGCATCAAAGCAATACACGGAAAGCAATAAAAGTATCTAAGCACAAGAGGGTCCCTATAAGGAGACTCCTTTTTTTTTTTCTTTTGCTACAGAGCCCGTCTTTTTTTTTTTGGCTCGATAAGGAGCTTCTTTGAATGTGAGTTCTCCTCTTTACTTAAGGGAAAAAAAGAGAAATACTCTTTCTTGCTTAACCTCACCTTTCTTCTTCTTTGTATAGCTGCTCTGCATAAATTTTTCAGTCCCAAGTTAGGCATTTCCTTTTAGCATAATTGAATAGCTTCTGAAATGGAATCCCATAAATGGATGTTGTAATCACCCTATGTGATATGTAATTCATGACGCCTAAATTTTCTTACCACACCACATAGAAGCACCCATATCTAAAGAGACGTAATGCTTATGCAGAAAATTCTCGAAGTCTCCTAAAAAGATTAAAAACTACTTGATGGCTGATTTGAGAGGAGTTGATCGGTCAACTCTAACATTTTCATCTTCACAAATTCATCGCAGGACCTAGGACCCGTATTCTTTTCTCTGCTGGGAGGGCTAGAAAAGGAAATTAAAAATATTATAAGTAACGAAAGTGAATGTCTCAAACAAAACAGCTTCCTTATCGTCTACAGCTTTCAACTCTCAATCCGTAAAATACATTTTGAAAATGGTTTCCATCAGCGCAACAGAACAGTAAATGGTTGCTAACCTAATAAGATGCTGAAACTGGTGAAGGGCTATCATGGTGACATCATAAATTGATGATCCGGCCACCTGCAAGCACCAACCAAGATGCCTTCTACAAATTCACTCCGCCCTATAAAAATGAACTTCGATAAGGTCACCTCATAACAGTTGTAAACTTCTATTTAGCACAGGTTAACTACTTCCGAGCATACTTCCCAATACATTTACAGAATATGATTTCTCTAGTGAGAGCCTTTCGAAGTTTGAAACTTATGGAGCAAATCTGACTGGAGCTTTTGCTTCTCTGCCTCCAGAAATTTCATATCTAGTTTTTTACCTGCTTGCGTCCAGACTAATTCTCTCTTATTGCTCTTCTACTGGTTAACTCACAATTTGCAACACAAACACACTCATTGGAGACTCGTGTTTTTTAACTTTGTTCTCTGATGCGGCCTTTTCAAAGGTACTGGATGGCAAAAATCTAAGGTCAAACTTCCAAGTTTCATCTTTTATTAGCTAAGGTAAAGAAGAGCATCATGAATGCAAAGCATCCTCATGTATAAACCAAATACCTTGTCAACCGAGAAGATAAGTTTCAGTAAAAGAGAACAGTTAAGGTAAAGGAGAGCATCATGAATGCAAACTATCCTCATGTAAAACCCAAATAGTGTGTCAACTGAGAAGATTAGTCTCAGTAAAAGAGAAAATTACATACAATCCTAGTCATGGCATGATTACCTTGCATTACTTTTTTGTCGGCAGTTGTTCAAAACAATGCCAAAAGAAAGAGAAAAGGTATGTTGGTTTTGAAATGGAGGCATACCTTTGGTCAAGTGCTTGGATATTCAAAGCAAGCTGCGAAACCAGTAGTGGCCAGTGTGCTTGCTTTTCCAAAGTTTCTGAGAATGGCTATTATCTGATACAATTACAAGAAAATCATATGGCACATGTGGATGTGTACGCACTCACACAGTGGCTATGAACATTTTCAATCCAAAATGGCACCATTTTCTTTATAAAGCAGTCAATCCAAGCATTTTTAGCTATAGAATAACTCTCTGCATAGAAATCACATAAACCTCCAAAAATGTTTGGGATAAATGTAATAAATAGCTTTAGGCATAACAAAATCTGAGGCTTAAGTAAGTCAAATGACCGTTTGGCAAGGTATCCCATTCCTTCGAGTCTGCAATTTCCTAATAAATTATCTAGAATGATATGTAAAATAAGGATTTGGATGCAGCAAAGATGCCGAACGAAAAAAGCATAGAAAGTATAAATGCAGCAAAGATGCTGAAGACACCACCAGAGACATATTGTTCTCCAGCTGTGATGCCTAGGCTTCCAAACACACCGCTCAGCCCATAAATAGAATGTCCTGTGTAAGCGGGATAGACAAATATGGCTTACAAAGAAAGTTACTTTCTCCTATCAAACTATTGCCGAATCTCAAACTAAAGTACTGGGCGCTGATCATCACCGGTATGAACATCCAATAGCAAGAGCAGAGAAAGATTCCCCTAGTCTTTCTAATTCTGTGAAGTGAAAGCCATATGTGGTCAAGTTATAAAGCGATTGTTTTGATAGCGGTTTGTTGATTTTTACAGTCATAAGTTTAAAATATCACTGCTTATGATAAATAAGGCTAAACAATCTCGAAACCATTTTCTTTTCTTTCGTTCTTTGTTTTAACTCGTGCTTTTAAAGTAGCAATGACAATCGCAGGTTGATAAATATCTAGTCTACGGACACTTTTCTTAGTTTCTAAAGCCTCTTGTGAGTTTCTATAAGCTACCTTCCACCATTTCCTTAGCAGTTACAAGATTCTCGATGTTTTACAACTTCGTCATTACGAAATCTAGGAGAAAATCATAAGCTGCTGATTCTGCGATAGTTCAAATAATCTCCGGCGAAATAATCTTAAGTAGTCTCGTATAAAATTAAAAAAATATATGCATCAAGAAAAGTAACTTGTAAAACCACAAAACTTAAACAAGAGTAGACTTGAAGCCCAAATCAGCCAACAATAATTGAGAATGCAATTCGCATATATACTTAGTTGGATCTATTTCATACCAAGAAACCAGGTTCACGCCACTGTCAGCCGACTTATGAGGACCTGCAATACCAAACACCTATGTTCATCACGAAATTAAGGCACCCAAAAAGTTTAAATGGCATTAACTTCTTTTTCTTTGTAGGTCATGACCGTGTAAGTTTGCAAAATCTTGTTATACGTATTAACATGTACTCTCAGAAGCAAGTACTCATACAATTCTAATAGAAGTTCTTTTAACTTCTCACCTACAGGTAACTTTCACTTGACAGCATATAATTATCCAATACATGGCATATCTTATTAGTGGGGCCAACATCCAAACATAATCTAGGATTTTAGATCACCTAGTTCCTTTTGGGACAGACAATGACGAAGGGAACTAAGTGGCCTGACATTTTGTTCGCTCTAACATGTCAAGTGAGAGGTATTTGAGCTAGCTATTCGTTCAGGAGTAAACAAATGTTAGAACTTATTCTAATTGAAAAAGGTAACTTTATGCAGTGTAGTTACTTTTTCAAGGTTTCCAAGACCAACAGCGAATGCCAACTATCTTGTTCACACCTCCCTCCCCCTCGCAAGCTGGCGCAAGCCTATGGCAGCAAGGCTAAGTCAAAGCGGTGCTCCATAAAATCTGCATTAATGACTATTTCCACGAACATATAAGCTATGTTCTATGTCCTTTCAAATTTACTATCTCATAACCTGCATTGCGTCAGGGAGGTAACCTTATAACTGATATAATTAGGGGAGCGTAATCCATTAAGGACAACAATAATTATGAATTGCCAGTTGCAGTCTTTTATGTAAATAGATGTTGTATGCAAGCAGAGCAAGAATTATAAGGAAGGTTATCAATTAAATTGAGGACTCATAAAATTATATGTACCAACCTTAGAATACACACCAGCTCATAGTTTTTTCCAGCTCTCCTGCAACTGCATATAATCATTTAAAGAGATTTCTCAGCTTTTTGAAATCTGTCAACAAAGATGCTACAGTAGAAGAAAATCCATGATGCCACGTACCATTGCGTTCCTCTGCGCAGCTGTGTCTGCTTGTTTCTTTTTGGCCTTAATTAAGCTATTAAATTGTCGAAATAGGCGTCACTAACAAGTGGACAAGGTTCTCGTGATTACAAAACCATGAAACAATACGTTTTAATATCCTTTCATTCAATAGCTTTCCTTACTGAACCATTATAGGGAAGATTTTTGCAATTACACAAGTTTTGCCAAGAGTAACATGTTGGTTGGCAGAAGCATGTCAGATAAGCATCCAAAGGAGGAATTGCTTTTGACAAGAGAGTACTGTAAGTCGCACGCCACACCAATTCACAGGCTGTTAAATTCATGGCCTGACTGTGAATAGCATGATAAATAGCTTATTGGAGATTGTTACTCCCTATTACGGTAATTTAAAAGGTTTTGTTTCCTCCGACGCATCCACCTCTCTCCCACAAGTATCTAGCCATGGTGCCAGAATTGAGCCCCACTCACCATTGGCCAATAAGACATTATACAATATCATTCTCTATATACCTACCACTCAATGGGCTGATACTATAAGTTGCAAGCCATTTTTTCACGCGGTGCCTAAAAGCCATATTGAAGGCCAACTCTCACAACCACCAAGCATGATGCCATTAATCACCAACTATAAGAGTAACCACAGAAGTATGGTAATGTAACTATATCTTTTCTGGATTATGCAACAGGAATGTTTTAATGATAACAAGTATGTAGGTAGCGGATATGGACGTGCCAGGTATGATGAAAATGATCAAGTTTAGATTTTAAAAAGCTGGATGGAACTGGAGATTTACCGACTAATAGAAAAAAGGCACCAAATTCTTACGGCTGAAATTCATGTTGCATGACACTTGTTTCCAGATTTTATGGTAAAAGTTACAATCAGCTGCAAATCGAACCAGAGCTCTTCCATCTACATAAATTGGTTCAAACATTTCCAGATGTTGCAAGTGCAAGTTAAAGAGAAGGAAAAGACCAAGTAGCATTGACAGTCTCATGTTTCCTAATCAACACATTTCAAAGCAAACCTCAATGCGAAGCAGTAGAAGAAAATTCAGCACAAAAACTAACCAAGATGCCTTCTGCAAATTCAATCTGCCCTCTAGAAATGAACTTTGGCAAGATCACCTCATTACAATTGTAAACTGCTATAAAAAGCCCAAGGCCACAAGCTTTAGACCAACATGGAAGGTAGATGCCTGTAGTGGGAAAGCTTTGTTGGATGGGGGAGAGAGACTGGTTTTTTATTCTTTTGGCAGAGTATTAGCTGTGGTGAACATGCATTGTATGTAGGTAATTACTCTGTGGTGGTCAATATTTCTTAAAAAGGTAGAGATTCACCTTCGTAGCATAGAAATAATTGATCGATTGTAGTGGAAAAAGAAAACTTTTGGGTGATTTAAATGGGTGCTCAAAAGATATAGAAGAATCCAAACCAGAAAGAGTGGCAAAGAAGATCATTTTTCCAACACTTATTCTGTTAGTGAATACATGCACATAGTGTCGAAAGCCGATTATACAATTCGAAAAACATAAACCATAGAATCTCTCCTTCACGTTATATACTGAAAACATTATTCTAGATGATAACTTGGACCCAACCTGCAAAGAGCTCAAATTGACTTCAAAGTTTGCCTTAAAAAAGGCACTTTGCCATCTTGCTTGCCTGGCCAGTTAAGTAGTTTTAGGACATGTTAACTTGCACTAAACTTTTATAACTCTAGGAATCTCCAACAATGTTCCCATGGAAACCGGAGAGCTTGGCAAAAGAAAGGCATGTTAGATTGACAAAACGTCTTTCACCACAATAATTTTTTATGCTACTTAGGGCATCAAACCCGCTTGCTCAACTGAACATATTTCAGTCTCCTCATTCTTATATTATTTATAAGACTAAGAGTTCAAAATACTGTAGCAACAATAAACTTTTCTTGTACAATTCCTCTCTCTTTCTATAATGTCCACTATCTTCAATGGACACATTCACTTTTCATATCCTCAAAGTGACACATTAACTTCTCATGTCCTGCCATATCACAATCTGTTGTATTCTCCAAAGTTGTCTGCTTCTTTTACATCAGAAATGCTATGACGCCAGCAAAAGATTGAGTTTAACAACACCTTAAAGATATGGGATTGATGTCTTAGCACTTTAACTTTGCCACTTCAATAAACTTGCTCGATCTAGCCTGATGCTCATCTAATGAGACTTATTTACTTAAAACCAAAGGGTTCCCAGTCCACGAGTTAATTCCTCGATTTGAGGGGTCAATGCGCCCTATGTATACTGCACTTTCGCATGCTATCAGTGCTGATTTCTTCACGCACTTTTGAATACTCTGTAAGCATACGACTTTAAGCTGCACAATGTGCTGAGCGGGCATGGAGAAAACACATGGTTACATGTGGAATTTAAGGGATGTATTCTCTCAATCAAACTACCAAAGACCACGTTGGATGCAATTAATTGTGGAAACCACCTGTACTTTCTAAGATCACCTACTTTTTAACTTAATTCTCTCTTACCAACCCACTGCCTGGCCTGTCAATGTAGTTTTAGGGATATGTTAACTTGCACTAAACTTTAATTCCTCTAAGAATCTCCAATAATGTTCCCATACAGATTTCATGTGGCGCCGCTATCTTCTAAAAATGTTGCTCCCACATTTCATAAGTCAAGTACTCCTTATTAGTCATTCATTTGTCACCCATGACTCCTTTCAATCGCAGGCACACCGCGACAGTCTACAGCAAAGCTAATCCCACTGTATATTGTAAAAGTGGCCTATACCCTTTTTGGCTCTTATTGCCGAAGATTAAAATTGAGTATGTCCACCATATGCTGGAAGATGACATTCTGTAGTAGCTCTAAGATGTAGCCCTTGAAAGCCCACCATTAGGTACATAATGTAGATGGAAACACCAACCAGAATGTCTGTGCGCATAAATCAAAATCATAGATTTAAAGTACGTACATGTGCGTATATGTGAATTGTAATCATAGGCTGTATCTGAGGGCGGTGATCGAAGAGGAAGCAATACCATGTACATTAGATTGATCCGACACGTCATAGATAAACATCAGAGAACTGAATGCATTTCTCGAAGAATCAAAAGTGAACCAAATACAATTCTGTTAAATCAAAGACTAACCTGTAGATGCAGATGAATTGTGGAATACCAATCTGCAGATGACTTTCAGTTTGACCTCCGATTCACCATTTAGCAGTTTGGTATTTCTTCTGGTGGTGTTCACAAAAGATCTGGGCTGTAGATGAATTCTTGAAGTACCAATCTGTAGATGACCTGCGATTGCTGTTTCAGAGCCTGGTATTTCTTATGTAAGGATGGTTTTTCGAATGTCCGTGTTGAGAGCAGGCTGTCTATGAGAAGTGAGATCGATTGTTGTAAGAGGAGCAGGCGTTTGTTTATGGTGCCGTTTGGAGTCGCCATGCCTTTGACCAATTAATACAATTCGAATCCACTCTTAACACAGCTCTTGGCATGCCATTGCTATCTTCTCCATTCCATATTAAACATCAGACTTTATAGGCGTTTCCTTGGCCAGAGAAATTTACACCGGCATTTTGCCAACACCTAAAGGAATCTTCATACATTAATCCTCAAAACCAAGACTAATTAGAAAATCCCCGAGCACTGGATAAGACAGTTTGAAAATGGTACCTAAATCCTTTTTTTCCTATGCAAATCTTCCGAACAAAAAAAATCAGCAAATTCCCGGTTTTTTCTCCACCCGAGGCATTATGGAAAAAAAAACATTTCCTAAGCCCTTGTAATTTTCTGCATGGTTTTCGAATCTTCTTTTTACTACGTCGATCCTAAGAATCAAAAGTAATTAGCAAATCCCCTGGGAGAACTGGGTAAGAAAGTTTGGCAATTTGGAACCAATAAAGACATGAGTGAGGTGCTTAGAAGGCGCAAAGTAACGTTTTGCGCTAATACATATCTTTAAACACCTTGCATGCAATGGTAAAGGGAAATATAGCATGAAGCTCTTTGTTTAAGATTAATGGAGAAAGGCGTGGAGGAAAAAAAAGGAGAATTGGTGATGGCAACCAAAGCCAGAATGTCTGTGCACACAACTAATAATAGTGCATTTAAAGTACGTTACACATGTGCGTATATGTAATCATTGGCTGTGCTTGAGGGCTGGCCATGGTCACAAATGAAGCAGTAGCATGTGAGATAGATTCATCGAATGCGTCATAGATAAACATGACATGGAAGAATAGAATGTATGCGCTGAAGAATCAAAAGGGAGAATAGATTGTTTCTGTTAGTTGAGTCACCAAATGCTTCTATTAATTCAAAAACTGACCTGCAGATAGAGTCTTGTAGGAAGAAGTTCGAAGTACGAATTCCAGACCATTTGATGTGAGATTTGTCGTTTTAGCGGTCTTGTAGATCTTCTGTACCTATGGTTCTTTGTTCTTCACATGCCCTTCTTGAGGCCACACAAGAGTGTCTGTAAGGAGGGAGGGAGGTTGGCGTAAGAGAAACAGCAGTTTTCCTTTTTTAGTTAAATGGCGCCGCTTGGAGGTGGCCCAAGCGGGTGGCACAAGGTTGATTGGTTTTGAAAATACGGGGGTAGCTGGTAATATGGAGTATTTCAGAGGGTAATTTGGTCATGAAATGTGTAGAAACATAAACACATTCGACTATTAAGGTAGAGAGATTGGCTTGTAAGTAAGACGTCACATGGCGGTTTCTTAAGCTTAACATGTACTCAAAATTGAGATACACCAAGGTTAGTAGGTTTTTTATAGAATACAACATATATGAAAAAGTGAACATTGAAAGTGTTATTAGACAAGTTAAAGCATACTTGAAAAGGTTGCAATCAGTTCATCACATGCTGAAATCACTTGAAATTAAACACGAATATATCTGTGCGATAGCAATGTATATGGGCTACGGTTCTTGGATAATTATATGGCATTGCACCTTCGAAAAGGAGGTTCTATCCTAAGTTCTTCTCCCACAAAAGTACTAATTAAGAAGTTACAACTTGAGTGCAATTAAGTCCAACGCTCCATTCACCCCATTAAAATTCACTTTCAGAGGTCTTTTTCCCCTCCCTCTCCTCTATCTCTGTCCAGTTTGTCACATGAAAGCTTAAAAAGAAAATCAATATGAATGGCAAATGGGTCTCTGAAACTTGACGTGTGATTCCCCTATTTAGCCTTCTGTTTTGCTTCTTCTTCAATTCAAACCAGCAACTGAAAGTGTTACTTGTGATGATATTCCATATTATTGATGTGCTTTTGAAATTGGGCTTGATTTTTCAGCTGCAGCTATGGAATTTCAAGATCATTCTGGGAAGATCTCCCAACAAAGGAAACTGGGTAGGGGAAACAATGAGATCAAGAGAATCGAAAACATGAAGAATTGCCAGGTCACCTTCTGCAAGCGCCAAAATGGCTTGCTCAAAGAAGGCCTATGAATTTTTTGTTCTCGGTGATGCTGAGGTTGCCCTTATTTTCTTATCTAGTCGCGGCCGCCTTTAGGAGTATACTCAAGAACAGGCATAAATAATTTCAAGCATGAATATCCATGCATTGCAAGTCACCTAATTCCAAATTAGTGGTAAATTTGCATCTAGTTATCCAGCCAATGTAGAATCCTCAATGTCTATGAATGGCAAGGTAACCACACCTAAGAGTGAGAGCTTATAGTGGACGCAATCTCCACCTTTTTAGTGCAGCTCTCCATCTTCGTATATCACTCGCATCTAAGGGTTTTGTGCCTTTGACATATTAATACGATTCGAATGGACTCTTAACACAGTTCCTGGCATGCCATTACTAACGTTCCATTCCCTACTACACATCATCCCTTTAGTGGCACTTCGTTGGCCTCAGAATTCACACCAAAATAGGCATTCTATCAAACACGTAAAGACATCTTCTTACATCAATCCTCAAAACCAGGACTAATGAGTAAATTCCCTGCAAGCACTGGGTAAGACAGTTTGGAAATGGCTCTACATCCTCTTTTACCTAAACCTATCCTACGAACCAATGATAATTAGCAAATCCCGTGTATTTTCTCCACCTAAGGCATGTGATTTTCCTAATAATTCTTAAATCTGTTTTTTCCTATGTCAATCCTAAGAACCAAAACTAATTAACAAAATCCTCTGGGAGCACTGGGTAAGACAATATGACAATTTGGAACATAATCAACAAACAGTACAAGGATATTTCAAAAAGACGTGGAAACTGTCATAACATGGACCTGAATTTTCTGAAAATAAGGATTCTTTTTATTTCTTTTGCAGCCTTCATTAAATGTTCATCAAAGTATAGTATCACAGAGCATTTACCCTTCATTGTAGTCATATACAAATGTTCATCGAAGTATAGTATCACACAGCATTTGTAGATAGCATAAAATTTGGTTTGTTGTACCTGCAGCGCCATCGAAACATTCTGTTGAGCATGGTGAATCTGCAATCAATTGCCTTTTTCTTAGTCAATCATCAAACTTGACTGTAATTAGTTTAAAAATCCATATAATTGTAATTCTACACCATAGTATTCAGCAAATGCAATGGTCTTTTGGCAAGGGTATTTATGGGTAAATTCACCCACAGTTTGCCCTTATATGGATAAGAGTTGTATCTTGCATATCAGCCCTCCTTAATGCGTATAAGTCTATAAAACATTATTTTTTGCCGGTGTTTCTACAAACATGTCATGCCACACAAGATATACTCATGGAAACACTTTTTTTTATTTATAATCTTATCCTTTATGCACATTACTCTTGATTTTTTTTCAGGAGTTGTTGCTTTTATTAGCTTCTTCTTCTTCTTTTCAAATATCATAGCTGACTATCATGTATATTATATCTTTTTTTCCACTTCTACTTTACGTAGTCCAGTGGTTTTGGTGTCTTATATCTCATCCTAATTAAGTAACATTACAATTTATTTTTTTCAGGACTTGTTGCTGCTATTAACTGTTGCTTCCTTTTTTCAAATAGATAGCTGACTACCATGTACATTACATCTTTTTTCCACTTCTACTTTTCATATTCCAATAGCTTTGGTGTCTTATATCTCATGCTAATTAAGAATATTATGAAGGATAAAACACGTGTGTGGAAACGAAGGAGAAACTGAGAGTAGAAACTTAAAGGCAATGCAATTTTTTTTGTCTATATTGCTTAGATTAATAGATTTCGCAGACATAATTGTTAACTACAGGTGTAAAAGATAGATACCAAAAGGACTTTTGTTCTGCAAAGCATCCATCTAACAAAGAGAGAGGATAAGTTTAAGGACAAAGCTGTTAGGCGTAGAGTTGAATGGACATGCTTTAGGTGGTACCAATATAAGAGGGAAAAGATGACAAAGAAATAAATTAAGGTATAGAACAAAAAGAAAAAACATGTAGAGGGGAAAGACCTGACAAAACCTTGCTCTTACACTAAGGCTTTGGAGAACCAGAAAGTAAGGAAGGAAAACGATAGGAATTTCAAAGGGATTTATCTTTTCTAATTCGTAGTTAACGAAATATTCCACATTAGCAGGTTATCGTTGCTTTGTTATCATTTTTCAAGGTAATAACTTGTTAATTTACAATCTTAACAACTACAGCCACAAATTTCTGGCCTGTGATATCTAATATTTTCTCACATTTACTGGTTATTACTCAAACATGGTTGCTGAGGCAAGACCTCTTCTTTCATAATCATTTAAGCTTGGAAGTTGCCGGTATTGTAGCATTGAAGACCTTGCTGAGGCAAGACCTCTTCTTTTATAATCACTTATGTAGTCTGTCTATACATTTTGTTTCTATGCCATGTTATTTGTCTATGATTGGGTAAGACAATATGGCAATTAGGAACAAAATGGAAACACATTTGACGTGCTCAGAAGGTGCAAAGTAACATAGTGTGCTAATGCATATCTTCAAACACCTTGTGTGCAAAGGGGAAGACAACATGAAGCCGTTTTCTTAAGAAACCAATGGAGCACAGACATGTAGGAGCCACATAAGGAGAAAACTGGAGATGCTAACCCAAACCAAAATGTCTGCTCTTACAATTGAATTAGTGCATTTGAAGTACGTCACACATATGCGTACATATACATCATGATCATATGTTGTACGTGCTAATCATGGGTCTGGCTGTGGTGGTGAAGAATGCAATCTCATGTGTAGAGTGATGGAATGCGTCATAGATAAACGACTTGGAAGAAGAGAACGTATAACACAGAAGAATCGAGTAATGAAGTGTGATTCCGGTAATTGAGTAATGAAATGTGATTCTATTAATGCATAAACTTACCTGCATATGAAATATTGGATGAAGTCCTATAGGAAGAGCTTTCGAGTACAGATGCAGGAATTGTGTGATGCGAGATTTGCCGCTTAACAAACTGGTAGTTCTTTTATGAAGACGGTTCTTCAGATGGCCTTGTTGGGCAACGCCAAAGCGCATGTGTGCAGGGAGATCAGGTTGGCGAAGAGAAGAACCGTTTTGTTTTTTAGACTGGCACCGTTACCGTTTCGAGGTCGGGGTGACCGGATGGCAGGAGTTGCTTTGTGGTTTTTAAAACAGGCAGGTAAATGGTAATATGGTATATTTTCAAGGGTATTTTGAGAATAAAAATGTTTAAAAACATGTCTAAACACATGATACTTTTAAGATAGAGAGACTAGTTAGATCCCCACACGCTAGGGGTGTGGGTGTTGCAAAGATGTTGTTTATGCAAAAATTGAAATCGAGAGTGTTATATTATTCAATTTTAAGATATTGAGAAGATGCCCTCTCTTACGTACTATGTTAATTAAGCAGGTGTAAAGTGAGATTTCTTCTACCTTGTGAGCATATTAACTAAAGTACAAGAAACATTTGCTCTTGATCCCAAAGGTAAAGTTTGCCAAAACTATATATTACTAAAGAAATCTAATATAACCCGCTTTTACCCATTTCCTTTACGAAACTACTTTCACCGGGTTATTGATAAACTGATGGAAAGAGCTCTGCTACTCCTGCGACAGAGAGAATAACCAAAACACTTCTAGATCAAACCTTTGCAACTCCTGCATTGACCACTTGACCTCATATTACTAAACACATCCAAGATGGAAACTTGAAGATGAAGTTGTAGTCGCTGAAGATGAAACTTAGCTTCTATGTATTCTCAACTCTTGAACATAGTTGGTGTATTAATCTTGAATATTTTACAATTACGTAAAACAAAATCAGTCTTAGGTAAGTTAGCATCAAAGCACGTGCTAGCTCGTTCTGCAAAAGGGATAATCAGGAAAAATGTCTATTACATGCGTTTCGTATAAAACATAACAAGAAACATATATTTTTTACAATTTCAAAGAAACTTGATTCACCCAAGCTTCGCATTGATCTTTTGAAACCTGCTGAGGGCTGAATGATATGGCAGAGCATGCTGCTTTAAGAAATAGAAACTCAAATAAATATTAGTCTGCCTTTACGTGCTATATATACTATTTTTAACTCCAGAAATTATGTTTTGACAAATATAAATGCAACACATGTAAAAAAAAATGTTCTGATGCATTAGTATTTCCACATAGCACATGCAAAAGACCAACTAACTAAGATAAACTAATAAATTGAGATACTGATGCAAGTTCTTCCCTAAGTGCATATATTTAATCGCCCATTGAGATCGATTGTCATTTTGTTGGCTAGGTTAGACATCAGTAGTGTTACCATTCAACAATTAGCATTTTCTTCTCATTTGTAAGCTCATGTTTTCCTCGTAAAGTCAAGCTCTAACATTGACCAAGCATAATGAAACATCGCATAATGCAATCACTAATTTCTCGAAGCATCCAATGGCACAACTACCTTTAAGAATCGTCTCGCTGGCACCATTACTCCCACAAGTAAAGTTATGAAATTCACATTTCACAGCTAGAACGATAGCATATGTTTACTAAACAAGTCTTTAGAAGCCGACAGTTTTGGATGCACTTACAAATAGTGCATACACTGAAAAATGAACTAATACTAGCCATTGTTTCCTTGCAAACAACGTGAAGTTTAGGACGATAAAAGTTTTGTTCGTTACTGTTGTAAAAATTATAAATAGTTTCATCAAGGTTCTGAGCACTGAGATTCTAGTCGTAAGTAGCAAGATGAACACAATGTATGTCATAAACTCAAATTAATCCTTGTACAGTGCTTTATGGCATAATTCAAATGATGTTGTTTTAGTGGCAAAGCGCTAATGCAGTCTAGCAAAGAAATGAATCTATATGCTACCCGATAAACTGAGAGTTAATTAAAGGATCTTACCCAGCGGGTGACCAAAATGAGAAGTGGAGTAATGGAAAAACACAAGGGAACATGAGTAGCGATCATCTGTCTTCTATGCGGCTGATAGCCAGCACAAACCAACACATACAAGTAGAGATCCACTACTCGCTTCCATTTAAATAGATTAGAGTTCTATCGCATTTAACATACGTCTGTCTCATTTCGGCCATACTTGCATTAGTAAAAACAAAAACAATCTGAACAGTAGGTGTAGTTAGCAACATTTTAAGCAGACTACTAGATAACAAGAAGAGGAAAAATAATTCACGCGACAATCTTACAAAAGTGTTGCCAACGAAATCCAAATCAATCATCTTCGTAAAGTAGAAATCACGTTTTTCTGAAGTAAAATCCCATTTTCAAAACACTTTTTTGGAACTTATTTATGTTTATCTGCTTGTGCAAAATTCTTGGAAAGGAAAAAGTTATGAACATGAAAATCACGTTTTACTTTTATCTTGCCAGAAAGAAGCGCGAGGACTTGCATTTCTTGATGCTGCATTTCAACCACCATCCCCACCACTTTCGTCGT
This sequence comes from Escallonia rubra, assembly GCA_033065855.1. NCBI lineage: Eukaryota > Viridiplantae > Streptophyta > Magnoliopsida > Escalloniales > Escalloniaceae > Escallonia > Escallonia rubra. The sequence goes on from JAVXUO010000870.1 coordinate 17,381, forward strand.
AAGAAATTCCCTTCTCCTACAACCACCGAACCATCTTCACCTGCAACCCATGTCCACGTGGTATATGCCCCCCTTCTAAACAACCGTCCAAATCATCAGCACCAAAAAAAAAAAAAAAAATTAGGAAATTGCCACTAGTGCCCTCACGGCAAACACTTCTCTCCACCAGCTCCACCGCTCCGAGTAACGCTACTACTGCTACTATACCAACCAACATCCAATCCTAATCTTCCAAAGAAGCACGATATCAATTGAGTACATATAAAACTTAGCGGGCAGATGAAATACATTATTGGATCTATGCACATATGCTTTCACATAACTTGTGGATCTGCTAAAAGTTAGTATACCCTGAAAAACAAATTCTGATATTAATATTTTTAATACAGAATTTTGGGATTTATAAAGTAGCGTCGGTTTAGTAAATAACTGGTTTTTCGGTTATAGGGTAAACTATAATTTACAAGGATCATTTTAGATAAGCTTTAAAACTTTAGGGGGTTTATTGTAATTTACCACCTAAGCCTTGTCCCAACCGTTATTCCTTAGGGCTAATTACACCTATGTCCCTGAGGTTTGGGGGTAATTACACTCAAGGACACAAAGTTTCAAAATGTAACACTTATGTCCCAAAAAGGTTTCAAATGTATCACCCGTGCCATCTGTTAGGGTTCCATCCAAAAAATATATTGTTCATCATTTTGTATTTTAAAAATGACAATACTGCCCTTGTACAATACAACTTTGAATAATTTTTATAAATTTTAAATTAGGATAACAAATCTTAATTCTTTAAAATTAGGGTTTGAAATTAGGATAACAAATCTGTTTATTATTATATATGATTTATTTATCAGTTTTAGCTTTAGGATAGTCTTGAAATCCTAATTTGCAAATTAGGATATTCTTGAAACCCTAATTTACAAATTAGGATTTTCTTGAAACCCTAATTTGCAAATTAGGATTTTCTTGAAACCCTAATTTGCAAATTAGGGTTTTATGTTCTATGTTCTCTCTCCCTACCACCCCGTCGCCGCCACCCACCCCCCGTCCACCCCCATCGCCTCCCCCACCCTCCCTTTAACCTGTGGCTGCCCCCATCTTTCCCCTAATCCGCCGCCGCCCCTACCGTCCCCACCAACCTGTCGTCGCCCCTACAGTCCCTCCAACCTGCCGTCGCTGCCCCTACCCCCTCGTCCCTACCCCGTCGATCACCATCCCCCTGCCCCCATCCTCCCCGCCCCGTCGCCGTCCCCAGTCGCCTCCACCCATCCCCTCGTCAACCCATTTCACACCTCCCCTACCACCGCAGCCCCCATCGTGGCCCAACCAATCAGATCCACCCGTCACCGACCAGATCGAGCTAACCCGCGGCTGGCCATACACCTGCAAACACGCACGCCGGAAAAAATGGTCTGCCGGCAGTGGGTTATGGTTGGACCAGCTTTGATTTGTGTATAGTGGTGGTGTAGGTGGGTTGATCGGCGGTGGGGAGAGAGAGAGGGGGCTGCCTGCCGGCGTGGGGAGAGGGGAGGGGGCTCTCGGCGTGGGGCTGCCGGCGGGGAAAGAGAAGTGTAGAGAGAGAATTTAAGGGAGAATTTAAGATAATGGCAATTGAAATAAATAGATTTGTAACTTGAGGGCAATAAAGTCATTTTGTTAAAACTGTTAGGATTTTTAGGGTTCCGTTTGGTCAATGGACACAAGTGTAATTTGTCCAAACTATTGTCCTTGTCTGTAATTATACCCTAACCTCAGGGATATAAGTGTAATTTGCCCTATTCCTTATTCTGAATCACTATTATTTTCCACTCTTACCTAGGAGGCCGCAAGTTAGGGTTAGGAGCGATTGTGGTGAACAATTGAGGATTTTGACAACATTGTTGATATTTTTGGTAAGTTTTATCAAAACAATATAGTGAATTTAGTTTGTAGGTTTAGTGTTACAAAACCTAGATTGATACTTTAAGAAGCGTTTGACAAATTTTATTTCTTTTGAAAACTAGAAAGAGTTTTCAATTTTTTTTCCATTAGTTTAAAAAATTGTTGACGTTTGACAGAGTTTCAGTTTTCAAAAAATTGAAAACCAAAAGAGTTTGATATGACAACTCTTTGAGTAATTTTTTTTTATGTACATTCTTACATAATTAAATAAAAGAAAAAATTTTGCTGTTGACTAAGAAGTAGCCTCATCCTGCTATCCCTCCATGTGGCAGCGTCTCATTGGTCCAGCAAACCGGCCATCACACTCTTTGCACGTGATCTACCTTGAAGACTTAGCGGAATATCACCGTTAAATGCATATCTGAAATTTCGGTGTGAACGGTCATCACTTAGGTACTCTCTCTCTCTCTCTCCACGCCCCCCCCCCCCCCCCCATCTTCTTCCTCGCGTTCACACTCCAAAAACTGCTTCTGTCAAGTGATCGATTGATGTTGTTAATTTGAAGACTGGTAAATTTCTGGGATCCAAACATTTCAAGTAGAAAATGGAGAGGAAATTGTGGAGAAGGTACTGACTGAACAGAACATTGTGAGATAGTTTCTCCACAATGGGAAATTGCTGGGAAAGGAAATGGAAGTTATGAGAAATTTGTATCATATGCATTTGATTCTTGAGAAAATAAAGCAACAGGAACCTTCAAGATTCTTGGGATTTGCGGTTAGGTTTCTAGCAGCTTTAATTTATAAAGCTTTGATGCCAAGGAAAGTGAGTTCACAGTCAACGTGGAGGTGCCACAAGGAATGCAGTCAGAGTTAGATGCCAAGTATATTGATGTGAGACACATCAAGGGTGGAGCAAGGACAGAAACCAAGGGTTTCCCAGACAGAGCCTGAGGGTGGCAGTGCTGCGAGGGCGATGGTGCAAGGTGAATACACGACGATAGTCACAGTTCGATGCTTAGGTCCAGAGTCAAGGTCCTATATGTTTCTCTTTCTAGGATTCTAGAGTGAGAAAGTGAAAATATTCTGAAAATGTCCCCCTCCGTCACAAATGAATTCTCAAGACCTCTATTTATAGAGATTGAGATGATGATGTCATTAACCGACACGTGGCACTCCCTGGGAGTGACATGTCACCGGGGGGTCCATGAGTGCCGGTGCTCCACGGATTGTCGGATCGTATATTCACCCAGCCTGCTCCTCACAGCGTCGCTCTGTCTGTCTGGAAAGACTGGCTCCCACAGCGTCAGTGTGGCCAGAGAACCCACTTGATCTAGCCTTCAATCCAAGCCCTTGCAGAGTCCCATAGGCCTGGCAGAGGTGGGGAAGACCCGACGCCCAACTACCAGGTGAACTAGGCGCAACGCCCTCCGAAGACTTGCTCCCGTCTCGGAGTGACCCGGGGGTCATAGTCCTTAGGGGTGCCGACGCAAGCCCCCAGTGCCGAAGCACGTAGGCCAGTCACGCAGGCACCCTGGCGGAGATAGTATCCCGGGTGAGTAGCCTGTTCCGCGGGTCAAGGTAGCATCCCGGAGGAGCCGTCTACCTGGCCGGCCGAGGTAGCATCCCGGAGGAGCCGTCTACCTGGCATAAGGAGAGTCTTCATGCCGAAGCACTTAGAGCTCCCTGATGGAGATAGTGTCTTAGAGAGCGAGCCTATCCCCACGAAGGAGTCCTTGTGCCGGAGCACTCGGAGCGCGTCAAGGTAGCATCCCGGAGGAGCCGTCTACCTGATGGGCCGAGGTAGCATGCCGGATGAGCCATCTACCTGGCAAAAGAGAGTCTGCATGCCGGAGCACTTAGAGCTCCCTGGCGAAGATAGTGTCCCAGATGAGTCGCTTATCCCCGCAGGATGATGTACACTTTGGAGAGTGGGTCGAAGCATGTTCCATGACCAAGGCAAGGTGCGCATGGTGTGGTGAATGAGTGTGGTGCTCGGGGGGCATGTAACATGATTATGGCGTATGGGCGTGATGGACTGCGTATGGTGCTGGGGGCACAGTAGTGTGACAGAGAGCCTGGGGGCACGGCTATATCAGCGGCGTGGCACACAGGCGCGGCGGAGTGTTGGAGTGCAACGCCCAGACGCCAGCAACGGGGGGGTCGCGGAGACGACGTCCGGGCGACGGACGACGAGCTTCACGGAGTTGGCTCACGGGCGCGAGTGAAGTCCAGACGATGGGGGTCGCGGGAGATGACTTCCGGGCGACGGGGTCGCAGAGTGATGTCAGGGCGACAGGGTCCTGAAGTGAAGTCCAGGCGACGTGGTCGCGGAATGATGTACGGGCGACGGGGTCATGGAGTGATGTCCGGGCGACGTGGTCACGGAGTGATGTATGGTCCCTTGAAAAGAAGTGAAGTTGTTAAGTATGGAGGTCAAAGGCCAACCCATAAGAGGAGGCCGAGGCCGACCCCATGGGGAAGGCCAAGGTCGGGGCTGACCCCACGGGGAAGGCCAAGGCCAGCTTCCTTGGGCAAGTGCCATGGCGCGCCGACGGATGATGCGCGATGTGCGACGGTCGAAGCGTGATGAGGCGTCACGCGAAAATGAGTTTCTTAGTGACGAAGTAACGTAACGAAAGTGAGAAGTGCACGTGACTTGAGCGTGCATGCTTTGACCGGTTGTGAGCGTTGAATATTGACTGTTGCTTGTGCGTAGAGATGTCAAACGGGACGGGCGGCCCGCGGGCTGGCCCGACCCGGCCCGGTTCTGGCCCGGGCTGGCCCGGACCCGTCGAAGAACAGTAGAGGCCCGCGTGCAGAGGGCCTGGGCCTGGACCAGGCCTTCAAAATCTGGAAAATCGGCCCGGCCCGGCACGGCCCGGTTTTGGCCCGGTTTGGCCCGGGCTTGGCCCGGTCAGCTGCCCGGGTTTGGCCCGGTTTTGGCCCGGTTTTGGCCCCACTTTTTTGAATCTTTTGCTTTTCCCCCCCTTTCTTCCACCCTTTTTCCAAACTTCCACTTTTACCCCCCCAACAGCTATATAACGGCTAGTTTGGGGGGTATTTTAGTCTAACCTATATTTTTCAACTCTTTTACACTCTTACCCTCCCCAACAACTATAAACGGATAGTTTGTAGGGGTATTTTGGTCTTTTGTGAAGTTTTTAAAATCTATAAATTCACATCATTTCTCTCTAATTTTTCACACCAATCTTCTTACTCTCTTCTTACTCTCACAACAAGCTTTGCTACTATTTTCCTCTCCAATTACTACTCTTGCTAATTACTACTAGTATTTACTAATTACTACTCTTGTTTATTAATTACTAGTCTTGCTAAATTCTTTTTAATTACTAACTCTCTAATATTTGTTACTCGTTCATTCTTTTAATTGTTATTTCTTATTACTACTAGTATTTACTAATGTTGAGATAGGACAAAATCTGGAGAGAAAATTTTGTTTCTATTTCACTCATTTATGTTCTCGTTACATTGTATATATATACACTGATGTTTACATTTGAATAGTAATCTATACATGACAAGATAATGCACACGTGCCAAATCCTAGAAGCTTAAAACAAGGAGATATTATTTTTGAATTTGAACTTGAAGAGATTTGGTTTGTGGTGCTTCAATAGCCCCCCGCAAGCTCAGCGTGTCACAAACGTTGAGCTTGGACCTAAGAAGTTGAAAACGCCGTGTGGACAAGGGCTTCGTAAAGATGTCAGCGGGTTGATCAACACTAGAGATGAACCGAACGTCAAGAGTACGTTGCGCAACTCGCTCACGGACAAAATGATAGTCTATCTCAATATGTTTGGTGCGAGCATGAAAAACCGGATTTAACGTGAGATAGATAGACCCAATGTTGTCACACCATAGCGTAGGCGCCTGAGATGGACGGAAACCAATTTCAGATAGTAGAGATTGTAACCACTCTACCTCAGAGGTGACGGTGGCAAGGGCTTTGTACTCAGCTTCAGTACTTGAACGTGCAACGGTGGGTTGTTTCCGAGAGCTCCAAGAGATTAAATTGGGGCCGAGGAAAACACAGTATCCACTGGTCGAACGACGATCATCAGGGCAACCAGCCCAATCAGCATCAGAGAATGCGGAAAGTGATAGAGTTGACGACTTGCTCAGGAATAATCCATGATTAAGGGTATCTTTGAGATAGCGCAGAATTCGCTTCACAGCAGTCCAATGTTCAGATGTTGGGGCATGCATAAATTGAGCGACCTTATTCACAGAGAATGAAATATCCGGTCGTGTAAATGATAAGTACTGGAGGGCACCAACAATACTTCTATATTCTGAAGGAGAAGGATGGGGTTCACCTTGATGCCGAGAGAGCTGTGTAGAGGTAGACATTGGTGTCTGGACTGGTTTTGCATCAGAGAGATTGGTGCGTTGTAGCAAATCAGTAATATATTTGCGTTGCAGAAGAAGAAGACCAGCTTTTGAATGAATGACTTCAATGCCCAAAAAAAATGTGAGGGACCCTAAATCCTTAACAGAGAACTCACAATTCAAATCATTAACGAGCTTATTGATTGCAGAACATGAGTTGCCCGTTAGAATAATATCATCGACATATATTAGAATGCAGAGAAAAATATTTGATTCTCGAAAGAAAAAGAGAGAGGTGTCAGATTTACAGGAAGTGAAACCCAACTGAATTAGACGTTGTGACAAACGGGCATACCATGCACGTGGGGCCTGCTTAAGTCCATAAAGGGCTTTACGTAATTTGCAGACATGGGAGGGAAATTGAGGATGTTGAAATCCAGGTGGTTGAACCATGAATACATCTTCGTCTAAGTAGCCATGTAGAAAGGCATTGTTGACATCAATTTGACGAAGTGGCCAGCCTTGAGATATAGCAAGAGATAGAACAACACGAACAGTGGTGGGTTTAATGACAGGGCTAAATGTCTCGCCGTAATCAATACCTTCTTGTTGTTTGTAACCTTTGGCAACCAGGCGAGCCTTGTAGCGGTCAATAGACCCATCGGCATGACGTTTTATTCGAAATAGCCATTTACATCCAATAATGTTGGCATGAGGTGGTGCCGGAACCAACGTCCACGTGCCATTACGCATGAGCGCATTATATTCATCATGCATAGCATGACGCCAATGAGGTTCTTTGGAGGCTTGGGAGTAACAAGTTGGTTCAAGCTCACATACGAAAGCAGAGAGAGGATATTTGGACGCAGAGTATATTTTTGGTTTATGTATTCCAGCTTTGGAACGAGTAATCATGGGGTGGGTAGCAGTTTTTGTGACAGGTTGAGAAGAAGGTGACAGAGAGGAAGGTGGGTCGGCTAATTTTGAGGACGTAAGGGGATCAGATAGTGTTGTGGGCAGATCAGGAGAATTTTGAGTTGGAAAAGATGAGGATGACACATGTGGAAGGGAGGAATTTGTTGAGATTTGATTTGGAGAGGATAAGGCGAGAGAGGGAGAAGACAGCCGGCGTGTAGAAGGGATTGAAGGTGTGGGGTCCACGGATAAAGGTGTGTTTAAATTTAAAGAGGGTGAATGAATTGGAGATAAAGATGTGAGAGGATTAGTGATGGGGGTTAGTTGGCGTGAAGTGAGGGATTCGGGTTCATGAGTTGTTGGGATTTGGATATTTGAAAAAGAAGTAGGGTAGGGTGGGGAAGGAGGCAGCCGGCATGGGGAGGGGAGAGAGGGTGGAGGTGAGGGCTCCACGTGGGACCTAGGTGAGGAAATATGTTGGGATAAGGTAAGTATTGATTTGGATGGTTGTTGGGGTTTTAAAGAGGATGTGGGGCCAACAAAAGTGGAAGATGATGAGGAAGTGATGGGAGAGGGAGGATAAGTCACGAAAAGTGGGGGATTTGATGAGGGAAAATCTGATGGGTAAGAGGAGAGAGAGAAGGTGGTGGAATGTAAATTATGAGACCCATTAGGAGAGTGAAGAGCTGGAAACATATTTTCAACAAAAGAGACATGAGGCGTAATATACACACGTCCCGTAACGGTATCCATGCATTTATAGCCTTTATGAAGAGTACTATACCCAAGAAATAGGCAAGCTTTGGACCGATATTCTAATTTATGAGAGTTATAGGGACGAATATGTGGATAACATAAACAACCGAAAACTTTGAGACGATGAAATTCTGGAGAGGCATGAAATAATTTTTCTAATGGGCACAAATTGTTGATGAGTGGAGAGGGCAAGCGGTTAATAAGAAACACTGCAGTGCTAAAAGCATCATCCCAAAAACGTTGAGGAAGATGTGCATGGGCAAGAAGGGAGAGACCCGTTTCAACAATGTGTCGATGTTTGCGTTCGGCCACGCCATTTTGTTCATGAGTATGCGGGCATGATAGGCGATGAAGGATGCCATTTTGCTTGCAAAATTTTTGAAGAGGGCGATTTTCACCTCCCCAGTCAGTTTGAAGGGTACGAATTTTGTGGCCGGTTAAATTCTCCACTAACTTTTTAAATTGAATGAAAACATGCATGACCTCAGACTTGAGTTTGAGAGGAAAAATCCAGACATATCTGCTAAAATCATCAATGAAATGAACATAATAGCGGAAACCTTGATGAGAAACAATAGGAGAAGGCCCCCACACATCACTGTATATTATTTCCAAGGGAGAGGATGACAATACATGAGAAGACTGAAATGAAAGGCAATGACTTTTTCCAAAATGACAAGCTTCACAACTTAGACTACGTTTATTTTTTTCAACTGGAATTGAAAACCTAGACACTATTTTAGAAATAATATTGAAAGACGGGTGACCCATCCGATTGTGCCAGAGCTGAAGCGGCGCACGAACACCAACTAAAGCAGCAGGATGCGGAGAAGGATGCATTGACAGCGATGGTGGGAGTGAAGACGACTCAAGTTGATAGAGACCGTTTTTAAGTCGGCCGTGAAGAAGAACTTTCCCCGAAATGCGATCCTTGACAAGCACAAAATGAGGATGAAATTCAAAAAACACATTATTGTCAGTAGTGAATTGACGCACAGATAGCAGATTTTTTGAAATAGATGGAACATGTAGCATGTTACTCAATTTAAAATTAGTGGAGGATGAATTTAACATCGAAGTGCCAATGTGATGAATTTTCAAACCTGTGCCATCACCCACGTGTACTTGATCAGGGCCGTGATAATCAGTACGCTCGGATAGATTGTTGATGTCATGAGTGATATGATGAGTGGCACCTGAGTCTGGATACCATGCAGGATCAAGAGTGGAGGGGGACGGTGGACCAGCTATGTAGGTAGCAGTGGGTGTATGGGAGGAGGAGCGAGAGGCACGGTGAGGACAATTGGGTCGAATATGACCGGGTTGATGACAGTGGTGACACACGATTGTGGAAAATGACTTCCGTGGGATTTGATAGGAGTTGGTAGGTAGAGGAAGTAAAGGTGGCTTGGGTGAAGAACCTCCGTCACGCCACTCACGCCCATTGTTTCTGTTACGCTGGGAGTGACCTCCTCGAGAGTGTGAGGATGGAGATGACAGATGATGTTGTTTCAGAGGTGATGGATGCATCACTGCATGGACCTGCGGAATGAGATTCTCACGAATTTGCTGACGATCCAAATGGGATTCATGTGTGAGAAGCATCGAATACAAGGAGTCCAGAGAAATAGTGTCGGATCGAGTTGTGATGGAGGTCACAAAAGACTGATAATCGGAACCAAGGCCGATCAGTAAAGCATTAACAAGATCATCATCAGATAGCGGTTGACCAATGGCAGCCAACGTATCACGAATACGTTTTCCTTTTTGAAAATAGTCGTGCATGGATGTATCGCCTTTATTCAACTGGTGAAGATCAGAGCGGAGATTAAAAATCTTCGCTTTTGATTGCGATGCGAACATGCGATCAAGGGATTGCCAGACATCAGAAGATGTGTGTAGACCAATTACCTGAGCCAGAATTGGCTCTGTAAGAGAGGACAAGAGCCAACTTAATAAAAGTTGGTCTTGTTTATGCCACAGAATATAAGAAGGATTCATTTCTGGAGAAGCTTCAGTTGATGGAGATGGATGAACAAAAACAGCAGGTTCAGCAGAGGGGGATGAAATGACAGTTTCAGAAGGAACAAGATACTTAGGTGGTGGAGCAACAGAGCCATCAACAAAGCTCAAGAGATCATAACCTCGTAGAAGAGGAAGAAATTGGCTCTTCCATAAAAGATAATTATCAGTGTTGAGTTTCACAGATATGAGGTGTTGAATTTGATTAAGTGGAAATATAGTAGGTGAAGGTGATGTGGGGTTGGAAGAAGTAGCCATGTAGGATGAAAGAAAATGACGGGCAGAGGAAGCAGGAAGGAAGAACAGGGAAAAAAAAGCTTAGGCTCTTGATACCATGTTAAGATAGGACAAAATCTGGAGAGAAAATTTTGTTTCTATTCACTTCATTATGTTCTCGTTACATTGTATATATATACACTGATGTTTACATTTGAATAGTAATCTATACATGACAAGATAATGCACACGTGCCAAATCCTAGAAGCTTAAAACAAGGAGATATTATTTTTGAATTTGAACTTGAAGAGATTTGGTTTGTGGTGCTTCAATAACTAATTACTACTCTTGTTTATTAATTACTAGTCTTGCTAAATTCTTTTTAATTACTAAGTCTCTAATATTTGTTACTCGTTCATTCTTTTAATTGTTATTTCTTATTACTACTCTTATATTTAGTTACTCTTATTATTTCTTATTATTACTAACTTTGTATTTAGTTACTCTTACAAAGTTTAGCGTGAAATATGTCTAGAATAATTAAGAGAATTAGGCGTGCATCGTCATCACGAAAAACATCATCATCATCGCAAGCACCACCACCAGCACAAGCGCCAGCGCCACGGCCATCAGAAACACCAATCCAAGCACCAACACAACCATTCGTTCGTGGACGAATGAGTACAGGCTCTATGATAGATACCCAAGCCAATTGGGAGTTCAATCAAAACATTTCAGATTTTGAATACACGCCTGATGAAGACCCCCCGCATTATAGTCAAAGACGCAGCTCGGTTGGCGAAGCTACTACTCAGTGGCATAATCTCAACCCTATGCCTGGTCATGATGAAGAAGGGCCGAGCAATGCCTCCGATAACGTGCCAGAAGTCCAAAAGGGGAAAAAGAAGAAAGCCAAGTGTTGGAATCATTTCGACGTAGTTATGGTGGACGACATCCGAAAAGCTCGATGTAAGTACTGTCTTAAATTATTTTCGACTGGTAGTGGTAATGGACATCTTAACAGGCATTACCCTCAGTGTGCACCTCGACAAGGCCACGTCGAACCTACCCAAACGCAGTTATCTTTTGACGGTAAGTTATTTGTTTATAATCAGCGAGAGCAAAGAGACGGTCTCGCTGAATTTGTTATTCATGATGAACAAGCCTTTTCTTTTGCCGATAATCCTAAGTACTCTAGATATATGAACACATACGTCCAACCTTTGTACAAAAAGGTTACTAGAAACACAACTAGATCCGATGCACTCCGACAGTACAAGGCTGCTAAAGCACGCCTTATCGATTATTTCGATAAATTTGACGGTAAAGTTAGTCTTACTTATGATATTTGGCAATCTCCTTATACTTTTGTTAGTTATTCTTGTGTGACCGCTCATTGGATTGATGCAGATTGGGTTATGCACAAGAGAATCATTGCTTTCGAGCACTTCCCTTATCCGCACGATGGAATGAACATTGCTATTCTTATATTAAAAGCATGCACCACATTTAAAATTAAGGATAAGATTATGAGTGTTAGTTTTGATAATGCTTCTAATAATAAAGCTGCTGTTGCAGCTTTAAAGGAGACGCTTCAACCTGTACTTCATGGTGAATTATTTCATGTTCGCTGTGTTTGTCACATTATTAATTTAATTGTTCAAGATGGTTTAGCTTCTGCAGGAGATATTCTGCTCAAAATGAGGGGTATGACAGCGTATGTTAATGGCTCGAGTTTGAGAACACAACAATTTAAAACGTTGTGTGTTCAATATAATATGCCTCGCAGGAGAGCAGTTACAGATGTGGTCCACAGGTGGAACTCTACATACCACATGCTTTTACACATTCTGGCATACCGAGAAGTCTACACGCATTTTCTACTAACCCAGTTCCCAGCCGGCTTGCCAACTCAAGAGGAATGGCAGATGGCCACATACCTAGCTGAATTTTTTGAGGTATTCTACACGTCTACCAATTTATTGTCTGGTACGTACTATCCCACCTCTCCTCTCGCTGTGATAGAAATTCTGAAGATGGCTACAATGTTAACAAAATGGAGATATATAGGACCCTTTAGGGAAATAGTACAAGTGATGGATCAAAAATTTAATAAATATTGGAGTAAACTGCCTGCTATTTTTACTGTGGCTACTTGTTTAGATCCTAGGTTAAAGTTGCATGGCGTGAACGCCTCGATACAAGAGATATCGAAATTAATGCGCTACACAGCAGAGGACACAACCTTGCTCACAGCAAAAGTGAGCAAGAGGTTTGAGGACTTGTTCAACCTCTATCGTAATTCTGCTGACGTGCGCGGGCGAGCTACATCATCATCCACTGCTGAGAGGTATTATGCGCCATACCTTCAAGGCTTTGAACATCTAGTAGCAAGACAACTACCAGGTGAAGGTACTTCTAATTCGGGAGGTTCGTATAATTTTTCCTCTTTTAATGAGATTGGTGTATATGCAAATACTGATCATTATTCTGATTTATCAAGGCAAGAACAGGTTAATTTTAATTTGTTAAATTTTTGGAAACAAAATCAAAACATGTATAAAACTTTATCTCAAATTGCACGGGATGTACTGCCAGTGCAAGCCTCCACGGTTGCTTCAGAGTCGGCATTTTCAGCAAGCGGGAGGGTTTTGGATGACAGGAGGAGTCGTCTTAACCCCGAGTCGCTCGAGCTATGTGTATGTTGGAAGGATTATCTTGATGCGAATTACCGCGAGCAAGATAGACCGATTGATGATAGAAAGAGCAGTGACTCGGATATTGAAATACTTCCGGATGATTAGGTAATTTGTTTTTATTTTCCTCTTTTGATCCTTTTGGTTGACGTTGCAGATTTCTTGATCTTTGATTGCTGATATTTTGGATAGACATGCATTATTATTTTGATTGTTAGAGTTTTAAGAATAAATTTTTTCACAAAATATACTTTTTTTCCATATATATAAAATAAATTTTTACAAGCAAGATATATATTTTTTCGTATATATAAAAAAATAGGTAACTTCGCCTGTTTGTTTACAAGTAGCCGGTCCCAAGCCCGGATAAAAGGAGGAGGGCCTATGAACACATTTATTATTTTTCTATATAAATTGTTATGTGTTAAGATTTTATTAATAAAGCTCACCAAGAAGAGTATGAAAATGTTTAACATATAATAAAAAATATAATGGCTAACAAATATTATTATTATATACATACATACATATGTATATTACTTATAATGAAATAAAAGGATAAAGATTAGGTTCGTTAAATTGTGAATATTGCCTAGAGATGAAATTTAAAATTGAATAACAAGAAGAAAAAAAAAGGGCCCGGGCCCGGCCCAAGCCCGGCCCTAGATATTGGGCCTAGGGCCAGGGCCTGGACTGGGCCTAGGATTCCCTTCGGCAGGCCCGGCCCGGTTGGCAGCCCCACTGGCCCGGCCCCACAGCAGGCCCGATGGGCTTGGGCTGGGCCGGCCCAAGCCCGGCCCTTTGACATCTCTACTTGTGCGGATGTGTCATGCAAAATGGGACTCCAGTGGGCCTTTGGGTGCGACCAGAATAGGTTGGGAACAAGCTTATAGTCTCTTTTGATGCTCCAAATTCCTTAATCTGTCCTCATCAAGCCTTGATCTTTGGAAAGACTTGATGTCCCCACAACACCCCCCCCCCCCCTCCCCATTTTGCTTTTGGATACAAGAAAAAGATAATGACCTAGAAGTATTTACCTCCGGCGTTACCTCTGGTGGGGGAAATTGAACCCAACAAAAACTTGATATTGATTACTACAGTGGACAGAGATGAAAATCCACAAAGGTATGTTGGGTTCAGCTAACGATTTCATGAAAATCCCACCAACAGTTTGGACGAGAGGAAGAAGACTAGAAGGAAGAGAAAGAGAGTCCTTATTCCAGCAATTTAAACCTCTCTTATTATTCCTCTCTCTTGTTCTTATCGTTCTTGCGCCCCATTAATTTAGACCTCCCCTTTGCTGATTTGAATTGACCGATGGTCTCACTGCTGATAGAGTCCTCAATGTAAACCAAAGATAACATATGGCATGTGGAGTGTGGATGACGGGATGAAGAAGATGGGAAGAAAGAGAGTAGTTTTTTGTAGTGTGGACGGGAAGAAGAAGATGGGAAGACAGAGAGAGATAGAGCAGTGATATTCCGTTAAGTGTCTCTAGGTAGATCACGTGCAAGGAGCATGACTGTTGGCTTTCTCGACCAATAAGACGCTGCCACGTGGAGGGGTAGCAGGATAAGGCTGCTTCTTGGTCGGCAGCAAATGTTTTTCTTTAAATAAATATTACAACAAATGTGTCAAAACTCAAATCTTCAAAGATAAAAAGAGAGAGATTCATACAAATCAGGCACACACAAATGGAACCAGGTATTCAATTACAGTGTTCCTAATTCATTTGGCTCATTTTGTTGCCATTTTTTTTGCCCCAACAGGCCCTTTGCCCCGCAAATACAAAGAGAAACAGAGATCTTAACAAATTTTAGCTACCCTTTTTCACAGTGCATCCCCTCCACTTATTACAGTTTCTGTGTTAATCTTTCTCATAGTTGAATTCGAGATATGCCAAAGATACAATTCACTACTTCAGCCTGATGCAAGCGCTCAGTATACCCACTGTGACAGTAAAGTAAAGCAAGAAGAGAAGGTAGTATGGTTGAATGGGTATTGTAGTGGGTTGAATCGGGGTGGCAGATGGTTCAATCAGAGCGGCAGTGGGTTGGATTGAGTATGGGGAAGAGGAGTCTTGTTTCAAATTATGGTGAGAAGGGGTACTCATAGCCATTCAGTTTGACACAGCCTCTGTTGGATGTCAAACACTTTAAGGTTGGAAATGTTAAAGGATTGATGAAGCTCATTTATCTACCAAGTACTAACATTAATGACACAAGAGAGCCAAGCATCCTTGAAGACGATTGAAATTAAGAAAATTAAAGAGGAGAACTTTGGCAGTGGTAGATTCGGTGGAGAAAGGAGATGGAGGCAGAGCAGGTAGTTGGCGACGTAGGCTGTGTGACGGAGGCGATGGATACGGTGGAGGCGGTGAGAGATCAGGGAGGTGAAAGAGGAGATTGAGGCGGTGGAGGCAGTGGGAGATGAAGGCGGTGGAGGCGGTGGCGATGAAGGCTGTGGAAGGAGTGAGAGATGAATGGCGCTGGGGGAGATGGACTTGAGTAGTCAAGGAAAGGAGAGGAAGAAATGAGAAAAGTGGAAACCCATTAAAAGAGGGCTGAGCCACGCGAGTTTTCTCCAAAACCTGGTTTGCAAAATTGAGCACAGATTTGCAAAATCTTGCCAAAATTTTAGAAACCCAAACTCTAGCAAACAACCCAATTTTTTACGGTTTTCAAAAAAATTTGCAAACTGGCCCAGAAAAGGAGAAAATCAAAGTAGTTTCAAACGTACCCTTAATGACCTTTGATTGTATAATATAGCTTTTGGGTTTGCAATTTGAGGTAAGGTTACATACGTATTACTGCTTTCGTCATGAAAAATTATCGTCTAGTGACCAATTAATTCTTGTTTGCTTGAGTCCATAAAATTGGATTTTGTTCATCCTTTTACTTATGTTTACATTCTTCATAATAGCCTCTATTCATGGCCTAGATTTCAGTACATTAAATTGAAATTGCGATTCTTCCTTTTTCGCAACAATTTCTCACTACAACAAACACAATATTTAGGGACGGTTTTTTCTGTCGCTAAATACCCCAAATCCGTCTGTAAAGACTTTTATGGACATAATTTCTATCGGCAAAAGTCCGTTGGTAAAAACACCGTCGCTAAAAGATTAGCGACATAATTATGTGATCCATTGGAAAAAAATTACTTTTACAAATAGAATTAATGACTTTTAGCGACAAAAATTCCGTAACTAAAGGTATTTTTAACATGTTTCCTAATTTCTGAATTTCTACCGTCGCTAAAAGTCCATTTGTAAAAGGTTAAAAAAGTTGTTTTTTTAATTGTTATTATTTTTTAAAATCCAAACATGTTTCAGACAATTAACCCTAATCAACTAATCCAACAACAATTTAATTCTTTAAACTAGCAATCATCATTTACCAAATAAGATTTAAATCATATGCACCACCAACTAACATTATATACTCAACTACAAAAATAACATGTTCCATATATATATATATATATATAGGGAAAAGCGAATACGTTGCTAGCATTAGGCAAGTTACCTAAGGCTAGACAATAAAACTACGTAGTTTTGACATTATATTTCTTTTTTGTTTGTTATCTCTTCCCGTCAATCTCTCATCAGAGAACACAACAACCCAACACCGGTCGTCAACCTCTCTCCCCGGCCGTCTACAATTGCCCACATCGCCCATCGCCGGCGACCTTCCATACCAGGGAAACCACCATTTTCATCCCTCTCTCCTCCCAACGCAACAGCGAATCAGCCATTACGCCGCCCAATTTCCCACCTCTCCACACCGTTGCTCATCCACATAGTCGTTCACCGAACCGAATCTCCATCACCGACCCTTTTTCTTCCCACCGCAATACTGAGCAGCCCCTACCATCACAAATCACCGCTGGCCGTCACTCATCGCCCAATCGCCGGCGACCTTCCTTACCAGCGAACCACCATTGCCACCCATCTCTCCTCCTACATGATCGGCAAAATCACCATTGCCACCCCTCTCTCCTTCCATGACAACAGTGAATCATCGATGCGGCAGACCATTCACCACCCGCAACATCGCCGAACCACCATTGCCGCAAGAATCACAAACCAACCGCCATTACATCACACAAACCCATGACGAGAATGTACCAACTGTGGTGTGGGTCTCTCTATAGGGGCTGTTGTTTGTGATAATGGGGGTGGTGGATCGTTGCTGTGGAGGCTGGTCGACAAAGGTTGCCGGCGATGTAGTATAGGTGGATATGATGAATGAGACAGAATGACAGGGAAAGAGAAAAAACTAATAAAAAAGAGTCAAAACTACGTAGTTTTATTGTCTAGCCTTAGGTAACTTGTCTAAGGCTAACAACATATTCGCTTTCCCCATATATATATATATATATATATATATATATACAATCGCGCTAGCAAAATGGGCTATTTTGCAAGCGCGATCTGGCCGTCCATCTTGAAAGATGGACGGCCCAGATCTCGTCTTTTTCGAAAACTATCAGTCGTCCGCGACATAGTGTCGCGGACAACCTTTTTTACCTTTTTGCCCCTCCTCCCCTCTCTGCAACACTGTACAGCGGACGACATTCAAGTCCTGACATGTGTCAGGAAAAAGGCATCCGCTACACAGTGTAGCGGACGTCCCCTACGCTGACACCTGTCAGGACATGTCCTGTCGCCCGCCAAGAAAGTCTCCCGTCATGTCTTTATTTCTGCACGTGTCAGAGTGTCGGCTATAATGTCTGTTATACAGTATCGCGGACATTATTGCCCCCATACCCAAAAGTTCCCTAATTCTTAGCTCTTTCGGCAAAATTTTCTTCTCTTTCAAATTCACTTGCTTCCATTTTCGGCTCCCCTCAAGTTTCGAGTAACACTTGCTTCAAGTTTCAGTCAAGCAAGGTAAGTTTCTGATCTCAAATGTTTTCTAGGTGGATTGACTGATAAAGTATATGTATTTTTTTTTTTTGGACAAAAAAGTATAGATTTTTTGTGATGTTCTAGAAATTTGTCACTCTATTCATCAACTTGTGATGTTCTAGAAATTAATTTGTTAACTTTAAATAAATTTATTGTAGTTAATTTTGATTTTTTCTTAGGTTCGCTAACTTCAACACATGTATCCTATTTAAATTCGAATTTTTTGAGATACGTTTGTTGTATTTTGGCATGATGAATTTGTCTATTTATCTTAGTAATTTTAATTTGCTATGTTCAATAAATCTATAATTAGAAAAATGGGAGACTTTTGAGATTATGTATATGGTATATTTGTCAAGATAATTTTTAGGTAATATTTTTCAGTTGAAAATGTCATTTGATTGTTAAGCGTAGTTTATTTCTACATAGCTCTTGTTTCACAATGTCTGATTTTGTGTCGAGCTCCAACACCCCCGTAGATGCTAGTGATCCGTATCTAGGACGAACCTTTCAAACATTGGAAGAAGCTGGAGAATGTTTCCGAGCGTATTCACTGAGGGTTAATTTTGGCATTAGAATAAAGACTACAAGAACAAGCAACGTAATGAAAAAGATATGCTCTCGCTTATACGAGTGTCATAGGGGCAGAAACCCAGTGCAAAATGAGACACGCGTAGGCAACGATGACAGTGATGACGAAATAGGATACTCGCGTAGAAGACGGGACTGCTTTGTGCGCACGAATTGCCAGGTCAAGATGTCCGTAAGCTTTAAAGCCAAGCAAGATCATTGGCTTATTACCAGCCTGGAACTGGCACACAATCACCCGTTAGTAACCCCTTCTAAGGTGCGTCAGATGCATCAACACAAGAAGATGGGTAAGGTCACGAGGAGCCTAATTCACACAATGAGCGATGCGCGGATAAGACCTACCGAGATTGTTAATGTTCTTGTTGAACAGGCTGGGGGAATTCAAAATTTAAACTTTAACACGACAGACATTCGTAACGCGGTCCGAACCCATAGACGAGCTGCGTATGACCTCAATGATGCTCAATCCACAATGAGCCTATTGAAACGGATGCAGATGGAGGACCCACAGTTTACCTTCGATTATAAACCTGACGACGAGCATCGAGTTAGCACAATTTTTTGGGTTGACAGTCGTTCGAGGCTTGCTTATAAGCATTTTGGGGATGTCATGACTTTCGACACCACATACTGTACCAACAAGTACTCGATGTCGTTCGCTCTTTTCACGGGGGTCAATCATCATTATCATTCCATCCTGTTCGGGTTCGCCTTGTTAAGGGATGAGAGCGAGAGTTCTTTTGAATGGTTGTTTAGGGCGTGGCTGGAAGCCATGAACAACAACACTGAAAGTTATCATCACCGATCAAGATTTGGCAATGAAGAAGGCTATTGCCACCGTCTTCCCAGATACTCGACATAACTTGTGCACTTGGCACATAAGCAACAAATACCCTAAACGTTTGCATCACGTGTATGCAAAGTTTCCAGACTTTAAATAGGATTTTGACAAGTACATTAACAAGTCGTTAACGATTGAGAAATTTGAGAAGAGGTGGGAAAAACTTGTTGAGGATTACTCATTGTAAGACAACGAGTGGCTCCAGCACTTGTACGAGCTCAAAGAGCAATGGATTGGCGTTTACACGAGGATGCATTTTTTTGCAGGCATGAAAACGACGGGCAGGAGTGAATCTATGAATGCCACGTTCGATAGTTACGTGGGTACATCTACCAATTTGAAGAGTTTCGTCACATCCGCACAAAAAGCGGTTGCGTCGTTATTTGTGAAAGAAAGGGCTGCAGACTTTGCAACCACGTACAAACAAAGGAGAAGGTTGCTTGAGACCGCTAAAGCTGAACGGTGCCAAAGTCTATACGAAGGAGATCTTCTTACTATACCAAGTAGAGCTGCGAAAATCAGGACGATACTGTATAAACAAGGTGGTAGAAAAGTCTACGCGTGAGTACAAGGTTTATTCGCTTGTGAATGACCTCGTCCCTGAGAAGCTGCACAGAATGTATACGGTGAGCCACGACATATTGATGGACTTGGTGACATGTGTTTGCAAGAAGTTTGAGTTCCATGCCATCCTGAGTAGACACATTATGTGGTTTTTCACCCAGAAGAATATCAGGACAATCCCCGATAAATACGTCTTGCCACGGTGGACGAAATGTGCAAACAGGTTGCACGGTACCATTGCCTTTCCGGATCACCCGTATACTGACTTTGAAGAATCAGAGACGTTGCGGTATAATCATCTGGTGACGATGTTCACTCATTTTTCCGTAAAGGGTGGTGCTACAATGGTCGGATATAAAAATCTCCTCGAGGTAGCTCAGCAGCAAGAGCCCATCGTCGACCAGTTGGAAGCAGCTTCAGTCACCAATGTGGT
The DNA here is from genome assembly GCA_033065855.1 of Escallonia rubra. Classification (NCBI taxonomy): domain Eukaryota; kingdom Viridiplantae; phylum Streptophyta; class Magnoliopsida; order Escalloniales; family Escalloniaceae; genus Escallonia; species Escallonia rubra. The sequence goes on from JAVXUO010000870.1 coordinate 37,563, forward strand.
TGACACCGAGCCTACAACAGGATCAGAAGATGACGAGCCGGGGGAGGAAGACGACAATGATATCTGGCCTTTGGATCCAATTATATCGCAAACGAAAGGCCGCAAGAGATCTACGCGGATGAAAAGCTCTATTGAAACGGCAACTCAACCTAAAAAGCTGAGAAGGTGTGCATTGTGCAACAAAATGACCGACCACGACAAGTGGAACCACTACAAGGCACTGGGGATAAGTCCAGGGGGTTTGCAAGACGGGGAAGAAGATGACGCCGAAGATGAGGACGAACAAGCTGCAGTGGACCTTTAATTTTTTGTATAAGCCATCAAGTCTGTTTGACATTTGTCCTAATTTTTTGGTCTTTGTGTCCGCTACACAATATAGCAGACGGCATCGCAGAAAAAAAATTTGGGTTTCTTTTGGTCCGCTACACAATATAGCAGACGACATCGCAGAAAAAAACTTTTGGCTTTCTTTTGGTCCGCTATACAATGTACCGTCCTCCCCCTAACGCCGCGCTACCTCCGGCGACAGCCCCGTCCTCCTCTCAACGCCGCGGCGCCTCCAGTGACTTTCCTAGCGTGATGGCTTCTGATTCGTCGAGCAGCAGCGAATTTGTAGGCAACATGCACCTTGCAGGCAGACACTTCTTCAAGGTCATGATGCCTGGTTTTGATACAAAACTTGTACGCCATCCCTCTTTCTCTGTGTTTTCGTGTATTAAAAGTTTGATCTTTGGTTAAAAACTAACATATTTTTTTGTATTGTGAATATGTTAGGACATACTGGTAGCCTTTTCTGATTGGCTTACCACAATTTATTTCTATTCAACTTTAACCAGCCGCAAAGGGTCATGGCATGTAAGAATCAAGATGAAGCGCGGCCAAGGTCAAATTTGTTTCGCAGAGGGTTGGAACGAATTCGTGCAGCAACATGGCCTCCAACTCGGGGACTTTGTAGTGTTTGAACACACGGGGAAGTGGAATTTTCAAGTGACGGTGTTTGATCGGAGCACTTGTGAAAAAACTTCTTTCCCCCAATGTTGAACCCTAAATTCTGTTATGAATAATTTTATGTTGATGTTCATTATTTTCCCGAATTTTAGGTTCTTAATTGTGTCGTTTGAGATTCCGTCGATATTGAGATTCCGTCGATATTGAGATTGTTGATTGTGAATCGTATATTTTTATTGTTTATCGATATTGAGATTGTTGATTCCGTCGCTAAAACAAGTCTTCGGTCGCCAATTTATTAAAACAGAATTATTGTCGTCCGCTACAATGTCTAGCGGACAGCGCAGCAGAAATTTTCAACACTTGAAAAATTGAAAGACGGGATTCTCTTATTAGAATGACATGTGACAAGTGGATAAGTGCTAGTTGGAATGAAATCCTAACATACAGTAGGAAGAGAGATATATATATATCACTCTTCATTTGACATATCCTCATCAGATAAGTACTGATCATTGGTTAAAATATTATTTCTCGCATTTGAATTGAGGTCCCTCGCACTAGCCTCAGCCATTTCTTCCGCAAGTTGAAGCATGTAAAATCGTTTTCTACGCAGCAACATCCGGTTATTCTCCATACAAATTTGGCACACAGCTTTCTTACACTGCTTAACATTACGCCTCGACGTACTAAGTGAACGACGTTGCGGCACAGGTGCTCTCAGCGTGGTGAGATCTTGGTATAGTGCTTCTGATTCCTTAACTCGATATGCCCATTCTCTTCGTAAACATGCATAATACTCTCTCGGATCCGTGTACTTCATTTCTTTGTAGTCGTCGTTCCTTTCACACAACAACCACACAGTCTCACGTCCCCGACAACTAGAACTACCAGGAACTCCTGCCATTTAACTTATGTACATCTAATGCGATGAGCATGGCTAACACATATAAATAAGCCCCAACACACACACACACACACACACACACACACATACACAATATATTGGTGTGATAACTACACAATATCCTGGTCATATCTGGTGAGAAGACAAGTCTCTAGACACTGACACCCTGCCTAATTAGTAGTTGGAGACAATAGCATGCCCGTGTCAGTGAGAAGACAAGTGTTTGGTGACAAGACAAGTCTTTGGTCTATTGCAGCGACTTGTCACATCTCATAAAGTTGAACCTGTAGCATCTAATAAAGTGGTCCCATTTCAAAAATTATATAAGTACATGCATTGCATGAAGGGCAAAAGGCATAGAGTGATATACTCCTAGTTTCATAACAACTCTGGAAATGTCATATACTCCACGAGATATTTTTAAAGTAATGGGTCGTTACTGGGCGAGCGAAGATGAATTTCACTATTCGTCGCGTCCAAATTTGCGTTACTCATCACGCTATGTTAATACATTACATGTAGAATGGTCTTATCGGATGAATGAATATGAGGTCTTAGTAGCTGATTCACGGTGCATGAATATACCCATACCTCGACAAAAGGCAATCAACATACCTAGAATTATACACATGGAGCTTGAAAGGGCACTGCATCGAATACGTGAAGAAAATAATAGAATGAGAGTTCGTCAAAGTAGGCATAACTTACATCGTATGGCACGTGATGCACATGAAAATGGAAACAACAATGAAGCACAAGTATACTGGAACATGAGCTTCGAACTTGGATCTGTTTCCGATGCTCCAGTGTCAGATGAAGATGACTGAAGATGCTCCAGTGTCACGATATGTCAACGATGCTGCTTCTTTATAATTTAACGCCTAGTTTTTTTTTTGGTTCTCTTTACGTCCGCTTTACTATATAGCGGACGACCCTGTAGAAAGACAAATATCCAACACTTCGTTTTTTTTTTGTTCTCTCTACGTCCGCTATATAGTCTGCTATACTATATAGCGGACGGCCCTGCAGAAAGACAGATATCCAACACTTAGTTTTTTTTTTGTTCTCTCTACGTCCGCTATACTATATAGCAGACGGCCCTGCAGAAACACAGATATCCAATTTTTTTGGTTCTTTCTACGTCCGCTATACTATATAGCGGACTGCCTTACAGAAAGATAGATATTCAACACTTAGTTTGTTTTTTGGTTCTCTCTACGTTCGCTATACTATATAGCGGACGGCCTTACAGAAAGACATAAACCAAAATTGGCCCACACAATGTTTCCCACCATTCAAAGCAAATCACAGATCAATCAATGAGCCAAAATGCTATCTCTGACCATAAATCAAACACTCAACTGAATTCTCAACACAACGATATCGGTCAGTCAAATCAATCGCTTTCAACACCGATCAACTGATGTCAACACAAATCAAATCAATCGCATTGAATATAGGTTTATTAAAAAAGTGAATATAATGTTACAATGTCAATTGAGGCCCTCATCCCCTGCGGGATTCTCGTCATTACACGGATTTACAATAAACCTAATAGCTCTAGGCCGGCCATTCATAATTTACCAAGACATCATATACCTAAAGCCTTCTATCCATTCTCGGCTCCAGACGGTCTTTCTGAGGCTCTCAGGGTGACAAATGTAATCCATGTACATGCAGACGAAGACGCCGCAGTCCGAGGAATTATGTTGCTTGGGCCTACGCTTCTTCAATCGGAAAATGAGCTTCGGCCTGCGCAGTACACTCTCGTGACGCCAACCATTGACCAAGGCAGCAAATAGATTGTGCAAGAAAAATAATAAGCATTAAACATTAAACATAGCAACCAGAATAAGATTAATCAGTTTTACAATATGCAAGTTACAAGAAGTAAACATGATCTTACCATGGCATCCAACTGGCCTATGCCTTTGTACATGCTAATCACAGGCATCTGGTCGGTATCATCGTAGAGACTGTCGAGGACTGATACCTTCTTCTCTACTGGTTCATAGCAAACTAAGTACCAGTGGGCATTCCCTAAAAATGGGATTAGAAACACATCGGCAACACTTGCGCTCACTGGACTATCCCTAACAAGATATGCTTGTAGGTTAGCGGACGGTCTTCACTGGGTCAGGGTTCTCCCCTTCCTTGAATTGACCCAGTTGTCCCACTCTTTTACTAGGATGCCATTAAAAAAAGCATCCAAGATAAAAATGTGCGGACCGATGTTTGGCTGCTCCCGACCCCTTTGTCTCAGAATTTGCACGTAGTGCAAGATGACAAAGTTGTCTAACCAAGCTCTCGGCACCAGAGAGGCACGAGGTATTGTAATCCAAGCCCTCCGGGTGATCCACGTCATACGACGCTCCGTCTTGGGGGGCCCGCCAAAATTACGGGCTGCAATTAGCTCGCATTTACGCGGCTTTAGGGGCCTGGCTGGATGCCCTTTCGGATATTACCCTCGGCGGTCGACCGGGGCATATTGTCCTCCTTTAGGGGGGTCAACCAACAAATCTTGCCCTCCACCAGGGGGTAAGAGCAGGGGATATTGGCCTTCAATTCCTGGTTCGGCCAGCTGATAATGTCCTTCGGGGGCCCTGGCCGGCTGATGTTGCCCTCCGGGGAGGTCAAAGAGGGATATTGCCCTCCGGGAGTGCCAAGTGGTCCCGCCCACGGGACAATGGGCAGTGCCTCGGAGAAACCATAGTTTCTAAAAGTCCAGTCTTGCGTGACTTAACTCTAAGAGAGGGGTTGAGGTTCCGGGAATAAATTGAATAAGGGACCGCTGTAATCGTCCCACGACGCTTGAGCCTGTCCCATCCCCGCTACAGAGGGACCACCAACTCCCTGGCTCACCCCTGAAGCCTGTCCCGAGGGATCACCGTATCCCTAGCTGACGCCCGTATAACCCATTCCCGGGCTGACGACCGAAAACTATCCCGATGCTTGGCGCAAAAAATTCCCACAGCCTAAAGCTAATGCAGCAGCCTGTTGGCGAGGATCCTCGCCCATTGCGCTCACCAAATCCTTCTGCTCACGTAACTTCTGGAAGAATGCAAGCGAGGCATTAACCTACATCCAAAGAGATAAAAAATAAGTAACTTCAATCAGACATTTATATTCATTAAATTCAACTACAACAGACTTGTTGGGCAACTTACGAGATTGTATGCCATATGCTCATCGATCTGACCCCTAGGCGCATACCTCTCCCCGCATTCAAAGTTTACTGGGGCTACTCTCCTTCGCGTCATGTGGTAGTACCACTCATCATATTGTTCGATGCTGATAACAGGGTCAGGCTCCGAGATGATGGCCGCCAGTATGTCCTACCAAGAACTCCAAAAGCTCTATTTTGGCCGCGCACAATTCGTGCGCATTAACCGTCCGACACCCGGTAGGTTCCTGTTAACCCTCATATCTAGGCATCGACTAGCAAACCCTGCTCTAACTTAAAATGGCGCATTGCTCGGTCTGGCAACTGCCACTCTGCGACCTCGAAGTGGATCATGGGTGTGCCACTGTAACCCAGAGAGCGTGAAGACGAACGACTCTCCCACCCGTCGTGCCAAACGTATGTACAATGCCCAACGTATTTGGCCCGGAGATAGACGGTTGAACTCCCCTCGATAGTACGTAATGTTGTGATGGCGACTCTCCTCTGGTAGTGGCTATCCCTCCGGCTGTACTACCAAGCACACAACCGAGGCCACACTTTATCGGTTCCATCCCTACGCGTTGGTGCACCGGGAGCAAGGTGTTCATAAGACCACACCTAAAAAAAATGGGCAAATTATATTTATATCGTCGATTCAATAAAAAAAAATAACTAAGACAGGATTTATGTGATATACCTGCAATAGCGAGAGACATGCACATATGGCTTTAGAGTCGAGCCTCGTTGCCTTGTGCAATGCTCTGTACAGATACGAAAGGACCGCTGCACCCCAGGCATAATCCCCAACCTCCCGCAGGTTACCCAACAAAAGTAAATATTTCACGCTGACCGTGTTCTTCGACGTCGTTGGGAATAAAATTTCCCCCATCACCCACAAGAGGAAGGCTTGTGTGTACAACGCAAGCATACGGCCTGTATAATTTTTTGGCAAAAACCCGTAGGTATCTACCAACCAATTCAACTTTATACCACCACTGCTAAATTGCTCCTGGGGTATCGAAGTGAAGAAGTCCCTAACGGTTCTCTTATTCGTTGCCTCTGACGAAGGAGCAATTATCGGCCGCCCCGTCACCGGTAACCCTAAGATGAACCCTACATCTTATAGGGTAATTGTCATCTCTCCGAGAGGGAAGTGAAACGTATTCGTTTCACTTCTCCACCTTTCAACAAAAGGAACCTATTAAGTGCCAGTCAAGGTGTTGAAAGATCTGCCCATGCATGAAAATCCCAAACCCAATTCCACACAGTATCATTTTCTGGGACTTGTTCAATTTCCACAATTTGAAATTATCGGATACCTCTATGGTGTTGAGAAGTTCTCTTTCCTACGAATTAATAAATACAATTTAAGCAATACAAACGGTATACAACGTTTGTAAGAATAAGAAAGTTGATAAATAATGTATCTTACTCCACCATCCCATATGAGCGTATTGATATGGTTGGCTTGGTCGTATAACACGGATGAATCTTCTGGTCCAGGGTTAAATTCTATTTTTTGCAACTGAAATTATGGAAAAACCTTCTCAGTTTGGATTTTACGATTTGGATTTTGATAATCGCTTGCAAAAATACGACGCTAGCACATGCATAATACATATAACGCAAGCACGTGCATAATACATACAATGTTAGGATATATACTATATAATATATATACATATACGGAATCGGATATTACAAACGCTGGCATATGAACAAATACATACATATATAAATCCTCATCATCGCTAGCACATGCTCAATGCAAAATCAAAACCACGCATAAAACGCAATATTCATCGCAATTATAGATTACAAACATGTAAAGGATTGATTTTGTGAACTTATGTGATCTATTAGGGTATTAAAGGTGTTCTTGAGAGGAAATTGCGCAGATCTGCTTGCCAATGCCGCTGGGAATATTTGTGAGTAGAAAGAATGGAGAAGAGTGTCATAGTTAGGGTTTTTTTGAATATATATTAAACGTCCGCTATACAGTATCGCGGACAGTTTTACAACGTCCGCTATACTATATCGTGGACTATTACGTCTGCGACACTGTGTAGCGGGCACTGTTGACGTGACAAATAAGGGCAAGATAACCGTCGTGGGCGTAAAGGACTGACGAGACAGGTCCTGACAGGTGTCAGCGGAGGGGACGTCCGCTACACTGTGCAGCAGATGCCTTTTTCCTGACACATGTCAGGACTTGAATGTCATTCGCCGTACAGTGTCACAGAGAGGGGAGGAGGGGAAAAAAGGTAAAAAAGGCTGTCCGCGACACTATGTCGCGGACGACTAACAGTTTTCGAAAAAGACCAGATCTGGGTCATGCATCTTTCAGGATGGACGGCAAGATCGCGCTTGCAAAATAGCCCATTTTGCTAGCGCGGTCAACGGATCAGCTCCATATATATATATATATATATTGTACAAATCCCAAAATCAAAATTACAAGTTTCATTGAAACTGGAAAAAAAAATCGATAAGTCTTCTTTATCTTCTAATAAAAATAAGAAATACATAACAAGTATTCAAAAAAAAGGTTTCATCTGACATTTTCTGAACTCGTCAAAAAATTACTGCTCATTAAGTTTCAATGGACACTTCTCCTATTGTAACTCTGAGTTCCACTTCAACTATCTTTTTTACAACTTCATCTCTGTCCGAATCAAAGTGTTCGTCCTCTATAACAAATCATATTCGGATTCAATCTAAGTCAACTAAAGAGTAAGGTACTAAGCAGATTTATTGCCTTTATCAAAGAGTAACGTACTACGCGGATTTATCACCTTTATCAAACCCTCAACTAAAGAATATGCCAAAAAGAAAAAAAGGATACAAAATTGGTCAATTACTTAACTTTTGTTGATCTGCAAATTTTATCAAATATTCAGTCTTATCATCAAATTGCTTATTGATATTGGCCATCTTTATCATGTTTGGTGTCCCAAACCACTATAAATAAGGCCCTTGGCCAAAATTTTTAAGGATCTGAGCTTCTTCTCCCTACGGCTTTTATACCAGTTCTCTTGTAAGTGGTATATCATCTCTAATGGGAACTTAGCCTTTTGTATTTCACTTAAAAAAGATTCTTATTTTCTTGTATCATGGATCCTTCGCAGAATTTTCCCAAGTCATCCAGACCAGCAAACTCGCGTGGTATACTTGCAGCTTTCTAGTCTAGTTTAATAGTCTAGAACGATCACATTTCGTTTCTAGCATAAAAATCATAAAAAGAGTTATTTTCATTTCTTAGTCATACACAAAAAGAGCCGACCTATACGTCGGCTCTCGTAAGATCATAGTCGAACTACGATGGTTTTGGTTCTGGTTTGTCCGACCGGATACGTAGGCCAGTCGACCCTCGATGTCAAGTTCAAGCCAATCATCTAGAAGTAAAGAATAGGTTAGTGATATTGCATTCTTATGTGTTATGTGTTAAAAAGGCCAAGAAATAATAGAAATGAAGTAGTGACGGAAAGGGTACGTATGGCGGGTGCCTAAGACCTTCTCGCCATATAACTTAGTTCCCAAAACCATTTCCTTTTTTTTTTAATGGCATAGTTGTCCATTGGGCATTTTAGAGTCATGTTTGGGTTTTTCCTATTTTCCTGTAATTAATCACATAAGATGACGACTCCCTAAAAATGCTTCCAGGAGTTTTCCTGAGGCGGTTCGCTACAGTGGCGACTAAGCTAGAGACTAAAAGCTAAAAGGAATAGGCTTGAAATTTTTTTATTATGTTTTAGCCTTTCTATATTTGCTTTGATGTGTAACATGTGTAATGTGATATGACCGTGGTACTTGTGCTCTTATTTCATGCCTTACACACGCGGACGTCTGTCCCTAGCCTACCCACTCGAAGGCAACGGTTGAAACCCTCAAATTTCCTAGTTCTGAGCCGAACCTTCGACTATACCTTCAGCTCCAAGTCCTCATACTAAAGGGACCTCTTGGTTTCTTGGTCCTTTTCTGAGGGGAGTACCTATTTTTGCCTATGGCATATTGATAGGGAAACCAGCCAAGATTCTATAAGCTAATTGGTAATCTTTCAAAAGAGGGAAGATGCTAACTAACGCGCTAGTTTTCCATGCTCTTAACCGATGGTTAGTCAGTAACCGCATTACCTGAAAATTAGAAACTGGCTAATTTATACCCCAAGCCTAAACTTATAGACCAACCAGATAGTTAGTCAAAACCCTTCGTGCCCCATAATTTTCTTGAATCAAACCTTAGATCCACTGACCAACCGGTCGATTCACCTTCTTGAGTGATCAGACGGTTAGTCAGAGACTTCCTACCCCATAACTTTGTTCAAATCAAACCCTATATATACTGATCAACCGGTCGGTTCACTCACTGATTGACCAGATGGTTAGACTAAACCATTATTTTTCCATAAAAAATTTCATACCAAACCCTAGACCTACTGTTGAACAAGGTTCACCATACTAAGTGACCTGATGGTTAGATAGAATCCCTTCTTTCCTAATATATTTTCACACCAAACCCTAGACCTACTAACCAACCAGCTGGTTCACCCCCCCAGGTAACTAGACGGTTCGTCAGTCTTATCCCCCATATTTTTGCAAATACAAAAATAAATCTATTGACCAATTGACCCTACCTCTCATTCCGCATCAGGTATGAACCCGCAAGTTTAATTTATGTAGTCTGTGTGATTAATTTTTTAAAAAAATTTCTCTATACAGTTAAGGTTAAGCGTGGTTGGTATTGGGACTCATTCGGGAATCGCACTCAAACCCTAATGGCCGAAGAATACCCATAGATAGAAATATTTGGTATGTATCATCAGTGACTTACAAAAGGACATTTAGACTGGTTCTACAACCCTCACAGATCAACAGGCCCGAACAGCCAAGGACATAGACAACCTTAAGGAAAGGGGAGAAAGGAATATGAGGACGAGACTAAGTGGAGAAAAAGGATGAGAGGAATAATGCCGAGTTTAACTGGCAATATGAGTCTAAGGATGAGGATGAGAAGCTCGTTCTCCCAGAATTGAAGGATATACTGGCTAGGCTCAAATCCTAGAGTGCCTAAATAAAGAGATTCGATGACCCACTAGATCTCAATGCACTATGAATCGTGAAAATCGGTTATCGCCTAAGTTCAAAATGCTAGAAATGGATGAGTTTGACATAAATACACATCCCAAGATCCGCACCAAGATGTACATGCGAGTTTTGCTACCCTATGGAGTGAGTCAGAATTAGTTGATATATTTTTTCCACCGTACCCTCATTGGAGCCGCATCTTAATGGTTCTTTACCCTAGAAGTGGCCTGAGTCCGGACCTGGGAAGATGTTGTAAGAGAGCTTGTAAATCAGTACCAATACGATGCTAATTTAGACATCACTTGTAGAGATCTAGAGATACCAAGCAAGAGTCAAGGGAATCGGTAGCTGCCTCTATCATAAGATGGAAAACATAGCTACTCATTTGGTGAATCGCCTCAGAGAGGAGGAACATATGAATATAGTAGGAAACAATATGCTTTTGGTGTACCATGAGTATATCTTTGGCCCTACCACACATCATTCAAGTCACTAATAGGATCCCTAGAATATATTAAGATGCGATCAACAAGCAGACCATTTTTAGGGAGGTGAAACCAGGAATACATATATCGATCAGGCCTTTGAAATTCCAATGCACAACCAAACCTCGCTAACGTCAGCAACATCAATAATGTCCAAGTGCCACAGGTAGTCTCATGGGAAGCCACCACATAACCTAGAAGAAAGTTCACAATATTGAATGCCCCATTGCCCAGAGTACTCGAATAATTATCGAAGAGAGGCATGATATCCAAGCTACGGCCTACCCTACACCAGCGATGATATCGGAAGGATATGACATTCAAACCGCATATGGAGTGGCATATTAAACATAATATATTTTGGTTAAAGGCTCACACGTCTTCTGAACCACTCTACAAATTGTAATTTCCAATGAGATTCAAGTCCAGCAGGATCAATAATCAAAGATTTCGCATAGAATTCACTGCAAATCGAGAGAGTTAACCCACTGATCACACATTTTCAATTATGTACAGTAATTATCTGAAGTCAGAAACTAACTCAACGAATACTGAAACTTCATCACAATTTAGAAGGGCATATCCTAGGAAGAAGAGGATGACGAGTTCGACGATGATGATGGCGATGATTCCCAAAATGAAGATGATTGACTTGTACTGTTGTAACATGCATTCTTTTAGTACTCGGTTCATATAGTGTTTTTATACTTGCTTCATATATATACCCTGTTCATTTATATAGTGTTGTAACGTGATGTGGACTATACATTGTTTTGTATGTGTTAATTTCTTTACTTTGGACTTGTTGTACACGAAGTCAGACATGGAAAGATTACGGGCCATACGTGGTCGCGGTGGACGCCAAGCTGCGTCAACCCCGGTGGCTCCTGCCTCGTCATTGCTTACTGATGACGAGGCACATAGTGCCTACATCTAGCAGGCGGGGGCCCAGTCCCAACCCCAGCCGCGGACGCAGCCTCAGTCCCAGCCACTGGCCCAGCCCCAGGCCAATTCCTACTACACGTCCGCTGGTTCTCTTTCTTCTGTGGGTTCTACCTCAGGTATATTTTTATAACGACATTTGGTCATAATGTTAGACTGGTATTTAAATTATATTTAATATGTATTAATGTTGGTGTTTTGCAGGATCTCGACGAGGCCATGGACCGACACGCGGGGTACGCATCGACCCCCAGCATAAATAGAGAGTTACTTTCACCCAGGAAGGCCAGTATGTAAAAAAATTACATAATGCAGTACTTACAATCTTCAATTATAATATTCATTACTGTCTACTTATTTAATCTATTCGATGGTTGTTTCTTTATCAGGATCCTGGAGACTCCGGCAAAGACGAAGATCGGCGTCCTTGTGAAGGGCCGATTCTTTGAGCCACGGCTATATTGGAAGGACTGAGATGTCGCAACGAGGGAGTCCTTATGGGATGAGTGGCTGATAGGTTTTTAGTCGTTTGTGTCAGTCATTATTTGTTTAATTAGAACGTAATTTTAAATTAATCGTATTGATTGTGTAATTGGATGCCTTGCAGGAGGGGTTCGAGTTTGAATCGCCTAAGCTGCAAGCGTTGGAACGGTAGGCTTTTTTTTGCCTACATTGGCAAAAATTACCGGGGATGGTTGCACGATGCATGGGAGCGGGTGAGGAAGATGACGCCTGAGGGTGCCCAGATGGAGGAGTGGAAGAAATTTCCCCCTAATTTGATATCTCCAGCTGTATGGGAGAGGTTGATAAGTGGACGACTGATACATCCTAGAAAGCTAAGAGTAAGAGTGGGAGCGAGAATAGACAGGACAAAGATCCTCCGACACGAGAATGCGGTTAAGCACCTGAACCTGGTGTCGGATGAGGTCTATGCTCTGAGATACACTCAAACGCACGTGAGGAAGAAGAATAAGGACAATCAACACTCGGCAAGAGACTATGTTTCAGATATTTCCCGACAGATCAATGTAAGTTACGAATTAATTTTTTTATCTTGTTAAATCTCTGCCTTTGTATTCAATGTTTGTCGGTTTTAATGTTTTGAATGTAAAATCATTATTTTGTAGGCCTCGTACGAACAGATTAGGGGGTCTAGGCAGTAGTCCAGACAACCATCAGTGTCCACGAGTACGGGCACAAGTACTGGGGGATTGAAGTGATGGTTGGATACACCGGGGGTAGTCAATAAGCCGAAAGGCCGCGTACACGGACTCCCTGGTACGACTGCACGTGTCTTGATAGGAGTGTCCCCACCCCCCGGTGTCCCTCTACAGACCCAGACACCGACCGTGGGGTGACTATCGTTACAAGAGGACGAGATCAGTTGCAGTGCTATAGAGGTGTTTAGGATTATTACGGTGAAAAATCAGGTACAACCACTATATACGTTAAGAGTAAACACTTTATACGATTGCTATCGAGATTAATGCATCCATGCTTTTACGTGCAGGGCGCTGCTGCTGGATATGCCGTCTCGGATCTGCCTCACAGGATCCAGATCTGGGACTCACCGAGCCCTGATCAGCCCTTCCCCGGCCTCTTAGCTGTTTGTATCCCACTCCCGTGCCACCCCACCCCCTGACTTGTACTCCCCTCCCCTCGTCCCCCGCTCTCATGCCCTCCTAAACTTTGTATACATTTTATTTTTTGATTGGTATAAAATTCATTCTTTATACATATCTGTTGTGTCTGTTTTAGGGTTAAATAATTCCTGATGGATCAGCAATTATTTAACCCTAATGTGCATTGAGAAATATTTGCTGGATTGAGAATGTTTGTTGAGAATTTGTAATTACAGGTTTGGGTATTAAAAATTTTATTTTTATAAATTAGTTTGACTTCTAGTGACGGATTTTCTTCCGTCGTTAAAAATTCTCACTAGAATAAATGATTCTTTAGCGAATGAAGTGTTGACTTGTTGATTTTGATGATTCCAGACTTATCTTCTCTAACATTAATCTGACAATATTATTAAGATAAACATTTCAGGATTTATCTTAATCAAACAAAGAAAAGACCTTGATATGGACAAAGCTTGAACTTGGACTTGGTTGGACTCGGAATTTAAAGACTTGGACTACATTGAAGATGCAAGAACCTGAAGTCTATTTTTTTTCTTGTTAGCATTTCTAAGACTTTCTTAAAAGATCTAAAATAAATTCTAGTAAAGAACCAAATCATGACTTTTTCATGACTTTTAATCGAAGCCAACACTTTTAGTCGAAGCCATGACTTTTAGTCGAAGCCAACACTTTTAGTCGAAACCATGACTTTTAGTCGAAGCCAACACTTTTAGTCGAAGTCAAATGTTTTAGTCGAAGTCAAATGTTTTAGTCGAAGTCAAATGTTTTAGTCAAAGCCAAATGTTTTAGTCGAAGGCAAAACTTTTAGTTGAAGCTAAATGTTTTAATCGAAGGCAAAACTTTTAGTCGAAGCCAAATGTTTTAGTCGAAGGCAAAACTTTTAGTCAAAGCCAAAATGTTTTAGTCGAATCCTTCTTTTTGGGCTTTCCCTTCCTGACGGTTCACTTCTATTTCTTGTATAAAAAAAGGGTCATTGAAAGCTTTTAATGCTCTCTCCCTTGCGAACTTTTTCCTCTTAAAAAACTCTCTCATCTTAATCTCTTATTCTCATCTATTCTCTATTGAGTGAGTTTACCTTTGAGAAAGTTCATTGTAAGCTTCTTGATTTGGTTCTTGAAAGAATATAGATCTTCCCACCCAAGAAAGCTTAGTCTTAAATTTTCATTGTAACATCTGCTAAAGGAGGAGCTTGTTTGTTGTATTCAAATTGTAAATCTCTTTTCATTTGTAAACTATTGGAAACCTAGGAAGGGTTTCGGAAATTGTACTGCGGTTTGAGCTAGCACCCGAAGCTAGTTGGTTTAGTGAAAGACTCGAGTAGGTCTCCCTTGTGTGGAGTGCTCGAGGACTGGACGTAGGCTGGTAGGGCCGAACAAGTATAAATCTCTGTGTTAAATTTATTAATGTTATATCTGTCAGTACTTTGTAATCTCATTTTTAAATTTATACTCAAAGTTGTAAAACACCTATTCACCCCCCTCTAGGTGTATTTAGGGACCTACAAGTGGTAGAGCCGTGTGCTCTGGTATTTTTCTGTGACTTAATCGTCAAGAGCTAAAGATCGCGTTATGGAAGAAGGATCAGCAACCACCAGGCCACCCTTGTTGAAGCATGATAACTACAGCTACTGGAAAAATTGCATGAGGAATTTTCTGAGGTAGGATACACACGTATGGTATGTTATTGAAAATGGTCCTATAATTCCTATGAAAAAAAGACCGGATGAAACCAAGATTTGAAAAGGAGTTCTTGAAATGGACAATCATGAGGCACAACTTTTCTCCATGGATGATAAAGCTAAGAACATTATCAGCTGTGGCCTTAATATGAATGAGTACAATCGAGTCTCAGCATGTGAGACAGCTAGAGAAATGTGGAGGTTGTTGGAGGTTACTCATGAAGGAACAAATCAAGTTAAAGAGACCAAGATCAGCATGTTGGTCCAGCAGTATGAGGCCTTCAAGATGAAGGAGCACGAGTCCATAAATGAGATGTACTCCAGATTCACACTTATTATAAATGGGCTGAAGCTTTTGGGTAAAATCTACCCAGAAAAATAAGTTGTCCGAAAAGTTCTCAGATCTCTTCCAAAGAGATGGGAAGCAAAACCCACAGCCATTCAAGAGGCAAAGGACTTGAATGTGCTGAAGCTTGAAGAATTGGTGGGTTCTCTAATGACACATGAAATTACAATGAAAATTCATGACGAAGAAGAAACCACCTCCAAGAAGAAGAACTTAGCTCTTAAAGTTGAGACCTCTCATGAACCGACAGAGAGCAGCTACGATTCTGATCCTGAAATGGCTCTCATCACTCGAAAGTTCAAGAAATTTCTCGCAAGCAAGCGAGTTGGGAAGGTTAGGAGAAATCCAACAAACCAATCACAGCAGATAAATAACAGTGATTGGAATGTAAAGAAAAATCCTGATGCCTGCTATGAATGCGGTAGAACTGGGCACATCAAAAAATATTGTCCACAACTCAAGAACAAGACCACAAGCAGCAACAGTCGAGACTTCAAAAAAAATAAGTTCAAGTCCAGAAAAGCACTGCTGACTTGGGATGAATCTGATGAAAGCGACAAAGAAGTTAGTGAAGATGATGACGTAGCTCAACTTTGCTTCATGGTCAACGATGATAATCCCAAGGTAATCTCTGAAAATCATTATAACGAACTTAAGTCAGCTTTTCTCGAACTCAGTGAAAACTATGAAAAATTAAAAGCTAAAAATACTAATCTAAAAAATAAGGCTCTTTCTTTGATAAGTACTGTTGAAGTGTGAGAAGGTGAAAAGGAAGAGTTGCAAGAAAATATTGAACTTTATATTTCTGAAAATGCTTCCTTAGAAAATAATCTGAACGCTTCTAAGAAGGAAAATTCTCTTTTATCCTCTGAAATCCAATCTCTCAGAGGAGTAAAAGTTCCAGTTGAAAACGAATCCTTAAAATCTCAACTGGAAGATATTTCTACACAAAAAATGAATTTAGAAAAGGAGATTGAAGATATGAATTTTACTCTTTCAAAATTTACCCAAGGAAGAGAGAACTTGGATATTCTTTTGGGAAGACAAAGATGTGTTTTTGAGAAAAGTGGAATCGGTTACGATCCTTCAAAGAAGCAAAAGGATTATAAAATTTTCTTTAACAAAAATTTAGCTTCATGCTCACCATTCACACTCTGTACAGTATGTCACAAAAAAGGACACTAAGTTAAAAAATTCTCTCTCAATGTTGTTAAAAATCAGTCATTCTCTTCTATTACAAAGAATAAAATGAAACAAGTTTGGGTGCCAAAATCTTGTTTATCTAATCTTTCAGGACCTAAGAAAG
Organism: Escallonia rubra; assembly: GCA_033065855.1. NCBI lineage: Eukaryota > Viridiplantae > Streptophyta > Magnoliopsida > Escalloniales > Escalloniaceae > Escallonia > Escallonia rubra. Next base: position 54,065 of record JAVXUO010000870.1, read on the forward strand.
TGTGGGTACCTAAGGGAACGAAACCAGAATCTGTTGTAGGTATGCTTGAAAGCAAGAGTGGATTACAATAAATGGATTCTCGATAGCGGATGTTCAAGGCATATGACAAGTGATCGATCTCTTTTCTCACATTTCACCTCAAAGAATGGAGGGCTTGTCACCTTTGGAGATAACTCAAATGGGAAGATCATCGGTAAAGGTAAAATTGACACCGGTTCCATATCTATCGATAACGTATCTTTGGTTGACGGTTTGAAGTTAAATTTGATAAGTATCAGTCAACTAATCGATAGTGGACACAAAGTTCAGTTCGAAGGCGATCAATGCCTTATCAGTCATGCCTCAGATGGAGGTACCTTGGTTGGTAAAAGAGATGGTAATAACTATACTCTATCTTTTGATGCATCTGACTCTTCTCGTGAAGTGTGTCTTTCTGTTTAGCATAATGATATTTGGTTGTGGCATCGTAGATTAGGTCATGTTCACATGGATCTAATCAATAAACTTCTCTCGAAAAACCTTTTCAGAGGCTTACCAAAATTAAGGTTTATCAAGGATAAAGTTTGTGATGCCTGTCAATATTGGAAACAGTCAAAAACATTTTTTCAAGCCAAAAATGTTGTTTCCACCTCTCGCCCTCTTCAACTCCTTCATTTAGATCTTTTTGGCCCTACGAGAAATGCCAGCCTAGGTGGAAAATTTTATGCTTTCGTCATTGTTGACGATTTCTCCAGATACACCTGGGTTCTTTTTCTAACCCATAAGGATGAAGCATTTGAAAAAAATTTCAGTCTTGTTAAGCAGCTTCAAAATGAGAAGGAGTTGAAGCTTGTAAAAATTCAAAGTGATCACGGCGGTGAATTTGAAAAAGATTTTATTCCTTTTGGTACACAAAATGGCATTTCACATGAGTTCTCTGCTTCTCGGACACCCCAACAGAATGAGGTTGTAGAGAGAAAGAATCGTACTCTACAAGAAATGGCCAGAACCATGCTTCATGAAAACTCCATGCCAAAAATATTTTTGGGCCGAAGCCGTCAGCACTTCCTGTTATGTGTTGAACAGAGTACTCATGAGACCGATTCTTGATAAAACTCCTTACGAACTGTTCTCAAATCGAAAACCAAAAATCAATTATTTCAAGGTTTTCGATTGTAAATGCTTTATTTTGAACAATCGTGAGAATTTGGGAAAGTTCGATGTGAAATCTGACGACGGAATATTTCTTCGTTATTCATTAAAAAGTAGAGCATATAGAATATATAACCGTAGAACTATGACAGTTGAAGAATCTATGCATGTAGTATTTGAAGAATCTAATGTTGAAAAACCAAGCAAGAATGCAGGTGATGACAGTGAAGAACTCTCCCTGGACTTGAACAACAAACTTAACGTCTCCTCAACTGAGGGGGAGTGTTCAACATGTTCTCACCATAATAGTGATGAGAATCTGCCACTTCCAAAAAGCTGGAGATACTCTTCCAGTCATCCATTAGAACAAGTCATAGGTAATGTGGAACGCGGAGTTACAACTCGATTTACGATAAATCTTTTTTGGGCTGATTTTGCTTTTCTTTCTCAAATAGAGCCTAAAAATATTTCAGAAGCTCTAAACGATTCTGAGTGGATTCTTGCCATGCAAGATGAATTGAATCAATTTGAGAGAAGCGATGTTTGGTCACTAGTTCCGACTCCTGTTCAACAAAAAGTCGTTGGAACAAAGTGGGTTTTTCGAAACAAACTTGATGAAAATGGCCATATTGTTCGTAACAAGGCTAGACTAGTTGCTCAAGGATACAATCAAGTTGAAGGGGTTGATTTTGATGAAACCTTTGCTCCAGTTGCTCGACTTGAAGCTATCCGAATGCTTTTAGCATTTTCATGTCATATGAACTTTAAACTTTTTCAAATGGACGTGAAAAGTGTTTTCTTGAATGGGATAATACAGGAGGAAGTTTTTGTTAAACAACCTCCCGGTTTTGAAAATGAAAAATACCCCAATCATGTTTTTAAGCTAAAAAAGACTTTGTACGGTCTTAAACAAGCTCCTCGAGGTTGATACGATCGTCTTAGTAGCTTCCTCATTGATCATGGATTCTCTCGTGGCAAAGTCGATACTACTCTCTTTACAAAAATTCGTAATTCGCATATTTAAATAGTTCAAATATATGTTGATGACATTATTTTTGGTGCCACTAACAATGATTTATGCCAATAGTTTGCTGAGAATATGCACAGGAAATTTAAGATGAGCATGATGGGAGAACTTATCTTTTTCCTTGGACTTCAAATCAAGCAGTGAAAAGAAAGAATTTTTATAAGTCAGTCTAAGTACACACGGGAACTTTTGAAAAGGTTTGGCTTCGATAATGCTAAACCTAAAGGTACCCCTATTTCTCCCAACGTTAATCTTGTTAGAGATGAAAATGGTAAAGACGTAGATAACAAACTTTTTCGTGGTATGATTGGTAGTTTACTTTATCTTACTGCCTCTAGACCTAACATAATGTTTAGTGCATGCATTTGTGCCCATTTTCAAGCCTGTCCCAAAGAATCTCATCTATCTGCTGTTAAACTTATTTTTAAATATCTCTCTGGCACTTTAAACTTAAGTTTTTGGTATCCTCGTAGTTCCTCACTCGATCTGGTAGGTTTTTCTGATTCTGATTATGCGGGATGTCTTGTTGATCGAAAAGTACTAGTGGAACTTGCCAGTTCCTCGGCGATGCTTTAGTATTGTGGCACAGTAAGAAACAGACATCTGTGGCTCTCTCCACAGCTGAAGTGGAATATGTTACAGCCGGAAGCTGTTGTGCCCAAGTATTGTGGATGCGTCAAACTTTACAAGATTTTGGTGTCTCAATAGATCATATTCTTATTATGTGCGACAGTAGCAGTGCTATAGACATTAGTAAAAATCCTGTCCAACACTCGCGCACTAAGCACATCGATATTCGTCACCATTTTCTCCGAGACAATGTTCAGAAAGGGTTAATAGAACTCAAGAAAGTTGGCTCTGAAGATCAACTCGCAGATATCTTTACAAAACCCTTAGTTGAATCCTCCTTTTGTTCTCTTCGTCGTCGTTTAGGAAAGTGTGATCTTAGCTGAATCTGTTATCTTCTGCTTCAACAGTCATTTCAGTCGGCTCAAAGTTTTTCAGTCGACTAAAAGTTCTTTTTCTCTTGTTTTTAACCTGTTGGACTTTCAGTCTACTAAAAGTCCACTTTCAGTCGACTAAAACTTTTTCAGTCGACTGAAAGTCATGTTTCAGTCGACTAAAAGTTAATTGCCTATATATAAGCCCCCTTTTTCACTTTTACTTTTTACTCTTTTTTTTACTGTTTGTCCTTTGTTTTCACACACTCGTACTCTTCTTTTATCTCTAGTCCACCTGTCACTCCAAGGACCCAATTGGACTCCAACCCACTCCCTCGTAGTCGTCTTCATCTTGTCATTCACTCTGACAATGAATTCGATGTGGCTCATGCCTCTACTGTTGCTCTACCTGCTGCTGTTGTTGCTCCACCAGTCGCCGCACTCGTCAAACATCAACTGCTGCTCCACGTCCATCGTCATCTGCACATGTCCCTCCATCATCTACTGATATGTCATCTTCAGGTACTGTTGTTCCTACTCCTCCTCCTCATCCTCCACCTGTTGCCTCTTTTTTATCTGCTCCTCCACCAACCTGTCCACCCCCTACCTGCCCCTATACTTCCCCCATCGATATACTTCACATTCCCCATTTCTTTCTCACTGCCGACGACCAAATCCCTCACTATACAAATTTCGTCAATCGGGAAGTCGTCCCCGATCGTCCAAGTGATGTCAATCTAATGACTCAACTTGGTCTTACAGGCCTTTTTGAGCGAATGGCTTGTCTCTCCATTCTCTCTCCACCTTTCATTTATTACCCTGCTCTTGTCCGCATGTTCTACTCCAACATGCATTTTACTGCTCAATCACCTACCTTTTTGACAACATATGTGAATAGGGTCCACATCCGTCTCGATGCCACCACCTTAGCCCACATATTCGGTTCTACCAATCAATTCTTTACCCTTGTTTTCACCGCAAACACGTGGTGTACCACCAGCTCCTTTACCCCCCTCCAACAGACACAAACTCTTTTAGGCGACCCGTCCATTTCTTGACCCCGCAAACCTAGTCTAGGCGACATGTCTCCTCTTCATCGTGTCCTCCATCTTATTCTTTGTTACAATCTCTCGGCCTGTTCCACCTCATATGCTACTTTTTCATATTTAGACATCATTCTTCTCACCCACTTCATTCGGGGTTCTCCCTTAAACATTACGGGCATTATCATGCTCGTAATGAATGCCCAAAAAAACAAATCATCTGCTAATCTTCCTTTCAGACTCCTGTTAACTCATGTTTTTGAACATTTTCATGTCCCTCTGCCTACCTCTAACTCGGAATGTATCTTTCTTCCGAGTCACCATATTCTCGACGAAACTTCTCTTCGTCGTGCCGATTTTGCCATCATTCTGATCTAACCTCCGACACTGTCCTTCTTGAGCGCATCACTATTATCAAACCTTCCCATACCCAGTATGTTCCGGCCCCCGCTCCCGCTTCTACTCATGTTCCCTCCCCTGCTCCTGCAATTCCCTCAGCCCTACCTTCTGCTCCTTCCCCGTCTATTTCACCACCTCAACCTCCTTCTACTCAGTTCATACCCCCTGCACCCACTGACCCATCTAGCTCTATCCCCTTCCCTCCCTCTGACCCTTCCTCATCGGTCCCACCTCTTCCCACCCCTCCTCACCCTGCTGATCCCTTCTTCAGTAGTCTGCTAAACGACTTCTCAAATATCAATTTTGATGAGTTTCTTTCTTTCGACACCTCTGAACTCTCTAACATTCTTTCTCGTCTCTCTACTTCGATTCAGTTAATACTTGAATCCTAAACCACCCTTACTGCTTCTATTACCGTTAACCACACTGTTCTCTTTCATGAGCTTGCTGCCCTTCAGCAGTCGGTTCAACACTCCTCCGCCCAGCTTCTCTCGAACCAAATTGATTTTCACAACCTTGTCAATGACCTTACCGCTAACCTTTCCTCTCTCCCTCTCAATCATACTCCACTCCTGGAAAGTTTGACTCGGATGCAACAGGATCTTCACTGCCAGCAGGAAGCTGCCCTTCAAGCTCATCGTCGCCATGCCTATCTCACCACGAGTATTCTGACCGAACGAAACCACTATCTGGCTCATCAGATCTTCGATCAGTCTCATGGCTTTCGGGTGACTCGTCCGGATATCTTTCCTTCTCGGCATACTGACAACGACGGGGAAGAATGGTTCTTTAACCCGCATATCTCATACAACCCTCCGCCGCCGCACTCTCCTCATGTCATCGAAGTCGTTAAAATTCCCACAACCGCTCTACTGCCTGTTGATCCCTCCTCTTCTATGCAAGGTGCCCGTCGATTTGCTCTGCCATCTGCTGATCCCTCCTCCTCTGCCCAGGGTGCCCCGTCGCCGATGACCTTAGATTCTATTTTATTTATTCATTGATTGTTGCACTGGCTGCCCCTCTTTTTGCTTTGACAAAGGGGGAGAACGAGTATTAATTGATGATTCTTTGTATGCATATTTATTATATCTTTTGTTGAATATTAATAGATGTTCTTTTAGTTATCTCCATATGTGAATGTTAACTGTTAAAGAGGAGTATGTCTTTATAATGTTAGAACTAATATTGTCATCATCAAAAAAGGGGAGATTGTTGATTTTGATGATTCCAGACTTATCTTCTCTAACATTAATCTGACAATATTATTAAGATAAACATTTCAGGATTTATCTTAATCAAACAAAGACAAGACCTTGATATGGACAAAGCTTGAACTTGGACTTGGTTGGACTCGGGATTTAAAGACTTGGACTACATTGAAGACGCAAGAACCTGAAGTCTATTTTTTTTCTTGTTAGCATTTCTAAGTCTTTCTTAAAAGATCTGAAAGAAATTCTAGTAAAGAACCAAATCATGACTTTTAATCGAAGCCAACACTTTTAGTCGAAGCCATAACTTTTAGTTGAAGCCAACAATTTTAGTTGAAGCCATGACTTTTAGTCGAAGCCATGACTTTTAGTCGAAGCCAACACTTTTATTCGAAGTCAAATGTTTTAGTCGAAGCCAAATATTTTAGTCGAAGTCAAATGTTTTAGTCGAAGCCAAATGTTTTAGTCGAAGCTAAATGTTTTAGTCTAAGGCAAAACTTTTAGTCGAAGCTAAATGTTTTAGTCGAAGGCAAAACTTTTAGTCGAAGCCAAATGTTTTAGTCGAAGGCAAAACTTTTAGTCGAAGCCAAAATGTTTTAGTCGAATCCTTCTTTTTGGGCTTTCCCTTCCTAACGGTTCACTTATGTTTCTTGTATAAAAAGGGGTCCTTGAAAGCTTTTAATGCTCTCTCCCTTTTGAACTTCTTCCTCTTCAAAAACTCTCTCATCTTAATCTCTTATTCTCATCTATTCTCTATTAAGTGAGTTTACCTTTGAGAAATTTCATTGTAAGCTTCTTGGTTTGGTTCTTGAAAGAATATAGATCTTCCCACCTAAGAAAGCTTAATCTTAAATTTTCATTGTAACATCTGCTCAAGGAGGAGCTTGTTTGTTGTAAATCTCTTTTCATTTGTAAACTGTTGGAAACCTTGGAAGGGTTTCGGAAATTGTATTGCGGTTTGAGCTAGCACCCAAAGCTAGTTGGTTTAGTGAAAGGCTCGAGTAGGTCTCCCTTGTGTGGAGTGCTCGAGGACTGGACGTAGGCTGGTAGGGCCGAACTAGTATAAATCTCTATGTTAAATTTATTACTGTTACATCTGTCATTACTTTGTAATCTCATTTTTAAATTTATACTCAAAGTTGTAAAACACCTATTCACCCCCCTCAAGGTCTATTTAGGGACCTACAGGAAGTTCCGTCGCTGAAATTTTAAGCGAAAGACTTTTAGCGACGAAAAAACCGTTGATAAATAAAAAACAATTAGGGTCGCTAAATATCTGTCGTCAAAACTTTTTGACGACGCATTGTTTAGTCACTAAATATTTTACGAAATAAATTATTTTAAAAAAATAAATTAAAATACATAAAATACAATTAGCGATGGAATATCCGCCACTAATTGTATTTGTAAGTCCGTCGTTCAAGGTCGACTTTAGGTGACGGATTTAAAAATTCCGTCGCGAAACTTTTAGCGACGGGGTTGTAAGCAACGGACATTTTGGGGGACGATGTGTCCGTCTCTAAAAGTGTTTGGCAACGGATATAGGACTTTTTGCGAAGAAATTTCCTGTCGCTAAAAATAATTTTTCTTGTAGTGGGAGGACCCCGGGGGAGGGGGTCGCCGGAAAGAGGAAATCCAAGAGTGAATGAGAAATTGAGAGAGAAAACGGGGAGAGAGAAAAAAAAGGAAGAGGGCTTTTTATGACAGGACTTTTAGCGACGAAATGGTCCGTCGCTAAAAGTCCATCAATAAAAGTCAATAATATTTAGACTTTAAGCGACGGATATTTTTAGCGACGGAAAACTCCGCCGCTAAAATAATTTTTGGCGACGGAATATTTAGCGATGAAGCATTTCCGTCGCTAAATATATATTTAAATATCTGATCGAAATTACAAAATTTTTAAAAACTTTTACCAATGGAACTCCCCTTCGATAAAAGTTTTTACCCGACGGATTTTTAGAGACACTACATTCTGTCGATAAAAGCGACTTTTAGCGACGGAAACAATTCCGTCGCTAAAAATCCAACGTTAAAAACCCTTTTTCTTGTAGTGATTGCTCTCGAGTCCTCTAAACAAGTAGGCTTGCGTGGTATATTTTACAAGCTTTCTGGTCTAGTTTAATAGTCTAAAATTTTTCCCATTTCCCACGATCGCATTTCATTTCTGGTACAACAATCATTAAAAAGAGTATATTTGCTTCTTATTTCGAGTCTAAGACTGAAGGTCGCCTCTTCTGTAGGACCAAGTCGATCTACGATAGTTTTGATTCTGGTTAGTCCGAACGGATACGTAGGCCATTTGACCCTCGATGTCAAGTTCAGGCCAATATTTTAGAGATATAACTTAGAGTTAAATGTTTTATTGCATATTTACATGTTTATGTGTTTAAGGTTAAAAAATATTAGAAATGAAATAGAGACCGAAAGGGTAAGGCGGGTGCCTAACACTTTCCCGTCTTATAACTTAGTCCCTGAACCCATTCCTCTGCTTTCAATAGATTAGTTGTTCTTTGAAAAAATTTAGAGTCATTTCCAGGTTTTTCTTAGCTTTTCGTGTCTTAATTAAATAAGATGGCGACTACCTAAAATATTCCTCCTAGAATATTTTTTCAAGGCAGTTCGCTACAGATATGTATTGGATGTCTTCCGAGAAGAATTCCTTTTATGTAAATAATATTACTATGTATGGACATTCAAACCACCTGTGATTATGTCTTGGACATGGTACAAATTGCTAAAAATCAGAGAGCAATGCCATCAAATCATTCATTATAGAGTGGGGGATGGTAAAAGCACTTGGTTGTGGAAAGATAGATGGCTCACTGAACAAACTCTATTGGAGCAGTTTGGGCAAAGAGCAATATATGATTCTGGAGTACAAAGCAGTGCAAAAGTTTGTGAACTCATTTAAGGTAGAAGCTGGAAACACTTGCTAAACAGATCAAGGGTGCTGAGAAGGGTAAATTCCTTACTGTCTACACTAAAACCCCCTAATGTTGAGTCACCTGATAAAATTGAATGGAAGTTGAATCACAGTGGACAATTCACCATAAAATCTGCTTGGGAAAGGATAAGATCTCATGGCAACTATGACCCTCTATGGAAACTTATTTGGTTTACATGTAATATTCCTAAGTGCTCAATGATGCAAAAGGGGGCTCAGGACTAAGGCTAAGTTCAAAACGTGGAATGTCATCTCAGAGGATCGGTGTGTATTTTATCTGAGAAATGCTGAAACTGAAAACCACTTGTTTACTCAATGCCTTTTTGCTACTGAATTGTGGAAATTGGCTTTTGAAAAAATGCATGCTTGTCATGGCCACAGTTTAGTGCTTACGCTGCAAATCTCTTTAGAGGAAAAAATTTCAGTGCCAAATTAGGGAAACTAGCAGTGGCTGCCACAGTTTATTGCATATGGCAAGAATGAAATGTAAGAATTTTTTAACGAAAAGCATCAAATGTGAAGGGATGCATGCGTGCAATTCAACAGTGGATTAGACACATAGTATATGGCTAGAAAAAAGCTCCACCAATACCCAACTGAAATGTTGTTAATGGATCGCCATAGTCATATCACCAGACTCGTCATGAGCTGCGTCTCTATAATCGCTTATGAAATACTTGTTAATGAATTGCCATCCCCACGTTTCCGACCGAAATGTGGCCTCAGACAAGGAGATCTGATATCTCTGTATCTCTTTATACTATGTGTGAAAGCACTTTCAGCTACTCTAGACAAAGCCCAACAAACGAAACTAATTAAAGCTGGGTTTCGGAGTCATGAGATCAATCACCTATTCTATGTTGATGATGCAATGATATTCACCAAGATCACATATCGATCTATCTCTTCTATCAAGAATATCTTAAACTGATAATGTGATGAATTAGGAATGCAAATCAATATGAAGGAATCAGCTATCTCTTTGAGCCCCAACTTTAGCCTAGCAGCTCATTTAAATATACGCTGGCATATGGGCTTTACGCTGACAAACGATTTTGGAAAGTATATGGGAGGAAATCTGGACATCATCACCAAAAAGAAAGAATTCTTCAGGGACCTCGTGGATGGAATCAGAGATCATTGTGCTTCTTGGAAGGGGATGTTCTTAAATAAAGCTGGACGGGCCACCCTCGTTAAATCCATTTTAAATTCTCTCCTTATTTACCACATGCAGGTATGCAACTTCCCAAATCATGTTTGTCATCAAATTGATTCGTTGCTAGCAAACTTCTGGTGGTTGGGCAAGGAAAATTACAGAGGCGTACACTGGGTAAACTGGTACGCCTTTTATGGGCCCCGTGATTCTTGGGAGTTGGATTTTAAGAATATGCGGCTTTTGAATAATGCATTGCTTGCCAAGGTTGCCTGAAGAATGTGGGTGTCCTCTGATACCCTTATTGTTAAATATAAAGTCTTTCGAGGAAAGTTGCGTTGGGCATGATTTTCTCGCCTCCCCTACTTCTGAAAAGTTTTCAAGGCATGGCGAAGCATTCTGATTGGACGCAAAACCCTAATTGAGGAGCTTCGTTGGCAGGTAGGGAATGGTATGAGGATAAATATCTAGACCGATCCATGGGTACCCACCTTGCCCAAGGTGACCTCTATAAATCAAACATCGAATTACCGGTCATGTCAACTTGTGAGTGATCTTATTCAAGAAGGTGCTTGGGATCAAGGTAAGATTAATAGGCTTTTCGCGCCTGAGATCAGTCACCGAATTAAGACCATTCATATTGCAACCTCTTATTTTGAGGACCAACTAGTCTGGGGACTTACCAAGGATGGGAACTTTACCGTTGCATCAGCTTACCACTTGTTATATCGCCGACTGTCTGACAATATAAATCTACTTTCAAGTTCTCCTTCTCAACCGCCTCCATACCGATCTGTCGTCTGGGAGAAACTATGGAAGCTCAATTTTTTGCTAAAAATTAATTTCCTGATCTGGAAAATCCTCTGGGATCGGCTCCCCTTCTCCTCAAATCTTTATAAGCGTAACATCCTCCTGACTAATCTTTGTCCCCTTTGCAACGTTCTACATGAGACTACGCAACATGTCTTCCTCACCTGCCCCTCGGTCCGACCTATCTGGTTTGGAATACCGCTTGGTGTCCGGGTGGAGGATATTGGTAGCACATTCATGGAATGGCTCATTGCTTGGGTTGCCCTTACGTCTGCTCATGCTCAGAACTGGCGCACAATCTTATACTTATTTGTTACCATCTGGTCTATTTGGGTACACAGAATAACTTAGTCTTTAGGCAAATTCATTTCTCCTCCATGTCAGTAATACGCCAAATTCTTCACCTCACTAACACCATTTCCACATATTTTCAAAAATTACCAAACTCAACTAGAAAATTGCCCCAACCGAATTGCTCACCCTATGGGTTGATCAGAACTTCTTCGGTTTCGTCGAGACAAATTTCTATTCATACATGCCCAATACCTTGTCCTTGCACAACCCATGTTCATATCAATTTGGTATTTCACATTTTGACTCATAATGGTTGTGAGACGGGATTGGCTTAACATGCTACAGTAATAACACACGATGTGGATCTGCTGCTTTATCCACCACTTCGTCTAATTGTTATACTACTTTATCACATGGACTGCTACTTGCATCTACTTGGGCTTTAAAACATAAATTTTTTCATATATGTGTACTGACTGTATCTAATTTTCTCTTGAACCAGATGTCGGGATCTGAGGACATCGTATATACGGTGGCCCCTATTATCTATGACTTTTGCCATATAGTGACTGAATTCCATCATTATAGTATTGATAGGGCAGACCCTTAGCTCTTGAAGGAAGCATGATCTTTACCTCTTTTTGCTTGTCAAGCATGCACGATTGCTTATCAGGATTGGATAATTGACAATTTATGTAGCTAAATTTTGTTTCATAGATGATGAAATTCTACGGTGGATAGTGGTAATACCGTTCTTTTAATGTTCATGGTGGTATTTATTATCTGTGAGACCATAAGGTCAAAACTCTCTTGTAGCCGTTTCAATTTCTAATGCAATTCTCTTATTACCAAAAAAATATATATATGCCAAGAACCTAGCTCTATGCCAAGCCTGGGGGATAGAGGAATCTGTGTTGATAGCCTAGACATGAAGATAAGTATACTTGAATTCCAGATGCATTTGAGTAGAATGTATAGATGTAAAACAGAGTGTAAATAATTGTTGAGATGTATGTTTGCACTTAATAATATAAAAATGATCTTTTACCAACAACAAAAAAATGAAAATATTACTAGTTTATCTACATATTCTAATTTTTTGGGCAAAACAAATATAGGTCATGTTTCACATGGTTATTAGGAACTGTAATATGAGAAGCGGTCTCATCACGAACCTTAGAAAAGAAACAAAAAAAAAAAAAAAATTCAGGTCTATTAAAAACGAATCTGCACAGCTCACTAGTCACTACCATGATAGCATCTATCACTACCTTGGCATTGCAATCCATTTTAACACAAATAAATAATCATAACCTCACTATTATCTTTAACTACTCCACTCCAAAATGTTAGGTCGCATACATCGTACCAGACTTATTAATAAATTGACTAACATGTAAATCCGGTGGTTTATGTATGAAGCATCATGTGACATCATTTAGATTTTTAAACTTAGCCAATTGAAAGAATATGTATGACTCATTTGAAGTTAACCTGCTGTGAATAATTTAATCAAAAACAAATTTAAAATTATGGACTATGTCATATAATACTTTACTAGAAATACATGACAACGCATCCAAAAGAGAGACTGTATGATCAAGTTTAATACACAATCACTTGTCGGTTAGTTTAGCTTTTTCAATTGCAACTTGGGATCTGCATGGGTAGGTGATTAGGGCTCTATCGAGAGAATGTGGTCTCACCCCACTTTTTTGTGGGTTTTGAGTGATGACCACTTCTTTAGGTTTTGGTGCTTCATCTTCCATCTACAAATTAAAAAAACCTGCAATTTTACATTAAAGGTTTATTTTTTTTAAATTTGTTGTGTTCCAACTCAAGGAATCTTTCTCGGAATATACGTATTATTAATTCTCCATGATCTGATTAAATATGCACACCCCATTTCATGACATCACTAAGAGATAGATCAACGACACTTTGTGCCTTCTTATTTTAGGATAAGATTGTGGATTTAGGTGTAACTCTTACTTGAATCCTAGATTTTATAATATCTTTTATAGAACCCTAAACATATATATGTATGTAGTTTATGATGTTATATGCAAAATTGAACCACGTACAATGAATTTATCTGACCTTGGTATTGAATTGTTCTTGATGTTCTTCGTCATCACTAATCACACATTTCATGTAAAGAAGGCTTTTAAGTGTTATATCCCACATCGGATGGAGATAAATGATGGATCCGCTTTTACTTTGAAAATCATGCTTTAAAATATAAATATATAAAAAATGAAATCAGTTTAAATCCAGAAGTAAATTAAAGGACAACCTTTGCATTCTGATGCATGCACTGGTGTAAGTAAAGCTAAACAATTATTAACTACACGAATCTCACTAAACTAATATGCCATGTTTCCCATGGTTATCAGGAAGTGTATTATAAAGATAGAACGAATCTATACAGCTGTGCTCTCATTACCAACCTTAAAAAGAAACAAAAATCTTTTCAGGTCAATTAAAAACGAATCTGCACAGCTCTACTCTGTCAATAATAACCTTGGAAATGAAACAAATTTAATTTTCGACATATTATTTTCTTTTAAACCATAATAACCGTGCTAACAAGAGCATGTTCTGATGTGAGGAGTGGTTGCTACCTGTCTTAAATTCTCATCGTCAACTCTGAATCCGAAGGCAGTGGCAATGTTTTAGTTTGTGCATTCAGAAATAGTGGATTTGCTCGAAGGATTTTCTTTTTCTACGCAAAAAAACGAGGGATGGCCATTGACTTGACCTAGAGACAGAGCACTTCACCTGAGGTTTGACGAGTGACCACTGATAGCATCTATCACTACCTTGGCATTGCAATCCATTCTTGACTCAAAAGAAAAAGTGATAATCTCACTATTATCTTGAACTAGCTCACTCTAAAACGATTTTTGGTAAAACTTTCAATTGTACTCTTTTTTAATCTTTAGCAACAAGAATTATCAAGTTCAAAACATGAGTGGGATTATTGCTAATTCCCGTTGAAAAATCACTTGTTTTTAGCTCTGAGCAAGGCTTCTCAGATGGCTAGAGTTTCTAGAAATGCGGGTAATTTAACGCATCTTGTTTTTCACTTCTGAGTAAGTAGACCACAGGATTCCATTTAGCACCTCGTGCAACAATTCGAAAGATGAATACAGGTACGTCTCATATGCTGTACAACGAATATGTAATATATTTTAAGGAAATCAAGAGAATTATATTAGAACGTGAATCAAGTCGAACGGATATGTAACACGAAGGAAGAGAAGTCTGTGGTCTTTTTCTCTATTTGCCATCGCCATCATCAACATATTTTACAGAATTTGTACATCCTTAACCGACGTGTAGTGATGTAGCACATGGGCCAAATCATATGCCAACTTCGCAGAGATAAACAAATTTGAGTATGGTATGCTTCACTGTTAGGAATTTTCCGCGTTGATCCATACTTCAAAATTGTTTAATGTCCATGATTAAAACCTGAACGTATGCATAGCATGCTCCCTTCCTATATATACTGGACTCGAAACTCGATAGTTCATCACCTACATCTATCAGCACCAAGTTTACCCTTTTCTAACACCAGCATCAGTTATTCATCAATATGAAAACCTTCGGATCAGTTTCAACTGAAATGGAGATACAATCTCCAGCACGCGAAGCATGGGCACTCTATGGTGCGGTCGGTCTCACGGTTATAACTGTCCCTAAGTACTTAGCAGCCGTTGACATTGTCGAAGGTGATGGAGGAGAGGGAAGCATTGCCAAGTTGACTCCTCTATCAGGTATATCATTAAATTCATGTTGAGGCAATCATACAGGTATTTAAGTATATGTAGGTAAATTCACGTTGAGCCAGTCATACAGGTACTCGTACATCTCATTAATTAGTGACGGCACTTCACATCACACATTTTTATACAGGCTGCCATACATTCACTTTGTTGTATTACTAATGACATCCACAAAGAGAGACTTTTTTGGACGATGTAGCCGTGGTGGCGATGTAGATGAGCATAGTCAAACAATTCCAAGATGATCGACTATGATTATTTTCGTCTAGAAGCTCCATGTGAAACTGAACTGAATGAATTTAGCTATATATGATTATTCCATGTGAACTGAACTTCATTGTCATTTGATGTGAATGATCAGGCTCTCCCTACTATGAGAAGTTTACCAAGGTTGATGACAAGCATATGGTGAAGGAAACTGAGATCACTGAAGGGGCATTTCTCGATTTGGGATTTACTCTGTACCGTATTCGCTTTGAAAATATACCAACCGGTGAACATTCTTGTATCACGAGAACAACAATCGAGTGGGAGGTCAAGGAAGAATATGTTGCCAATTCTACCAGGGTTTCTATCCTGCCGAGTATAAACATTGCCAAAGATATCGAAGCCTATCTACTTGCGAACGAGAAAAAACATAAAGACTCCAAATAGAGTCATTTGAAGATCGGTTACTTACCAATGAACTCAGCTGTATGTGTTTCAGGGGCGGTAGTTCCCCTTCTCTATGCCTTCTTCACAGCACTTTCTTAAGCTTTCTAGTTGAATAAGGCTTCTGCCCTCATCGCGTGTTTCTAATAAAGTTGTTCCATTGATGGAAAGCATTGTTGTATTCGTTGAGATACTGTATCTTATCTTTGGTAATTGCTGTAGGAAGAACCTTCTTATATCCTAATATTGTATCGCCATTCAAATATGTTCAGATCTGTGTGTGTATATGTATGGAGAAACCTAATTTCCCCTCCCTATAAGTGAGATTTAACCATCTCCCCAACGTTCTCGTACAATCTACCCTAAGTACAAACATATTACTCCGTAATTCATAAGGGTGTTGTTGGACTACCGAAACTCTAAAGCCCTAATGGCTCCTTTTGTTTCTCCCCAGCCATCACCATCATCTGGAGATCCATCTCCACACCGCCACCGTCCTCCTCCTCTCTCTCTCTCTCTCTCTCCCCGTCCGCTTGCCGTCATTCATTGCATCATCGCCGTCCGATCAATTCGTCTCAAGTAACCTGATGGGTCTTGTCGTCAGTGGATGGAGCACCATCACGTTGCCGCCGTCATCCTTTTATCTCATCCAACCCATCTAGTTACTTAACATGGTACTAGAGCTGATTTGATAAAGTTTTGAGTTTGATTCTTTTCTCTTGCATGTTTGGTTCCTTTTATTATAATGCAATTTGCAGTTTGCAATTTGTGTGCTTGGTGTGGTGTACCTTGATTTTTTTTTTCTTCACATGTAATAAGAGGCATACACGTGAGAGAGATTGCTAATATATGATTTACACATTTTTGAATTGATTCTCTAACAACTTAAACTTTTAGAGCAGTTGACAACTTAATATCAGCCTTGCAAAATAGTGGACGACATCATCGTCACTTTTGTATCAATATGTTGGTTCATGTGAAAAGGACAAAACAACAAAGCAAATGGCAAAATGTTTTTAACTACCATCGTCAGACATACAGAACAATACACCAGTAAAAACAATGAACTAGAACCAATAATACTGTTATGTGATATACACATATAGAACCACATACTTTCATGATACGTTTTTATTTTTCCTTAGCGCCCTAGAAGCGATCATGCTCTTACTTTCAGTACTAAACACCTTGTCTTTAAGTTGGACACAAACAGTAGTACGTAGCGCGATCTACTGACGTCTAACCCCAATTATGCCTCAGCATAGCAGATTAGTTTTGGAGACTGATAATCTACTCCAACTCCATCAATAAAGATCCAAAAAGTGTCCTTAAACGACATTAAAGAGTGTAGAGTAAAAAGTTTGAGCAACAAAAATGAAGTTTAATTGATAAAAAGTGTAAGGCGGTTATCAAGTACCTATTTTTATTTTCTCCTCAAGTTTAGGTGTTTTTTCTTTTGAGTCTTGTAGGGAGTTATCAGAGAGCTGATTGCTAGCTTTCAGCCTTTCTGCTTGTAATTGCAAGAAAGTTTAATTTATGCAACCAAGGAAGCTATGTCTTCAAATTATTATTATAGACAATAATATGTTTCATTTGAGAGGTTACGAGACTCACGACGCTCCTTCATTAGTCTAGCAGAGGGTTTTTCCCGTATCGGAGCACTTTAATTTTCCCTCCCTAATTTATTTTTTTTGATAGGTAGCAAATTTTAGTATTTTCCCTAATTGTACCTAATGTTATTAGTATTTTCATCTGAATGTGAACACAAGAAAGTAATATCAAAGCATCAATCATGCGATTGAAAGTGGGATAAGGATCTTATGGTGTGAAGCCTCTTATAGCGATAAAATAATGCCGCTAAATTAAAATGTTTTATCCTTGTTATTAAAAATATGGAAATTGGTTTAATGTCAACTCTTTGAAACTTGTTACTTTCTGTCACGTCACATCCATATGGTGGGTAAGGGGTTTTATAAAAGACTTGTAAGAAAGAGACACCAATGTTTATCTCATTAACTAATGTGGAGTTGCAGTTCCTAGCACGCACTTAACGAAGACTAGGTCAAATATATTATACCAAAACATTTGTGTAAGTTGAATAACATGTGAATTCCGTATGAAAGTGTGTGCATGGGTTAAATATGAAGTGGTTGCACTTTTACGGTAACATTTTACATCTGCTAATTAAGCAGATGTAAAGTAAGCATCAGACTATGATATTCAACCATGTGAACATATTAACAAAAGTAAAACAAGTACTTTTGATCACGTTCTTGACCCCAAAAATGAAGTTTGCAAAAATCTATTACTAACTTAAGGGATTTTATGAAGGACTTATAAGAAAGAGACACCAATACTATAATAGTTAATTTACCAACTAATGTGCAGTTGCAGTTCCTAGCACATTGTAAGCAAAGATTAGGTCAAAGATATTATACCAAACATTTAAGTAAGTTGAATAACATGTGAATTCCGTATGAAGCATTGTGTACCATCATTTAGAATACTATAATCAGCCAGCTGAACGAAAATGTTATCATTTGAGGTAATTATGACATGTATGCATGGGTTAATAAGAAGTCCATACCTAGAGATGTCAAAAGGGTCGGGCCGCCCCGACCCTAAATTGGCCCGGGCTGGCCCGGCCCTAACCATGAACAGTGCAGGCCCTAACCCAGAGGGCCTTGGGCTAGGGCTAGGCCTATTTTTTGGGCATTTTATCCCGGCCCGGCCCTAAAAAGCCTGGGTCAGGCCCTAAAAAATGGGCTGGCCTGAAATCGGCCCATTTTTTAGGGCCTGGCCGGGGTTTTTACGGCTAGCCCGGCCCCGCCCTCTTTTGGCCCGGTTTTTGGCCATTTTCTAGCTCTTTTCTGGCTGGACCCTTACTTCCATTTCTAATTTATCTCTCTCTTTTATCTCTCACTTAGACAATCATTAAATGCGCATCATAATTGGTCTTATTAAATGATTACTTTTGTTAACAATATCTAATCGTAATTTGGTCAGTGTTTGCATTTTAACATGTAAGTTTCTTAGGTTTTCTCTCTCTTTGATATTAATAAAATTATTACATGTATTTGATATTCTTAATTTTTTCTTCTAAACAGTTATAGAGGTTTGATATTTTGAACAAAAAATGTCACACTCAAACCTCCAAACCTTCTGTTTGGCCTGTTTGGATGCATTTCCCCTATGGAATAACAATAAGGTTCACAAGCGGCTGAATACCAGAAGGGTGGGGGGTTCCAAAAATCCGCTTCAATTTTAAAAATATGATAATTAAATAAGTTTGCTCATAAGAGGAATGCATGAAGATTTTAATAAGAAACAGCCCATAAAGAATAATTCTTTCTTGGAAACCAATTTCTCAAGTGGCAGAGAGAGACATTTGTTTCTTACACAACAGGTCAACCAAAATGCATTGGGATTGAAGCATTCTTGATATAGTAACGAAGTCCCATCTTTATAATTACAACGGCCAAAATTCTGAATCACGGCACGCTAATCTCTTCAACTCGTTAAATATCACGCGTTCTTTATAACGTGCATCGTTGGAACGATAACATTTTTTTGCAAATATTTTATATAGTAAGATCGTCCTTTCGCCGCCAAGGCAGCTACCGGACACTCAATACTCACCAATCCCCACTAAATTTCAGCCTGCAAGTAGGTGCACGGGCTTGGACTACCTCTCTTTCACTGCTAATCATTCTTGTTTTTATAAATTTACATGCAGTCGGTCTCAAGCCCGGATAAAAGGAGGAGAGCCTATCAAAAAATTTATTTCGTGTGTTAATGTTTTCGCAATACAAAATAGGAATATATAAAATAAAAATAAAAAAGGGCCCAGCCGGCCCTAGGCCCGGCCCTAAAGTTAGGGCCTAGGGCTTGGGCCTGGACAGGGCCTCCATTTCCTATATTTGGGAAAAGGGCCCGGCTTCCAAGGCCCGAAGCCCTAATTGGCCCGGCCCTTTTTCTGGCCCTCTAGGCCCGGTCCTTTGACACCTCTATCCATACCCACGGGTAGAAATAGACAATTGTATCCAACAGCGCGCATATGTTTGTTCTTTTATGATAACTAGTTAGATCCCCTTGCGCTAAGGGTGTGGGGTGTTGCAAAGATATTGTTTGTGCAAAAATTGAAATCTAGAGCATTATATTATTCAATTTTAAGATATTAAGAAGATGCCCTCTCTGACGTATTCTGCTAATTAAGCAGGTGTAAAGTGAGCATTCTTCAACCTTGTGAGCATATTAACTAAAGTACAAGAACCATTTGCTCTTGACCCCAAAGACAAAGTTAGCCGAAACTATAAATTATTAAATAAATCTAATATAACTCGCTTTTAACCTTTTCCTTTACGAAACTACTTTCACCGGGTTCTTGATAAACTAATGGAAAGAGCTCTGCTATTCCTGCGACATGGGAATGACCAAAACACTTCTAGATAAAACCTTTACCACTCGTGCATTAACACTTGACCACAAACTATACTAAACACATCCAAGATGGAAACTTGAAGATGAAGTTGTACTCGCTGAAAATGAAACTTCTAAGTATTCTCGACTCTTGAGCATAGTTGGTGTATTGATCTCGAATATCTTACAATCACTACAAAAAAATTAGCTTTTTTCGACGGACTTTTAGCGACGGATTCGAATCCGTCGCTAAAAGTCACTTTCACCGACGAATTTTCCGTCAGTAAAGGTCCGTTGTTAAAAAAACTTTTCCGAGGGATTTTTCGTCGGTAAAGATTTTTAGCGACGGATCTTTACCGACGGACTTTTACCGACGGAATATTCCGTCGTTAATATTAATTTTTTCTTTTCTCCCTTTTTTTCTTTTGCCAAAAAAAATTGAAAATGACTTTTACCGACGGACTTTTGCCAACGGCCAAAATCCGTCGGTAAAAGTCCTTAAAATTAAAAAACCCTACCCCTTCGTTCTTTTCTCCCCGCCGCTCACACCATTCCCTTCTTCTCTCTCTCTCTCAGTCTCTCTCTCTCTCACCTTAAATCGTAACCACTCACCTCCCACACACCCAACCTGCTGCCGCACCCCCACCCCCGCCGCCTCTACCGCTCGCCGACACACATGGGCGGAGCTACGTATGAATTAGGGAGACGGCAGACCCAGACGGTACACACCCACTCGGCCACTCACCTGCGACGGTCAACGGCGACACGCGGACACGGCAGGGAGACGGCAGACCCAGACGGCACACACCCCAGACCCAGACGACACTCTCTCTCTACGCCAAGTTTCTCACCCACTCCCCAGACCCAGACGGCACACACCCACTCGGCCACTCACCTGCGACGGTCAACGGTGACACGCGGACACGGCAGGGGCTCCTGCCTCCTTGAGTCGACTCTCTCTATTGAGCTCGGCTCAGATCTGGAACGAGTGGAGCCGTGGATGCGCCGATCTGGAAGTATAAATGATCGGTGAATGGCGACGGCAAGGCGAGGATTCCATCGGCCAAGAACCCACTGCCGGCGAAATTCAGATTTTTTTTAAAAAATATAGAAAATACTTTTAGCGACGGAAAATTCCGTCGCTAAAAGTAAATAATTCCGTCGGTAAAAGTAATTTTTTTCCGACGGATGACATAATTCCGTCGCTAATCTTTTAGCAACGGGGTTATAAGCAACGGACTTTTAGCGACGGGGTGTCCGTCACTAAAAGTCTTTGGAGACGGATTTAGGCTTTTAGCGACGGAAATATCCGTCGCTAAAAGTCCTTTTTCTTGTAGTGAATTAGATCAAGCAAAATAAATCTTAGGTAAGGTAGCATCAACGCACGTACTAGCTTGTTCTGCAAAAGGCATAATTCAGGAAAATGTCTATTACATGTGTTTCGCATAAATTATGTTTTGACAGGTATAAATGCAACACGTAAAAAATGCTCTGATATGCAATAGTATTTCCACATAGCACATGCAAAAATTATTTATTCGCGCATTGAGATTGTCATTATGTTGGCTAGGTTAGACATCAGTAGTGTTACCATTAGAAGTTCATAACAAACTAGAATACTTTTCAACAATCAGCATTTTCCTCTCATTTGGAAGCTCATGTTTTCCTCATAAAGTCGAGTTCTAACATCGACCAAACACAACGAAACATGGCATAATGCAATCACTAATTTCTCGAAGCATCCAATGGCACAACTACCTTTAAGAATCGTCCCCATTAGTCCCATGAGTAAAAAAATGAAATTCACATTTCACAGCCAGAACGATAACATGTTTAGTAAACAAGTCTTTAGAAGTCGGCAGTTTAGAATGCTGCAACCACTTACAAATAGTACATGCACTGAAAAATGGACTAATGCTAGCCATTGTTTCCTTGCAAACAACGTGAATGAGTTTAGGATGATAAAAGTTCTATCATTACTGTTAAAAAAATAGTAAATAGTTTCGTCAAGATTCAGAGCACTGAGCTTCTAGTCGTAAGGAAGCTTAACACAATGTATGTGCTAAACTCAAACTAATCCCTGTATAGGGCTTCATTAATTACATAGTTCAAATTTCATTGCTTCTGTGGCAAAGCGCCAATGCGGTCCAGTAAAGAAAGGAATCTCATGTTCCATGATCCTATGCTATCCGATAAAGTGAGAGTTGATTGAAGAATCTTATCCAAGGGGTGACCTAAATGAGAAGTGGAGTAATGGAGAAACACAAGGGAACAGCCACTAATGCCCTCACGGCGAACACTTCTCTCCACCAGCTCCACCACACCCAGTAGCCCTTATCTCCCAAAGAAGCACGATATCTTTTTTATTTACTTTTTGTCAAATGTCCTTTTTATTCCACTAGTAACAATTCACGTGCATCGCACGTGAGTCGTTTTTACATGTAGTAGTCAATTTTGCTTGATAAACCATTACACAAGAAGGTATTATGAAGTTGGTTAAGCAAAAACAACTCTACTTGTCTCTAGTCAAGTCTATCTATTTGAAAACAGGCAACTAAAAAAGAAATGCACGAGAAAAAACATTGTCCAGAAGAAAAATGGTGGCGAACAACTGACAGTTCCTCAAAATGCTTAGAAATGATGGTCAGGGGCATTAACTTTTGCAATCAGGAATTTATTCTCATGCTATGAATAGAAAAAAAAACATATACTTGAAAAAAGAAAGCAGCAGACTAGCAGGTGGTCACAACTTTCAATTTTCGTAAGTTTACTTCATTTATCGTGAATTTTCACCATATAGTTTCCAAGCCTTATGTTTGATGGCATATCAATTTTAGTTGCATTTTGGTCATTAGTCTAAGAAATTTCATCAATCGAATACTTGTCTCAATTACAACTTCCCAAGGTCAATTACAACTCTCCACCTCTGTGACTATTTTTCACATCAGTTATAAGATTATCAACTAATACATAATACTTTTTGATTTCACAATATAAACACCGAATATGAGAACAATTTTATTTACAGGAGGGGATGGGTATAGAATATGAGTAAGGCCATGTTCACACATCTAATTCCAAAGGTCATCCTATATGGTTCTGGTGTAATTATATATCCAAACCAGTGTTACAAAAAACTAAGGGAAAGTAAAGGAAAAGAAAAGGAGTATCAACAAAATGTAATCCACCAATAATAAAAACAAGAACAACGTCGTTCAATAGAAACTAACAAAAACTAATATTAATAAATATCATCAAAAAGATAAAAACATAAATACCATTGATCCATATAATTATTGCAAATGTCAACTACATATATGATGAAAATGTAGAGTACTCGTAGTTAAAGACCATCACGGTGTTCCAAACCATGCCTAAGGAAAAAATAAAAGAAATATCGATGTGAGATCTCTATCAATATATATAAAGCTTATGTTCTATGTCAAATGTGCTCTTGGCTTAAGCTGTATACATAGTTCATACATGAATTTTAGAATTGGTTCAAGAATTTGAGAAGGTCCCTTGGTTGTTACATTGATACCATGGTCTCAAAAATCCTACGATTGCGCAGAAAACGTATTAGTTTAAAAGGCTAAAAAAATGATAATAACCATATGACAGACTGATTTCTTCACCCTTCATTTGAAACATGAATCTGTGCATTCGAATGAGTTGCATTTTTCCTGACAAACTTAATATTGCGAATATTTGCTCTCATGGGTTGATTGAACAAACTTTTCCAAAATCTCTGCTCTTATGTTATAAACTGCCCATCATTAGGTTCAACTTCAAGACTTCAAGATTATGCGCCCGCGCAATCATATTTTCATATATTTCTTGGCAAAGAATTGGAGAGTCGAGCCTTACAAAATACAGGGTTTATCAACTTTTTTGTGCCCAAATTCTATAGGACAACAAATTTGTCCATTGGTTTTGCCACGACATTTTCGGGCTTGATCCAATACATAGCATCTATGGCATGCTCCATAGAACACTCGTTGCTTGCACATCAGTTTTACTATTTTTTGCTGCATCAAGTTAGCATGATTCAGATGGAGAAAATTATAAGATAAATTACACAGACATTATATATAGCGTATGATAAAAAAAAATGACCAAAAAACTCTAAAGGAAATACTGGATAAGTATTTCTCAAAGAATTAGCAACATAAGTTATACTCCCTGAAAGAAGAAGCCTAAGATCCTTCTCATCCATTTTGGATTAGAATGTTTCTGTTAAAGATAGAAATAAGATTCCATTGATTCCAAAACTGACGGCAGATGAAGTCATGTAGGAAGGAGTTCGAAGTACAAATCTGAGAAAGTAGGGATCATTTAAGTATCTTTTCAGCTTATCTAGTTGTGGGGCCCTAATACTACTACATAGGGGAGATATTTTGACCAACCACCGTAGAAAGACCAATAGTAACTCACTTAAAAGATGTTTTTCAAATATGCTACTCATTCCTTCCTCCATTATATAGTTGTTACATATGTTGTCTAATCTCTTAAGTCATACATGTGAAAGCTTGTTTACAACCAATTTTGATAAGGAAAACATCAAGGGCATTTTTACCATGCTTAACATTTCTAAATAGCTAAATAATCTTATTAAATTGGTGGCATGGCTGGTGGATGTATACAAGCAAAACATGTATTCTAATGAAGGTAAACTACAATCCACTCATTGATGTAAGCTGAGAGTGAAAGATCCGTTTCTCCACTCCAGTGCTCCTAATAACAAATTGGCATCATTAAAGTCTGACTATTAAAGGCAGATATAAGATGTAAAGAAAAAAGTAATTTCCATGTGACATTAAATTCCAAGTGAAAATTGATAAGAGATTAAGCATCTATTGATACTTTTAAATCCAAACTTTGTGGTTTGTACCCTATTACTGATGGATTGCACCATGTTTGCAAACTGGTATGCTCACCTAGCATATCTTATAGACATTGTACTGCAACCCATAATGACGGCAAACAAAGAGATACATCTAGGGTGTGAAATATAAATAGAAAAGCAAGGCTTGTAGACCTAGCACCGAGGATCAAGGACGTTCGAAAACAAGTTCAATGAGTTATTAGCATAATAGAAATAACTCTGCAAAGAGAAAGAACTAAAGTACAAGGGACGTACTGAAAATGAAACAGAAGGTCAAACTATAGCTGGAATTCCATGCATTATGTGTTTGCTATTTATTTCTAGTTTAAGAAGAATTTCATTCACCATAAAACGATTTCAGTTCCTACAAGTTTCAAAGCGAACTGTTTTCACATGTTTCTTTTGGGATATATCCAAATAAAAGGAAAATACAGATTGCTAACTCTTAGACAATAACTATCATTGACATTAACATTATTCCTCCATATTCAAACTTTAAATTCTAATGCAAACCATATGCTTTCTGGCTCAAAGACGACATTGCAAGTAATCGAAGGAGATGCACAAAAAAACAAGATCCCCTCCATGTGTTTGACACCTTTGGTTACTCTATAGCCCTACCCATATCGTAATCAAATGCAAAACAGATGTAATATAGTTAAGTTAGACTAAACAGCATGTCAAATTTTAAGTAATGGCAAAAATGAAAAAGAAGTAATTTCTCTAGCACAATTACAAAAACCTAAAAGGCATTATTACTCAAGTGTAACCACATCACCTCATCGTGGTTCAGAGACTCATGATTCTATTCAAACCAAAGTATCAATGAATCAGAGCAAGTGTTTCCTCTTTGTAAGTGCGGATATGCTTTTTTCCATTCAAATTGCCGTCAATATGTATATCCTTTCTATAGTTGCAAATATACACTTTTCCGTTCCAAATTGTCGTGTTTGAGACCCAAAAAACTGAGAAAAATTAGAGTAAGATGAGAAATGTTAAAAGATTCACCGGCTTGATCCCCTCCATCGGTAGTTCATTCACACTAAGACTTTATTTCACCAATTTCATGTTTTTCAATCCTCTGTGCAGAAATTGCAAGTTTCTTCAAGTATGAAAGAGAGGGAATAACAAAGAGTGAGATGAAGAAACTCCGCGCGTGTGTGGGGGTGGGGGGGTTGGGGGGAAGGGAGAAATTGAGAAAGTACAAAAGCAATGGGTGGTGCACCGTTTTGTTATTGACGGCATGGAAAATATTCTGATCTAAGTAAGGGGCGGTACTCCATCTGATGTCCTTCGTGAGGCAACACATGATTGTCTGTTCCATTTGGATGTCCTGGTTCTTTACATGTCGTTGTGGCAACAGAAGAGTGTTTGTGAGGAGGGAGGGAGGTTGGCGTAAGCAGCGGTTTGTTTTTTTCAATTATGGAGCCGATTGGAGGTGGCATCAGCGGTTGGCATGGGGTTGCATCTATATGAAAACAAGGGGGCAGCTAGTAATATGGAGTATCTCTGAGGGTATTTTAGTAACAAAAATGTGTAGAAACATGTGTCAGCACGTTACACTTTTAATGTTTTTAAGCGAAAACATTACAATGTCAACCTTATCTACACAATATATTTCCTCTATCTATTATAATCTACAGTAGCTATCTCTTTACATTTCCTCTACCTATTACATGTGCTTACTATAGCTTCTTTATCCAGTATTCCTTCATCAATCCCCCAAAGATTACATAGAGCTATGTTTCTTATTGTTGCTGGAACTTTTCTCCATGTCATCACTCTGTATTTCATCCATTGTTTGATAACTTGCATACAGCCCTGCACACTTGAGCCTTTTTTTTCAAAGATCCTTGAATTTCTTTCTTGCCATATTCCATAGACTATTACAGCCACCATTACCTTGCCTAATTTAGCTATAAAGTTTTCCCTTTGAACATTGTTGCAGCATCCTTCCATGCTTGAGACCATGTTACCAAATTAAGCTGTGTTTGCATATTCTCAAGGGCGATTTTCCATAATTCTTGCACGTAGGGGCATTGTGTGAATGGGTGATCTTTATTTTCAGTCTGCCTTAGGCATAGAACATAATGTTCCTCCTGAATGAAATTCCAAGCTTTTAGTTTCACTCTAGTTCTGAGACCTCCTTTACATAATAACCATAGGATCATTGAGCACCTTGGGATATTCCCTAAGAACCATATAAAATTCCACTTAGGATCCTGTATGCCATGAGTTCTCAATCCCTCCTAATCTGACTTTATGGTAAAGTGTCAATTTGAAGATAATTTCCACCATACTCTATCAGGCCTCTCTGTATTAGGTATCTGTGAGTTTTGTAGCAGATTATTAACTTCTATTAATGCTCTTGATCTGTTCATCATCAATCTCCATTCTCTCTCTTGAATGATTTCACTTACCTTAGCATTACTGGCAATCCCTGAGTCATACATAATTCTTGGGCCAAAGAGTTCAACCAATGATTGTTCAGTCAATCATTTGTCTTTCCATAACCAAGTGCTTCAACCATCCCCTACTTTATATTGAATAAACCGATGGCATTGCTCTCTGATCTTTAGCATTTTACACCAGGTCCATGAAAGTACCACAGGGGGAGTAAAAGTCCATAAATCCTGCCCCTTTATGATGTAAATGAGACACCATTTTACCTATAAAGAATCCTTTTTATGGGCCAGATCCCATAGATGCTTGCAAATTGCTGATTTATTCCATTCTTCCAATCTTTTGATACCTAGGCCTCCTTCTTTTTTAAGTAAACCTAAGTCCTTCCATGATACTTTGGCCCCAGTACATTTTATATCTCTACCATGCCATATGAATGCTCTTACTTTCTGCTCTATCTGTTTTATGATTCTCTTAGGCAAGATGAATATTGAGCACCAATACACCTGCATGCTACACAGGACTGATATAGCCAATTGCACTCTTCCAGCATATGATAAGACTTTTGTAGTCCAGCTAGAAATTCCTTTAGTAATTTTCTCTAGCAAAATGGAGCAATCACTGTATTTCAGCTTGGTTGAGATAAGTGGCACTCCCAAGTAGGTGACTGGAAATTCTCCTTTAGGAATATTAACTATAGCAGCCAAAGCTTCTCATGTTTTGTCTTCCACTTCAGCAGTAAAAATTGAACTCTTAGTTAAATTTGGTGACATGCCAGACAAATCTCTGAATTCATCCAATGCTAGCTTGATCAAGCTTAGTGTATCTTCATGTGTTTTAGCTTACAAGAATAGGTCATCAGCAAAGCACAGGTGATGTATCTTTAAATCTTGACATTAGGATGATTCTGAAACCCATGTTGATTAGCATAAACTTCCATAAGTCCAGAAAAATCTTCCATCACAAGTAGAAAGAGGTAGGGGGAGATAGGATCACCTTGCCTCAATCCTTTGGCACTACCAAAGAAGCACGATATCAATCGAGTACATATAAAATTTAGCGGGTAGATGAAATACATTATTGGATATCTACGGACAGATGTTTCACGTAACTTGTGGATCTGCTAAAAGTTAGTGTAATACCCTGAAAAACAAATTATCATAGTAATATTTTTAAAACAGAATTTTGGGATTTATAAAGTAGAGTTAGTTTAGTAAATAACTGCTTTTTTGCTTAGAGGGTAAGCTGTAATTTACGAGGATCATTTTAAATAAGTTTTGAAACTTTACGGGCTTTATTATAATTTACCATATGGCCTTATCCAATCGTTCTTCCTCATTCTGAATCACTATTATTTTCCACTCTTACCTAGGAGGCCGCAAGTTAGGGCTAGGGGCGATTGTGGTGAACAGTTGAGGATTTTGACAACATTGTTGATATCTTTGGTAAATTTTATCAAATCAATTTAGTGATTTCAGTTTTTAGTCTAGGGTTTGATGGGTTTAGTGTTACAAAACCTAGATTGATACTTAATGACCTTTGTTTGTATAATATAACTATTGAATTTGCAATTATGATTGAAAGACTGTTATCGCTTTGAAGTAAGGGTTACATACGTATTATTGCATTCGTCACAAAAAATTATCGTCTAGTGACCGGTTAATTCTTGTTTGCTTGAGTCTATAAATTAGATTTTGTTCATCCTTTTGCTTATGTTTACATTCTTGATAATAGCCTCTATTCATGGCCTAGATTTTAGTACATTAAATTGAAATTGTGATTCTTCCTTTTTAGCAACAATTATCACTACAACAAACACAATCTCTAGGGACGGATTTTTTTGGTCGCTAAAGACCCCAAATATGTCTATAAAGACTTTTACCGATGGAATCTCTGGCAATAAAAGTCCGTTGGTAAAAACACCGTCGCTAAAAGATTAGCGACATAATTACGTGATCCGTCGGGAAAAAATATTTACTTTTACAAACAGAATGAATGATTTTTAGAGACAAAAAATTCCATAGCTAAAGGTTATTTTAACATTTTTCCTAATTTCTGAATTTCTTGGAAAAAAAATTAAAAAAGCTTTTAGCGATAGAATTCTGTTGCTAAAAGTCCGTCTCAAAAGTTTTTAGCTTTCCGTCGCTAAAAGTGTCTCTAAAAAACTTAAGCAATCTATAGAAAGAATTTTGTCGCTAAAAGCCATTTGTAAAAGATTAAAAAAACTATTTTTTTTTTAAATCCAAACATATTTTAGACAATTAACCCTAATCAACCAATCCAACAACAATTTAATTCTTTAAACTTGCAATCATCATTTACCAAATAAGATATAAGCCATAGGCACACCAACTAACACTAAATACTAAACTAGAAAAATAAGATGTTCCTTGAATATATATATCACATTGTACAAATCCCAAAATCAAAATTACAAAGTTTCATTGAAACTGAAAAAAATAAATCAATAACCCTTTTTATCTCCCAACTGAATAATAAATACATAACAAATATTCAAACATAAGGTTTCATCTTGACATTTTTTAAACTAGTCAAAAAATGACTGCTCATTAAGTTTCAACGGACACTTCTCCCATTGTAACTCTGAGTTCCACTTCAACTATCTATTTTACAAATTCATCTTTGTCCGAATTAAAGTGTTCATCCTCTACAAAAAATCATATTCAGATTCAATCTAAGTCAACTAAAGAGTATAAGTTACAACGCAGATTTACCACCTTTATCAAACCCTCAACTAAAGAGTATGCCAAAAAGAAAAAAAAGGATACAAAATCGGCCAGTTACTTAAGTTTTGTAAATCTGTGAATTTTATCAAATATTATGTCTTATCATCAGATTGTTGATTGATATTGGCCATCTTTATCATGTTCGGCGTCCCAGACCACTATAAATAAGTCATTTGGCTTACATTTTTAAGGATCTGAGCTTCTTCTCCCTAGGGCTTTTATACCATTTCTCTTAGAAGTGGTATATTATCTCTTAAAGGAACTTAGTCTTTCATATTTCACTTAAAAAGAACTCTTATTTTCTTGCATTATGATCCTTCGCAAAATTCTCCCAAGTCATCCAGACCAGCAAACTCGCGTGATGTACTTTACAGTTTTCTAGTCTAGTTTAGTAGTCTTGAACTAATTCACTTCCCCACGATCACATTTCATTTCTAGCATAAAACATAAAAAGAGTCATTTCCATTTCTTAGTCAAAGCATAAGACCGACGTGTAGGTCGCCTCCCATAAAAAGAGTCATTTCCATTTCTTAGTCAAAGCATAAGATCAGAGTTAAACTACGATGGTTTTGGTTCCGGTTTATCCACCCAGATACGTGGGCCAATCGACCCTCGATGTCGAGTTCAAGCCAATTATCTAGAAATAAATAATAGGTTAATTATATTGCATGCTTATGTGTTATGTGTTAAAAATGCTAAGAAACAATAGAAATGAAGTAGAGACCGAAAGGGTATGGCGGGTGCCTAAGACCTTCCGCCATATAACTTAGTCCCCGAACCTATTTCTTTGTTCTTAATGGCATAGTTGTCGATTGGCCATTTTAGAGTCATTTTTGAGTTTTTCTTATTTTCCTGTATTTAATCCCATAAGATGGCGACTCCCTAAACATGTTTCCGGGGATTTTTCTGAGGCAGTTCACTGCAGTGGCGACAATGCTAGAGACTAAAAGCTAAGACGAGTAGTCTTGAAAAAAAATTGTTAGGATTAAGCACTTACCACTGCACCAAAAGCAATTGCTGTTAGTAAGGGCGCAACTTTATTTTCTTATAGTCCTAGCACAGCAGCCAGCGCACACGATCGAGTACACAAGGGAGTAGATGGACGCGGCCAACCTCCAATCTGCCAACAATCCCTTCCCCAGATACACCCCGGGGGACTCGAACCCGTGACCTGCTCTGATACCAATTTTTGGCAGATCAGAGGTTGGCCACGTCCATCTACTCCCTTGTGTACTCGATCGTGTGCGCTGACTGCTGTGCCAGGACTATAAGAAAATAAAGTTTTGCCCTTACTAGCAGTAATTGCTTTTGGTGCAGTGGTAAGCGCTTGATCTTAACAATTGGTATCAGAGCCTCGACTCTTGATAAATTGGATAAATTGGACCATGTTCCTAAAACAACAGCCGTTAATTGGAGTTCCAACCCCGATCATAGATGAAATGGTGTTGATTAACTAAAATTGAGATAGGAGTTCCAACCCCGATCATGTGTAAGTTCTGGTGGGCCGGTACGAAGGACTCTACTGCCGTTAATTGGATAAATTGGAACGCTCTGTGTGCGCCAAAGATATCTGGAGGTCTTGGATTTAAGGACACTAGAATTTCAAATCAAGCTCTGTTGGCCAAAACAAGCTGGAGAATTCTGAAAGAGCCAGATAGTCTTCTCGCGAGAGTCCTGAACGGAAAATACGGCTCTAGACCTAACAATAGATCCAGCTTTACTAAGGGTAACTATTCATGGGGTTGGCGTGGAGTGCTCAGAGGAAGGCAGGTGAATACTAAAGGTATTAGATGGCAAGTTGGCAATGGAGATCTGATTTCTATATGGAATGACCTATGGATTCCGAATGTAGCAGAACCCCCCATTGCCTTACCCGTTATCAATCTTGATGGGTTAATTTTAGTTAAAGACCTTATCCTTAATCAGAAGTGGAATTCCCAGCTAATCAAATCTTTATTTCCACCCGATATATCAGCTAGGATTCTGGCTATTCATGTCTCTCCACACGGTTTGGACGACACTCAAGTCTGGAAAGATACACATAATGGTGATTATTCAGTGGCTACTGCTTACAGAATGCTTTATAACCTCAATCTAGAGCTCAGAATTAGACAAGGTACCCAAGCCTCCGCACCTCCTCTCAATTCGACCATTTGGAGGAAAGTTTGGGCACTTCCTCTACCTTCGAAGCACCTCTTCTTAATCTGGCAATTGTTATGGAATAGACCCCCGCTATATTGCAACCTATTTCGTCTTTCAATCTCGAACTCTGATATTTGCCCTTTGTGCCTTAGTCATTCTGAAACAGTTGATCACTTATTTTTCGATTGCCCGGCGGTACGACCAATTTGGTTCGGAGGATTAGCTGGCCTTCATAGCAACAATGTTGGCAGCTCCTTTACTGAATGGATGATTGCGTGGATTCTAAACCATTCAGGATGTTTAATTTTTCGGGAAAAAACCATCCAAATCTTTTCCACCGTTTGGTGCATATGGATTAATCGGAACAATCTCGTTTTCAGACAAACCCCTTTCCAGCCTTCTACTGTTATAGCTAGTATCAAAACTCTCGTGCAACATATTGATGTCGCCTTCGGTGCTCGGAGGACCCCAATACAGCAGTCTAGGAGCAACACCCCTGTTAGTTTGGCACTTTCTAGCACACCGAGGCGTAACCCCTCCCTGTGCACGTGCGAGGTGCTGAGACCCATCCAATTGATCATTGATATACAGTTCAACAAAAGGGTGCTTAAAGCAGGTTTAGGAATACGTTGTCAGACACAGAATGGATTACGTTGTGGTTCTGCAGCGATATCTTTTCCAGCTTCTGATGTTTTCGCTGCTCTTTCTAAAGGATTACTTAATGCCTGCTATTGGGCTAGAAAAAAGAATTTATTACATATTTCTTTATTAACTGATTCTAATTTTCTGATTGATCAGCTTCAGGACACGGCGGATATCCCTGATACCACCGCCCCGATTATGTTTGATTTTTGCTACATATTACCAGACTTTCATCAGTTCGGCTTTGACAAAGCCACGAAGCCTCAGCTTAAGGAATCCAGATCTTTAGCTGCTTTTGCATGCCATGCACGCATAGACGTCTTCCAGGATTGGGTGCATGACTTTTTGCAGCAATTGCCGCAACAGGATCTGTAATTCATAAGGCTTACGTGTTTTGCTTGTTTTGTTTTGGTTAGCCTTTTGTAACTTGGTGTTAGTCTTTTGTGTGTCATGACGGTGTCCTTATAATCACCTTTGGGTGAAACCTCCTTTATTATCTATGCTATTCTGCCTTTTATCAAAAAAAAACATTCTACTAACTCGTTTTCTCTCTCCTGACCCACTTTTCTCTCCTCCTCTCTCTTAAGGGTAAAACGGAAAATACATAATCTATCAATTAAATCATTAATTTACGTGAAAAAAAAGTTGATTAAATTATATGAGACGTAGCAAGTTTAAAACTCTCCTAAAAATTTGTTGCATGCCAATACTTGACAATTTAATTGTTACTTAATAGTAGTGCACCTACGTCACAATGTGGTTAAGTCAATAAACTGAGCCACGTGCCGCACACACGAGACGTCTGTTGCGTATGTAAGTGCCAAGTCATAGAAGTTTGTTTTATTTGATCTTAAATTGCGCAGACGAGCTGTGCCTCTTTTATGTATAACAATAATAAACTGTACATTTAAATTGTTAATACAAAAAGTAAATGGAATCACTTCTGTGTATAACTGAACTGTTTAATTCGGGATTAAACTCAGTAGCCTTGAGATTGTAGCTTTCCAAAATAAGAATTAGAGACACTATATATGTTTATCTAAATTCGAGCCTCTTAACGTTTTGCTAAGCCAAAAAGATAATGGCGCCAAGATTTCAGGCTAAGAGAGCTTCGCAGTCTCAAACGTTAGGCCAGCCTTCTGCTGAGCGATCAGACTGCTTTCTCTTTTTGTTGTAACAAATGACCTTTCTCCCTCTTCGACTGTGTCAAGAATATGGCAGTGACTTTCGCACCAAAACCTCAAGTGGAAGAGTTCCCCAATCTACGATGCTTCCTTTTTTTCGCTTTCTACAAGTTCCAAATCGTATTTCATTGCGGAGGCCTGGAATTCGTGGATTTGCAATTCAGCCCACTTACAGCACCGCACAAGTGGTTTAATCCTCGACCTTCTCTTCCTGGAACATCAGCAACACGCATAAACCAATTGCACAAGCTGAACTAAGCATCAAGAAAACGTAGGATGACATAGATATTGCCATGGAAATTCCTTCTAATAGCAGCACCGCCTTCATCTCATTTTTTTCCCTTGAAATCTCTGTTTGGAACCACAATTTCCAAAAGTGGGTTAGATAGGTAAATAAAGTTCAACATGGGGTAAAGAAGTAATAAAGTATTAAAAATTGATTATTAAGGGCAAAAACTCGTTCTTTGGCTCTTGGAAGGCCTAGCCAGATGTCGTGTGTTGGACTCTGCTCATCTTTCATTCATTTATTTTTAGAAAAAGGGACCCAATTTTCCAAGTAGATTTTAAACTTTCCAACAGTACCTTTGATACAAGTGCTAAGAATGCTGGATAACAACTGTATATTAGATTCAAGAGATGGCACCTCGGATAACAAAAATCACCATATCCACGTAGTTCTGACGCAGCTTCATTATCACCCAAAGTGTCACATTACCTTCGTCTCCAGCCGAAAGTTATCAGATCAGCATGAATCCTGATTGCATCGTGACATGTAGCTCAACCAACGAACTGTGATCAGAATTTTACAACATGATATTGTCTCCATATCCTCGTCTTTATGATCTTCCACGGTCTGCCTATCCAGTGAGCAATAACCATGTTACAGTGCTAAGGATGCTGAATAACAACCGTATATAGATTCAAGAGAAAGCACCAAATATAACAAAAATCACCATATCCACGTAGTTCTGACCCAACTTCAGTCATACCATCTTGGACTCCAGCAGAAGTTATGAAATCAGCATGAATTCTTGATTGCATCGTGACATGTAGCTTCAACTAACAAACTGTGACCAGAATTTATACACCATGATTTTCTCTCCATATCCTCGTCTCTGTGCTCTTCCAGGGTCTGTTTATCCAGTGAATTTCCATCTTGAACGTGTTGTCTTCATAATTACTTGGACAGATCAATTCGCTTTCCTATGTTATATTCACCCGACGTCCATCCTCATCAATCAACATTCCATCACTCTTACTAAACTCCCATTGAGCTCAACTGAACTCAGTTTTCAGGAGTTAGGAAACATCTGGTCCAACCTGCAGCGAGATTCAACATATTTTTGCTGGTAAGCGATGACAAAAAAAAAAATAGATTACGCATGGTAGCACCAACGAACTTTGTACAAGGCTCTAGAAAATAAAGTCAGTTTTCTCAAGCCTGTTAGTTTACAATTGGATGGAAAACGGCAACAGAGCAAGAGTTTGCATATGTCTTTTTTATCCCGGCCTTGAAAAGTAGTTCAAATGCCATTCCATCAGAATTTTTCTTCTTTGTCAAGTAAAATGTACTCGATAGCCGCAAAGCGTGCAACCCTATACTCCTAACTGGTTATACAACTGCCAAAGCTACCCAGAAAAGAGAAACAAACATTGAAAACTACACAATCCTGTTTAGACAAGCAAAACAAGAAGACTATTCAAAACATGAGCTTTAAGCTTAGCCAACGAGGCCTCCACTGCTTCAAAGGCTATCCTTGATCTGTTCAAATTCAACCTAGGGAAGAGATTTAGTGTTAACTTGTGACACCTTTGCTGCTTTTTCTCTCTCCATTTAACAAATGAACTCCCCCACCCCAACCCCCCGCCGAAATACACACACACACACACAAAAAAAAACATGGGTTCAACACCTCGGAAAATTCTGGGTGTGGCCAATAATCATCTTTTTTTTTCCTCCATTCATTACACTGGAACAAAGCAAAGTACAGACACGCTGGCACCAAAATAGAAATATAATTTGGAAATGCTTAGAACATATTGTCAGGAGCATCATATGTTTATAACAATTACGAGATGTGCATAGATTCATCAGTTGAACAAAAAGAAATTCCCAGACTGGCAGGTTGATTTTGATGTGGCTAATGGAATCAGGCTGTTTTGGGGTGGCCTTGTTCTGAGAGTATGTTAGCTCTTGTTCTTGTAGCATACTCTGCATGGGTTTGATCTTACTGGAAGTTCTTGTAAGACCTTGTCTTGGGTGGGTTCGACTCTGGTTCTACTTGTTCAGGTATGACTTTTATACTCTAGTAATCCCATTTGCTCTTCTTGGTTTAGCGAGATTAGCTTTTGCCCCGGGGTTTTCTTTGGACAGAAACTGAGGATTTGCCTTGACTGAGACACTTTTAAGAATAAAGGTCAGTGCCCTTGGGTTGAGTGTTTCTTATAGGAGTGTGCACTTTGCGTAGGACTCTTGCCCTGACTGGTGCTGGTGCTGGTGGTAAGATCGTATACTCCCCAATTTTGGAGCTGTTAGGGGAGGGATTGCATACCTAATCTTTTCTTGGAATATATTCTTGTTTGACCATAGGAGGTCCCAGAAAGTTATTTCTCCTATAAACTGATCATTCTTTGGTAGATAATCTTCTCTTGGTATGTATTCTTGTTTGACTTTAGGAGTTTCCAGAGAAATTGATCATCACTTTTCTTTTCCTCATTTTGCTAGGCTTTCTCCTTAGTTGGAGTTCTTCCTAGGTCAATAAGTGACCTCTTTCTGCTTGCCTCTCCCATATGTTTCTTTGTTAGCTTCGATGCCCCATTTGTGTGAATCTCTGACCTGTAGTCAAACCTTTCTTCCTTTATCTGCTGGTCGCCTGTCCTGAATTGATTGATATTACTTATTTGGTATGGCCTTCTTCCTTCATGGATTAGTTTTTCAGCCTGAACATAGACATGGGACAGGTGTTCCTGTTACTTCTGGTTCTTCAGTCTCTATCAGTGTACTGACTTTTCTTGCTCTCATGAGCTTCTTAAAGGAAATGGTGCCCATGGTTGTTAATGTTTCTTTATTCTAGTGCTGCCTTATTACTTTGTGATGAATATAAGTAGCTCAAAGCTTAAAATAGTTGAGTCAGACTGTTGAAACAGTTCCTCAGTGAAGTCCAGTTTTGTGGTTCTAGATATTGTTACCTGTTGTTGGTTTTTTCCAGTAGGGGTTTGACTCTCGATATACAGCTTTGAAGATAGAGGACTTGGATGTTCTGGCCTTTGCTGTAGCTTAGTTTGGCATTTGCTTGAAGATCTTAGTAGAGGATTACGTGAAAGCCTACGGTTTGGTATTCTCCATAATCCGCATTTCATTTAATTCACGTCCTTTTATCTTCCTGGTCATTGTCTATCTGGCTTTGCTAGCTTAAGTGTTGGTTCTAATGTTACCTCCCATGGTCTCCAGCAGCCTATGTTACATGGATTCGGTACAAGTGTCCAGGTCAGATACGTGTCCAAGTGTCGGATTCATCTAAGTTTTAATTGACAAAACACGGGAACACGGCAAATTATTTACATATATTAATACTTTTAGTTATTCCTAAGGTAAAATGGTCTTTTTGTGACGCAAATGGTTTTAACTGAGATCTTGTCTCATCTCAAACTAATAACAAATTAAAAGAAACAGTTAAGATAGTGTTAATAGTGGCATATCCTATGAGATGTCGGACACAGATCCCATACACGTGTCCAAGTGTCGAATGTCCAACACGGGTACTTCAGGCATTCTGAAGAGTCCATGTAACATAGCCAGCAGTTTATGTTACATCGGCATCAATGTCCAGATCGATACATGTCCGAATGTCGGCCTCATCTATTTAGGAAAATTAAGGTAGTACAGGGACGCGGATCCAAAGTCGACACGGAAACAGACACGTACACGGCTAAAATACTCAAAATATACATATAGTTGTTTGAGATTGAGCATAATATATTATGCTTTACACGGAATATTTAATTTCTACAAAATTACACATAAGTTTTGCTATGTATAGATCTTTTATTTCATTTTTGGCTGGAGCATATTTTTTTTATTTAGCTTTTATATGATCGGTACATGTTTGGGATAAGACAGTGCCAAATAGTTAAAAAAGAAAAGAAAAGGAAAAGAAAAAGAAGCAACGTGTTGAAAAGAATAAAGGATAGACAGACCCACGTGACCATTAACATCTCTCTCTCTCTCTAGAGTCCCCAGATGGCCAGATCCACACAGCCAGACCCACATCTTCTGATCTTCTTCTTCTTCTCTCTCTTGAAACCTTCAGATTTTTATCTTTCTTCAATCTTCATCTTTGTCTTCCACCCGGAATCGTTGAAGTGGTGCATCCATCAGGCAGATGATGAGTCCAATACGGACCCCATACAAGTGTCTGCCTCAGTCGTGTCAACGTCGCCCCTTCACCCCAAAGAGAAGGGTCTATGTATAACAGACTTGGCAGCTAGATGTACATGGTTTTCAAGCTTACAACTGTAAATTCTGTTTCAATTATGTATCTACTGCAGTTAATTGTATTTGCGTAGCTAGTTTTT
Organism: Escallonia rubra; assembly: GCA_033065855.1. Lineage (NCBI taxonomy): Eukaryota > Viridiplantae > Streptophyta > Magnoliopsida > Escalloniales > Escalloniaceae > Escallonia > Escallonia rubra. The sequence continues at coordinate 92,457 of JAVXUO010000870.1, forward strand.
TTTCTTTTTCTTTTTTGGGGGTGACAGGTAAAGACTATTATCAAAAAAATGCCAGAGGGGCGAACCCATGTACATGAACAGTGTAGCAAATCAACTACTTAAACAACCAAAAATGCTAGGCAAGAAATAAAGGAAGGCCTCAGTGGAAATTAACATTTTCCTCGCCCCATAACGCTAAGTAGACAAAGATAGAGCCTATGAATCCTGGATAGAACTCTGCTGTTCCTTTCCTTCCACAAACACCAAAAAATGCAAAGAGCAATCAACATCCAGAGCTTCCTTTTTGGACACTGTGTTTTTTTGTACCGGGACCGACAACGGATCATGGCATGACCCATGCAACCCCCAACAGAGGGAACAACGACTCTCGCGCAAGCGTGGCTATCAGGCAATGTTTGAACTGATGATCCACCGATTCACCAGTTTTCTTGCACATGAAACACCGGTAAATCTTTTTTCTCCTTCTCAAACTATCCCCTATTAACACAAATCTCTAGCAGCCTCTCAAACAAACAAAGACACCCTAAGAGGGGCTGACAAACACCAAATCTCTTTCCGGGTAATATGGAACTCCACACCTAAAAGACATGGCCAAGGACCTAACATCCGCAATGTCCCCAACGGGAATAATTTCTCTCTTGGCCACATTAACTTTCAGACCTTAGCAAGCTCGGGAAAATAATAGCAGTTGTCGTATATAACTCAAATTAGCGTGACAAAGAATATGGTATCAACAAGAGGTGTGACACTATTTAGCAAAATTGAAGCATCCTAACCGCCAAAAAAACCTCCCATTCACTGCATTGAATCTTTTTAGAGCCTCCCTAGTCCCTAACGATTAGAAAAGAGAAGAGGTGGCAACAGATCTTCTTGTCAAATACCTCTACCTCAAGAGGAAGGAAAAATACCTATTGGTGAATAATTGATCAAGATAGGGAATGTGGACAAAAATTGCAAAATTTGATCCAACGCCTCCATCTCTGCCCAAAACTTATCCTCCCAAGCAAGTACGTAAGATCAAAATTCCAGTTAACATGATCACATGCCTTTTCAACGTCCAACTTAAAAATCAAACTAGGAGCACCTGATCTAGTTCTCGAATCAACACATTCATTCGCATCCAAAAGTGCATCTAAAATCTGTCTACCCCAACCAAAAATTTTGAGATCTGAAATTACTGAGGCAACCATCACTTGGAGCCTGCTTGCCAAAACCTTGGAAATGAGTATATACACGCTGCCCAATAAGCTTATAATCGGAAATCACTTATATCCACCTCAACCCCCTATTTAGGAATCAAGGACATGAAAGTTGTTTTAAGGCTTCTTCAAGTCTCCAAAGTTCAAAAAGTGCATGAAAGACATCGAGAACGTCAGCCTTACCACCTGCCAAAAGTGCTCGTAAAAATGCCATGTTGAAGCCATCGGGCCTGGGCGCCTTATCGGCACTCATAAATTTCAATGCCGTCACAATCTCCTCTTCAATAAAAGGGGATTCAATTGGGGCCAAAATAGGCCATCTAAACTCGGCCTCATCTAATCTTTTTCCTCAAACAACCTCTGATAACAATGGCCTCCTTCACTCCCCCCTCATCTGAAAGTTCCACACCATCAACAATGATCTACCAATTTAGTTGGACCTCAGATATGCATTAGCCGTTTTATGAAAATTTTTGGTGTTTATGTCTCCTACTTGTAGCCAGAGATCTCTCAATTAATCGCAAACAAATTTCATCGGATAAAAACAACCTCTTCGCTTCAGTTTTCAGCTCTAATCTTCTATCCATCTCCTCCCAATCAACGCACGCACCCCCTCTAAAGCGTCCAGTTCCTGAATGCCAGTCGGCCAATCTCAACTCCACCCTGCGTATTACCTTCTTGTTCCACTTTTCAAATCATTCTTCAGTAACTTCATGTCACGGGCCAAAGGAAAACTCAGATTTCCATCTACTGCGCACGCTTCGCACCAACCCCCGACCAAATCTAAAAAAAAAAAACCCGTCTCAAGAAGCCAAAAGTTTTCAAAAATCTGAAGGCAACTTAACTATGCCAGTACTGCCTTTGTCTAAGAGCAAAGGTACTTGATCAGAGATTAGTTGCACAAAGCGGGGGCGGGGGCGGGAACGGGAGCGGCGGAGCGTAAGCACATGGAAGAATCTAAATAAATATTGCGTAAAGAGTATTACCATTTGTTTAGTATAGTTTACCAAGAGAGAGAGAGAGTACTGATTGACAAGCTATGTTCTCTCGAGGAGGGTAGCCAGCAACAACAGACAAGGAGGCTTGAAGGACTTGAAGGAAGAGAGAAACAAGGAATTGAGTTAAAAAGAGCTTGATTTTCAGGTACTCTCTCACTTGTTCCATGCATCTCTATCCAGCTGACGGGATCCAGTTCTCATATTAGCTTGGGACGAGATCCCATGGAGCTCCTAACTTGGGATCGCAAAAGCGAGTTTCCGAGAGAGAAGCGTCACCATATTAGGAGTTTCCTGCAACTACGGATCAGAGATCACCCTGGGTAAGCACGCTAGAATAACCCCTGGGAACATCTCTTGCCATTCGAAGGAAATAGAGAACTATCAGTTATGGAAAAAGAGGGTTCCTCAGAGCCGCAAGACGAACTGAACCTGCCTCCATTGAGTCTACTAACGAAAGAATTGGTACCAATAAACTCGCCCAAAAACCTTATGACAACACTGACCTCCAATGGACCACGGTACTCTCCATCTACAGTGCACTGCTTCTAGTTCCGACCAAAGAATCCTATTATCAATCGCATTCTCGGACCACAAACACCCAAAAAATCCAAGTTAAGTCATCGCGAACCATCTTTAGAAGGCATGAGACAGAAAACACGCCACGAATAACATCCACACTTGAGGAAATACGCCCGTCTCACATCAATAATATACCGCCCCAAGCCCCGACACATACAATTTGATCCAATCAGTCCATCTTCCCTTTCATAGAACAGACAACTGTCATAACCTGCACCGTTGTTTCCTGAATGCAAGACCAAATTAGGTTCCCGTCTCTTAAGAGGCATTTTAACCAATTCCCCTTTCTCCTACTAATAAGACCCCACACATTATAATATATGCTCCAGATCCGCATCATCAAACAGAATGTTATTCAGAAATAACCCCCCCCCCCCCCCCCCCTTTCCCCAAAAAAAATCACCATTAAACACCTCTCCTTTATATCTTGCTATTGTAATTAATAGAGCACTCTAGCTTCTTCAGCTCTCTCACCTTTTTATTACTTGATTTGCGAGACGGGCAGAATTCGATGAACCAGAAGATCTAACAGATTGACCACCGTGAATGTTTCTGATATTTAACAGCTAATGGACATTATTCTTCTCAAATCCTTCTAAGCACACACCCAGGAATTTGCCAAAGCCCATATCTTTCTTCTTAACCCACTCCAACAATATAAAATCTACAGAAATTGCCCAAACTTACCTCCTAAAATCGCTCACAGATTGGATACAATTCAAAGGCTCAACATTCAAGGAAGCTATGAGGCAGCCCCCTCTCCATGGTGACGAGGGGCCCAATCACTCTCATTCAAGTCAGTGCTACGAACCTCTGAAAAGACCCAAAAGGTGAAGCCAACTACTGATTACACATCTTATTCCGAAGATATAACAGAGGCAACCCCCTCGCTTGAGAAAAAAGAACCTACCCGAAGCCAAGCATCAACATCTGACATTGACAATTGAGAGTTTGGCAATGACTCTCTATCTCCTTTACAGAACAGGGGAGACTAATATTAGAGAAAAATATTGAAGAAAGTTCCTCATTTAACCTTTGCAAAAGTTATTTATCAAAGTAAAATTGCTGCCCCCAACCAGCAGAAACATTCAATAGTAAGGCCTCATCATTGGCCGGTGAGGGTAAAGTACCCGAGGACCTTGGTACCACCACCAGAGTCGAAGAAGAAGCAGCCGATCGAGAAGAAGAGTGATTGCCAAACTACCTACCTCGCTGACAACAAGTTTATTTGTTTGTCAAAATACAAAAAGTCAGAAAAAGAATTTGCCTTTAAAACCTCCACAATAGGACAGAACACCCCTAGAAAAAGGGGATTTGAAGGGATTGGGAAGCACAGGACCAAGACTATAAGACGAACCAAACGCGTTTTTGCAATCGCCCTTTAATGACAGTGGCTAAAAAGCCCGAGCAGACATACTTCATTCATCATCCATCAGACCTAATGGATTTGATTTTTTAAAAGTTGAAATCCGGCCAGAATAAGCAACTGTCGTGACTCATGGATGCCTCTTTGTATCCCAGCAATTACAGCCAGGCTCACCTTCGGATCGTGTCTACCAATCTTGTTCTTCCTGGTATGGGGCGGTCCATCCAGACTAGGGAATGTTCGACCTTCTCATCTTTATCTATCTTTTGTTTCTTCTTCTATGTACACCAAGTCACCAGAGTGTAGTAAAATAGCTAACTGAACTAATTATCCCTTATACTGTTGCAACCACAAAGAAAAAATTTGCAAGAAAGAACATATAAATTTCAAACACAATGAACTACGTCCAACGATTTAAGGCCTTACCTTGGAAATGAAGTATGATACTAAGAGCTTATCTTGAATAAGCAAGTCTGCATTACATCTTGGAAACAGCTGAAAGATCCTCATTTGTGCTCCCATCATCCAATCCTTTGATACTCAGTTCAGAGCAAACAATCTGAGCCTCTTCCAAACTCCCTTCTCCTCTAAGACCAGAAGTTAGCTCGTTACCGAGACTAAAATTTGGAAGAAGACCTTTCTCAAACATTTCTCTGTACCAAGCATATGCCCCACTAAAGTCCTTGAGCTTGCAATGTCCGTCGATTAGTGCATTATAAGTATCAGCTTTAGGAGCCACTCCCTTAGCCTTCATATCATCGAGAAGATCCTTTGCTTCCTGAAACTTTCCCTCCTTAAAGTGTGCTATAATCAGGTTATTGTAGGTCATACTGTCAGCATGAATGCCCTGCTCTAACATCTCGCGGTGCAAGGCATACGCTCTCTGAACATCTCCATGCTTCACATGACAATGAATTAGTTCATTGTACACGACTCGATCAGGAGTCAAGTTCATCTGCAACATCTCTTGAACGATTTTCTCCACTTGTGCCATATCTTTGCTACATCCACTAACTAGGCGATGATAAGTATTTATAGTAGGTTTAATTCCCAGCTTTTTCATAGTCTCATATAACTCTAAACACTTCTGACTGTTTGTTGTAGTTGAATACCCTGAGATTAACGAATTATATGTGATCACATCAGGGTTCAAACCTTGTCTTGTGATATGAAGAGCCATTTCTTCAGCTTCGACTACCCTACCCTTTTTGCACAGCCCTTTTATGAGCACATTATACGTCACAAGTGTTGGAACTACATCAGATTTTAGCATTTCATCCAAAATCCTGAAAGCATCTTTCATCTTTCCCGTCGTGCAATAACAATCAATGAGCATATTATATATCCGTGCATTTGGAACAACCCCTCTACCTACCATATCCCTAAGCATCACTTCAGCCTCAAGAAATCTAACATCCTTGCACAAGCAATTTATTAGAGAACCATAGCTTACAACACTTGGTTTCAAGCCAACATTCTCCATTTCTTCAAGAATCTGGAAACACCTACCAAATTGAAGTTTCCGTCCATAGCCGTCAAGTAGGATGTTATAGGTATGCACATTAGCTTGAACTCCCTTCTTTGCCATCTTCTTTAGCCATTCCTCTGCCTCAGCCATATCACCCGATTCACAGAATTTACTGATCAGCGGATTGAATGTCAAACAGCCTGGCTTCAACCCAAGATTTTCCATCCACTCAATGGTTGAAAGGGACTTTGCTATATCACCCTCACAACAATACCCATCAACAATTGTATTGAATATCACCTCTGTCGGAACAAGCCCATCATCCATCGCCTTCTTCAAAACCTCCTCCGCCTTGTCCATCTTACCTCCCTTGCATAACGCATTCAACAATATGCTACAAGTATATTTATCCATCCGAACCCCTTTCCTGTTCGTTTCTTCACATAAAGCCAACAAAGCATCTGCATCACCACACCTCGAATGCCCGTCAATAAGTATACCAAGTGTATACCCATCCAGAACAAACCCCCGAGCTTCCATCTCCTCCAAAACGATCTTCGCTTCCTCCATTCTCTTTGCCCGGCAAAGACCGCTGAGTAGCGAGTTCAGCGTCACAAGGTTCGGCCCCACATTGTCCTTCCTCATCATCTCCCTCACATCAAATGCTTCCCCCAATTTCCCCGCTTTGCAATACCCGTCTATGAGCGTGTTATATGTGACCAAATTTGGGACCACCCTCTTCTGAATCATTTCATCAAACAGCTGGTGTGCATCGTCCATTCTCTTCTCCTTACAAAACCCGCCAATCAAAACATTATACACAAACCCATTAGGCTTTATCCAGGACTTCTTCATCCCCCTCATTAATCGCGTACCCTTTTCCAAATCACCCAGCTTCACAGCAGACTCAATAGCCTTACCATAACTAAATCTATCAACCTTAAGAAAACTCGAATCGACTACGTCATAAAACAATTCAAGGGTTTTTTCATATTGACCGGATAACACCAAGCATTCGAGTAGCTGGTTGAAGCTAGGCAAGGAAGGGAACATGCCGTCTTTCTTGATAAGCAAGTAAACCTCCACAGCTTCGGTCGCCCGTTTGCAGCTAGCAAGCACGGATAAAAGCAGGCTTGAGAACCCGTTTTTCGTAGCGGGTGACGAGAGGGAAAACTGGCTGTAGAGATTAGGTGGTGGAGTGGAACGGATCAGGGATTTGATTAGGTTTTGGGCAGATTCAGCGCGGTTCTGCTGGAGTAGTACCCTGAGCTTTCGGAGTTGTTCCTTGGTGTCTTGGTGGTCGTTGGGGCATGTGGGTTTGTCGGTGGTGGGTTGTGGGGGGTTTTGGGTGGGAGTGGGGTGGTGGGCAGTGGGTGATTGGGGGTGTGAACAGAAGGGTTTGTGGATTTGAGGGTTGTGGAGGCGATTGTGGGGAGGTTTTAGGAGGAGGTGGAGGCTCTTGGCCATTTTTGTGGTGCTTGACGAGGGCGGGGGTGTGGTTTAGCGTTTCAAAATTCCGATCTTGGGAACCATGCGCGCAAGGCTCTCCCGCCCCCTAAGGCCTCCAAATGAATGACAGACAGAAGACCACATATATGTAAGAGGGAGAGAGTACAAACATGCTTAGACGTTTTAAATGAGATTGCTCGGTTGACTACCTTATTTAAATAATTTTAACTTTGATCATTATCTATCGAATTGTATTAAAGTGATCATTAAATTTTAAAATTCATTTCAATCGGATTACTATGTAAAATTAGACTTGACGTTGTCCATTTACCCAAAATTAAGCTAGACATCGTCCATTTACCCTCTTTTTCTCTTCTTACCCTCTTCTTTCTCTCTTTTCCCCCCATCTCTCTCTTCGTTCCCTCTCCTTCTCACACACACTTGCACACACAAACTCTCCCAACCCACCCTCCACCCTACACACGCACGCACGGTCTCACACACACAGTCACAAACATGCAACACACACACACAAACAAGAGATTCCCACATGTTCCTATTTAAAGGATCCCCCGCGAAAACCAGTTCTTCCCTATGAGTCTCTCTAGAAAGTTGCATTCAAGCTGGGATAAGAGCAGCATTCAGAAGGCAATCAAATTGATGCACACTTATTAGTTTTTCAAATTCTAACGCAAGGCATGTCCCAGTAGTAAAAGCAATTTGTGCCAACAAACTGCGCCCACAAGCAATGCCAACTACCCTACTAGCTTCCGGTTCATACATACATACAAAATTCTTGAAGGCAAATGTAAACCATCATCAAGGTGACTATCAATAGATTAACTCTTTCGATCCATAATTCTAGTGCTCTAATGTGGAGAAATATACTGGATCCCCATTTTAATGAGTGGATCCCAATTGGTTTAGCACTCCTCCTTATCTAAAGCTAATAGATTGATAAATCACCAAGGCTCAGCTATGTAAAAGAGATCAGACAAGGAGCATGAGCATTGAGCATCACATTTCTTCTATAACAAAGTACAGCACAGAAAGTAGACATTATGGACTAGTTTTAACTTTTCTAAGGAAGAGATGTAGTAATGTGGAAAATCATACTTATGTCAAAAGCCAATGACTAATTAATGTCATTCACCCCAAAAGTTTAAGGGTAGCTTCAATAATTGCTCTCAAAACGAGTCAAAATAATCCGAAGCATTTAAATGGATCATACCTTGGAATATCACACCCATACGGCTGACATTTCCATTTCACAAACCCATCATCTGGCCTCCCATTAAGGTGGCAATCAATCAAAATCTCTATCAACGTAAGGACAAGAACCACCAGGTGACAATCAAAATCTTTATCAACGTAAGACAAGAACCACCAGGATAATACAGCTTCGTATCATCTCGAACCCATTTTACTATCAAATAATTCACAATCCCCTATACAACTATTTCCCAAATTCACATTAGAAGAGACTGTAAGATTATCCTTTTGACGAAAATGCTAACAATTGTGTGTGTGCGTGGGTGTGGGTTGTGGTGGGGTGGGGTGGGGGGTTGAAGAAAAGAAAGAAGTAGGTGAACAGTGAATGGGTGGTTTTACCCCCTATATAAAAGGATTTAATTTGACGGAGTCGCTTGATCGAAACGAATTTCAAAGTTTAATGGTCACTTTGACACAGATCGGTGTCTAGTAACCAAAGTTGAATTTGTCTAATAGTACAGTGGTCAACCGGTAGTTAACTCTTTAATTAAAGACGGTACTAGTAAATACTATCACTCAGCAGTGGTAGACGCGAAAATACAAGATCTGGGGGGTGGTAGGGGGTGTACGGGAGGGGGGGTGGGTAACAGAAAAGAAAGAAGAAGGTGAACAGTGAATAGATGGTTTTACCCCTAAATAAACGGATTTAATTTAACGGAGTGGCCTGATTGAAACGAATTTCAAACTTTAATGGTCACTTTGACACAAATCGATGTCCAGTGACCAAAGTTGAATTTTTCTAATAGTACAGTAGTCAAACTGGTAGTTAACTCTTTAAATAAAAACGGTACTAGTAAATACTATGTAACATCCCGAAATTTTCGGAACGTTAACACTCGCTCAATCATTTACGCTAAGACAATAATGACCTCAATTCAACCAATTTAGAATCATCAGCAGTCAGAGCAACTAAACCATTAAGTAAAATAATATTCTTAACGTACTATCATAATTGAAACATCAAATCTAATTTAACAATTCTAATTAATAATAATAACCCACACAGGGGTTCTAATGACTAAGACTGAAACTTAAATTATCTTTCCCTCGCTCGGCTCAGATCTAATCCACACCAAATGCGATCTATTGTTTATTGGTTATCTTTTTTTGGTACAAATTGTTTATTGGTTATCACCTGCGGAAAAGATGTCAAACGGGAGTGAGCTTTTAAAAACTCAGTAAGGTCGCTCAAACATTTAGTAGAAGGATACGAACAATTTACAGATTTAATACGATTGCAATTTGGAGAAGATTCAACTCAATGCCATAAACCAAATACAAATATGAACATTTTTCAGATACGATGCAAACAATCACAGATGTTATCGAACATGAGCAATTGCAACCCACACCAATACACTGGCTAGTCCGTCAAGGTACTAGCCCACACCAACACACCGGCTAGTCCGTCAAGGTACTAGCCCACACTAATATCCTCCAACATACATCAATTCCAGCAAAAACACACCAATGCAAAATCTCATGTCAATTTAACAGAACAACAACAAACTATAATACAATGATTAAATCGATGCACAACGAAAAATAAAACACAGAGCATCGAATATGATTTTTAATAAACGTGTAAGACTCAAAACAGGACATTAAATGCAAACAATGCACATTTCAACTATAACGGAGTCCAAAGAAAATTCGATAACAATACAAAAAATATATTTATGAGGACAAATAGATGAAATTGGGTTTCAGATAGAAATTCCTTACCTCGATCCAAGCAAAATGAAACTACAACGCTCACGATCAAAATCACTTATCAAAATCCTCTGAATTAACCTAGTTTGACAAATCACTTATCAGAACACATTGTACACGATTATATTATAAACCTAGTGTAAATTCCCAACAACGCACTCATTCCTCAACCTGAACAACGAAATTCGAAGCGGGTCCCACACACGGCCAACCTAAGTAGAAGACCCGTCACACTCCTTGAGACTCAGAAATATCCCAAAAATGTTTTTATCGTTCATTAAGCATTATTTATAGCTTACTACATCACATGGAATAAAAATAAAATTTTTTTTTATTTTTTATTATTTTTGAATTAAAAATAATTTCTTTAAATACACTAAAAACCCATAAATTTCCATAATTGTTTCTAGCTGAAAATAAAGACGCATATTTTTTGTAAAAGCCTTAATATATGTATAAAAAATTTATAAATTTAAATTAGAATTTAAAGAGCACTAAAACTATTTCTTTATGTTTTGTTTTGCTAAAAATCAATGCGATATAGAAAATGACAATAAATCAACTCCAAAAATTACCAAATTTTTACTGACTCTTTCTTATACTATAAAAACATTACTTTAATTTTTTTGAAAACATTTTCATGGATTTAAAGGCTCAAAGAAATTTTATAAATCTTCACTTGCCGAAAATATTAAAAATACATATGATACAAGAAAAATATGAAACTTTAACAGTCATTCTAATGTTGTCCTAAGAACATGTCTACAAAGTTTGAGAATTTTTGGATAATCGTACGATACCCCATAGCTACGTGGTACAACTGTGCAAGAATAGTGTACCACTTTTTAATGTACAACCCAGCAACTGTTAACCCATCTTCTTCTTGTTCGAAAACTCGTTGACACCAACATTATACACACAGGAAACCTGTGAGGCCCCGATCTTAATTAACTTCTAATCATTTTATTAAGTTTAAACATATTTAATTTTGATTGAAATAATATGATCGTGTTATATTATTTGTCTACATAAAATAAATATCGAAATTAATTATGGGCCCAAAATATAATTGTGCAAAACCTTGGGGGGGCCAATATGCAAATATGAAAAGTTGGTATTAGTGGCATGCCATGTGTTGCCTTAGGATTAATTATTTGGTGGTGAGTAAGCAAAAGAAACTAATAAAAAAATGGAAAGAAGCCTAAGTGGATAATTTAGAACAAAAGAGAAGGTGGGGTTGCAAGACCATAGTCTCGGCCAAGAGAAACAAAGAGAAGGGAAAGAGTGGGAAAAGAAAAGAGAGAAAGAAGAAGGAAGAAAAAAAAAAGAGAAAGGAAGAAGAGAAGAAGAAAAGGAAGAGTAAAGGAGGGGGATTTGCATCAACTTTCTCCTATTGGCTTGAGCTTAATTTTCTTGGTAGGTTATCTTGTTCTTTTAGGTTTTAAAGCATGTTAGAGAAGTATTATGATGTCAGTAAAACACTTATATATATTTTCGAAATGATTCAAGGAGAAGGGGGTTCATGTATACTGAAATCTGCGAAAACAGTCATGGAATTATGGTACTTTTTGGTGCTTAGAAATGTATACTTTTAGTTAAGATATGGACTTGGTTATTTTATATGTTACACTAGTACACGTATAGAGTATACATACCAAATTTCAGATTATTCCAAGTACTATTGCTATGGTTTAAAATTCGTGGCTTGGAACCTATCTTGTGAAACTGTTGCTAGGCAGATTCTGAAGTTTGTCTTTTTAAAGGGCTTAATATGATCTTAAATCAATATTTTCGTGTCAAGTAAAATACTGGGATGTAGATATTTAAGTCTAGTTTTCATAAATATATAGTTTGACTGTAGACGCCTTCTAATTAAATTGTTATGATTTTCGGAGTACAGAATACTCCTGCTGCCATTTGAAATACTGGGCAGATTAGGTTACATGTTTGGCATGTATTGTTGATAATACGGTAAATATAACTCGACAGGGGATTAAACCTCTTTTGAGGTACTTGATGACATTCATGTTGACGTATGTACATGATTATGCATATCACGTGAAGGAGGAGGAAAAAAAGTGAGTTGAGGGTGTTATTTGCCGGGGTTGGAAGTTATCCGGCCAGGGTTCTCGTTCTCGTTCATGTCTTGATAGTGCGCACTAGCTATGCGTACTAATTCTCGAAAGGAATTATTGGCGTGCCTGTGATGACGTTGGACTTCTTTTATCGAACCCGCTACATCAGTTGGTTGCGATACGAAAAGTCTCTCGCACTCAGGGAAGGTTGGCTCGTGCATGAGGGGCATTTTTGCATATTGATATTCTCGTACTTGGCTTATATTTGTCTTGAACTTTTTGTACTGTATGGTTATTCTTGGCGAGATCAAGTTAATATTTAGGTCTTGCTTGTCATCCTCGTGTATGTTCTACAAGATTTCAAATCTTGCTCGATATGTTATTCTCGTTTCTTTTGAAGGCAAATGTGAGCAGATGCTTGCATGTGTTACTCGATATGTTAAATTATTCTTAAGTACGTAGGTATCATCTGTTCAAGTGACTTGCATGTTCATACTAACTATACATAATATGATCAAGTCATGTTTGGACTTAAAAGCACCGGATACCCTACTGAGCCATTAGGCTGACCCATTCCCGATACTTTTTTTTCCTAGGTTCGGAGTCGGAGTATCTGCCAAGGGACGAAGAGGATTACCTCGGGGAGACTCAAGAGTATTACGCTGGGTGAGCAACGTTTAGTTGTTCTTCTTTTATTTTGGAGTGTAGTACTTGTATAGTAGAGAGGTGGTCTGTAATATAATGTTTCGTTCAGTCTTTCCACTTATGGACGACTGTAATGTTTAAGCATACTTCCGCTGTTTCTTTTGAGGTTTTGTAGTAAAGCTCTGTTTATCCTTGAGGTATATGTGTTAACCAGCCTGTTTAGCGTTGCGCCCCTTCCGGGGGGCGTGACAAAACCTATTGCACAACACCCCTCACAACTTTCATTACACACATATTTCTCACCATTTCATTCCACCCACACACACATTTACATGTTGAATTTTATTGTTTAAAAAACACACACATATGGGCATAGGATGGCTGGTACCCACAGCCCAGTTTTCTTCTTCGTCAGAGTATGGCACAAAGCAGGCGTCGCCTGTTGCTTCTCCATTTTGGGCGGTGGAAAGTGGCCTGTGGAAAGGTTGCTAACTTCCTTATTTCTCTCTTGCTTTGTCTCCAAGTTTTGGCAGACTTCTCTGCCTATATAATGGCCATTCGGCCATCACAAAAAACATATACAAGAACAACACTTTATCTTCTCACACACAAGCTCTCTCTGCTCCACACAACCGAAGCGCACACATTCTCAAAATTTCTAGTTATACACTTCAGTAGTTAATGTCAACATATTTTGTTATTAATTGAGTCGTAGAAGAGAACAGTCAAGAGGGTCGTTCGTGAGACTCTGTTGCATGTGCGTGCAAACGGGAGTTAAGACTATAGTCTAATCCTGGAGGTTGCGTGCCGTGAAGCCCATCGCATCGAGCCACTGATTCCGGGGGGGCGCGAAACAACCTTTTAGGACAAAGTTTCGGCTTGATTCTGTAGATTGGTGAGATTGTTCTTATGTATTTTGTAACGTGATATTATTTATATTGTACTTTGATTTTGTTGTTTGTGTAAGAAAGTGCGATTCTGCTCCAAAAATTATTGTAAACGGATTTATATCCAACATTGTAAAAGGTTGTTTTAACTGGAATTGCAACTTCTCGCACAAACGAAAGTTATTCCGGACGCAAGCCGAATTGAACTTTTTGACGGAAATAATTTTAAAAGATGGAAAGACGTGATTTTGGATGTCTTAGATTTTTCTAAAATCTCGTTCGTTCTAACTAAGCCTATACCGGATAACAATACTGAAAATTTTGCTCAAGTATTAGATCTTTGGAATAACGCTAATCGGTTCTGTCTTAGTACTATTCGTAATGTCTTATCTAATGATCTATATGGTGTTTATAATCACTTTACTCTTGCTAAGACTTTATGGGATGAATTGATTAGTAAGTATGAATTTGAGGATGAAAGCACTAAAAAAAATTAGCCGTTAATTTTTTGCACTATCTTGGCTAATGATAAAAGTATTGAAACTCAAATTAATGATTTTCAAAATATCATAAATGGATTAGCTAAAGACGGTGACGTTTTACCTGAAAGATTTAAGGCTCAATGTCTTGTAGAAAAATTGCCTCATGGAAAGAATTTAAACTAAAATTTAGACAAAAGAGACATGCTATGACTCTACAGGAAACCATAGTCTATATTAAAGTTGAGGCTCAAAATAGAAAATTGCAAATGACCGGTAGGGCTAAAGAAATTATGTCTAAGGCTAATGTAGTTGAAAGTGGACTCGTTAGGACATAACAATCACACAATAAGGGTTATGGTCATAAGCCTTATGGAAGACCTCAAACTAATAGCTATAATAGAGGTCAAGCGTCTAATCCACAGATCCAACAGAAAAAAGGTGAATGTTTTGTTTGTGGAAAAGTTGGGCATTTTGCAAATGTTTGCAGATATCGGAAAGCCGACCAAAATAACAATAGCTACCAGCATCGCCACCACAACAACAATAACATAAGGGCTCCACCAAGGGCAAGAGCAAACGTGGTGGAAGCAGATGATGATATCATTGTAGCTGTTGTTTCAGAAGTAAACTTGGTTACGAAAGTGAAAGGATGGGTTTTAGACTCGGGTGCCACTAGGCACATCTGTGCTAACCAAGATGTGTTCGCCTCCTACTTAAATGTGGGGGAAGGTACATAATGCGTGTACGTTGGGGACAATCGGTCCGTACCAGTTGTGGGAAAGGGAAGGGTAGTTCTCAAACTCACTTATGGTAAAACCCTTTCACTGTCCGGCGTGCTTCACGTGCCGATGATCAAGCACAACCTTGTGTCAGTACAGCTACTCGGTAAGGCCGGCATCAAGACTCTGTTTGATAGAGGTATCGTGACTCTGACTAAAAATGATCTCTTTGTCGGTAAGGGGTATCTGGACCAAGGTCTTTATGTACTTAATGTTGATGAGTTGTTGAATGAGAATGTATCGTCTACTTTTGCTTACTTGATTGACTCTGCTGACGTGTGGCATGGTAGACTTGGACACGTGAATTACGCCTACATAAAGAAAATGAAAGACATGGGCTTAATCTCTAATTTTAAAGAGTCTGACATAGACAAGTGTGAAATATGTGCTGAAACTAAAAGTACGAAGAAAACATTTAAATCTGTCACAAGAGAAAGTGAACCCCTTGAATTAATTCACAGTGATTTAGGTGATTTAAAACAAACCATGACCAGAGGTGGTAAAAAGTTTTATGTGATGTTTGTTGATGATTGTTCTAGATTCACTAGACTCTATTTGTTAAGAACGAAATGCGAAGCTTTTGAAATGTTCATGAATTATAAGTCTGAAGTTGAGAATCAGAAGGATAAGAAAATTAAAAGGCTTTGAACATATAGAGGTGGTGAATATGACTGTAATCCGTTTGAAGATTTATGTTTGCAAAATGGAATTATTCATGAAGCAACTCTACCTTATTCTCCTAAATCAAATGGAATTGCTGAGAGAAAAAATAGAACTTTAAAAGAAATGATGAATGATATGCTTGTTAGTTCGGGCCTACCCGCCAACCTGTGGGGGGGAAGCCATTCTCTCAGCCTGTCACGTACAAAATAGAGTACCTCATAAAAAGACTGGTAAAACACCTTATCAAATTTGGAATGGTCGCGCTCCGAACTTGAAGTACTTGAAAGTGTGGGGGTGCCTGACGAAGGTTGTTAACCCTACGGTTATTTAACCGAGGATTATAGTTAGTTTTGATGATAAACTAACATTGACAATTATGTTGTCTAACATGCATTGAGTTGATGAAGAAATATGTACAATCTTATACTCATGCAAACAGACATCTAGACGAGCAAATCGATCAAAGACACTCAACGGATCGCTCCAAAGAAGAACTTTGTCGATCGTATTTTACAATGCTTTTATTTCCTTCTTTGTAAACTAGATATAGAGAGATGATCATTACGAATGCTGTATACCTAGAACTTGCCCATAGGTTTCCCTTGCATGCATAAAAGTTTTTCATTCTTTAAAAACTAGGAAACTGCATTTTCTGGAATGCAGTCGACTGCAAGTTGGGCAGTGAGGTATTACAGTCGACTGCATTGGAATGCAGTCGACTGCATTACTTCCAGTAGCCTATTACAGTCGACTATAAGTTGGAAATTTGAATTTCCAATGGCTACTTTGGGATTACAGTCGACTGCAATGGTGCATTATAATCGACTGTATTTACCGTTTGGTGCAATAAATGCCCTACCTAACTCCAAACGGTCATATTAATTCCCATCTCTATAAATACTCATCTTGGGCTTAGTTTTGATTGATCAATTGCATTCAAAGCTCTCTTATCTTTCATATACTCAAAGATCAAAGCAATTGTTCAATCTCTCTTGTTTTTCATTGATTTCCCATCCATTTCAAGAGAGAATTTATTGTGAGCTTACATTTGAGAGATATACACTTTCATAAGTCATCATACACTCATCTCTCTTGTTCTAGTGCTTGAACTTGTACTCATCTACTTCTTGAGAGTGAAATCTTGTATATAATTCTTCATCTAAAGGTTCTTGTATCAAAGCTTGGGGTTGTCAAGCTTTGGAGCTTTGGGATTGTCAAAGCTTGTTCTTGATGTGGGTATAACATCAAGGGATTGTAAGAGGTTTGATCTTGTCCCGTAAGAAAGATCATACTAGTGGATTCTAGGGCCTTTCAAGGGACTTCCTTGAAGGGGTGGACGTAGGCTTGAGGTATTTCAAGCCGAACCATTTAAATCTCATTGTCAAGTATCTCTAAACCCTTCTCTCTTTACATTATCGTTTTATACTTGTGTTGAGATTGGTTAGTTTGCTTATTTGAGATATTGTGTTTGAGGTTTGTTGTTTGTAGCTTTTCATGTATTACTCATAGCTTTTCTAAGTTTGTAGTAATTATTTGTTATTTTTTAAAGTAGTCTTAAAACCCTATTCACCCCCCTCTAGGGTTATCTTTTTGGATTCAAGTGGTATCAGAGCCTCGGATCTTGTTATATTGGGTAACGCCAAGAGAGTTAATCGATCATGGCTTACGTTGGGGGTATGGAGGGTAGTTCTACCACTAGGCCTCCATTGTTTAATGGGACCAATTATAGTGTGTGGAAAATTAAGATGAAAATCTACTTAGAGTCTCAAGACTATGAGATGTGGGACATTGTTGAGAATGACCCATTCGTTCCGATAAAGGTGGTTGATAAGGGTGAAGAGCTTAAATCCAAATCGGAGTATAGTGATCATGATAAGAAGATGATTTGTATGAATGCTAGAGCAAAAAATTGTCTTGTTTGTGCTTTAGACACTAATGAACTCAATAGAGTCATTATGTGTAATTTCGCTAAGAGTATTTGGGATACTCTTCAAGTCACTCATGAAGGGACTTCTCTTCTTAGAGATTCCAAGATGAACTTATTGTTTAGAGATTATGAGTTATTCCATATGCTTCCAAATGAATCCGTTATGGATATGAATACTCGTTTTACTAACATTGTGAATCCTTTGAAACAATTGGGCAAGGAATTCACTAATGGTGATCTCGTAAGTAAGGTGATTAGGTCATTACCAAGAGCTTGGGATGCAAAGATCACCGCCATCCAAGAAAAAAAAAATCTCAATATATTTCCTCTTGATGAATTGATGTCCTCACTTATGACGTACGAAATGCAACTCAAGACCTTTGATCAAGAGGACGTCAAGAAGAAGCCTACATCAATTGCTCTTAAAGCTTCATCTTCAAACCTTGAGTCAAGTGATGATGATGAAGAATTTGATGAAGAGGATATTGCAATGGTTGCAAAGAACTTCAAGAAGTTCTTAAGATTTAGAAGAAATGATGGGAGAAGGCAACAAAATGCTAGCAACGAAGGGAAGCTTTGCTACAAATGCCACAAGCTGGGACACATGAAGATAGATTGTCCTATCTTCAAAAGGGAGAAGAAGGAAAGAAGAGATGTATGGGAAAGAGCTAAAAGAAGACAATTCTCTAAGAAATAGAACAAGGAGAAGGAAAGAGCAATGAATGCCGAACATACTCCAACATGGAGTGACTTTGATTCAAGTGATGAAGACAATGAGAAGAATGAACAAGCAAATATATGTTTCATGGAAAATGATGAGGTAAGCCTTTCTTCCGGTAGTGATAGCGATAGTGAAAGCTTTGAAGATACTTATGATAGCTTATATGAGGAATCCAAGAAAAATTTCAAGAAAAATTTCAAGAAAAATATTATTTTATCTAAGAAATTCCTTGAAGCAAATAAGCAAATTGAGAAGTTGATAATGGAAAATAATAAGTTGCATGCCAAGAATGAATGCATTTCCAACCATTTATATGTGAAATATGTGAATAACGATTTGCTTGAATTACTTGTTAACACTCCTAGCTCAAAACAAATCTCTTCCAAAACTTTGGCTTTAGAAAAACAAAATGAAGATTTAAAAGTGGAGATTTGTGATTTGAAAAAATGTCATGAAATTTTTTTTGATGGTCAAAACAATTTGGATGTCATGCTTGGACGTCAAAGAATTGGCCTAAACAAAGGTGGTATTGGATTAGATCCCATGGCCATGCCTCCTAAAATTTTGCAACAACAAGCTAGGTTGAACATTCATTCAAAACAACCAAAGAACTATTGCACACCATTTACACATTGCGGTTTGTGCAACAAGAAAGGGCATACGACTAATTATTGTCCTTGTAGAATTGTTTATGTAAGAGGTAGAAAGAAAATGTGGGTTGTGAAAGGTCAAGAATACAAATGCAAGACTAACACCCAAGGACCCAAGAAAATTTGGGTACCAAAAGTCACTACTTGATTTGTGTTTGTAGGTATGTCTCAAAGCAAAATCTAGTAGCAAGAAATGGATTCTTTATAGTGGATGCTCAAGACATATGACCGGCAACATATCTCTTTTCACCTCGATTGATCTTAAAGAAGGAGGAAATGTGACATTTGGTGAAAATTCTCAAGGAAAAATTAAAGGTAAAAGAACTATTGGTAAGGAACCACATTCAATTGAGAATGTGTTATATGTTGAAGGATTGAAGCATAATTTGCTAAGTATTAGTCAATTTAGTGATAAAGGTTTTAAAGTTATCTTTGAGGCTTCTCATTGCACTATTCAATCCTTGAAGAACAATGAAACTATTTTGGTTGGTAATAGAGATAACAATGTTTACTCCATTCAATTAAATGATTTAGCTAACCAAGATGTCAAGTGTCTTAGTGCTATTAGTGAAACATCTTGGCTTTGGCATCGAAGACTTGGTCACATGCACATGGAGCATTTGAAGGATATTTCAAGCAAAGAACTTGTGAGGGGTCTCCCGAAGATCAAGTTTGAGAAAGATAAAGTATGTGATGCTTGTCAAATGGGTAAGCAAAAGAAAATCTCTCACAAACCGAAGAAAATGGTATCTACTTCTAGACCCTTGCAATTACTTCATATGGATTTGTTTGGACCAATCCCTACTACTAATCTTGGTGGTAAATCATATTGTTTTGTTATTGTTGATGACTATTCTCGCTATACTTAGACTTTCTTTTTGGCTACCAAAGAGGAATCTCTAAATGTGTTCACTTCATTTGCAAAAAGTGTTCAAAATCAAAAAGGTTATTTGATAACCAACATTCGAAGTGATCATGGTAGAGAATTTGAAAATTCAAAAATAGGAGCCTTGTGTGACGACTTTGGAATATCACATAATTTTTCGGCTCCTAGAACTCCTCAACAAAATGGTGTTGCTAAAAGAAAGAATAGGTCTTTCAAGAAGCGGCAAGAACAATGCTTAACGAATATGATTTACCTAAGTATTTTTGGGCAGAAGCGGTCAATTGTGTTTGTTTTGTTCTTAATAGAGTTATCTTGCGAATTTTTTTGTTAAAAACCCCTTATAAACTTTTTAATGATAAGAAATCTAAGTTGAGCTTTTTTAGAGTTTTTGGATGCAAATGTTTTGTTTTAAATATTAAGGACCGCCTTAGCAAATTTGATTCCAAAACTTATGAGGGAATTTTTCTTGGTTACTCTAATAAGAGTATGACATATAGAGTTTATAATAAAAGTACTTTGGTTGTAGAAGAATCCATTAATGTTACTTTTGATGAGACTAATCCTTTTTTTCGGAGGACTAACATTGTTAATGTAGACGACATGGACAATTGTTAGCCCTATGGTTGGATAACCTAGACTTACATCTTGTTTTGATGATAACTACGCATTGATTATGTTCTAATGTGTGCTTTGAGTGTATTCTTAGTAGGTATATACATGCACACTCATGAAGACACATTTGATAAGTTGGATAGATGGATTAAAGCCAAAGAAGCTTAAAGTTATAGTGGACATACTATAGAAGCTTCATCAAGTCCAATGTCGAAGAGCAACAAAGAATGCATCAGCTAAGTTACTATCGATTATAATTGATCTTTCCTATTATGTAACTAGTCTTGGTTTGATGCTTGGATTGATGACTATGACCTAAAAAGACCTTAGGACACCTTGTGCATTGCATGTGAGTTCATAACCTTTCACACGAGTGTGGTTCTTAAAAATGAGTGAACTTTGGAGCTCACTCAGATTTTCTCAAAACTGTTTTTGGTGCTAATACTTTCATATCTTGATAAAACTTTTCATTAGCTTTCCAACGCAAAAAACGGCACCTCAATCCGATTTTTCTAGAGAAAGTTATGCTCAAAATAGGAAAGGGGGTTCCGTGAGGCAGCCGATAGGCAGTAGGGTATTACAGTCGACTGTAATTGAATACAGTCGACTGCATTCTAATGCAGTCGACTGCATTGGTCAAAATTCAGTTCCAACGGCTATTTTCGAGGACAAAACTCCAACGGCTATTTTAGAGGGATTACAGTCGACTGCATTGGGTTACAGTCGACTGCAATGGCAGTTTTGCCAACTTTTTGCCTATAACGGCTATATTTCATTTGCTCTCTATATAAATGATTGGGGGCTTCTTTATACATCATGGAAACCACATTCTAAGCTTCATTTATTAGAGAAACATCAAGGCTCATAGATTAAACTTTTATCTCTTCATCTTCATGATTTCACATCATTAAAGAGAGCATCTTTGTGAGCAATTCTTTGATTGAGAGTGAGCATCCTTCAAGTCATCAATTCTCTCATCTCTCTATTGCACTAGAGCTTTATTTGTACTCATTTCCTTTCAAGAGGGTTTCTTTGTACACATTTGATCTTTGTAAAAGGATTGTGATCAAGGCTTGGGTTTGTCAAGTCTTGGGTGAGCTTTGTGGATTCAAGGCTTTTGCTTGGTGTGGGGATATCACCAAGTGTTGTAAGGGTTTTGATCTTGACCCGGAAGAAGATTGTTGCTAGTGGATTCTAGTGCTCTTGCAAGGGACTTCCTTGAAGAGGTGGATGTAGGCTTGAGGGTATATCAAGCCGAACCATTTAAATCTCCTTGTCAAGTATCTCTAACTCAATCTCTTTACTTATTGCTCTTTAATTATTTGAGATTGTTTAGTTAGCATCTTCATTGAAGTATTTCTTGGTTTGTTTGAGATTTATGATTGTGCTTAGTTTAAATTCCCCATTATGTTTCAAAAACCCTATTCACCCCCCTCTAGGGTTGTTTTATTGGTTTCAACAATGACTTGAGAACTTTGGACATAAGTGAAACACTACAAGGCAACCCCAAAGAAATTGATCTAGGGGAGCAACAATCAAGTTCTCAAGGGGGAAACGAGGAAGCAATCAATGATGCTTTAAACTTGGACAACTCTCAAGAATTACCAAAAGATTGGACTTACAAAAAGGATCATCCAAGCGATCAAATCTTAGGTAATCCTTCGAGTGGGGTAAGAACTCGACGATCTCTTCAACAACATGTTAATTTAGCGTTTCTTTCCCAAATTGAACCCAAGAACTTCTCGGAAGCTCTACATCATGAATCTTGGATGCTTGCTATGCAAGAAGAGCTTGTTCAATTTGAAAGAAATCAAGTTTGGACCATTGTACCTAAACCTCAAAACTTTAGGATTATAGGCACAAAAATGGATTTTTAGAAACAAACTTGATGAATCCGGAGTTGTGGTTAGAAACAAGGCTAGATTAGTGGCCCAAGGTTATAACCAAGAGAAGGAATTGATTTTGATGAGACTTATGCACCGGTAGCTAGACTTGAATCTATTAGAATGCTTTTAGCTGTTGCTTGCTATAAAGATTTTAAACTCTTTCAAATGGATGTCAAGAGTGCCTTTCTAAATGGTTTTATTTCGGAGGAGGTTTATGTGGCTCAACCTCCCCGGCTTTGAACATGAAAAATTTCCAAACCATGTTTTCAAGCTTAGCAAAGCTCTTTATGGTTTAAAACAAGCTCCTAGAGCTTGGTATGAAAGGCTAAGTATTTTTCTTTTAGAAAATGGTTTTTCAAGAGGAAAACTTGACACCACTCTTTTTATAAAATCTAAGGGCAAGGACTTATTGTTGGTGCAAATTTATGTTGATGATATTATATTTGGTGCTACTAATGGATCCTTGTGCGAAGAGTTTGCTTCTTGTATGAGTAAGGAGTTTGAAATGAGCATGATGGGAGAACTCACCTTCTTCCTTGGATTGCAAATCAAACAAAGCAAGGATGGAATCTTTATCAACCAAGCCAAATACACCAAAGAGCTACTCAAGAGATTTGACATGGAAGCATCAATTGTTTTTGACACTCCAATGATCTCTTCATTAAAGCTTGATAAAGATGAAAAGGGTAAGGATGTTGATATTAAGCGCTATCGAGGTATGATTGGATCACTCTTTTACCTTACCGCAAGTAGACCCGATATAATGTTTAGTGTTTGTTTATGTGCTAGATTTCAAGCTTGTCCTAAGGAATCTCATTTGGTTGCCGTCAAGAGAATCCTTAGATATCTTAAGGGCACTCATGATTTAGGGTTATGGTTTCCTAGAAACACATCTTTTTTTGACCTAGTTGGTTACTCCGACGCCGACTATGCCGGTTGTAAAACCGAGCGAAAAAGTAGTGGTGGAGGTTGCCAATTCCTAGGTCACTCTCTTGTTTCTTAGAGTTCCAAAAAGCAAAACTCGGTTGCACTCTCTACCACCGAAGCCGAATATATGGCGGTTGGTGCTTGTTGTGCACAAATTCTTTGGATGAAACAAACCCTTTTGGATTTTGGACTCAAGTATGATCACATACCTATCTTATGCGATAACACTAGTGCCATTGACTAGAGCAAAAATCCCATCCAACATTCACGCACTAAGCACATAGAAATCAAACACCGTTTTATCCGTGATCATGTGCAAAAAGGTGATATCGTTCTCGATTTTGTGGATACAACTCACAAAATAGCGGATATCTTCACTAAACTGTTAGAATCGAAGAGGTTTACTGCTCTTAAAAGAGAACTTGGCATGTCTTTACCTATGTAACTGTATTGTTATACATCTTGTGGTTCAAACATGCAAGTTGCACTCCACATGCTTGAGCATTATTTCATATGCTTATAGCATATTTTGATTATTTTCTATCGGAATTATTGAGTTTGTTGATATTCATTTATATCCTTTGTGTTTAAGTTTAAAATATTTCATACACATTTATATTGACATACACATATGCATATTCAATTTCAAGACTGTTTGATTTTTGGAATTACAGTCGACTGCATGTGTTGAATACAGTCGACTGCATGTGTTTAATACAGTCGACTGCATGTGTTGAATACAGTCGACTGCGTTACGGGGAAAGGGCATAAATTTGACCCATTTCGGCAGATTTCTCATTCTCTCTCAAACCTTCGAACGCCCTTTCTCTCTTCTCTCACACTAGGACTCAATTCGTCTCAGATCTGCTTGAAATTGGTATGTAATTCTTCCCCAGTCTTGTTCTAATACATGTTTTACACACTTTCACCGATTGATTTCACCCACATTGTTCAATATTTATGCAAATTCGAATTGCTCTTTCCTTATTATTTCGTCCAATTTACATCAATTGAGCATGCTATTACATGTTTTAACTCTTGATTCATGCTTAGGGATGCATATTACATGATCCTACATAGTTTAATTACATGAATTCATGCAAAAATCAATTTTCCCCAAATTGCATAAACTAGGGTTCTTCATCTATCAAAATTTCTTCAAATTGATCATACAATTAGATGTTTTATCTCTTCATTCATGTTTAGTTATACATATTACTTGCTTCAACATAGTTCCTTACATTCAATTTGCACTAAATTCACATTTTTCCCAAATTGCATTAACTAGGGTTTATATTTTTTCAAAATTTCACATGATTTTTTTTAAAATTCATTGAAAACATCACTTTTCAAACATTTCATAAACCCTAATTTTTTATTTTGCATTTTCATACATATTACTTATGTTCTTTTTCTTCCAAAATTTGTTAGATTGTTTCAAGAATGGCTAGAGAGAAACGTGCACGCGCTAGTTCATCTCGCTCACGAGCTACACCCGAGCCCGAGCTCGAGCCTATCGCGGTAGAGTTTGACTGCAACCGCTATCAGAACCGCGAGGCTTTAGACCGTTTTTCCGCTCAAAACTCTTCTCCTCTGGCTCCAGGTTTGCGTTTGGACACTCAATTTCTATTTAGCATAGGTGTACTTAGACACCTTCATGATTGCTATCTTGACCGCCTTACTGATAGGAACACCATCCTATATTATCCTGATGCAATTCGTCTTTTTTATACAAATTTGACTTGGAACATTTCCACTGAGTCGTGTACACTCACATCATATGTCTTTGGTCGGCGTTTCTCATTCTTTCAGTCACGACTAGCCGACCTTCTAGACCTCCCCGACACTAGTTTTTCTTTTTCACTAGAGATGATTCCTGTCGTCGGTCAATCAAATTGGTTTGACCGACCTTTCTCCATCGAGGAGCAGCTTCGACACACATTTCACAGTCGACAGATTAGGGCTGCATACAAACCCACCCTTCGTGACCTACCACCTATGTCTCGACTATTCCATTATGTCATCGCTCACAACGTCATCCCTAGAGCCGGGGGTCTTTCATTTGTTTCTTACATAGACGTCCAGCTCTTGGCCTTTTTCTGCTCAGGTACACCGATTAACCTCTCTCGTCTTATCATGTTGAACATGATTAGGAACGCTTCTTAGCTATACCTTACGGCCTCCTACTCACTCGCATTTTTGCTGCCTTTGACATACCTCTTCCTTGTGAGTATATTGAGGTGACTCGGCACCATGTACTAGACTGCTCTACCCTTCGTAGGAAGGGACTTTTAGATGATCGCAGTCGCTTCTTGCCTGAGCCTGACATGGACGCTGTTATGGCAGATGATGATGATGAGGATGATGTTGATGCTGATGCTCATGGACATGCCGGTGATGGAGCTGATCGTGATCCACCTTCATTGGTTATTTCGAGCCCTCATGAGGCGGGCACTTCTTCCGGTCCTTCCGCGATGGGCACTTCTTCCGGTCCTACCACTACCGGATATGAGGCGATCCTAGCTCGCTTGGATACGATGCAGCAGTAGATACATGTCAGTTTTGGTCGGATGGATCTCGCTCACAGCCAGATCAGTCGACGCCTTTCTCGCTTGGAGGACTTCTGCGGAGTTCAGTGTCCCGATGAGGATATCTTTCATCCACCACCTCCACCATCGGGTCCTTGAGACATTAGGACTTGATTAGTACTTTATGCCTCCGCCTTCAGACTTTATTATGTATTTTAGACCTTGTCATGGATGTTATTCATAGTATTACATTAGAACTTGGGTTGTTATTCTAAATTTTAGCACTTTGTTTCACGCTTATCTTGCTGCACTTTTGATTCATATAACGTTTTTATGTGCTATTATTACCAGTCTTGATATACTTTTTGATGGTTATTCAAGTACTTATGCCTTCTTATTTTTTAATGCCCTTGTTGGCTACAATGATTATTCATGGATGGATACATAAGTTGATCACTTTCACACACACCCTTGATCTTTTTCAATGATGTCAAAAGGGGGAGAAAATATTATTGATTCATACTGTGTGGTTTTGATATTGAGCATATATTACTAGAGTTAGGGGGAGCCCTATATTGCTTAAGATAGGGGGAGCTGTTTGTCATGATTTCTTCTCATGACCCCTTATGGCTTATAGTGAGACTGTTATGCTTCATTACGCATATTATCTTTTATGTCTCCTAATATTTGAATCAATGTTTGTCATCATAAAAAAGGGGGAGATTGTTAACCCTACGGTTATTTAACCGAGGATTATAGTTGGTTTTGATGATAAACTAACATTGACAATTATGTTGTCTAACATGCATTGAGTTGATGAAGAAATAGGTACAATCTTATACTCATGCAAACGGACATCTAGACGAGCAAATCGATCAAAGACACTCAACGGATCGCTCCAAAGAAGAACTTTGTCGATCGTATTTTACAATGCTTTTATTTCCTTCTTTGTAAACTAGATATAGAGAGATGATCGTTACGATGATTGTATACCTAGAACTTGCCCATAGGTTTCCCTTGCATGCATAAAAGTTTTTCATTATTTAAAAACTAGGAAACTGCATTTTCTGGAATGCAGTCGACTGCAAGTTGGACAGTGAGGTATTGCAGTCGACTGCAATACTTTCAGTAGCCTATTACAGTCGACTGCATTTGGATTACAGTCGACTGTAAGTTGGAAATTTGAATTTCCAACGGCTACTTTGGGATTACAGTCGACTACAATGGTGCATTACAGTCGATTGTATTTACCGTTTGGCGCAATAAATGCCTTACCTAACTCCAAACGGTCATATTAATTCCCATCTCTATAAATACTCATCTTGGGCTTAGTTTTGATTGATCAATTGCATTCAAAGCTCTCTTATCTTTCATATACTCAAAGATCAAATCAATTGTTCAATCTCTCTTGTTTTTCATTGATTTCTCATTCATTTCAAGAGAGCATTTATTGTGAGCTTACATTTGAAAGATATACACTTTCATAAGTCATCATACACTCATCTCTCTTGTTCTAGTGCTTGAACTTGTACTCATCTACTTCTTGAGAGTGAAATCTTGTACACAATTCTTCATCTAAAGGTTCTTGTATCAAAGCTTGGGGTTGTCAAGCTTTGGAGCTTTGGGATTGTCAAAGCTTGTTCTTGATGTGGGTATAGCATCAAGGGATTGTAAGAGGTTCGATCTTGACCCGTAAGAAAGATCATACTAGTGGATTCTAGGGCCTTTCAAGGGACTTCCTTGAAGGGGTGGACGTAGGCTTGAGGGTATTTCAAGTCGAACCATTTAAATCTCCTTGTCAAGTATCTCTAAACCCTTCTCTCTTTACATTATCGTTTTATACTTGTGTTGAGATCGGTTAGTTTGCTTATTTGAGATATTGTGTTTGAGGTTTGTTGTTTGTAGCTTTTCAAGTATTACTCATAGCTTCTCTAAGTTTGTAGTAATTACTTGTTATTTTTTAAAGTAGTCTTAAAACCCTATTCCCCCCCCCCCCCCCTCTAGGGTTATCTTTTTGGTTTCAAAGGTTATGTTATCTGAGCCTAAAAAGAGAAAATTGGGTTCTCGAACTTGTGATTGCGTGTTTATTGGTTATGCCTCTAATAGTATTGCATATAGATTGCTTGCCATTAAGAGTGATGTCATGGAAGTCAATACTATTATTGAATCCAAAAATACTTCTTTCTTTGAGAATATTTTTCCTATGAAAAATAAAGTGCCTAGAGTTATTGATGAGCATGCTAGTTGTGATAATCATATTGATGAAACTCTAGAATTAAGAATGAGAACTGAAACTAATTTTGGAGATGATTATTATGTATATCTTGTTAATGATGAACCATTGTCATATCACAATGTTATAGTTTCTATAGATGCACCTTTTTGGAGAGAAACCATTAATAATGAATTAGATTATATCATGTCTAATCATACTTGGCAACTTGTAGACTTGCCTTATAAGACTAGACCTATTGGCTGCAAATGGGTCTTCAAGAAAAAGTTGAAATCATATGGTTCTATTGAGAAATATAAGGCACGATTGGTGGCTAAAGGCTATAAGAAAAAACATAATGTTGATTATTTTGATACATACTCTCCTGTTACTAGAATTGCATCTATCAGAATATTATTTGTCATTGCATCCATACATAAACTTGTTGTACATAAAATGGATGTCAAAACTGCTTTTTTAAATGGTAATTTAGAAGAAGAAATATACATGGAGCAGCCCAAGGGATATGTGGTCTCCGGACAAGAAAATAAAGTGTGTAAATTGGTTAAGTCCTTGTACGGATTGAAACAAACTCCTAAACAATGGCATGAGAAATTTGATAGCATAATGATATCTGATGGATTCTTGATTAACAATGCTGATACGTGCATTTATTATAAATGTGTTAATGATAGTGTTATCATTATATGCTTGTACATTGATGATTTGCTTATATTTGGAACAAGCATTGATATTGTGCATGCTACTAAGAAATTTTAGCATCTAAATTTGATATGAAAGATATAGGTGAAGCTAATGTAATTTTGGGAATCAAAATCTTGAGGCATGATGATTCCATCACATTATCACAGTCACACGTTGTTGAGAACATACTGAGAAAATATGAGCATTATGATTGTACGTCTTTGTCTTCACCTTATGATGTAAAAATGCACCTTGTGAAAAATTGTGGTGACAGTGTGTCACAAAATAAGTAGGCACAAATAATTGGTAGCCTAATATTTTTGATGAATCATACTCGTCCTGATATTGCATATGCAGTTGGCAGATTGAGTAGATATACTCACAATTCTAGTAAGGAACATTGGAATGCAAAATACAGGTTGTTGAGATATTTGAAAGGCACAACTGATTATGGACTAACATGTTGCGGTCATCCTTCTGTGCTTGAAGGTTATTGTGATGCTAACTGGATTTTAGATTCATATGAGTTAAAGCCCACTAGTGGATATGTGTTCCTACTAGCGGGAGGATCGATCTCTTGGAAGTCATCCAAGCAGACAATTATCACTAAATCCACCATGGAATCAGAGTTGATCACCTTAGAGAAGGCATGTTCTAAAACATAGTGGCTCAGAAGTTTTCTGGTTGATATACCCGTATGGGGTAAACCCAGTCCACCTGTGGTGATGCATTGTGATTGCCAAGCTGCCATTGCTCGAGCTAAAAGAAAAATATATAATGGGAAGAGTCGTCACATCCAGATGCGACATACTACTGTGAGGCAGCTAATTGACATCGGTACCGTATCTATGAATTTTGTGAAGTCAATAAGGAACTTGGTCGATCCTGTGACTAAGCCACTAGGGGGAAGCCTAGTGATGGACGCATCGATGGGGATAGGACTTTACCCAAATTTAGAGATGAAGTGACAGACACCTAACCTCTGTGATCGGTGATCCCGTGAAGGAGGTTCAATAGGTAACAACGAAGTCATGGAGTTCGTTCGGCACTGTCGCTTTGTGTATATCCTCTAAGGCGGGAGGTCCTTAAGAGAAGAGTCCATCCCTATGGTGTATGACAGTGACCACTGCAGTGTGTGAGGATGAGCATAGCTTTTAATGGGTCCATAGTCCCTAATTAATGGGTCCATAGTCCCTAATTATTGGGATGGGGTGTTCAGCTGCAACACATTCCCTGATGGATACCACCTATATGTGTGTGAGGTTGAGCTGCCTCTATGGGACTTGGGTATGTCATTAGAGCACACATGAAAATCCAGGCACGACGCATGGCCATTTAGCGTCACCCCACTTGAATGACTCTGACTAGAGATATTATGTGGGTGGTGAGTATGCGCACTTCACAAGAACGAAATCTGGTTCAAAGAGTATTCGTTCTACCATCGTATTTCAGTGAACTCCTGCTCATTTATCCTAGGAAAGGTTCAAATCTACGTGACACCTCGCCGATGCATAATTTCTCGTATCCTCTTCCTTTATCGAGTCTGTGTTTTGAAACATGAGGGTGATTGTTGTATTTTATTGTTTCAAAAACACACACATATGGGCATGGGATGGCTGGGACCCACAGCCCAGTTTTCTTCTTTGTCAGAGTATGGCACAAAGCAGGCGTGGCCTGTTGCTTCTCCATTTTGGGCGGTGGAAAGTGACATGTGGAAAGGCTGCTAACTTCCTTATTTCTCTCTTGCTTTGTCTCCAAGTTTTGGCAGACTTCTCTACCTATATAATGGCCATTCGGCTATCACAAAAAACATATACAAGAACAACACTTTATCTTCTCACACACAAGCTCTCTCTGCTCCACACAACCGAAGCACACACATTCTCAAAATTTCTAGTTATACACTTCAGTAGTTAATGTCAACATATTTTGTTATTAATTGAGTCGTAGAAGAGGACAGTCAAGAGGGTCGTTCGTGAGACTCTGTTACATGTGTGTGCAAACGAGAGTTAAGACTATATATAGTCTAATCCTAGAGGTTGCGTGCCGTGAAGCCCATCGCATCGAGCTACTGGTTCCGGGGGGCGAGAAACAACCTTTTAGGACAAAGCTTCAGCTTGATTCTATAGATTGGTGAGATTGTTCTTATGTATTTTGTAACGTGATATTATTTATATTGTACTTTGATTTTGTTGTTTTTGTGTAAGAAAGTACGATCCTGCTCCAAAAATTATTGTAAACGGATTTATATCCAACATTACACACATATTCTCACCATTTCATTCCACCCACATATACACAAATACATAACACAACTCATCCCTCGAGGCAGTGGGTTTTCTTTCCCTTCATTTTTATTTTGTTCCACTCACTACTTACACACACTCACACAACACAACACACACTCATATTTCTCCACATACCCACTCATTCACTACACACCAAACAAACACACACAGTCACTTTTCTTGCGACAGACCTACCTGTGCAACCCATTTACTCATACAGGTTCACACCATCACCATTCTTGCCCACCTCACTCACACAGCATCTCATGGGTCTTCTTCTCCATTTAATTTTTCCAACACACTCACATGCACAACTTATACACACACCTCCATTACTTACTTACACCTACCTTCTATCTCACATCCATTTCCAATATACACAACATACACTCCTAAATACCCAACTGCCATTACGGCAGCCCCCACATCAGTAGCTTTTTTTTTTCCCCCCCCCCCCAAAACGCATGGACACATACAGTTTCACACCCATGCACCACAGTCGTCTCTTCCCTTTTTCTTCACACCAAACATCACATATATACATACAAACGCACACCCCCGTTCATATACGCACACGTACCCAGATCTTGTTATTTCATTCATGCACCTATATATCCATATACACAGATCTATGCGTATATATCTATATATCACAGCCATACCTATGAGCAACTACCCGCGGACCTTACGCACGACCATGGCAGCCCTTAAACCCATTTCACCACCTTCGAGATGCACTGAGAAATTGTAAACCACGGCAGTCCTAAACCCAAACTTCCCCCATTAAACTGAATTTTCATTAAGCATTAGATAGTATATGGAAAACATACCGGAAATTTTCCGGATAGAAAACTCTTCAATCCCTTTTCTGAAGACCTCTCTCTCTCGTTAGTAGTTGTGACGGCTGCCAGAGAGTTATATATATATATATATATATATATATATATATGGAGAAAGCGAATATGTTGCTAGCTTAGGCAAGTGGGCTAGAGACTAAAACTACGTAATTTTACACATTTTTTATAATTCTTTTTTTTTTCCTTGTTTTTTTCTCTCTTTCTCTCATTTCTCAGATATGCACACACACCAACAATTGCCCCATTGTTGGCCACCACCGTCGCCGGCCAGTCGTCACACCGGCCACTTCAATCTGCCGCCTCCGTCGCCGGCCATTTTCTATCATGGCTGTCAACATGCAAGCCCTGAACAAGAGAGTCCTTTCGCCGCCCCAAATCTCGTCTTCAACCCGTCGCCGCCCCAAATCGCAAGCACTAACCCGTTGCCACCCCATCGCCGACGACACTCAATCTCCACCGCCCACACCATAAACAACCAGTAAGTCACCATCTCACACAACCGTCGTTGCTGCCTGCCTTCACTCATCTCGCCACCGCTGCTCCTTCGCCGGTGACAATCACCTTCGAACCCAACCCTATCTATAACCCCAACTCCGCACCCACATCAGCCGCCACCACTACCAACCTCTGTCAGCCACCACACTGCTCCATCACCGCCGCACAGAAACCAACCACCATTCATCGGACAAGCCAAACACAGGTCCTCTTCTAAATTTTAGAATTTTAAAAAAGGATTCATTAACTTTGAATTAAAAAATGTCAATTGGATATACTTCGATTTAATCGTCAGCAAAATTCTCAATTGGGTGGTCTACTGTAGCGGTCGGTGTGTGTTGCCGGCATCAGAAGTTGGCGATTGGGCAAGGTGTGGCTGCTTCTGTGATGTTGGAAGAGAGAGGGCCAATAGTGGTGGGTTTCCGAATTGGTGGCAGTTGTTTGTCATGGTAGGGGTGATGGGTCGCCGGCGATGGAGGCCGTTAAGAGACGGAGGATAGTCGGTGATGGGGACGGAGGCCGCAGATGGAAGTGGCACAATCTAAAAGATCAGCAGAGGCATGGGTCTCTGCATATTGAAGGTTGTTCGTGATGGTGAGGGTGGTGCGTCATCGGTTTGGAGTTGGCCGTCAACAATGGTTGATGATGGGATGATTGTGGGCAGATCTGAATATAACAGAGAAAGAGAGAGTGAGAGAGAGAAAGAGTGTGTGACGGGGAGAGAGAAAAACAGAAAAAAGAAGAGTTAAAGAAACAGTGTAAAACTACGTCGTTTTAGCCGCTAGCCTTAGACAACTTGCCTAAGGCTAGCAACATATTTGCTTTTCCCATATATATATATATATATATATATATATATATATATATATATGTGTGTGTGTGTGTGTGTGTGTGTGTGTGTGTGTGTGTGTAAAATAAAATCCTAGTTAGACAAAAAGAAAACCCTACCCAAATCATTTGGCGCTAAATCTTCTTGCCCGAATTATTATCGCGACTAGTCCAACGATAATGGAATATTTATGATAAATTATGTGTTATGAAAACTATGAATGGGTCGTTACGCCAACCTTTTGGACAATTCATCGCTAATAAGTAGACCGCTACTAAAAATTTAATTGTCACTAAAAAAAATATTTCAATGCTAAAAATTAATTCGTCGCTAAAATACACGTCGACGTTAAATAATAAAATATATCGTCGCTAAAATTTTTATCAATGTTAAGAAAGTTTAAATTTGTCGCTAAAAATATACATGTCAATGTTAAGTATTTTAGAAAAATAATGTCGCTAAAAATTTTAAGTTGTTAAAAGTATTTTTAGGATTCGGGGTATTACATATTATCTCTCAACAGTGGTATCACCGGCCCCCAAACAATGAAGACTCGAAAATACAAGATCATCGTCCACCAGTATGTGAGTTTTTCTTTTTCTCCTCTTCTTTGGAGAGAAAAGAGAGGAAATGAGTTATTTGAGAAAAGAAAAGAAGAAAAAATAGAGAAAAGTTTGGGGTTATTTTTTTCAAATATTTCTTCTTAATAATTGAGAAGAAATGGAGAGAAAAAAGCTATGGTAAGTAATACTGTTATAATGTCCATATTACACTCTAGATAATAAAAGCTAATTTTTTAATGACTTTTATGCCATAGTTTTGAATACTAAACTCGTTGTTTAATGCACCTATGTACCGTGAAAGTACACAAAAAAACTCACTTGATGATTCATTTTTTCGGTTTTTATACGTCAAGATCTGGATGTTCTAATTTGTCATTAGTAAGTACTTCCGTATAACTTCCTACTTAGGAGACAAAATCGTTACCCAGGATTGGTTTTTTCTCCTCTGTTTTTCTATTTTTCACTTTTTCTTCTTCAACCCACCTATTTTCCCCGCCGCCACATCCTAAGCGCCGCCCACCCACTACCACAGCCGGCATGCATGCATGTCAACGGTGCACGTCGAACCCAAAACCTCGAAACCCATACAAAAACTCAGATCCCTCTCTGCACTGCTCAGAAGAACGGAGAGAATATCATCCTGATGGCGGAGAGATAATTGGAGGATGACGTTAACGAGGCCTTTGGCACCTTCACCTTCCCATCCTCCTTCTCTCATCACCACAATCAAGCCGCCAGTTCTAATCAGATCAATGGCCACCAAAACTCCTCCACCACCCCAGTTGGCAACAATGACGACCCACTTTGATCCAAGCTGCCTATCGGAACCTCTAACGACCCGTTTGGGTTTTTCTTGGCTCAGCCGGCTAAACTGCCTCAATCTGGATTGGCTCGCACCTAGTTGGCTCAGTGGGCGAAGCCTATGGGAGCTTTGCCACTACTAATATTAAGTGATGCAAAGAGATGATGAATCTAGTGCTGATGATGATCCATCAGTTGGGGATACAAAGGGATCTTTTGCTGATAAACAGGTTGGGCAGAAAAATAATCGATCGAATAGTCATTTGGGTGTAGGGTTAGGTGATTTTATTGCGAACTTGTACAATCAGACTCAGCACATCAAAGGCGGTAAATGAGTTGAAATCTAATTCAAATGGGTCTATTTTGCCTTCAAATGGGTTTGTCGCTTATGTGGGTGTGTGAATCTGTGTGTCGTGTGTGTGTGCGCTCGCGCGCACGCGTGCTTCTATGTGTGTGTGTGTGTGGGCAATGGTAATGCTGGCTAGTATTAATGGCAATGAAAACATTGGCCGGTTATAACTGTAGGTGGTAAGCGTGAGTATGGTGGTGGCTTTGGCTATGGTTATCGCGTTGTTCCGGTGGCAGTAGTCTTTTTCTTTGGTGATGAGTGGTGGTTAATGTTCAGTTGCAAGTCTAGTGTTGGTAACAAGTTATGACGTTGGTGGTGGTTGTGGTAGCTATATGGTGGATGTTGATGCGGCAGTAGGTATGCTGTGGTGGGGGATAATAGTTGGGACGGCATGGTACTGCCAGAGATTTTAGGCATTCAATAGTGATAATGGATTGGTAGAGGTTGTGGTTAGATACTTGGAGTTTTTTCCTTAAATAATACAAATTAATAACTTAATAACCTGTTTATCCCATTTTCAAACTTATTTACCCGCATACCACATTTTGGGAAATCGTGGTTCCAAACCGCGACTTCTCCTAGAAAAACGTGGTTTGCAAACACGTTTTGATGTTCTATATATGTTTCCCATTTAATTTTTCTAATTTAAACAAAATTGAAAGAGAAAATTGGAAACAAAAATATATTCTGTTAGGAAATTAAAAATCGCATTTTCAAAACACGTCTTCTGACGTTTTATTAAAAACGTTGTTCAGAACCACGTTTCCTCTAAAAACGTGGTTCTGAACAACGTTTTTAATAAAACGTAGCCTATACATTTTCATCACCCCACCTGCACCATCTACATTCTTTCTTCGCGTAGAATCCCTCCGTGCCTCATATACCTAAAACATGACTTACACCCGATGCACCAAAAGTGCGAAGAACTCACATTCTTTAAACCCAAAAACAAAGAGAGAATAGGAAAAAGAACAATGACAAAAATTGCACTTCTAAAAATACAAAGAGGCAGCATCAAGTGGAAAGTATATGTTAAAAAACAGAGGTAGATGGTTCTACCATTCATGGGAAATGAATATGTTCAAGTTATATGCAATGTCAGTCAATAGCATATGGACCGGCTTATATTAGTCATTGGCAACATGTGTATGTTAACATTTGTATCTTAAGCATGAGACACATACAAAAAATGTTTTCATCTATTCAATTCAGTTTTTATGGTAGACATTTCTTTGTTAGAACAAAGGTGATTCAAAACCACGATTTACAAGAAAACGCGGTTCAAAATAAGGATTTATTGAAAAAACGCGTTTCAAAACCACGATTTCTAGTAAAACGTGTTTTGAAACCACGTTTTACTTTAAAATCGTGGTTTTGAACCACGTTTTTTATAAAACGGGGTTTTCAATCACGTTTTACTAGAAATCGTGGTTTTGAACCGCGTTTTCTTGTCACGATTTACATTTTCCTGTTTCTGGTTTAATGAGCAGAAAACGTGTTTCGTTCCAAACGTTCGTCGTTGGATCGTTGGAAACCACGACGATTTTTGTTAAAAACATTGTGCAATTTCAAGTGAATCTTGGTTTTTACTTCAATTAAAATTGTGGCTGAAAACCACGACTTCTATATAAATCGCTTTTTTTTAACAATGATTTCTTGTAAATGCGTTGTGTACTTTCAATTGACGCTTGATTTTCACTTTAACACTACTCGTGGTTGCAAAGCATGGCTTCTATGGGCAAATGGGTGCTTGTGTGGCTCCTCAAATATGGGCACTTAGTGTGCTTACTTGGTGATGTCAGCGTGTGTGGTTCTCTCCTATGGGAAGGTGTTCATTGTCCGTGATTCTTTCTTTCTCTCCTTCTCAGAGTACCACTGGTTCTCCACAATGTTGTATCCTCTTGATTTCATGTTTTTGTTGAAATGAAAAGAAAGTTCAAATAGTATAAATCGCTTTTCAAGAAAGGCAATGCCTAGGAATGACGATTTAACTTGAAATTTTAAATCGTTGTACTTAAACACGTTTTCTAGATAACCGTTTTCAGTGAATACTTCAGAGCCATAGAGCCTTATCAACTTCCCACGACCAAGCAGCTTGAGATTAGAAAAATGGACATGGGTTTAGATGTCTTGCACTACAATGGCTGAAAAAAGCTTGTTACTAGTATATAGGTTCACTGTCGAAATCCTAATTTTAGTGATTAAATTAGGATTTCGACAATAAAAAATATATATGCTCACTGCTATTTGTGACCATCTAGATGGTCTAGTGTACTCAGTCATGAATGCATCTTATATACGTGCATTATTGACCACTAATCATTTGTAGCCATCTTCATCTGAACATAAGGAAATACAACATATAAATTTTACGTACTCTTTCTTACAAAGAAAGCATCCTGGTTGACATGACCACGCTGATAAACCGGTCAGCCTCAACACTAACCATTTTTAGTCATCTTCATCAGACATTGGAGCATCAGAAACTTCAGAAGGTTCAAAGCTCATGTTCCAATATAAACGTGCTTCGTTGTTGCAACCAGCTGCATAGCTTTCATGTGCCATACGACGTAGGTTATGCCTACTTTGACGAACTCTCATTCTATTGTTTTCTTCACGTATACGATGCAGTGCCCTTTCAAGCTCCATATGTGTATTCCGAGGCATGTTGATTGCTTTTTGGCGAGGTATGGGTATATTCATGTGTCGTGAATCAACTACAAGGACCTCATATTCATTCAACCGATAAGACCATTCTGCATGTAATGTATTAACATACCGTGATGAGTAACGCAAACTTGGACGCAACGAATAGTGAAATTCATCTTCGCCCGCCCAGTAACGACCCATAGCTTCAAAAATGTCTCGTGGAGTGTATGTCATTTTTAGAGTTCTTACACAACAAAGAATATAGCAGCTAGTTGCCCTTTGCCCTTCATCCACTACACATACTTATATAATGCTTGACAAGGGTCCACTTCAATAAATGCAACGTGTTAATATTTTTTGAGATGTCACAAGTCGCTGCAAGTTTCTTTAAAGTAGTTGATGAAAAGACTTTACAGATATATTAGTTGTTGAAAGGATAATAGCTCATTAACAGCTTCATCAATCCTTGAACTGTTAATAACAGATTGAAGGACAATTCACCGTGAAAAGTCTACAGCTATAGCAAAATCAAAGCGTAGTTGTTGCTCGTCAGCTTGATATGGCGTGCTAGTTTGGAAGTACCTACGTTTGTCTTTTTTGGGGTTTAGGACATGCCAGACACGTGACGTTACTACAAAAAAAAAAAAAAAAACATGTGGCAACGAGTTGATTCAAATTTTTTTAAAATACCCAACTCATAACTCTATGTGAAGTTTTAAAAGTATGTAGCTAAAGTACATATGAAACCCATAATCGGTATTGAGCATAAATGCAAAAGCGCAAGAATGATGTAATTGCTTTGCAGGAAAAGCCTTAGAATACCACAACCACTAAGAAGTTATGGGCGAGTAGAGGCTCATATTCTGGTAATAGATCATGGTTGTGCCTATTTTCTTCTCGCTCATTCAAGACACTGTCCACCTAATTAAATAAGCTACTTGAACACAAATTTCCCATCGACAAATAACCTCTTTGAAAGCCTTCATATCTTTTACATGCTAACGTACAAATGAGCAAAATGAGATCGGAATTTACTTTAGACAAAGTAACGTGGTTGATGTAACATTTCACTGGAAAGGCCCTGGTCTACCAATAAACACATGCAGGGTGTAAGTGGCCAGTGACTTGTCTTGTCACTGGCTTGTCCTTTTCCAGTTCTCACAATAATGTATGGTGTCTACGTGTGTGTGCTTGGTTATATAAATTAGTGGTGTTCAAAGGGTGAGAAGTAATGTCTCTTGACTAGTCAAGGGCATCCCAAGCATATTACGTTAAAAATAATTGCGAGTCTTATAAATTACTTGCTTAAAAACGAACTATATGCAAAAGCGCAGGAATGATGTAATACTTCGCTGGAAAATCCTTAGAATACCAGAGAAATAAGTTATAAATACTTGTCGCGACCTTTGTATTCTGGCCTCAGATCATACTTGTGTCTATTTTCTTCTCGATGATTTAAGACACCACTCTTAACTATGTGAATTTTCGACACAACAATGAGCCTCTTATTTAAATCAGCTGATTGAACACAATTTTAAGGCCTATCTGAGGTCAATTTTCCACAGCCTTGAGTACACAATACATGCTAACGTACAAATGAGCAAAATGAGATCGGATATTACTTTAGACAAAGTAACGTGGTTGATGTAACATTTCACTGGAAAGGCCCTGGTCTACCAATAAACACATGCAAGGTGTAAGTGGCCAGTGACTTGTCTTGTCACTGGCTTGTCCTTTTCCAGTTCTCACAATAATGTATGGTGTCTACGTGTGTGTGCTTGGTTATATAAATTAGTGGTGTTCAAAGGGTGAGAAGTAATGTCTCTTGACTAGTCAAGGGCATCCCAAGCATATTACGTTAAAAATAATTGCGAGTCTTATAAATTACTTGCTTAAAAACGAACTATATGCAAAAGCGCAGGAATGATGTAATACTTCGCTGGAAAATCCTTAGAATACCAGAGAAATAAGTTATAAATACTTGTCGCGACCTTTGTATTCTGGCCTCAGATCATACTTGTGTCTATTTTCTTCTCGATGATTTAAGACACCACTCTTAACTATGTGAATTTTCGACACAACAATGAGCCTCCTATTTAAATCAGCTGATTGAACACAATTTTAAGGCCTATCCGAGGTCAATTTTCCACAGCCTTGAGTACACAATACATGCTAACGTACAAATGAGCAAAATTCCATCGGATATTACTTTAAACAAAGTAACGTGGTTGATGTAACATTTCACTGGAAAGGCCCTGGTCTACCAATAAACACATGCAAGGTGTAAGTGGCCAGTGACTTGTCTTGTCACTGGATTGTCCTTTTCCAGTTCTCACAATAATGTATGGTGTCTACGTGTGTGTGCTTGGTTATATAAATTAGTGGTGTTCAAAGGGTGAGAAGTAATGTCTCTTGACTAGTCAAGGGCATCCCAAGCATATTACGTTAAAAATAATTGCGACAGTCTTATAAATTACTTGCTTAAAAACAAACTATATGCAAAAGCGCAGGAGCATTTGAAATAATTCGCTGGAAAATCCTTAGAATACCAGAGAAATAAGTTATAAATACTTGTCGCGACCTTTGTATTCTGGCCTCAGATCATACTTGTGTCTATTTTCTTCTCGATGATTTAAGACACCACTCTTAACTATGTGAATGTTCGACACAACAAGGAGCCTCCTATTTAAATCAGCTGATTGAACACAACTTTAAGGCCTATCTGAGGTCAATTTTCCACAGCCTTGAGTACACAATACATGCTAACGTACAAATGAGCAAAATGAGATCGGATACTTTAGACAAAGTAACGTGGTTGATGTAACATTTCACTGGAAAGGCCCTGGTCTACCAATAAACACATGCAAGGTGTAAGTGGCCAGTGACTTGTCTTGTCACTGGATTGTCCTTTTCCAGTTCTGACAATAATGTATGGTGTCTACGTGTGTGTGCTTGGTTATATAAATTAGTGGTGTTCAAAGGGTGAGAAGTACTGTCTTTTGATGGCAGGACTTCCTGGCAGTTCAAATTATCAGCAACGTGAGAAAGTGTGGTTGTTGTGTGAAAGGAACGACGACTACAAAGAAGTGAAGTATACAGATCCGAAAGAGTATTATTGCGGTTTACGGAGAGAATGGGCACATAGAGTTACGGAATCAGAAGCACTACACCAAGATCTCATCGCCCTTAGAGCACCCTTACTGCATCGTCGTTCACTTACTATGTCACGGCCCAAAGTTAAGGAGTGTAAGAAAGCTGTGAGCCAGATTCGAAAGGAGAATAACCGAATGTTGCTGCGTAGAAAACGATTTTACATGCTTCAACTTGCCGAAGAAATGGCAGAGGCTAGTGGGAGGCACCTCACTTCAAACGAGAGAAATAATATTTTAACCAATGATCAGTACTTATCTGATGAATATATGTCTAATGAAGAGTGAAATATCTCTCTGCCCACTATGTGTTTGGATTTTATTCCGTTATCAGTTTTACACGTCATTGTAATAAGCCAACCTCTCCAATGCATTTGTTTGTGTAATACTTCTGTAAATGCAAATTTGTACTTTGCGCAATTGGTAGGATCTATTACAACCTACACTGAATGATCCAGTCTATCTAAAGTTATACCTATACGCCTATAAAAGTGAATGAAATATGCTAATAGAGCACCATCCAATAGCAAATGACGAGAATGCTCTCCATCAATCTGTTCACATTTATGTTTTGAATACTTAGTCATAAACTAAACCAGGTACATAGAAATGTGGTACAAATGAGGTATAAAGTTAGCATAAAGATAAAAGTAAGGCATGCTATCATTTGGAATAAGGTTCTGTAGGTGGAGCATTGTCATAGTTGATCTTACTCAGGCTTTGCTAGAGTCCATTTGCGCATGTTTAGCTGGTTTCATAGAGTTCACATTTTAAAAAAATTGATCATGCGTCTAATATACGTAGGGAGCAACGACGATGATAAGAAAGAAACAACTAAGTAAAATGCGAGAAAGCCTTTTGGCGTTCATCTTACTATTCGTACACCCTACAATGGCAGCAGACTCATTATTAGCCTTAAAGAAAGGACAAAGAGGGGTTACATAGATATGAACTAGATGAGAAAAATACGAACAAAATATCCCAAAGCACGTATATCTTTTCATTCCACGCGACTCACAAACTTTAGTTACTTTTAAGGTACTTCTTTTAGATAGTCGTTGTATTCATGTTGTCATTACATGATAGTTCTTTTAGATATCCGTTGTATTCATGTTGTCATTACATATTATATAATTATCAAATGGCAGGTCAATTAGAAAATAGTGTATGGAAGGGAATTCTAGGTGCATGCCATGTATGTAATCCTTGAAAAGAAGATTTTGTTGCAGCAGAGAACCATCACTTGTTGGGATGCTGCCAAACTAAGTTAAATGACACATAGTAGCTTAAGGAAAGGACCTGTGAAAATGTGTCTTTAGTTGAAAGTTTTTAACACCATGTGGAGTTACATGTCATAAGCCAATAGTGTAAACAATGAAGGAAAGAAAAGGAATGCACTATCTGAAAGGGCATTTATTTTCTTAACCAGTAAATGTGATGCCAAAGTGGTATTCATTGTAGTTTTAATCCTTTCATCAGTTACTTTAAGATACTGATTTTTTTGGTTAGTTCATTAACTGTTACTTAAAATTTCTTTTGTATTAGTTCTACTTAGTCATATCATTGAATGAATGGTTAATATATCCATATATATATATATATATATATATATATATATATATATATATATATATATATATATATATATATAATGAAGCACTAATTGTAAGTGCATGCCATGTAACACTTAGAAAGCGAGGGTATGAATTTTGCTTCTTTTTTGCTTACTTTTTCCATAACTATTGTTCAACCTTATGGCATCACTACGACTATAGGATGCTGAGTTCATTGGAGGATACTTTGCTGCATGATCATTTTCGTCATTCAAAACTTGTATATGCAGCTGTATAGTCATGTGTGGGTGCAACTGCATGGATGCTGTATTTGAACTAAGATGATATGCATATTGCTTGTGCACTTGACGACAGTGGCTGGTCTTCGTGGGGGATTTGGTAGTTTAGATTCTGAGATAAGTGACAGTAGGATGACCAAATCTACAGGTCATTTGGTTAGTTGAATGATGCTTTTGATGTACAGGAGATTACGACATTAGGTGTTTTGGTGGAGGTGGTTATATTTTGTTGAACTCAATCACTAAGATTCGCGAGAGAGAGCTCTCCAAGAAACCATAGTTCATAAATGATATGTAAAGAAATGATAATGATTTAGTAAGAAAGTAGAAACCTTTGACTTGCTGTTATGGTGAAATAGAATGAAGCCATTGAGTTACTACTATTAAGAGTATTCTATGTGATACACACGCATAAACTATTTTGAGTTTCCTTAGAGATGGATTTTAAATGTTTAGAGATTAAGAGAATCAATTGAAGAGCCAGTGAGGGCTTAGTGTATCAGTCAACTGTCATTAGAGCTTTGTCCTTAAACTATTCTATCTGTTTATGAATTTCCTGTTTGGCGGTTAAACAAAAGAGTATGTACCGACATAATGTCAAGCTCGCTGAAGATATCTTCAGCCAAGGACAGAAAGGTGATATGGCCCTTTTCAATTCTCTTGCTTCCCGTTTAAAAGAATATATGCTTCATGTTTATAGTGTTCCTCCTTTGAGATGCATTTGTAGAATAAGGCATAACAACAATCGCAAGCTTTTTCCAAGGTGGTAGTAACGGGGGTTGAGGCGTAAGGTGAGTGACTGAGTTTAGGTATGGTGCTCTTGAAAATAGTGGTTGCTCTTATGTGGGGGTTAAGGCGGTGAAAATTCTGATATATGTGATTGCAGTGTGAGCCAATCGGTATGCAAATGGCTGTTGTACCACATCAATCGTTTGGCTTTGGGAGGTAATATATAACCGAACTAAATCTAAGAGCTCCAAGAAATGTAAATATATTAGTAAGAAAGGGTAACTAAACACGCATAAGGATAAAGTGGAAGTAAAAAGTATTGAATCTCTTTTATAGTTAATTCCTAATGTTAATTTTTTATAATAAGAGGAATCCATATAGATAATCTGGCCAACAATGACAAGTTCAGCGCTATGATTTAC
This sequence comes from Escallonia rubra, assembly GCA_033065855.1. Lineage (NCBI taxonomy): Eukaryota > Viridiplantae > Streptophyta > Magnoliopsida > Escalloniales > Escalloniaceae > Escallonia > Escallonia rubra. The sequence goes on from JAVXUO010000870.1 coordinate 136,069, forward strand.
AGAAAAATAATTGTAACAAGCTGCACAATGAAAAGGGAAGACATAATAGAAGTTATACAGCCAAAGATTTTTTTTTTTTGAAATCTTTGCCCACAGTGATACCAACGATGTCCTTTGTAGATTCTGAAGATACCATTGAGTTTATCGGGGAAAAAGTAAGAGAGGACTATGTAAGAGTTGCTACCAGAGGTTTCAAGCATTCTTAGTAATCTTAAGGAAGCTGAGGGAGTCAAATCTGCAAAGAAGAGATGGTCTCTAGTGGCAACTATAGACTAGCTTTGATATTGAATCGGTAACAAGCTCCTATGTGATTGTGAGGGATGAGAAAAGCTCTTCCACGCAAAGGATGAAGTAAGTGTTTGCCTTTCGTTATTTACTTATTACGTTGAGGTTTTTTACTCTAATTTATGGACCAGCACTTTGATAACAATATCTTGAGTGTTTGACTTAAGTTAATACAGTATAATGAAAGACTTAGTCAACTTGATGAAGCATGAACCCAGATTACCAATTCCTGGATCTCAGACTTCTCTATATAGCAACGTATTTTAATGAGTTTTCTATCAATCACCAATATTTTGTTATGAATCACCAATATTTTGATAAGTTGCTATTTTGAGACAATTTTTCTATTTGATAAATTGCTTACCAATTACTTTAGAAACCATCCACGTGCAACGCACGTGAACAACCACTAGTATATATAAAAAAACACACTTGCCTATCATCTTACACACACATGGCATATCATATAAGGAATCCTATACACATGGTCTTATACTTAGAACCAAAATTAAGATTGATCCCGTTTCAATAGACCTTATCAAACCATCTTCTCCTACACCATACCAGCTCAGGAACTAATTGAATAACAAAATCCAAATTTCAATAACCATGACAGTAACAACCTGTAAAATTCGAACAAAGAAAAACAGAGAGGAGGACTCACGTTGCTAAATTGGGAGAATCCACAGATGTTGCTTGACTGGACCTCCCAAATTTTGCCCTAATTGCGCAATGAGCTTGAACTTTTGCCCTAATCCGAAAATCGGAAAACAAGGAAATTAGGCAACAATCCTTTATTAACTTGTTAAGCCATTCAAATTTATTACACATGAGCCAACACCTAACAAGAACACCTGAATGAGAATACCGATGAATTTCTACTTTTCAGTGAGATGCAATTTGATCAATATGATAAAAGTTTATATCTAAATAAAGAACCCACAAGCAACGCTACAACTTTTTCAATTAATCTGCAATGCTACAGTCTACTATGAACTAACAAAAATGCAAATGCAATAGGCTACTAAGAACTAACAAAAATCCGACAAAATAGGCTGATATAACTCCACAAACCAACATACGGATTCAGGTAAATGCAAGATTGGAAGATCACTATGGAACCTATGCAAGCAAAAATGGAACAATACATATGTAATACAAGAGAAATCCTCATCACGGTTTCATTCAAAGCTAGAAAAGGCAATGTACAAGAATGTCTATTGCCACAACCTCATATGCTTGTCCACACCTCAAGGTTTCTAAGCCGTTAATTTGTTGTCTCTAATGTACTTTTTTACTACAAATGGATGCGTGAAAATGCATTCTTGGGTGTGGAAATAGACTTTCCTTGAGTTCTTTTGGCATGCGTACTTATGGTCTCAAATCAAATCCAGGAAGAGACAGGTGAGGTTACACCAGTAGGGAAACACAATAAAGGATGTAACTGCAAAAGATCTGGGTGCCTCAAGAAGTATTGTGAGTGTTTCCAGGCCAATATTCTGTGCTCTGACAATTGTAAATGCATGGAATGCAAGAATTTTGAAGGAAGTGAAAAGAGAAGAGAGCATGCTAATGCCATGGCACTTGCCCAACAGTCGGCCAACGTGACCATCCATGGGGCTATTATGTTCTCTGGTTATGGTACTCCTCCAGCAACCAAAAGTAGGAACAATCCACAACTTATTTTTGGGATATCTAATCATCAATGTAACAACAGAAGGGCACAATTTCAACAGGTACTAGCCTATTAACTTTCCAAACGAGGATGTCTTTCTTGTTGGTTAATGTGGAATATTTCCTGTCTATCGGGGTAAGTGGTTATTTCCCCTGTTTCTGGTACTTGGTGATATAAATGATCATTATCTTGTTACTTTTGGTGCATAGTAGGCATGTCGTGGGCCTATATTGTTGATATGGCTTCAATGGGATGAAGTTGTTTGCATGGTTCTATATATGGCAAGCAGTTAGCTGAGTGTCTGACTATCAGTACATGTTGTTATAACCAGAGTTATCTGATGCCCTCCCCCTAGCTTCCTGCTCCGAAAACATGGTACTTCGCATACTGGTACTTGAAAACAATCTAGTATGAAAAGTCAGAACCATTTGTCACAAGTTGTAAATTCTATCCGCTTGCCTAACCTTTCCCGGCAAGCAACATGATGTATTTATACATCTACACAGAGACATACAACTTTCTTGTTTGGCTTAGTGTTTCCTAACCTATGTTTACATAAAGACAGTGAACCAAAGAAACATGGAGATGACTAAGATTTGGAGTGAGAGGAGATCAGATCGTGAGATGGCAACAGAGAAAGGTCAGAGCTGTATTTTAGTAGCATGTGTCGGATGCTGGTGATGCAATGGCCGACGGGTGGACAGTCAACAAGACTCCATCTTCATCCTTGGTAAATGGAAGGGCACCATTGTTGGTATACTGTGAAATAGAGACGGTTCCAAGGCAGCAGGTGGGCACATGCCGCCTGTGCCCCCTGCTGCCTCCGCTTCTGTACATCAGTATACAGCCTATATAAAGCCTAGAGGCATGGAGCAACTGAGGCATGGAGCAACAGTTCAACACCAACATCCGTTATCCATTGAGGCATTTCCTCAAACAGTTAGAGGACGACCGGACATGCCTAAACTATATAACATAAAAGCTAGCACGATTAACTTCCAATAACTAGGGTTATGGTTTCAACCATTGGTAGATAAAAAAACGCAGGAATTGCTGATATAGTGTAAAAAGTTTCAATCAAATTCAATGGTAATGGTAATTACAGTTACATGTACCCAAAAGAAAGAAATCAAATAAATGCAAATTGGAATCAAAGTTTTCTCACCTTCGATCGGAGAAAATCTGTTTAATTAGCTCCACTCGGCTATCTTGATTCCGGGGGAGAGGATCCTGAGCTAAGGGTGAGGCGAGAGAGCCCCTGCCGATTGCCGTCCGGCCGTCGGTGAATAGGTGTCTGGCCGTCTGGGTGAGAGTTTCAGAGATTAGGGCAGAGTCGCAAGGAGAGAGCCAGAGAGGCGATGGTGGTTGGAGACTCTGGAGACAGAGAAAGGCAGAGAGACATAGTAGGTGTGAGGCCCCGATCTTAATTAGCTTCTAATTATTTTATCAAGTTTAAACATATTTAAATTTGATTGAATTAATATAATTGTGTTATATTAGTTGTCTACATAAAATAACTATCGAAATTAAGTTGTGGGCCAAAAATATAATTATGTAAAACTTTGGGGGTTAAAAAGTAATTATGCAAAACCTTGGGGGGGCCAATATGCAAATATGAAAAGTTGGTATTAGTGGCATGCCATGTGTTGCCTTAGGATTAATTATTTGGTGGTGAGTAAGCAAAAGAAACTAATAAAAAAATGGAAAGAAGCCTAAGTGGATAATTTAGAAACAAAAGAGAAGGTGGGGTTGCAAGACCATAGTCTCGGCCAAGAGAAACAAAGAGAAGGGAAAGAGTGGGAAAAGAAAAGAGAGAAAGAAGAAGGAAGAAAAGAAAAGAGAGAAAGGAAGAAGAGAAGAAGAAAAGGAAGAGTAAAGGAGGGGGATTTGCATCAACTTTCTCCTATTGGCTTGAGCTTAATTTTCTTGGTAGGTTATCTTGTTCTTTTAGGTTTTAAAGCATGTTAGAGAAGTATTATGATGGTAGTAAAACACTTATATATATTTTCGAAATGATTCAAGGAGAAGGGGGTTCATGTATACTGAAATCTGCAAAAACAGTCATGGAATTATGGTACTTTTTGGTGCTTAGAAATGTATACTTTTAGTTAAGATATAGACCTGGTTATTTTATATGTTATACTAGTACATGTATAGAGTATACATACCAAATTCCAGATTATTTCAAGTAGTATTACTATGGTTTAAAATTCGTGGATTGAAACCTATTCTGTGAAACTGTACAGTCATGGAATTAGAGTACTTTTGATGCTTAGAAATGTATACTTTTAGTTAAGATATGGACTTGGTTATTTTATATGTTACACTAGTACATGTATAGAGTATACATACCAAATTTCATATTATTTCAAGTACTATTGCTATGGTTTAAAATTCGTGGCTTGGAACCTATCTTGTGAAACTGTTGCTAGGCAGATTCTGAAGTTTGTCTTTTTAAAGGGCTTAATATGATCTTAAAACAATATTTTCGTGTCAAGTAAAATACTGGGATGTAGATCTTTAAGTCTAGTTTTCAGAAATATATAGTTTGACTGTCGAAGCCTTGTAATTAAATTGTTATGATTTTCGGAGTACAGACTACTCCTGCTGCCATTTGAAATACTGGGCAGATTAGGTTACATGTTTGGCATGTATTGTTGATAATACGGTAACTTGATGACATTCATGTTGACGTATGTACATGATTATGCATATCACGTGAAGGAGGAGGAAAAAAGTGAGTTGAGGGTGTTATTTGCCGGGGTTGGAAGTTATCCGGCCAGGGTTCTCGTTCTCGTTCATGTCTTGATAGTGCGCACTAGCTATGCGTACTAATTCTCGAAAGGAATTATTGGCGTGCCTGTGATGACGTTGGACTTCTTCTATCGAACCCGCTACATCAGTTGGTTGCGATACGAAAAGTCTCTCGCACTCAGGGAAGGTTGGCTCGTGCATGAGGGGCATATTTGCATATTGATATTCTCGTACTTGGCTTATATTTGCCTTGAACTTTTGTACTGTTTGGTTATTCTTGGCGAGATCAAGTTAATATTTAAGTCGTGCTTGTCATTCTCGTGTATGTTCTACAAGATTTCAAATCTTGCTCGATATGTTATTCTCGTTTCTTTTGAAGGTAAGTGTGAGCAGATGCTTGCATGTGTTACTCGATATGTTAAATTATTCTTAAGTACGTAGGTATCATCTGTTCAAGTGACTTGCATGTTCATACTAACTATACATAATATGATCAAGTCATGTTTGGACTTAAAAGCACCGGATACCCTACTGAGCCATTAGGCTGACCCATTCCCGATACTTTTTTTTTTCCCTAGGTTCGGAGTCGGAGTATCTGCCAAGGGACGAAGAGGATTACCTCGGGGAGACTCAAGAGTATTACGCTGGGTGAGCAACGTTTTCGTTGTTCTTCGTTTATTTTGGAGTGTAGTACTTGTATAGAAGAGAGGTGGTCTGTAATATAATGTTTCGTTCAGTCTTTCCACTTATGGACGACTGTAATGTTTAAGCATGCTTCCGCTGTTTCTATTTGAGGTTGTAGTAAAGCTCTGTTTATCCTTGAGGTATATGTGTTAACTAGCCTGTTTAGCGTTGCGCCCCTTCTGGGGGCGTGACAGTAGGTGCAAACCGTGTTTAAATCTTCTTGAAGTTCAGGGGGAACAAGGAAGGAAGAAGGAAATCGTTTTCCCAGAAGGCCTCTCCAAACGCGCGCGGTTTTTGTTTTTCCGTTTGTTTTGTTTTGTTAAGTTATGTTGGATTTTGAGAAATGAGGCTAAAATGGAAAAACAAATTTTGAAAACGTGTTTTCAAAGAACGTTTTTAACTCTAAAGTCGTGGTTTGGAACCGCGATTTCCCAAAATGTGGTATGCGGGTAAATAAGTTTGAAAATGGGGTAAACAAGTTATTAAGTTATTAATTTGTATTATTTAGGGAAAAAACTCTAGATACTTGCGGGTAGTGGTGAACCAGTAAGAAAAACATAACTGACGAAAGTATTTTGGAGTATACTAAAAGGGGAAATGACAAACAGCCCCCCTCAAGTATATCGGGTTTGCAGGTCAACCCCCTCGGGTATTAATTTTTACAATTGACCCCTTGAACTATCAATAATTACACCTGACTAAATTGAGTTTGTAAAAGGACTATTGTAGCCTTATAAGTCAATAACTGTTGTTGACTAGGACATCTATTTTTGAAATCCCAAAAATACCCTTAAACTATATGTGGTGTCTTGTGCCGAACTTGTTTCATGGCATGAGCGCGAGTGTGAGAGAAATACAACTGAATGGCATTGCTGGCATTGGCTAAAAGGTTTAAAAAGAACATCCCCGCAGCTCTTCCTGTCTTTGGTCCTGAAATCATCTGCTCGCCGACATCTTTCTTCTTCTTCATCGTCTTCATATCAATCACACTTTCTCACTTGGGCATTTCATCGAACAGGTCCACTGCATTCCCATGCTACCGCAAACAACCTCCATTTTTCTACACTTCAAATGTCCCACGGTCAAAACTTGCACGGAGTAATCGATGTAAATCACTATATGCATAAACCCAATTCGCATAACGAAGTGGGTGTTAATGAATTGCTCAAATCACTGAAAAAGTCAACAACTTTCATTCTGAAGAAGAAGCACTGGCTTTTCTTGATCAGTCTGGTGTCGAAGCAAGTAAAGGTTTTGTTAATTCAGCAATATGGGGTTTAAGGGATCAATTGAAATTGGCATTGTTGGTATTCAAATGGGGTGAGAAATGGGGTTGCAATAGTGAAAGGAACTGGAGCTTGATCATATGGGTGTTGGGTTGTCATAGGAAGTTCAGTACCTCTTGGTGTTTGATTCGTGATATAAACAGGTCTTTTATGGATCCTAAAAGAGCAATGCTTATTATGATTGATAGGCATGCCATGCGTCCTTTTGTTCTACTGTGATTTATGGTTTGCAATGATGTAGAGCTTTGCTCAAATGGTTATAAAACTTGTATGTAGGGCAATATGCAATAGTTTCACAATGACAGCTCTGATACAAAATCTTTGCATATGGACTGAATGTGTTCTCTATGAAAGTTTCAATTGAATTTTAAAATTCAAGCTCTTAGCATATTACTACTGCTCATTTTTCTACAGAAACAGAATTTATCTGTTGTCTGTATACTGCTGTCCAATGAGATATGCATGTTGTATTTTTCGGCCAGAGAAGTTGCTCTTGTTGTTCGCCGGATATTCGCTTATTAGTTGATAAACAATGAGGCTCGATGCAAACCCATGCGAGGGGCATTTTCGTCATAAAATCTAAACATTCCAGCTTTGTTGGGTATTTCTGTCTTTTTGCCACTCGATTATTTAATTAGAATGCAAAAAATGGCCGATTGTCCTCAATTGCAAAAAATTGATCGCTCAGGGGGTCAATTGCAAAAATTAATGCCCGAGTTGATCGACCCGCAAACCCGATATACCTGAGGGGTGATGTTTGTCATTTCCCCATACTAAAAAAATGCTGAAAATGAAAACTCTTTCCAATGTTTTCGAAATTTAACAAAAAACATCAAACTTAAATGTACTTGGATTTGGTTGGAAACTTCTTTGCCTTCCAAACCTCAAATCATTTCTTTCTATAATTTTTTTTATTTTTTAAACACAATTTAATAGGTGTAAGGATATAATTGGCCAAAAAGTTTAACCGCCTAATCCATGACCTCTAACCGCCCCATCCCATTACCTTCATTTCCCCACTTTTCACAACTACCATCGGTTCTTTTCAATTCTCATATGCTAACAATCATACAAAAAATTAATTAGTTTATCAACCAATAAAGGAACAGTACTCAAACAGTAAAGACATCCACTACAAGAAAATTGACCATTAGCGACGGAATTTTTCCGTCGGTAAATCATTTAGCGACGGAAATTCCGTCGCTAACGTTCCGTCGCCTAAACCCTCGTCGCTAAAGGTTTTATCGACGGAATTATTATTCCATCGGTGAAGCCTCAGTCATTAGCGACGGAAATGGTCATTATTTAGCGACGGAATTTCCGTCGCTAAAACTATTTTCCAATTTTTAGAAAATTAGATTTTTAAAAATATATATTTTATGCATTTTTTTAAAATTACCATTAGCGACGGAAATTCCGTCGCTAATTCCGTCGCCAAATTTTGTGCAGGAAAAATTGTCCGTCGCTAATTCCGTCGCAAAAACCATATTTGTCCGTCGCTAATTCCGTCGCAAAAACCATATTTTGGAGCTGAATATATATTTTTTCGTCGTTAATTTTGTCGCAAAAACGCATATTTAAGAAAATTTCCGTCTCTAATTCCATCACAAAAATAATATTTAGGTGCTAAATGATTTTTTCCGTCGCTACTTCCCGCGCAAAAATCATATTTATAAACTAAAATTTTGAATACCACTAAAAGTTAACAATTAAGTTAACAAATATTCAGCATTTGTTGAGTACTACTAAAAGTTAACAATTGAGTTAATGCATCTAAATCAACCACTTGCTTGGTTACCAAAATGAACAAATATTCCTACAAATGTAACGTCAACTCTTGTCACATAAGGCATCATCCACCAAGCTCGTCGAATGTATCATCAGTGCCATCCTCAGTAGCATCAGTCGTGGTATGTTCGGCCTGTAACAAAGCAATTAAAGACATGTTAAAGGATGTATCAATGTACTTGCATAACCGGGCCTAACCATGAATCCAACCTAAAATATATGAGTCAAACAATGATGGAACTACAACAAATATTTGCATTAGGAAAAGAGAAACAAAATCCTGTGTTTAGTGGACTTCAGGTGCATGGATATTGTGTTTATTGTTATGAAAATCATTAACTCTAGATCCCACATGCACACACCATCTCCATGTTACATCCTCAAACACCCCTGAAACTCACCAAAAAAAAAATGGTTATAGTAGCCTTGAATCCCATTTCATCACCAACACACAACATGTTTCATCAACTACAGCAGCCCATTCAACAACCTTACACACACACACATGAACCAACACACCCACACAACTTAACACAGCTACTGCCTCACGGCAGTAGCTGCCTTTTCTTTGCACCAAACCCACACACACGTGCACAACACACAACTCACACACACACTCAAAACACACAGCACTACTCACACACCTACTTGTGGTTCGAAATATATACTTTGTGTATACTTGTGCAGAAAACAATTAAGTACGAAATACTGAAATATAGTTTACTAAACAGAACATATATAGTCTTTGCAAGAACAATTAAAATGAACTCACAACAGGATTGCAGAAAAGCAGAACAGCAAAGGAAAAAGGGGCCGAGGCGTGAATTTGATTCACTGTCCTTAAGACTTTATTCGTCCCGCAACGGTGCTGACGGTTCTTGACGATAGTCTCCCAGGATACAACGGCTACGTCTGAAAATAGTAGCACACCAAATTTCCAGACCCGGCGAACCAAACAATGGTAGAGCTCTTTCTTCTTTTACGAACACTTAAAACTGGACAGACTCTTGTACAGAAGAAAAGAAAATTTTCGGGATTTTAATTCGTTCCTAACTTCTGTAAACTGACTCGGTTTTATACACAGAGTATTCACTGGGGGGTGCAACTCTTCACAGCTGGTTGGTTGGAAAGGAAAGGTCACAACTTTTCGGAAAGGAAATTAAATAAATAAAATTTATTTGTCCCAAAAAGAATAAAGCCTGATTGGGCCTAGCCCAAGCCCAAGCCACGGACCGGACCGGGACGGGGCGGGGCGGGCGGCGCGCGCGTGTGGTGGACCTTGGGTCAACCTAGGTCCTCCCTCCTTACAAAACATGGGTACCCCCAAGGGGCCCATCCCTTAGCTCAAGGCTAAGCTTTATAAGGAGACAACATTGGCTTTATCTCTTCAATGTGGGATACTCTTTTCCTTTCAAGGTGAACCACTAACTTTAGCTTCAATTTTCTCATTCACTTCTCATTCGTTTTAAACATGTGAATATACCACGATCATCTATTCCAATAGATGAACGTGAATTAATTTGTTCCTAACCAAGCTATGGTTTGGAACCCATTTGAAAATTGAGTCAAAGTTGCTTCTCCACAATGGGTTTAAAACCCAATTCCAACAATCCCCCACATGAATAGAAAATTGACTGGACTCTATACGCACAGAAACACTGACATAAGAAAGAGTTCTTTAGAACGACACTGCATCGGGATAGTTAGCTCATGGCCTTGAACCTTCCCTAGTGAGAACTATCGGATTTACTGGTTAACCAGTGAACATGATGTCTTGAACTGTTCAACCCTTAGTGTAAACCGAGACAATAGAACTTCACACAGTATCGCTCAAACATTGTTTTGAGGTTCTCATTGTTGTGTTCATTTTGGCCCTGAACAACTCCTGGTTTTCATGAGTACTCTTTGAGAATTCAGCCTTACAATTCTCATAGAAGCGGCCCCACTTCTTACTCACATAGGTGACTTCTTATTAATAGGTTCCTACCGCACCCCCACTTAGATTTCCAAGATATAAGAGTCATTAAAAGCATAGCTTAACCTAACCTTTTGTAGGTGCCACTGTCTTCTCATCATAGGAATGGATATGAGGGTTTTAACCCCCCACAGTGCTCTGTCTGAGTCGCATTTACATAATTCGGTTTTCCCTTTGAACCTAGATCTTGGGATCTCCAGTCAGCTAGGTAGGGTTTCCATTATGGCAACTCTTTAGTTCATAGGCTTAAGACCCATTCCCCTTGATGACACATTTACTTTCTCTCTAGTCAAAGCTTTCGTTAACGGATCCGCAATATTATCCTTTGACTTCACATAGTCAATAGAGATAATTCCACTAGAAAGTAATTGTCTAACGGTATTGTGTCTGCGACGTATGTGTCTAGACTTGCCGTTATACATACTGCTTTGTGCTCTTCCAATTGCAGATTGACTATCACAATGTATGCAAATTGGTGGCACAGGCTTAGGCCAATTTGGAATATCCTCCAAGAAATTACGAAGCCACTCCGCTTCTTCTCCTGCTTTATCTAAAGCAATGAATTCAGATTCCATAGTGGATCTGGCAATACATGTCTGTTTAGAGGATTTCCAAGAAATAGCTGCTCCTCCTAATGTAAACACATATCCACTTGTGGATTTTGTTTCATTAGAATCTGATATCCAGTTGGCATCACTGTATCCTTCTAATACAGCTGAATATCTTGTATAATGCAGACCAAAGTTTAAGGTATATTTTAAGTACCTTAAAACTCTTACAATAGCTATCCAATGATTCTTTCCCGGATTGCTAGTATATCTGCTCAACTTACTGACAGCATATGCTATATCGGGTCTCGTGCAATTCATGATATACATTAGGCTACCAATTATACGCGAATACTCTAATTGAGATATTCCTTCACCAGTATTCTTTGTTAGATGTAAATTTACATCTAGTGGTGTCTTAACTGGACTATCATCGTAACTTTTAAATTTGTCTAGCACTTTCTCAATATAATGAGATTGTGACAAGACTAGTCCATTTGATGTTTTGGTAATTTTCATACCAAGTATAACATCAGCCACACCCATATCTTTCATATCAAATTTACTGGCCAACATTTTCTTTGTAGCCTTAATGAATTCATTATTGCTCCCGATAATGAGCATATCATCCACATAAAGGCAAACAATGACATATCCTTTTTCCGTGCCTTTAACATAGACACATTTATCACATTCGTTGATTCTAAAGCCATTTTCGATCATGACTTTATCAAACTTTTCATGCCACTGTTTCGGAGCCTGTTTTAGTCCATAAAGTGACTTAACAAGCTTGCACACCTTCCTTTTATGATCAGGAGCTACAAACCCCTCGGGTTGCTCTATATAGATCTCTTCATTAAGATCTCCATTTAGGAAAGCTGTTTTCACATCCATTTGGTGTATCTCAAGATTATTAATAGCTGCAATAGCTATCAATATTCGAATGGAAGTTATTCTTGTAACTGGTGAATATGTATCGAAATAATCAAGGCCTTCCTTTTGTCTATATCCCTTGACAACTAGTCGGGCCTTATATTTCTCGATTGTTCCATCAGCTTTCATCTTTCTCTTGAAAAGCCATTTACACCCTAATGGTTTATTTCCAGGAGGAAGATCCACCAGTTCCCATGTATGATTTTGCATGATGGATTCTATTTCACTATTAATAGCCTCTTTCCAATGAGGAGCGTCGGGACGCGACATTGCTTCACTATAAGTACGAGGCTCATTTTCTAACAAATATGTTAGAAAATCAGGACCAAAAGATGTAGACGTTCTAGCTCTCTTGCTACGTCTTGGCTCATCTTCCTCTTGTGAGGGTTCTTGGTCCTTATTAGTTCTTTCTAAAGAACTTCGTTCTTGTGCAACTTTATAAGGAAATACATTTTCAAAGAAATGTGCATTCCTTGTCTCCATTATGGTGTTGACGTGTATATCGTCAACTTCAGATTTATACACTAAGAACCGATATGCCGAGCTATGGCTTGCATATCCAATAAAAATCCCATCGACCGTTTTAGGTCCTATTTTGACCATTTTAGGTGGTGGGATAGCTACCTTTGCTAGACACCCCCACACTTTAAGATATTTGAAGGAAGGAGGACGACCTTTCCATAGCTCATAAGGTGTCTTTTGCAACTTCTTGTGAGGTACTTTATTAAGTATATGATTTTTGGTTAAGACTGCCTCCCCCCACAAGTTATCCGGTAGTCCAGAATTTATCAACAAAGCATTCATCATTTCCTTTAAAGTACGATTTTTCCGCTCAGCAATTCCATTTGACTGAGGCGCATACGGTGCCGTGGTCTCATGAATGATTCCGTGATCGGCACAAAATTTTTCAAAAGGGAAAACATATTCTCCGCCTCTATCACTTCTTAGTACTTTGATTTTCTTGCTAAGTTGATTTTCAACCTCAATTTTGTATTGCATAAATGCTTCCAAGGCTTCATCCTTGCTTCTAAGCAAATATACATAACAAAATCTCGTACAATCATCAATAAAAGTAATAAAATACTTTTTTCCTCCTCTAGATTGTACCACCTTTAAGTCACATATATCACTATGAATTAGACTTAAAGGTTCCGTACTTCTTTCAATTGACTTGAAAGACGTTTTAGCCATTTTAGCTTCAACATTATTTTCACATGCTTTATGTGAGTCAAAGTCCATTTTAGGCAACAAACCATTTTTCACGAGCTTTTGTAACGAACCATAATTCACATGACCTAATCTATGATGCCATAAATTAGGAGATTCCAACAAGTAAGCAGAAGAGACATTATTATTTTTAGCGATATTTGGTACAACTTTAGGTACGATGGTCATTACATTTAGCTTAAACAGACCATCACAAAGGTACCCTTTTCCTACAAACATTCCACTCTTAGTTAGTACAAACTTGTCGGACTCAAAAACTAGCTTAAAACCATTTTTGCTCAACAATGAGCCCGAAACTAAATTCTTTCGAATGTCCGGCACATGAAGCACATTGTTGAGACTCAACTCCTTGCCGGATGTCATCTTTAAGACCACCTTGCCCATCCCTTGCACCTTTGAAGAACAAGAGTTTCCCATGAACAGATTCTCGTTGTTGGCGCTCTCATATGTAGTAAACATACTTCGCTCGGAGCACACATGTCGAGTAGCGCCTGTGTCTACCCACCACTGTTTGGGATTTCCAACCAAGTTGACTTCGGATACCACCGCAGATAGATTCAAATCTGTCACGTCCTCGGTAATCTTGGTAACTTCCGTCACATTGGCTTGAGAATGCTTTCCTTTCTTAAAGTTTCCTTTGGTTGTGCGACAGTCCTTAGCACGATGGCCAGCTTTGCCGCACACATAGCAATTCCCTTTGAACTTCTTCTTCTCACCGCCTTTGGAATTTGAGCCGCTAGCTCCACTTGGACCGTCTGAATCGGAAATTTTCCTCCTCTTTGACGGACCTTGCTCGACCACATTTGCCTTGGCTTCTGGATGATAATTGCCGGCCTTCTTCTCGGACTGGCGATTATCCTCTTCAATCCTCAATCTCACAATCAAATCTTCAAGTTTCATCTCCTTGCGCTTATGCTTCAAATAGTTCTTGAAATCTCTCCAAGTAGGTGGCAATTTTTCAATTAGCGCAGCCACTTGAAAAGATTCTCCAAGTACCATCCCTTCCGCATGAATATCATGGAGGATTAGCTGAAACTCTTGGACTTGACTAATCACAGTCTTGGAATCCACCATCTTGAAATCAAGGAATTTGCCGACTACAAATTTCTTTGAGCCGGCATCTTCCGTTTTGTATTTCCTTTCCAAGGATTCCCACAATGCTTTCGCATTGGCCATTGGACTGTATACGTTATACAACGCATTGTCCAATCCATTGAGGATGTAGTTCTTGCACAAAAAATCCGAATGCTTCCAAGCATCCACGGCAGCCACTGTTTGCCGGTCAGGATTGTCACCAAGATCTGGTGCATCCTCGTGCAAGAACCTTGCCAAGTTCAAGGTGGTAAGATAGAACAACATTTTCTGTTGCCATCGCTTAAAATCCTTTCCGTTGAACTTTTCCGGTCTTTCACCAAGTCCAACGGAACCATGAGCAGGTGCAACGTAAGGTGTCGCATACACAGTCCCACCGCTGGGATGAACCGGTCCACTTTCCGAATTGGTTTCGCTAGTAGCCATTGTTATATCTATCAACAGAATATAACAACTATTAATAAGCAAAAATAATCCAGTCTATCACAAAGGTATAACGAAAACAGATTCTAGTATCACTAAAATTAAATTCAGAAACTGAAAATAATTTTAGTATAGATTGATAGAATCAAATAAGAAAACGAAATTTGAAAAACACTGTTTAGAAAATACTGTTTCTACACATGTACACAAAGTACGGAAAATAAAGTCTTAAGATTGTTGTTCGAAATATATACTTTGTGTATACTTGTGCAGAAAACAATTAAGTACGAAATACTGAAATATAGTTTACTAAACAGAACATATATAGTCTTTGCAAGAACAATTAAAATGAACTCACAACAGGATTGCAGAAAAGCAGAACAGCAAAGGAAAAAGGGGCCGAGGCGTGAATTTGATTCACTGTCCTTAAGACTTTATTCGTCCCGCAACGGTGCTGACGGTTCTTGACGATAGTCTCCCAGGATACAACGGCTACGTCTGAAAATAGTAGCACACCAAATTTCCAGACCCGGCGAACCAAACAATGGTAGAGCTCTTTCTTCTTTTACGAACACTTAAAACTGGACAGACTCTTGTACAGAAGAAAAGAAAATTTTCGGGATTTTAATTCGTACATAACTTCTGTAAACTGACTCGGTTTTATACACAGAGTATTCACTGGGGGGTGCAACTCTTCACAGCTGGTTGGTTGGAAAGGAAAGGTCACAACTTTTCGGAAAGGAAATTAAATAAATAAAATTTATTTGTCCCAAAAAGAATAAAGCCTGATTGGGCCTAGCCCAAGCCCAAGCCACGGCCACGGCCACGGACCGGACCGGGACGGGGCGGGGCGGGCGGCGCGCGCGTGTGGTGGACCTTGGGTCAACCTAGGTCCTCCCTCCTTACAAAACATGGGTACCCCCAAGGGGCCCATCCCTTAGCTCAAGGCTAAGCTTTATAAGGAGACAACATTGGCTTTATCTCTTCAATGTGGGATACTCTTTTCCTTTCAAGGTGAACCACTAACTTTAGCTTCAATTTTCTCATTCACTTCTCATTCGTTTTAAACATGTGAATATACCACGATCATCTATTCCAATAGATGAACGTGAATTAATTTGTTCCTAACCAAGCTATGGTTTGGAACCCATTTGAAAATTGAGTCAAAGTTGCTTCTCCACAATGGGTTTAAAACCCAATTCCAACACTACTCACACCTGTATACCCATTGTACACACACATAAAACACACACAACGCACACGGGTAAACTGCCTTACGGCAGTATCTTCTTGCCTTGCAAACCCACATGTTTCCACCATTTCACACCCCACACAAAACACACCCACAGTGCACACTAAATCTACCCAACAACAGTACCCCTCTCTCTCTCTTGGACGCACTCAAACATGCATGTACACAGCCATGGCAGCCGTGCAAACACGGCCATGGCAGCCGTGCAAACACGGCCATGGCAGCCCCTCCATGGCTGTCCTCTCTCTCTCTCCTTCTCTCATACACTCACATGAACCCACATATATTCACACCCACATATATTCACACTCTCATACTCTCTCCACAGCTTTACATAGTTGTGCACAGCCCACCCCTCCCCCCCAACCCCAATGTGGAAGTCCTATGCTACAAATCAGAGCTAGAAGAGCCGATTGTCACTGCTGCAGCCCCCCGCCAAACACACATCACCTCCACTGCTACAGCAGTCCCATGCACACCCACACCACCCCCTGCCCTGCACTCACATCCACACCACGCACACACACACGGCAGGTTGGCACATACACACACACACACCACCTCCCCCTAGCAGTCACCATGGCTGCTCCCTCCTCCCTTCATCCCCATGCACACACAGCTTTACATAGTTGTGCACAGCTTTGTCAAATTAAACAAAGGATGACATAAGTAACGTCGTAATGTAATTTTTTAGCGGCATTTTAAACATCATTAAGTTAAACAAAGGATGACAAAGATAACACATTTTCATAGAAAATATGAATTACCTGTAGGAGTTCTTTCTCTTTCATCCGTTTTTCCACCTCAATCTCTACCATCTTTACAATTTCAGTCTCTTTCATCTTCTGCACCTCAAGCTGCACAAGCTTAGCAATTTCGTCTTTCCAATTCTCAGAGGCCGGAGATTGATCTAGTGAAATACGCATTGATGCCCTGGCATCTCGTGCAGTTTCGCGAGTACCACGTATGCGTCCTTTCTTGTCGCGAACTCCAGGCGTTTCTCGCCATAATTCTGATGCATCATAATCTACCAAGGAAGAGTTGGGTTCTTGGGAACTAATTTCATCAAATCTCACAGCATATGCATCCTATAACGTATACAAAATGCAAATCGAGTTAGAGATTCGTTAGACTAGATAGATGAAAAAATCAGCGGCAAAAAACAAACTTACGCGGATAGCCTTTGCCTTCTTTGAGACATATGGACGGTCTTGGTCCTCCAATGGCTGACCATTAGGACAACGTTTAAGTTTATGTGTCAGTTCGTACACCTCTAGCTTCAGCCTTGCTTCGCTAATTTCCGGCATCTTCTCCTTCAATTCAACTCCAATAATAGCATGCGGCACAGAACCTA
The DNA here is from genome assembly GCA_033065855.1 of Escallonia rubra. Lineage (NCBI taxonomy): Eukaryota > Viridiplantae > Streptophyta > Magnoliopsida > Escalloniales > Escalloniaceae > Escallonia > Escallonia rubra. The sequence continues at coordinate 153,345 of JAVXUO010000870.1, forward strand.
GTGCCCCTCGCTTTGTGATGTCTTAATGGAAAAAAAGCTGAGAGCTTGCTAACCTAATACGGCATTTGCTCTGTTTTGCAGCATTGAAGCTGCTTGTGCTGCACATCCTACTGCTGATGTTTTCATAAACTTTGCATCATATAGAAGGTGAGTTCTCTTTTAGTAGCATCCTGGTGGACAGAGGTATCAATTTTCTACCACATATTGATTATATATTGGTAATTTTGCAGTGCTGCTGCCAAACATACTCAACATTAGTAATGATTCATCTGATTCTGCCTCATCAGACATTTCGAGTCAGAATTCTTTCTCTAGAAGCACATCAAGCAAAAAAACACCACTTGGAGGAGATTTTTTCTCTTCCACAAGGCATGCCACAGAAAAGGCCAAACTGCCCCTCAGAGACAAGGGAGTGTAATTGTAGCAAACCTCCAAAGGCACCCTTAGTAGAGAGTTCCCAGTTCCAAGGGTCTTGAGGACTGGAAGTTTCAATTATGCTAGAAAGATTAGTTAAGTGATCTCATTCGCAATCCTAGAACTTCCTTCTAAAAAGGGGAACCCGTGACCCATCATTTCCTCAAGTGGGAAAGAACAGAGAAACAGCAGAAACTTTATCCCACCGCAATCCTTTTACTGAACCTGGGTTTGGAGACTGAACTAATAGCTCTTGCATTTCCTTATTTTGTGGGAACCGCAAGTTCTATAGAGGTAATTATGTAGCTATTTACTCGATGCAAATAAAAGGTTCCAAACCTCACTTGCTGCATTTTGTTGTGCCTTCTGCTCGAAGTCTAAACTTTTGCCTTGTGCTTGTGTAATTTTACTCACAGGTTTATAGACAGGGAGAATGAACTTAGACAGTCAAAACCACCAAACCCGCAACCACCGCAGAGAGCACCATTGGATCCCTGGACAAGATCCCGTCTTAGCAGGCAGCTTGCACCTCCTAAAGAGGATAAGAGCTCCGAGTCCGATAATTGAAACATGCTACTGTAGTACAAAGATTTTTTACTTTGGTTTTCCCTTTGGCTTGTATGTCAAACGATCAAGACTGAAGTACTAAAAGGGTTAAAGCAGGAAAGTATGGAATGGCTGAAAAAGTATTAGTGACGCAATTTTGATTTTTTGTGCTTGAAATATATAAAGAAACGGCCGTTTTCTCTTTCTGAAGGGCCATTGGGAGTTTCAAGCTAAATGTTCAAATTGTACATTTGGAATAGTTGCATGTGACTGGTTACTGCATATGCAGGTGTATGCATACCATTTGAAGGAAGTTGTTCAAACAGACTGGTCTTTGTCGTCTTGGTTTACACTGGTCTTTATAGATAATAGACTGGGCGACGCCAACCCAATTCGAAACGCACAGCGTCATCAACTACGTACAAAACCCTGTCCTTTCAAGGGGAAAAAAAATCACACTCCAAACACGCTTCCATCCCCAATCATACACCTAGTCGCCTACGCAAACCAAATTAAATTCAATATGTACTCTACGATTCAACAAAATCGGAATTTTCACTACTCGAACAATCAGTAAGCATCCGTTCACACTAATCAAACAACCCCTCCCAAAACTGATCAGAAAAACGTCAAAATTTCCGACAGGTAACAAAACTTCATAAAAATAACTCGAACAAGCAAGCAATGCATGCTCAAACGATTGCATTGCTTGAGCAACAATGGTTAATTAACTTTGTATCTACTGTCTGAAACCCTAACGATTGAAATAAGACCCAAACGATTGAAATAAGAACCCTAATTTGATTATACCAAAAATCAAAACCCTAACAGTCAGTGAGAACAAAACGGTTCAAGCTTAAAGAATTTCCATCAGTGACTAAGAGGGCTTCGCACATACCTTCAGAGTGGGACGGTTGGTGGCGCGAAGGTTGCCTCCACAACGGCGACGGGGGTGGGAGGGATGGAGGTGCGAAGGCTGCCTCCACAACGGCGACGGGGGTGGGAGGGATGGAGGTGCGAAGGCTGCCGCCACAATTTCTCTTCTGTTCGATCTGTTCTGTTCTAATGTTTTGGCCGAAACAAATTCAGTTTTTCTCTTTGTTTCTTATGTATGTGTTTTCTATTTGTTAATAATTAGTAAATGCCTTTTTCTGTTATTAAAAATTGAAATACACATTTAGCGATGGAAATAATTCCGTCGATAAAATCCGTCACTATATTCCGTCGCTAAATTATTTGCGACGGAAAATTCCGTCGCCCACTTTTGCTCCCCGCGCATTTTTTCCCTCCAACATTTTAGTGCGACGGAACCTAGTCCATCGCCCAATTCCGTCGGAATAGGTGACTTTTAGCGATGGAATGAATTCCATCGCTAAATTCCGTCGCTAATGGTCAATTTTCTTGTAGTGATCACTATAACTAAAGCTCTAACTGTGCGTGAAGCAAAGGAACAAAAAAGAGTTGAACAAGAAGGATAAGACCAAATAACATAGCCGTACGAAAGCCTTCAAAACCTCACTTCTACAGAGAATATAACATATGAATTTCATGTGTGTCGCCTGTGGTGTCGGTGACTGTCCATGGGTGTGAGTGTGTATGTGTAGGTGGGTGGCTGGATAGGTAAGGGTGGGGCTTTTTGTGGCAGTGGAAGGTGGTAAGACGAGAGTTGGGTGTGGGGTGGTGTGAGGGTGTGTCGTGCTCGTAGAAGTGGTGCGTCTATCCGTGGGTGTGAATATGTGTGGGATGGGAGTGAGTGGACTGGGGCTCTGCGGATGTTGGAAGCAGGGGATGGGGCTGCTGCATTTTTTTTGTGTTTTTGTATATATGTCTATCCCGCGAGGGTGTGTCTGTGGGGGGAGGGGGTGGAAGAGGCCGACTGTGGTTGTGCGGATAGTGGAAGAGGTGTGGTTGTGCGGTGGTGAGCGTCTGTGGGTAGGTAAGTGGTGGGTTATATGGGTGATAAAAGTGTTTTACGTAGAATGAGGTGAGGGTGGGTGGGGGAATGGCGGTGCGAACCTGTATTTGTGTGTATATGTGCGCGCACGCGCGCGTGTGTGTCTATCCTGAGGTTGTGGACTGAGCATTCTGGGTGGAAAGGGGTGGGGGTGGACTGAGGTTGTGCAGGTGGTGGAAGGTTGTGCTGTGGTCAAGCATTTTGGGTGGTTAAATAGTGGGGTTATACGGGTGGTTCGTGGTGGGGTGGGTGATCTGTCCTTTTTTTGGCTATTGCAAGTACTTCTCTTTTACTTTAGAGTTCTTTTCTTGCTAAGAAGATAACTTTCAAGTGTAACTGTCAATGGATTAAAGATATTATTGTTAGGTTCTCTCATAATATACATCCATGAGAAAGTTTTGATCTATATATTAGGTTGGGTCTAAGGCACGTCTACTGTATTTTGCTTTTGAATATGCCTTCCTTGGCATGTCTCTGCCAGCAGGCCATGCATGGCAACCATATTTAATGCACCAATGTAGTCAATCCAAGAGCTTGGATGCATGAGAAGTGAGTATCAGTGCAAATTCTTTATGGACTAATGGTGAAAGACCGGCTAAGTTGTTTGAAGTGGTTGCTATTCTTGGCACTAAAAAATTTGAAGGCAGAAGCTTTAGATTTAAATTTTGTAGCTATTTTTAATTGTATTTGGCTTAAATGCAGTTACTCTTCAGTTAATTGGCTTTTCCATGATGAAAAAATATTTATGCATAATTAAGAGTTAATTGACACCAAGGACAAAGAGATATACTCTTGGATTTTGATAACCAAACATATTGTGTTAGGACATTCCTGAACCTCTTAGACAGTACTTTTTACCTTGAAGATTCTGCAATTCGTTTGTGGACTATACCTTAAATCCTAAGACATACTCATTCAAACTTTACCAGATGTTGGTGGTGGCGTGGGTGTTAGACGATGTGTAGGTGGGCTGTGTAAGTGGTGGTAGGGGTTGTGTAGTAGTAAGGGCGCAATTTTCTTGTCCGTGTGGTTGCGGGCGGTGGCAAGAGGGTGGTTATACTATTTAACCAATGAAATATGTGACATAGTGTATGTGGTGTGGTTCGTGACCCCACCTGCGGCTACCGACCCACTTATGCATTCCATGTGTCACCGTAACGTACGATAGTTTTATTGGACACTAAAAGAGCTACAATCCAGTCTATTCATTATAGTTAACGTGTTACACCAAAATTACTTCTACACTAAACAATTTATGTTGCAAATTTAACTTTGGTCACTGGACAATGATTTGTGTCAAAGTGACCACTAAATTCCAAAATTCAATCAGGTCACTTTGTTAGCTTCGTTAATCCAAGTCTGTTAATGAATGGGTAAAATTGTCCTTTCCATATTCCCTTTCTTATTTCTTCTTCCTTCTTCTTTCATTTCTCCCTAGATTCCCTTCTTCTTTATTCTCTCCCCAGACCCATGACACACATTGTGACACATGCGAGCGCGCGCGCACATACACACTTCGACACGCCCAACACACATGTCTCACACACGCATAAAACACACTATCTTTATCTCTCTCACACACACACACTCTCTCTCTCTCTCGCACACTCACACACACAAGACCAACACTCTCACACACACATTCACACCTTCTCCCAACCCCCCTCACACACATTATCGTGACACCCTGCCACACCCACACGCACAACACACACACGAAACACAGTGTGACAGTGTGCTATGTGTGTGTTGTGCGTTTAAGGGTTGGGGGGTGTCACGACAGTGTGTGTGCGTAGGGGGTGTCGCGACAATGTGTGTAGGGTGAGGGTGCGGTGTGTTTGATTTTGTGTGTGTGTGTGTGGAACAGTGGGTATGCATGTGTGTGTTTGTGATAGTGGGTCTTGTGTGTGTTTGGAGGGGGAGTGGGGGGTATGCACGACTCTGTGTGTCTATGTGTCTCAGAGTGTATGTTTTATGTGCATGAGAGTGTGTGTGTGTGTGGCACAGTGAGTGTTGTGTGTGTGGGGGTGGGGAGGAAGAAGGGATAAAACAGTTATGGGCCGAAATAAGTAAGAGGGGAAAGAAGAGAGAAGACGAGCATATGTATGGGTGTGACTGTGTGTGTGTATGTGTGTGCGCGCGCGCGCGCGTGGTTGTCTATGTGTGTTGGGGGGGGGGGGCGAGTTTGTGTGTGACAGTGTGCGAGACAGAAATGGAAAGAAGAGAGAAGAGGAAAATTGAGAAATAGGGTAAAAAGACCGATGCACCCCTAAATAAATGGACGGTGGCAAGGATAACTTGACGGAATGACCCAAATGAAATGAATTTCAGAATTTAGTGGTTACTTTGACACAACTTGATGTCTAGCGACTATAGTTGAATTTACCTAATAGTACACTGGTCAACCGAATAGTTAACTCTAACATTTAGCCAATGAAATACTCCCTCTGTCTCACAAAAATTGATTATATTCCCTCTTTGGACCATCATGCAAAAATTACTCACTCTCCAAATTAAGAAAGATTTCATAGGTATTTTTACATTTTTATCCCTTTTTATTCAATTTCTCTCTCCACATTTAACTCTTTACAAACTCATTTTTTTCTCTCCTGACTCACTTTCATAGACTTTTTTTTATTCTATTTCTTTCTCCACATTTAAAACTCCACTAACTCATTTTCTCTCTTCTGACCCACTTTCTTCCTCCTCCTCTCCCTAAAGAGTAGAATGAGAAACACACAATATATCACCTAAATCCTTAATCTAGATGCAAAAAAAAGTGATCGATTTATGTGGGACGAAGGGAGTATGTGACATAGTGTATGTGGGGTAGTTCGTGACCCTGCTGATACCTACCCATTTATACATTCCATGTATCACCATATCACCGTAACATATAAACCATTTTTTATTAAACACTAAAAGAGTTGTAATCCAGTCTATTCATTATAGTAAACATGTTACAGCAAAATTACTACTACATAAAACACTTTATGTACGATTCGCACTATGTATTATACATATAGATTTATGAAGGATGGCATGTGCATACCATGAGGTTTTAACTAGTACGTTATTAAACACCAACCAAAAGAACTTTTGATATTTTAAAAAAGAAACAACTGGCAGAAAAACTTGGGTCTTCAAAGAAAACGTGAAAACCGAAAAAGAAAGGCTAATATTCAACTAAGAAATCGAGAAGAAACACAAATTATATATGAAATCATACGATTGAAATAGAGATACAAAACTAAAACAAGTATTGTCTGGTTTTTCTTTTTCTCTTACTTCGTTTATGTTTTGTTTCTATTGTCTTCTCGTTAAAATTCTTAAACCTGGTTCATTTGTTTCATTGGTTAGCAAAAATATCAAGAATAAAATTCAAATTTTGTTCCGATGGGAACCAAAATTCAACGACTAGCGTAGCAAAATGGTAATACTTTGAGGACGGTTTTAACAGCTGTCCCTTTATTCATTTCCCAATTTTTTTTTTGACATTTTTACCCCTCATTTTGGATCCTCAAAGGACTACTAGTAATAACGACTAACAGAGGACTTGACTCATGTATGTTAGTTTAGGACATAAATGGTTAAAATTGTAGCTTAAGAACTATAATTTAAAAACGGTTAATGCCAAATCTGTGCCCTAAAGTATCACCAAAATGCATCTTAAGTGCCCAATGTTTAAAACGTACAATCAGAATTTAAAGTATTATTTGTGAGCCAAATAGTTCGATGGCTAACAGATGTTGGATGCTGTCAGGAAAGTTCAAGGGTAGGACTTTCTTTGATGGAAAATAGACAGTCATCAGTCTCTTCCCCATCTCTCTCTCTCTTTCTATATATATATATATATATATATATATATATATATATATATATATATATCTTCTTCAATTCATCCACCATCTACCTATTGCCCCACCCACCGCCATCACCACCTCTCAACGCCCCCGCTGTCACCACTTCACCAACCTCGACATCACAACCTCCAAACACCACCATCATCAACGCCTCCCCAACCCTACACCTCATCGTTACAACTGGTTTTCAATTTGTACCTATTGGAGTACGACGATCACCTCATTGTTAACTGTGCCCACCTATCCGCCACATTCGAACCCCCTAGATTTGGTCCCCCAGGTGACGTGTCATTCGAGTCCATAATCGTCGAATTCCTTAATCGCCTTCGCAGAATCTGACGGTCCAAATTCCATCCTCCCCTTGGGCCTCAAAAATTGTAAAAAGTTCTGATACTTTTGTGCAACTTCTCCATTTCCACACGCCTTGACGGAGGCATCGACAGCCGATGAGCCACTGTTGCCTGCTGCGACGATGGCGGTGGCTGTATCTCCGTGCTGTAAGAAGGTCACCAAGTGATGGGAGTTGACGGCAAGTGGAGATCGGCGTACAAGTCACGGTCAAAGGGACGGTCATCGGCATACTCTACGTGTACGTGTGAATGCGCGTGCGCATGTGACTGTGGGAAGTGTGTGTGATGTGTGAGAAGAAAGGAAAGGGGGGGGGGGGGGGGGGGGTAATTAATGAGAGAAAGAAAGAAAGAAAAAGATTATCTTTAAGGGGACTTTGAATTTTTATTCCTTCGTATTATCATTCCATGTCATCATATTAGGAGGACATGGAACAATTAACTGGGAAAAGATGTGCCACGTAGATATCTTTTATAACATTTTTTAGAATGACGGTTTTACTCCTAAACTTTCTAACATCATCCAACTCCGATTAGCGACGGGACTGATTTGGCTAAAAAATGGTACTTTAGGTACTAATTTAGTGGAGTGATGTGTGGCGTGGCCTCGGGTTTCGAGCCGTGGCCACGGGCTTCAGGTTTGGCATGGACATGTGCCTCGTTTCAAGAACATGTTGTCCAGCAGACGGTTTTGACGTGGGGGCAGGTGTCTGGTCATAAGGTTAGGTTGATTTCTTTTGGGTTATCATCTCTTTGATTATTCTCATCCATTATCGGGAAAATTTTATTAAAAAAAACATAAAGATAAAGGTTAAAAAAAGAAATGATTAACTTCAAAAAAAATATAATATTCTTATGATTTTTGGTTAAGTTATTTTGTTGGCAGGTACGCTTGTCGGTGTTTATATTATGTTCTTTATCTTTTGTCTGTTTTAACTTTATTGTCTATTTATTTTACCTTATTTTATGCTACCTATCGGATGAGATTGTTATTCGTGTATGTGTGGCTTATTAGTCTTTTAAGGGTTAGATGGTTACTATATTACTATGTAATTCTTAAGAATAGGGGTATTAGCCTCGTTTATTATCTTAAGCTAAATATTTTTTTATTAGTCTTAAAAAACGGGAAAAAAGGTACTAATAGTATGTTTATTGAGTACTCAAAATATATTTTGATGATACTTTAGGCTACATATTTGATATTAGCCCAATAACGATTATAATTTCAAGACGTTTTCGTTATGTCTCAAATATGACCGAGCAATCCTTATGGAGCCCAATAGAGAGAAAATGCATCCGCCTCCTTCAACAGAAGAACACCAGGGCTTCCCTCCTCCAGATCCACGCCTTCATGCTCCGAAGCGCCCTCGAAACCAACGTCAACCTCCTCACCAAGTTCATCACAGCCTGCTCTTCCGCCGCCGCTCTCTTCGTCGCCTCCAATTCAGTCGCCGGAATCCACCACGCACGCCAGGTGTTCGACAATAGGCCTCACAGAGACGACACTTTTCTATGCAACATCATGATGAAATCCCATCTGGGAATGCGCCAGTTCAACGAATCCATCACTCTCTACAGAGATCTACTGAGAGATACTTGCTTTACACCGGACAATTATACATTTGTGACGCTGGCAAAGTCGTGTAGCTCAAGTTTGGCTCTCTGGGAAGGTGAAGAGGTTCATAATCATGTAGTGAAAAATGGGTTTAACGGTGATTTATATCTATCAACGGCGTTGGTAGATATGTATGCGAAATTTGGGAAGATGGGTCATGCGAGGAAACTTTTTGATGAAATGCCAGAAAGAAGTCAAGTGTCTTGGACAGCTTTGATTCGTGGGTATGCCAAGTGTAGGGATATGGATAGTTCGAGGGAGCTTTTCGATATGATGTTTGAGAAAGACGCGGCAGCCTATAACGTGATTATTGATGGTTATGTGAAGGTGGGAGATATGAGTTCTGCTCGGAATCTGTTTGAGCAAATGCCCCAAAGAGATGTGGTTTCTTGGACTAGTATGGTTGATGGGTATTGTCGTAATGGCGATGTTGGTTCGGCCAGGTTGCTATTTGATGAGATGCCTGAGAAGAATTTGTATTCTTGGAATGCAATGGTTGGAGGGTATTGTCAGAATAAGCAACCGCATGAAGCTTTGAAGCTGTTTCATGAACTTCAGTCCGAAACTTCACTTGAACCGGATGATGTTACCGTTGTTAGTGTTCTTCCGGCTATTGCGGATTTAGGTGCTCTAGATTTAGGTGGTTGGATACACCAGTATGTTAGAAGGAAAAAGCTGGATAAAGAAATAAATGTTTGCACTGCATTGATTGATATGTATGCTAAATGTGGCGAGATTAAGAAGGCAAGAAGAGTCTTCGATAACATGCCCAAAAAGGAAACGTCTGTATGGAATTCTTTAATAAACGGGTTGGCGATCAATGGTTGCGGAAAGGAAGCACTGGATGCGTTTTTGGAGATGGAGATGAAGAGGTTTATGCCAAATGAGATAACCATGCTAGCCGTTTTGTCTGCTTGTAATCATAGTGGCATGGTGGAGGAAGGGAGGAGATGGTTTAAATCAATGGAGGGTTTCAGTCTTACTCCGAGAATTGAGCACTATGGTTGCATGGTAGATCTTTTAGGCAGAGCTGGGTGCTTGGAGGAAGCTGAGAAGTTGATTGATCGCATGCCTTATGCGGTTAATGGGATAATATTGAGTTCCTTTTTATTTGCATGTTCGTACGCCAGTGATGTTACCAGGGCCAAGAGGGTATTAGAGAAAACAACTGAAATGGAGCCGTGGAATGATGGGAACTACGTCATGTTAAGAAATTTGTATGCCACAGAGAGAAGATGGAACGACGTAGAGGACATTAAGGGACTGATGAGGCAAAAAGGGGCAAAGAAAGAGGTCGGTTGTAGTTCCATTGAAGTTAATGGGAGTGTTTGTGAGTTTGTAGCCGCGGATATATCCCACCCTCAAAGGGGACTTATACGTTCAGTCTTGGGGCACTTGTCGATTCACATCAAACGACAGAATACCTGTACGGATAAGAATGTAAACGGCTGGTGAGAAGCACAATAACACATTGCAGGCAACTTGCGAAAATTATTTCTTGCACTTCTGGTTGGTGAAATAACTACGCCGTTTTTCTTTTGGCCTAATTTTGATCTACTGTTTCGATAGCAACAGCTTGAATCCCTAACTACACTCCTTTTAGATGGCATGAGAACGAAGTGTGATAAGATTACTGGACCTTTGTGTAGGTATTTGGTTTTCCGTGACCTCCGCAAATTTCTGTAAGATTGTTCATTTCTCAGTTCAGCTCCCCCGATAGAATGCTTTATCCTTAATGCAGCTCTTTGATGGACATAATAACTATTCGTTGTAACTTATTATGTCACTTCGTGCAATAAATAGAACCCGTGTTGAACAAAATCCCAAGTTGAAGATTGCAGTCAATCACACGACACCCTAGATTTTGCTAAGCTGCAGAAGGTTGCAATTAACAACCATGGGGCGTGCAACTAAGACCACTCCCACATATAAAGACAGCGCAGCAAAGAAAATTACTAGGCAATCAGATATTGTTTCTCAAAGACACCGAATATATTGCCTTATTCTCTCACCCATTATATTCAAGTACTAGTACAAGTGTATAAGCTCTTTTCTGCATACCGGTAAGTCCTTGGATCTAACACCCCATCGTTCCAACTAGTTTGGACATATTATTAGTGCATAAGCATTACGAAATCCTCGTTATGGAGACATCATAATCAACAAATAGAAACGAGTTGACTCCTAAAATATGAAGCCTTCTATATTAAGAAAGAATTAGGAATGTCGAAGTAGCAAATACAGAAAAAAGGGCCAAAGAGGAACTAGTATCAACAGAAATATGGGGAAGAGATGTATAGGGGGAATATTGCAGCAGAATAAGTTCTGTACAAAACATGCTTCAGCGTATTCACAACTTTCTAGTGATGGGGATTAACATGAGGATCTTCGACTCAGTTTCCTCTACCAGCTGTACGCCTTGATCTCTTTCTTGTTTTCTTGGGGGCAGTAAGCTTGGAAATAGAACGTATCTTTGGCCTTGGTTGATCATCTAGGGGTACGTCTTCCATAACCGGAGCTGGAAGAGTACTGCTCTCTTGCTCTAACTTTAGCGTGTGGTGCTGCCCAGTTGGCTGAATCCTAGTCCTAGCTTCAAAATTATTCAGCTCTTGTTTTGCTCTGCGACTATATATCAAAATCCCCTCCCCAGCCTGCAATTGTAGAAGATTCCATGAGTCCAAATGGAAAATATAGAAATCGTCGGTGCATCGCACTGGGTAAGAAACTATTATATACAATAAAGTCCAAGGGGAGAGAACATTGCTATGTCATCACCTCCTTAGCGTTCTCTCCCCCAGGCTTTTGTCCATCTGGACACTATGTTTTCTAAGTCTAATCCCTATCCTTTTCAACATCCTTTTAATTTGAACTTGGGAGAAGTGGGGAATGAAGAATTCCCAAGGTCATATGATTATATACAAGAATCCCAATGAACTCCTGCTTCAGCTAATACATCAAAACACTATTCCTCATTGCTAATATTCGCTGCATACACAAGGAACTTTAAAGTGTCATCCGATACAATGTCACGAAATAAAAGTGAACATATCCACTCTCAGAGAAATGCAGAGATCCAGAGTAGTCCTGTTTAAGCAAGTGCTAAAAGGGGCACTTATGTACTTTAAAAACTGCCTGGCTTTTGAGTGTAATACTATCACCAATCGCTATTTGCTGAGAAAATTTCCAGGGCAGTGCACACATGAGAGGCTTTTCACATCACAACCGCTAACATCAGAAGACCACGAGAATCTAACATAAGAAGATATCACAAACAGGTAAAACGCTTCCAAGAAACATATTATCTTTCTACGAAAGATCGATTAATTCAAAGTTCCCTGCCTGTAGGCAGTACTATGCATATTGCCATTACTAAAGAGACAAATTTAACAAAGCTGAAGGGCTTTAGAATAGAACTTCAACAAAGCTAAAAGAAGAAATTCTCTTTGATACCTTTATAAGTACAAGAGACAAATTTAAACACCAAAACACAGACAGAGAGTGAGGGAGGGAGAGCTTACATATCTGCATGAATTCCCAACCTGATTCTGATCCGCCCTTTCAATTATATCAGAAAGATGGGTCACGTCATCATGGCTCGAAACTGCACTTTCAGGGATAACCAGATCACCCATATTATACTCCCGTAAAAGCTGAGATGCTATATAAGAAGATCTTACTGGCATTCTGTCCCCATTATTTTGTGGAGAAGCAGGATTTTGAGCAGAGCTGGTCAATGCATTGCATGGTACAAACAAGCCCGACTTATCAGTTGAAGGAAACGTTCCGGATTGTTCTCTCGTTATCTTGTTGAGTCTGGCCTTCAGATGACCAACTTGCGTCTGTACAACGCCAATTTTCCAAAGTATTTGCTCCAATGAACTATGACCATCCTGGAACTCAAGCGATACCTCTTTATCCGGATCCCCAAACTCATCAGTGCCATTAATTTTTTCATGCTTGGGACTTACTGCAGGAGAAAATGGTATGATTAATGACAGATAACATGAGATACTCTCTACTAGAATTTAGCCCAACAGTTGTTCCCTTGCTCTACGTTTTTCTTAATTCTTCAAACCAGTATCTCTTCAACGACTAACATTAAAATTGCACATTTTCAAGTTCATTGACCATGATTAGTTACAAGATCTTATAGTCCAAGACACTTCTGTGTTCAAGAACAAGAACCAGGAGGCAATCAAGAGTCACGAGTTTCCTGTGGACCATCGGATACAGTAGCTCTTGTACATATAAAAAACATCAGCAGACTAGAGAGGATGCTATCAAGGAGAATTAGCCCACAGCCCGTCTGCCTTTTCCACCATGTCAGTCGACCCTCCGAAAAGCTCCATTACACAACTGAGGTTAGCCTGGTAGTACATACCGAAAGGAAGACATGGTAAATAGTTGGAAGACTGCCAACCCTACATCCCAGGGAGCTAGTAAACCACTCATGATGATCAACTTCCACCCCCACCCCATCCCCACCCCCCACCCCCACCCCCTTGCCCCCGAGCGGCAAAGCTTCAATGTGAAGGACAAAAAAAATTGAACAGTAGTGTTATTAATAGTAGTTATCACTCCGAACCCCTAACTTGACAGTCTCCTGAGAGGCAGCGGAACAACACTCGGTAAAAGTAAAATACAGCACATCAGCCACCATATAGGCATAGAAGAAGCAGTTCTGGATTATGATACGAAAGATGATGCATTCCGTCCCTTACTACTTCATGGCGTCCGGACAAAATTTTATTGCTCTTTCTCCACACCCTACCACTTTTGAATTCTATGTTACATGGACTCACTACGAGTACGGTAAAAAGAGTTCCACATGTTACTAAAAAACATAGATCACCAGCGGGAGGGCATAAAAGCCTAAAGTTTGAGCAGAAGCTCTCTAAGAGGAGTATCATATTAACGATTATACAGATACATTTCCATATAATTTTAACAGAACATTCGAAAGCTTATGTTTAAGGTTGTATTCAGTTTTCTAGAATAATCCTGTTGTTAACGGTTGACATGCTACTATACCCAAATGAAATGATTTCAGAATAAAATTTGGGCTGGCTTATAATATAACAGAACAAGAAGGGCATAGGCACAAGAAAGGTGTCAAAGTACAGGATAAAATAGACAAAGAACCCGGCCCACCGGCTTCTCACCCGTATGTTCAAAGGCAATACAAAGTCTTGGAAAATTATACTAGTGAGATGACAGAGTATGGGTTAGCCTAAAGCAGCCACATTCTTACTCGTTCTCACTTAAGATCTGCTCTTAAATGGGAAAAATTGTTCTGGAAAGGTAAACCTTGAGCAGCCAAACATGTTACAAATAAAATCAAAAAAACAGAGAACCAATCATAGATCCTCAAATCCAAACCAATAAGGAAAAAAATTCTGAAACCACGGATCTAAAGCGAACTCAATCTGTCTATCAACACTCATGAGCGCTCCGGCGTTTACCTGAAAAGCGAAATGTGAGTAAATTGCATATCCGTAAGACTTCACGTACAGCTTCCTATATATAGCAAAACAAAAGCAAAAGGGAATCCCCCGCCAAAGAATAACGGATTGTATCATATAAATATAAAAAGGAGATATGGTTTCATTTTATTAAGTTTCAGCAGCCAGGAATCCCCCCACCAAAGAGGAGCATAATTAAACTGACATAAAAGAAAATGCAATTAACATTGTCATTATCAAAGAGCCGCTACTATTCCCAAAGTATGTATACATATTTGGATATATTTGTTTATATGTATGTGTACACTCTCTCTCTCTCTCTCTCTCTCTCTCTCTCTCTCACACACACACACAGAGATGGCGCGTGCGCGGGGGGGCTCTGACCATACATAACGTTTTTCTAGATTTCTTTCCCAAACCAAGAAGGCCAAAATCACATACCTGCTTTCTTCTCTCATATTTTGCTTATCCCCTTATTGTTAAGATATATTTTAAGAAGCTAGAGAATCACCAGAAACAAAGCATAAAAATGGTACTCAGTGCTTACCTAGGTTATGCCAGTCATTATTCACAAAAGCACCATCAGCAGTAGACCTCTTATATTCTGCAATATGCAGCTTATTAAAAGAAAATACATCAACCTAAAACATGCATCCTCCACAACTTTCTTCTACTTATTCTCTCTCTTTTTTCAAGCTTTTGGAGGTTCAATTGGGGTTTCGTGCAGAAGTGTGCTTCGTGCCCCGGGGGTGGGGTGGGGGGGGGGGTGGGGTGGGGTGGGTGGGTGTTGTTAATCACATGAAAGACAACTTGAGAACAACATAATAATAATACCATAATAGGAGAACAGATTATGATGTGACATGTATGCTGCTGTATCCATTGTGTCCTCAATTCTCTTTCTTTTCTTTCTCTTCATGGCTCTTTCTCTTTGGCTGTCACTAGAGTACGGCAATGACTTTGAACAAAAACCTTCAAATACAAAGTTCTCCAATTTAGACTGCTTTCTTTGTTTGTTTACTAAAAGTTGTGAATCATATTTCCTTGCATGCAACTGAAGTTTCTTGATTTGTAATTCAACCCATTTACAGCGCCACGTAAGTGGTTTGATAAATGTCCTCCAGTGAGATGTCAACCTTTTCTTCCTGGAAAAGCAGCAATATAAATAAATAAAAGGAAAACTATTTCAAACTAAGCATAAATAGGGAATCAAGAAAATAAGATGTTCTGGATATTATGCAACAACAAAGAGGAAAGACTAAAGAGGCAATTCCTTCATTTTAGCTTGACTTTACAATTAGAACTAATTCAAAAAGAAAATCTCAAAACCAAGAATTTTAAACTGAAAAGAGAGAAAAAAAGATAATTCTCCTAATCTCTTATTGTTAACAGTACCCTATAAAGATTTAGGTGACAAAAATGTGGAATGAAAACATCAATAAATGGACTGCAGTTGTCAGATTGCTATCTTTTCTTGATCTTCTATACAAAAAGAATGATCAAATGAATTGGCAACACATACTTGAGGTCAACAAAAGTTACACAACTACCCGTAAAATAACTATCTTTCTCCATTAAAATGGCTAAGATTTTAACACCAAGACTTGTTAAGAGACTTGATGAATAAGCTAGTCGAAACAAGTATCAAAATCTAGTTGCAATCTCACCACAAAGACAAGTGTCAATAAGCCACATCATGATAGGATTGTCAATTGTAGGCTCTTGGAAAACTCTTGCTTGATTTGATGTGGGTTTCTATCTGCTTACATCTTATCTATTCACACTGTTTCCACTTTTACTTCTTTTTTTTTTTGGCGCGCGCGTGTGTGTGTGTGGGTGGGTGGGTGGGGGGGGGGGGGGGTTCATGTATCCTCTATTGAATTTTTCAAGCCTAGTATTCAACTTCTCATCAATGTTTTCAAGGCGCACTTTTTGTATCTAAAAATAAAAAAGTAAAATGAAGAGTAAGATTGCCGGATGTGAGAAAAGTACCTCATTCGATAAAAGTCACCAAAGCCGTCAAATGACAGTGCTGCATCACCTTGTAATTCAGACACAACTTCATTATCACCCAAAATTACACCATTCTCGACTCCAGATAGAGAGTTGTCAAATGAGCTTGAATTCTCAGTTGCATCATGACATTCAGCTTTGATTAACATGCTGTCACCAGAATTCATACACTCTACAATGTTGGCATCTACATCTTGACCTCTATGTGCTGCGGTCTGTTTATCCAGAGAAGCTTCCATCTCATATGTTTTGTCCTCATAATTACTGGCACATATTAGTTGCTTTTCCTCAGGTACTTTCACAAGACTTCCATCCTTTTTAGTAGTCAAACCTTCCATTAGAATTTCTGGTCATCCTTCAAGCTCTAGATCAGGACCCATAACTCTACATAATCCAACTTAACTAATTTTCAAAACATTATGGAACATCTGGTGCAACCTGCTGCAAAATTCAACACATTTCCGCTGGTAAACAATGCCAAAAAAGATAAGGACAAGGAATGTACGACCAGAAAATATCATAGAATTTTTATCTAAGAAGCACGGATGCGGGTGCGGGTACGGCATTTTTGAAAATTTTAGGATACGGGTGCAGCGGGGATACGGCAAATTTTATAAATATTTTTTTAATTATATACACTTAGTATTAAATTTTTAAACAGTTTGAATCTCAATAATCATAATATATGTGTTTGATATATGTAAAAAGATATTAATATTTCAAACAAAATAGCGAATTTTTAAGTTTAAAGGGCTCTTTCGTAAATTTTAAAGCTTTCAACCAAATTAGTGAGAATTTGTTAAGTTTAATGGGCTGTTTTATAAAATAACTTAACAATGGGTACTTAACATAAAATAACAAACTTTTGGTATTAAAATGGAATCTGAGCCAATTAAACTTAACCTCAATTACATCGACCAACAGACATGGATAACATCGACTGACCGACCGACCGTTCTTCTTCTTCTTCTCTGGCCGCACGCCGTCGCCGTTGCCGGTAAGTCCTTCTCCTTCTTCTTCTTCTTCTTTCTTCTCCTTCTTCTGCTTCTACTTCTTCTCTCCAGTCTCCTCTCTCGTAGAGTCCTTGTCGGTGTCGCTGGAGTGGCCGGTGGTCACCGATCTGCCCGGTGGTCACAAATCGCCGGATACGCACCCGAGCCGCACCCGATATTTAAGATTTAAAAAAAAAAAGTTGGACACGCACCGGTGCCGCACCCGAGGCGCACCTGCACCTAACGCGTATCCGGTGCCGGTGCTTCACCCTAAGTGCCGCACCGGTGCTTCATAGATTTTTAATTTTTAATTTTCTGGAACCCATGCATTCTCAGATAATTGATGAGACAGGGTGTCCTTCGGCCTGATTCATTAGTCTAAGACTAGGGATAGGAATGAAGCACACTGTTGGATCTGCAGTTTAAGCACCAAAAATAATCATCTCTCCAACTAACACAATAACAGAGAAAACGCATGTAGTTCGGTTAAGAGTCTAATTGGCTAAGTAGGGTTGAGGCCATGACCTGTTCAAATAAACTGGAGTAGTAAAAGCCTATTGTGAAACAAAAGGATGCTGTTTTTTCTCTCTCCATGTGGTTTGAATACCGCCCCTCGTGGATCCTTCAAAGAGAATGGAAAATCCAACTCTTTAATCTATACTCGAAACCCCACATTAATTCTCCGCCAATTCCCAACTCGAACCCGACCATATTTGACCACAAGACAGAGTAATTCCTTACTAGCAGTTACATCCCAGTCAGAATAAGTCAACAACTATATTCAACAAAATAACTCAGAGTGCAATGAAGAACATATGCAGCATAATAAGTATTAAAGAAAACCCACAACATTAAATCATATCATAAACATCCAATGTGATCGGAACAATTAATAACCTTAACATGAAGTATATTCCGAGTTCTTCGGAAGACATCAAACCTGAAATATTGACCATCTGATAACTTGAGCAGAAACATCTCAAGATGAAAAAAGTTCTCCAAATTGAACTAAGGATAAAATATATCTAGACTAATAACACCATTTTTCAGGCCCACGTGACTCTAATATAACCATCAATTTAATCGCCTAACTAGGAATGTTTTAAAGAATGCAATACCACATCAACTTTGGCTTTAGAACGTTGGTGTTTCTTCATGTCTTGTAATGTTACTGAGGGGTACCACATAATAGGCTAAAAATAAAGAAATCCAGCAATGACTAAGAATCAACTAATTAGTTTCTTGAACCATAACAAAATTCTTATGTAACGCATGTAGATTTTCACTAAGAATTTGATCACGGTTCAAGTAAAGATATACCCATCAATGGTAACCAATCAAACTAGTTAGACTCTTGAATAACAATCAATTTTCTTCCATAACCCACGTAGATTTTCATTTAAGGATTTGATCAGAAACTGATAGAAAGATAAACCCAATAATGTTCACCAATCACATTAGTAAATTTCTTGTATAATTACCAATTTTCTTGCATGACCCATGTAGGTTTTGATCAAGAATTCGGTCAGAGACCCAAGAAAAGATAGACCCAACAATGTTTACCGACCAAACTAGTTCATATCTAGAGTAATTATCAATTATCTTGCCTAACCCATGTAGTCCTCTCATCAAGAACTTGATCAAAGAGCCAAGAAAAGATAAACAGAGACAAAGCTAATCCTCCAACTAAGTTCAAATAAACCCCAAATTTCAGAAGAAATTCACAAACCCTAAACCCGAGAACAAACAAAGAAACTAAACAATTGATAGCCGGTGCCTTGATTACCAGTTCAGTTGAGGTGAAGCTGAAGAGAGTTTGCTACGGGTGGCTCGATCGGCTGGAACAATAGGATGGGTCGCCGTTTCGCGTTCAGACGGTGTGAGCGTGTGTGTGGCTGTGGATTCTCTGCAAAATCTTGGTTGGTCATTTGTACGGATGGCAATACTGTGGAATTGAGCTTTAACAATGGAGCTGAGCTGTCAAGCTGTCGTAATCATTTGATTTTACAACCTTTGCCATGTTAAAATAAAATTTCCTTTTATTTTTTCTCTTCTCCCTGGAGAAAGCGACGTACAAATTCTACATTATATTATTATTATTATATTATTATTATTACATATATATACACACTTTGTTGTACATTTATATATGTCCGTTACATAAAATTTTCTCATACGATCTTTTGAACAAATTTAGAAAGTATGATTCTCGATCACATTTTTCATAACTTATTAATTTTTTAAATGATATTGTAATTATCAAGAGTCACACGCATTTAGGCATCTAATTATTATCAAGAAGCCAAAAAGTAATAAAACATAGATAAAGGTGGTTTCTACACTAGTTATTATCAAGAAGCCAAAAAGTCAGAAAATACTCCTAATCCTAAACTTGTTTTATTATATCAAGAGTCACACGCATTTAGGCATCTGTCTTGCTAAAAACTTTAAATTAATTTATGTATCTGTGAGAACGCTTCATTTTTGTAAGCACTTTAAAATAATGTTAGCTTGTACATGTCTCGCCACGGTTGACGTTGGCACACACATTGCCAAGGAAGTTAGAACGAGTTGAGGTGTATTTTGACACTATACTCGAAGCAGATTGTGTTGTGGTTTGGTCATCGCTCGAAGAAAATTTGGAACTTGTTTTGTGATTTCAAAAGTCACGCTCATTTAAACATCCTTTAAAAATAGCCATTGTATTTACCTTTATGAGAAGTTTACATTCTTGTAAGCACTTTAAAACAATGTTGGTGCTTGTACACCAAATGCTTGTGTCGCCACAACTACTGTTGGCTCATTTGTTGCCAAGGAAGTTTGGAAGCGGCTCAAGTTTTTGTTGACACTATCCTTTAAGCAAATTGTATTGTTGTTTGGTCCTCATTCAAAGAAAACTTGGCAATAGCGGAAGAGGTACGTTATCCAGGGGCTACAGAGGCGAATGCGAGGAAGGGTTGAACCGTGTGAAACTATCACGAGTTTCTCTTCCTCTCTCCCTATATTTTGCTTTATTTGTTTCAAGGGTTCACCGATTCAGCTTATTTAAAAAAAAATCATAACTCTAAAAGTCATCATTTCGGCATACAAATCTTGTTTAACCCCTATTTAGAATGCATAAGATCTTGGTAATCTAGGTTGTAGATTCTTGGATAACAAGGAGTTTTTTCCCTAAATAATACATATTTAATACTTAATTACCAAAATACACCATTTTCAAACTTATTTACCCGCATACCACATTTTGGGAAAACGTGGTTTGAAACCACGTTTTCAAGGTAGAAATCGCTGTTTCAAACAGCGATTTCTACCTTGAAAACGTGGTTTCAAACCACGTTTTCTACTTTAAGGTAAAAATCAAGCATCTACCTTGAAAACGTGGTTTCAAACCACGATTTCCCAAAATGTGGTATGCGGGTAAATAAGTTTGAAAATGGTGTATTTTGATAATTAAGTATTAAATATGTATTATTTAGGGAAAAAACTCGGATAACAAGTGCCATGAGGGCCACAGTCTCATGCTTTTACCTAAGTTGTTGTGTGTCTATGACAACTGCATCACATGTTGGCATGTGTTGGCATATTTTATTACGATTGTGATGGCGTGCATCCAAAAGCTCATGTTTTAAAGTCACTATGTAGTCTTTAGTTAATTAAAATAATTAAGAAGAAAAATTAGAAAAATCAAAATTTACCCTAGATCACCGATTAAGCCAATCTAGTCTCATAACTACAATTTCAAACTTTGGGACTATGTTATATGATGAGAAGATGTTATGCACCCATTATACCATAGTAAAAACTTTTTACTATGGTGTAATGGGTGCATAACATCTTCTTGATGTACATAATTTGGTGATAACATCAAGTAGACTTTTTACTAAAAAGTCTACTTGATGTACATAATTTCTTGATGTACATAATTTGATGTACATCAAGTAGACTTTTTACTAAANAGTCTATTTGATGTACATAATTTGGTGATATCATCTTGTTTTATAACTTAATTCTAACACATGCCCTGTAATTATTTGTGTAGTGTGGTTTGAACTCAACAATCAAGGGTTGGGCGACCTGTGTACCCAATTGGATTGGTCTAGATGATAACATTTTTATTTACGAACCCCAGGGGAGGCAACCTAAACACCCCCTAATCTTCAGTTTTGTAAAAAAAAAAATCTATTGGAAAATGAATCTCGATGTTAAGATTTGATCTTCTTTCCGAATATTATGAGTCAATCACAGGGAAGGGATCTAATGTATACTATGATTATAAAAAGAAGACGCGTGCTAAAGTTGGCTTTCAAACCATCTACAAGCATGAATAAGAGTATATATGCAAGCGTGTATATGTTTATATGCTAGCTGAATAATAAGATCAAGCCACATGGGAATTGTATGTGTTATTGGGGGAGCCTAACGGGTCTTTATATATTGAAGTAGATTCGCAGGGCCGAAGAAAAGCTACAAAAAGAGGCCTTCATGTAACTCCAAACTGCTATAAAATGATTTCTAGAATCTGGCAAAATGACCAAACTACCACTATCTCAGCTTGCCGTCAAAACCATGTCGGTATGCTAACTGGCGCGCGCGCACACACGCACACACGGGCCGGTAGGCTTTTCTTTTACAAATTATTGGAAAGCTCTCATCCTTGAAGGGACACGTAGTGTACCCTGCCTATGTTTGGATTGGGTCAATAATAAGGAGCCCAAAACCCAAATTAAAGGAGACCCAACTCACTAGACTTTGACTCAGGTTATAGGACTGGAGTTAAAGATTAACCAAAAAGATTACAAAACGGGGTATCGACACCGAGCTTGCCATCGTCGTCATATTCTGGGTCTAATTGCAACTACTAACAAAATATAATTTTGCTATATTTCTTCCCTACAACAACAAACAATGAACCGTAACAATATCCTGAACAACCACATGTAACCAGCCTTGTAGGAAACCTACCTTCTTCTAATGGAGGGTGCTCAACAACTTAGTCAATTATGTTAAATGTATCTTGGATCCATATCCCAAGACCTTGATGTTATAAATGTTTCACAAAATGGCTTAAAAACTCCAACGAAATAGCAAACACTAGGGTGATGACTAGACGTATATAAACAGACTTGAAGCTTAAGTTAAATACCGTCCTTCTTGTGCATTCAATTCGTCAAGTGGATTGCAATATATCTATGGAACGAGTAAAAAGATTTGGGCTCGCTTGATATTCATAGATAAAAGCATCAAGCAAATCAAGGAAACTAATATTTGTTTGATTATGCGTGAGTACAAACTTTTCATATTGAAAAGGAAGGTTGAAACTACAGTGGGAGTGTTACTCGCAACATGTATATATATTAATGCTAAGTTCGGATGTTTAAGCTGATCAAATCATGTTTTAAAATATCTTAATTCCACGAGTACGATTCTCAATCTAGATATATGTTCTCGATGCAATCAACTACCAAAGACAAGTTATCCAAATGGAAAACAATTAATACTGTAGTTCTTCCTCAACAACTTGTGTGCAATCCATATTCAGTCCAACTTGTGTTCAAAGCCTTGGTCATCTTCAAAGCCGACTGCGTTATGCCCATTGAACCTGTGACAAAGGGATAAAGAACAAAGAATTTTTCATTAATGGATAAAAAGAGGGATTATTGTAAGGCAATTTAGACAACACAATGAATATTTCACCATAGTCCTAAACAAGAAATACAGGGCAATCTAGGTCTGAAGCACCTTTTACCTTGGTGGATATCCCATGCCAAATACTCATCCCTACTCCCTAGTATTTTGGTGTCCAATGAGAATTAGTTATAAGCAGGCCACTCATTTAGAATGTTCTTATCTTCCCCCTATCTTCCACCAAATTTGTTCTTCCATGTGATCCATTGTAGAAGATCCATTACTCCCAAGGACATATTAAAAGCACTCCTAGCCGAACAACTCATGCCACTAATGGTCCTATTACTCCCAAGGAAGGGTTGACTTATATTACAACAGGAAAAAAAAAGTGAAAATTTCGTTCTTCTATGCCTTTCATTTTTCAAGATTTGGTGATTCTATACTAATTTCATGAGCATCATCTATAACAAGTCCCTCATTGCAAAGGACGTTATCGCTATTGCTGAATAGTCATTCTCCTTTTTCTAAGGAGTACAAAACCATTTGCTACGATATTGTTCAGAAGAGTGAGCGAGCATTTCCATTAGTAGATGTTTTTGTTAGTGTTTTGAGAACTTGATAGAATGTCATCATTGTCTAATATTAATTTGTAGTGGCAGATGCAAGGTTTTTCTTGTTGTTCCGAGGGGGTGGAGATGATAGGCCAGTCCATGGGGGGTATAGCTACAAGTATGATTATGACTAATGCACCTGATAACGAGGTACATATTAATATTTAAAACCTCTCTCGGCTCCTAATCCAAATCAAGAGACGTTCACCCGTCGCTATCTTAGTGATCACATAAATTTTAAAAGGGGTCAATGGCCAGTTTCCAAATGGCATATAAAAAGTGCTACTCTTATTCCACCATTGGTTTGCCAGCACTAGACAAATCAATTTTGATCGTCTATTAATCTTGGTCAAGAAATGCAAAATGTAATTAATCATATTTTATCTCATTCTTCACATACTTTGGCAATTTGTGCAAAAACTAATCAGTATTGCGACAGTTCCTTCATATTTATTTCTACTAATCCCAAATACATGGCATGTAAAAAGAAGGGATCAAATTCCATGCAAACTGCAGCATTTGCAATAGAAATCTATCAAAATTTATGAAGCGATCCGATTCTTTGAATATTATTCAATTTCAACTTTCTTGAACTCGTCAATCTTCTACAAATTCTCATGACTTAAACTTTTCACCAAGGAACTCATGCATTCTTTATTTTATAAAATCATGGCAATTGATGAATCCGGTTCAGTCATTGCATCAAAGGTTTTTAAACTTTGGGATTTCAACTACACACTTTTAAACACGAAAGGAATTACAAAAAAATATTATTTTCCATGCGCCATAAGTTACTGATCTCTTAGGAGTGCAAGAGAAATTCAGTAGCAGTTTTTTTGTCATGTTTCCCTTTCCATAAAGCTTGAAGCAACTGAAATCTTTTGGGTCCCCTAATGCTAAATTCACAATGTTTTCATGCTCCACCGTATCTTGCTACAACTGTCAGTTTTGGTACAAGAGGCCTTTTGCGACGGATTTTCAGCGACAGACGTTATTCAGTCGCTAAATCATCTTTCACCGACGGAAAGTCTCGTCGGTAAAAAGTCCGTCGTTAAATACTATTAGCGTCGAAATCAGACGTTGTAAAAAGCTTTTAGCAACGGAATGTTTCCGGCGGTCTTTTAGCGACGGAATTTCCGTCGCTAAAACTTTTTTAGAATTTTTTTATTTCCCAGGGTTTAATAAAACACTTTTAGCGACGGCATAACTCCGTCGCTAAAACATCCGTCGGTAAAAGTGCTACCTTCACCGACGGACTTTTAGCGACGACTTCATCCGTCGCTAAAAGTGTTTAATAAATCCCCCCGATCTGGTTCTCTCTCTCCCCGTTTGCCCCGTTCTCACTGTCGTTCTCATATTCACTGTGCCCCACCGCCGGCAACACCTCATCCTCCCCCCGACACCATATCCACCTCCACTGCCGCTGCGCCACCAAGCCTCCACTACCGTCGCACCACAAACACCGCCGCGGTGCCTCACTCCGGCGAAGCACAAACCGACGGACGGCCTCACGGCGACCTCTGCACCGGCAGCACCGGTCTGAGTTCTGAAGACCTCCATCCTCCGGTCACTCCACCAGTCCACCAGCGCTGACAGGCCACAGCTCTGAGCTCCAAAATCCCAATCTTCTTCGATCTTCACCACCGGCGGAGCAATCGGTGACAAAGGTATGTTCCGATTCACCTTAATCCTACGATTGGGGAAAACTTTTTTGAAATTTTGAATTCTGATTTGCCATGGACTCGCTTGAGAATTGGGGCACCACCACCCACAACCACGAGCAAGTACTTTGGCCTTTGCATTGCCTAAAATGATTAAAAAAAAAGTTGACAACTTGACATGAATAAGCAAGTGCAGGGCCGCTTTGGACATAATTATATTGTTGTTGATTTTGAAAAAAATATTAACTTTTATAGCCTTTCTAAGATGTTTTAGGTTTTGACGATAGCCTATAAATAGCAAAAGAAAAGCGAAAGCCATCACTCATTGTGGAAAGTGGAAAGTGGAAACTGATCATTTGCAATTGATAGAAGATCAAGAAAATTAGACCAAATGCTAAGAAGAATAATTGTCCATTGCAGATTTATTTTAAGATGTTTAATAGTGTTTATTTTAAGTATCACAACACCCATGTCAGCAGTCGCAAGTAATCCATTGCCAAGGTACATTTGATCCAGTGTCGGCCCTTCAAGAAGTGACAGATTCTTTCTTGCATGATAGTTTCCTTTTTCTAAGACAAGTACTTGGTAGCCAGCTTTTGCTAGAATGCCTGCAATGACACCACCACCGGAGCCAACTTTCATTAGTGCCAAAAAAAAAAAAGTACTGTTTAATGTCTATATCTTGCTCTCAGAGTCTCCGGCACAAAAATTAGCTCATTAGCGTGCGTGCCCGCGCACACACCGCGCACCCGCATACGCGCGCGCGTGCCCACACCCACCGTATATGAAGTCGTTTCAGCCTTTAGGCTTTCATCTTGGAATTAAGAGATCGCTCTAACGGCATTGAACTATTCCACTTGAGAAGAAACATAGTACTGGGTAGCATTGCACTGTTTCAGTTTCAAGACAAGAATGGAGTGGACATTTGAGATACCTGTTAGCTAGCGCAGACACGGACATCCTAAATTAAACTAATTGAACCCTAAATTGAATGCCCTAATACAATCGAACCCTAAATTGAAATAATTCAAGCACATCAGATATGTGTATTTTGAACAATTTTTTTTCATTTGAACATTGATTATTTGTTTGATAATTTTAGGTTATTGTACATTTGAGAATTGTGATTATTGATTGATGATTATTTTAAGTTGTTAATTAATGATTTTAGGTTATTAGCTGTGCATTTGAAGTAATTGCGATTATTAATTGATGATTTTAGGTTGTTAATTGATGATTTTAGATTGTTAATTGTGCATTGAGCATTTGAGATATTGAGATTATTGACGGAGGATAGGACCCAATTGGATTGAATGTGTGATTTTTGTTAATTTTTATTGCATTGCGCATATGAGAATCGCGAATTGAGATTGTTGACGGAGGATGGGACCCAATTGGATTGAGATACATGTTAATTAGCGCAGACACGGACACCACGTCTGATCGACGGTGTCCGACATTTAAAAAACAAATTAACGTATGCCGATGTGTCTGGAGGTGCGTGTCGGTGGGCGTCGGACACGTGTCCGGAGGCCTCGGACACGTGTCCAGAGGCATCAGACACGTGTCGGTATGTGTCGCACATATGTCCGGAGGTGTCAGACACGTATCGGACACCATATCGACACTCTATATGATGTGTCGAAATTGAGGTTGTTGACGGAGGATGGGACCCAATTGGATTGAGATACTTGTTAGCTAGCGCAGACACGGACACCACGTCTGATCGAGAGTGTCCAACATTTAAAAAACAAATTAACGTATGCCGATGTGTCTGGAGGTACGTGTCGATGGGCGTCGGACAGGTGTCCGGAGGCCTTGGAAACGTGTCCGGAGGCCTCGGACACGTGTCCAGAGGCATCAGACACGTGTCGGTATGTGTCGCACATATGTCCGGAGGTGTCAGACACGTATCGGACACCATATCGACACTCTATATGATGTGTCGGAATTGAGGTTGTTGACGGAGGATGGGACCCAATTGGATTGAGATACCTGTTAGCTAGCGCAGACACGGACACCATGTCTGATAGACGATGTCCGACATTTAAAAAACAAATTAAGGTATGCCAATGTGTCTGGAGGTGCGTCTCGGTGGGCATCAGACACGTGTCCAGAGGCGTCGGACACGTGTCCGAAACTACCCCTCATTAACATTAATTAGCCCTAACATAACCCAATTAAGCCTAATTAGCCCTAATTAGGACTAATCAGCACTACTCGGCACAATTAAACCCTAATTAGGACTAAATAACCCTAATTAGTCCTAATCAACCCTATTTAGCTATAATTATCTGAAACTACCCCTCATTAAGATTAATTAGCCTTAACATAACCCAATTAATCCTAATTAGCCCTAATCAGTACTACTCGGCACAATTAAACCCTAATTACGACTAAATAACCCTAATTAGTCCTAATCAACCCTATTTAGCTATAATTATCCAAAACTACTCCTTATTAATATTAATTAGTCCTAACATAACCCAATTAAGCCTAATTAGCCCTAATTATGACTAATCAGCACTACTCGGCACAATTAAACCCTAATTAGGACTAAATAACCCTAATTAGTCATAATCAACCCTAATTAGCTATAATTATCCAAAACTACCCCTCATTAACATTAATTAGTCCTAACATAACCCAATTAAGCCTAATTAGGACTAATCAGTACTACTCGGCACAATTAAACCCTAATTAGGACTAAAAAACCTTAATTAGTCCTAATCAACCCTATTTAGCTATAATTATCCGAAACTACCCCTCATTAACATTAATTAGCCCTAACATAACCCAATTAAGCCTAATTAGGACTAATTAGCACTACTCGGCACAATTAAACCCTAATTAGGACTAAATAATCCTAATTAGTCCTAATCAACCATAATTAGCTATAATTAATACTTGTAATTAACCATAATAACCCAGTTAGCCCTAATTAGCCCTTGTACATCCCATAATTACTCCATATTGCCCAAAGAATGTTCAATTACTCGTTGTTTACAAACCCTGCCTTCTTTATATTAGTTGTTGTTTTGAGAAGTCCATTGGCAACGAGATGGTTCAACTCGTTGCCAA
Organism: Escallonia rubra; assembly: GCA_033065855.1. Lineage (NCBI taxonomy): Eukaryota > Viridiplantae > Streptophyta > Magnoliopsida > Escalloniales > Escalloniaceae > Escallonia > Escallonia rubra. Next base: position 181,529 of record JAVXUO010000870.1, read on the forward strand.
CGAATTCTATTTAATGTGAAATTGGTAACATATGTAACGATGTTTCTGTAGTTTTGATATTTCGGAAAGATTCTTGCATATGTTATCAATTTCTGAATGCATGCATGCATAGAAACCCTTAGTTCCCGTTCAAAGGTACTCATTACAAAGTAATGCTTTATAATGAGCCTTTGGATGTCCAGTTTGGACAATTTGGAAAAGCTAATTGTTTATAAAACAGTGTTTTGACTCATGCTTTGTGTTCTATGTCGTGGATATTTGGTACACGTTCTCGTGTGTTTTTCTCCGGGTGCATACAGATCTGGTGTTCTAACATCCGTTAAACCTTCCTGAGCAAGGTTAGATGAATGTTAGAACACCTAATCGATGTGGTGTACTTGGAGAAATGCGGGGAGGTGCTGCCGAATTATTCACAGACATGGGACTAAGCATGAGTTATTCACTGTTTTATAAACATGTGCTTTTCTGAATGGGATATGACCACTACCTGTTGAAGAGTGGAGGGGAAATATGTAGACATGTTGTAACATTCATGCATTCATATTTACATTGGCAATGCCTAATCACTGGTCATAATTGAAGGTGGTATACAGTACGATAATTCAGTCGTCATGTCAGTCGATCGAAGTTGGATGAAAAGGAAGAATGGTGAAGATTTTGAGTGTCGTCCAACCCGACTAGTCAAACTGAAGTTAGGAAGGAGGCACGATATGATTACCAAGATATGATTATGGATGCTGGGCCTGCTAATGTTGACTGGGGTAACAACGGTAGTGACAACAGTCCCCAACCACCGAACGAGGGGGCTCATCAATTTTATGAGTTGTTGAGAGCTGCAGAAGAGCCGATGTGGGATGGAACTTCGAAACACACACGAATGTCTGCAGTTAGTAGGTTATTACAGTTGAAATCAGACCACGGGCTGAGTGAGAAAGGTTTTAACGAGTTTGTTACCTTAATCAAAGAAATACTGTCCGAAAGTGAAAAGCTACCGTCGTTGTACTATGACGCGAAGAAGATGATGAGGAAACTTGGGTTGAGCTATGAGCGGATAGATGCGTGTATTAACGATTGTGTATTGTTCTGGAAAGAGAATAATGATTTGTCACGGTGTCCAATATGTGATCATTCGAGGTACAAACCGGACAAATGGAAGAAGAAAAACATTGCATGGAAGATATTGTGATATTTCCCGGTCACACCACGGCTTCAGAGAATGTACTACTCCTCTAATACGGCTGAACATATGAGGGCTCACCGTGAGACTCGCAGCAACGATGCCGATGTGCTGACACACCCAGCTGATGGAGAGGCGTGGAAGAAGTTTGACCGCAGGCATCCAGTCTTTGCTTAGAAAGTTCAGAATGTTAGATGGGGCCCCAGCTCTAGCTCCAGCCCCAGCCGTCGCCCCAGCCCGAGCCGTCGCCCCAGCCCGACGCAGTTTCATCCTACACGCGCATGCATTCTCCATCTTCCGTGGGTTCTACCTCAGGTATAGTTGATAACAGTGTTTAGTACATTTTCGCTAGCCTTATATTTAAAGTATATTTGAACTGTATTAATGTATGTGTTTTGTAGGATCTCGATGAGGCCGTGGTCCGACACGCGGGGTACGCATCGACCCCCAGTGTAAACAGAGAGTTACGCTCACGCAGGTGGGCCTGTAAGTACTAAAAATATCACCTCATGCCTTATATTTAAAATTTTGGGGTGTTAATTTATATTTGAACTGTATTAATTTATTTATTTACTTCTTTGTCAGGATCCTAGAGAATCAGGCAAGGACGAAGATTGGCGTTCTTGTGAAGGGCCGATTCTTCGAGCCACGCCTGTACTGGAAGGACTGGGATGCCGCTGGGAGGGAGGCTCTATGGGAGGAGTGGCTGGTACGGTAAAGTATTTTTTTCAGCGTTAGTAAATGTTTAATTACAGTTTGTTTTCTGTTGTTAATTTGTGTTATTGAATGCCTTACATGAGGAGTTTACGTTTGACATGCCTCAACAGCAGGCACTGGGGCAGCAAGCCTTCTTTGCCTACATCAGCAAGAATTACCGCCGATGGCTACACGACGCACGGGACCGGGCGAAGAAGATGCTGCCCAAGGGTGCCCCGATGATAGAGATGAAGAGATATCCCCCCCATTGGATATCTCCGACTGTATGGACGGCGATGATAGATCGGTGGGCTGCGGATCCAGGCTGGGACGCCAAGAATAAGAGCGGGGCCGAGGACAGACAGAACATCGAGCCTACGCACACAGGGGGGGGGTCGGGGCCACACGACATTGTCCGACACATGAACGCGGTCGAGCACCCGGATCTGGAGGAGGATGAGGTCATAGCTCTGACCTATAGTCAGACGCACGTGCCGAAGAAGGACAAGGACGAGGCGCATCGGGCGGGTGACTATATCTCAGATATTGCCCGGCGGATCGATGTGAGTCAATTTGTTTAAGTTGTTAATGTTTTGTCTTTCTATCCTCAATCTCCGTTTCGTTAATTAATGCCCTAACATATCGTTTAACCACTGTTTTTGCAGGCCTCGTATGAACAGCTAAGGGGGTCCGAGCAGCAGTTCGGACAGCCATCATCGTCCACTAGTACGACTGCGAGTACTAGGGGGTTGAAGCGATGGCTGGATACGCCGGAGGTCGTGAATCGGCTGAAAGGCCGCATACGCGGCCTACCTAGCACGACTGCTCGTGCCGTGATAGGAGCGTCCCCACCCCCCTGCTGCCCCTCCACAGACACCGGCTCCTCAGCGTCAGTTGGACGACTAGGAGATCCAGCGCATTGCTACAGTGGTGGTGAGGATGATTAGGGAGCAGGGCGCTGCTGGGGATGCCGAGGTGGCCCCGGATCAGCAGGATCTAGATCCGGGACTCGGCAACCCCTGATGAGCCCCTTCCCATGCCCGTTCCTAGCTTCCCCCCGGCCCCGCCCCCCGCGCCCGGCTTGTACTCTTCTCCCCTCCCCTAATCGGCTGTATCCGGTTCCCGGCTTGTACATATGAGTCTTTTTTATAATAAATTTTTTTATGATTGATTATATATATTTCTTTCTGGATTGATTATTGCGCGTTGTTGTTGAGAAATGAAAATTGTATTACAGGTCTGGGTAATTGAAAAAATAAAAAAAATTTCTAAAAAAAAAATTGACTTTTAGTGACGGATTAATTCCGTCGCTAAAAGTATTCATACAATAAGTTAATTAGCGACAGGATATTCCGTCGCTAAAACATTTATTTAGCGACGGAATATTCCGTTGCTAATTTGACAAAAAAGAAAATAAATTAAAATTCTAAAAATATAATTTGCGACGGACTATCCGTCGCTAATTAAAAATAAATCCGTCGCAAAAAATTACATATTTAGCGACGGATTTCAAAATTCCGTCGCTAAACTATTAGTGACGGGCTTTTATACGAAGGACTTTTACCGACAGTGAATCCGTCGCTAAAACAATTAGCGACGGATTTTGTGCTTTTAGCGACGAATTTCCCCGTTGCTAAAAGCCTTTTTTCTTGTGGTGTATATATATAGCATGATGATAAAATTAAAGTAAGCCAACAAGTTCCCTACCAAGTTAAATGAATAAATTAGCTCTTGGCAAAGACTAATGATGTTAGTGAGAGTGAGAAAGTAATTTTTAGGGATGGCAGTGATGGATAACTGATGTTGGAAATTCTTACAATGTTTAGTTGGGTTAATTATATGAGATTGAGTAAAAAAAACACTGTAATGACCCGGTTAACAGTCTACGATAAGGTAATGCCTCTCTCGAAGGAGCTACCCAAGTAGATACTCATGTATTCTACGGTCATTCTAAACGAAGGGGATTACAAGAAAATATTTTTCTCTATGTGCCATGATCTCTTAGGTGTGCAAGAGAAAATCAGTAGCAATTCTTTTGTCATGTTTCTCCTACCATAAAACTTGAAGCAACTGGAATGTATATTCACCTCAAAAAATTGGATCCCTAATGCTAAATTCACAATGTTTTCACGCTCTATCTTTATGGGAATTGATGATTTATTTACAGGTTAACGAAGCTCAAATCAGTGGTAATTAAATATCGATCCCCACTTATGTATTCTGGCCTCACGCAGTGCCAATGTCTGCTTGACTGAACACAGTGTTGTTTGGCATTACATTGTTGTTTGGCAAAGTGTATTTTAATAAAGAAGCTTATTTCATATACCTTTAGAATTATCTTTCTATCTTCGATTGTTAAAACCTCCTTTTTTTTTCAATTTTAACTTGTTGAATATTGATTATTTTGACGTGTTATGGTCCAGATGCTTCGACATCGGGATATGAGTTCAACTTTAATCTATAAATAAATATTCATCATTTTTATGTCCCATGGGCCGAATCTTTGGCGTCACGCAACCAAGTTCAATTCTAATCAGCCTATTATGGGTTTTACAGAAATCCCCCACACCCTATTGTTGGATGGGCCGGACATTCTATCTCAAAATTCATCTACCATATTTAGGTTTTGTAACCACTGTATCTTGCTACAACTGTTAGTTTTGTTATTTGTGTATTGATTATATATTTATACGGTAATAGCATAATGATAAAATTAAAGTAAGCTAACAGATTCCTTACTAAGATAAATAAATAACATTGGCACTTGGCAAATACTAATGATGTTGAAGACATTGAGAAGGTATTTTTTGATGATGGCACTGATGGATAATTAATGTTGGCAATTGTTACAATGTTTAGTTAGGTTAATTATGTGTGATAGAGTCGAAAAAAACATTGTCATGACATGGTTCACGGCACCGGATAAGGCAACGTCTCTCCCAAAAGAGCTACCCAAGTAGATTCTTATGAATTCTATGGCCCATTGATGTCGCCTTTCTTTGAGGTCTCATTCACTTCACCTTGGTTAGACTCCCCATTGGTTTGCAACTCCAACTTATTCATGAGATTCGCAATCTTGAAGTCCCTTTCTTTGACAATCTTGGTCAGTTTTGAAGGCCCGGGATGTAGTGCCTAGTTGCTCCTCCACAAACATTGACCCGATCATCAGTACTTGCATGATAAGGGTAGGTGTTGAAGTGTGTGATTCAGTGTATCCAAAATAAAAATAAAAAAAAGTAAAAGTACACATTAAAAAATATATTTTTTGTCATCATTGCTAAAAATAGAAAAGGAAGATGGTAAATATACGGCCCTTAAATATCCGTTGATTTGAATTTTGTTAACCCGTAAACAAATTACCAATTCCTATAAAGATGGACCATGAAAACATTGTGAATTTGGCATTAGGGGACCCAAAATTTTTAGGTGAATATAGATTCCAGTTGCTTCAAGCTTTATGGAAAGGGAAACATGACAAAAGGACTGCTACTGAATTTATCTTACACTCCTAAGAGATCATTAACTCACGGTGCATAGAGAAAAATATTTTTTGTAATAACTCATGGTGCATCCATTTCTAGTGGGTTCGACAAACAACCAGAGCATGTCCAAACTCCGTCACTTCCCTGTCCGTCCAACAACTACATCATACGATAAAAAAAATGATCAAGGCTCAGTAAAAAGAACCTTCTCACAATAATCATGTTGGAATTGGGTTTTAAACCCATTGTGGAGAAGCAACTTTGACTCAATTTTCAAATGGGTTCCAAACCATAGCTTGGTTAGGAACAAATTAATTCACGTTCATCTATTGGAATAGATGATCGTGGTATATTCACATGTTTAAAACGAATGAGAAGTGAATGAGAAAATTGAAGCTAAAGTTAGTGGTTCACCTTGAAAGGAAAAGAGTATCCCACATTGAAGAGATAAAGCCAATGTTGTCTCCTTATAAAGCTTAGCCTTGAGCTAAGGGATGGGCCCCTTGGGGGTACCCATGTTTTGTAAGGAGGGAGGACCTAGGTTGACCCAAGGTCCACCACACGCGCGCGCCGCCTGCCCCGGTCCGGTCCGGTCCGTGGCCGTGGCTTGGGCTTGGGCTAGGCCCAATCAAGCTTTATTCTTTTTGGGACAAAATAAATTTTATTTATTTAATTTCCTTTCCGAAAAGTTGTGACCTTTCCTTTCCAACCAACCAGCTGTGAAGAGTTGCACCCCCCAGTGAATACTCTGTGTATAAAACCGAGTCAGTTTACAGAAGTTAGGAACGAATTAAAATCCCGAAAATTTTCTTTTCTTCTGTACAAGAGTCTGTCCAGTTTTAAGTGTTCGTAAAAGAAGAAAGAGCTCTACCATTGTTTGGTTCGCCGGGTCTGGAAATTTGGTGTGCTACTATTTTCAGACGTAGCCGTTGTATCCTGGGAGACTATCGTCAAGAACCGTCAGCACCGTTGCGGGACGAATAAAGTCTTAAGGACAGTGAATCAAATTCACGCCTCGGCCCCTTTTTCCTTTGCTGTTCTGCTTTTCTGCAATCCTGTTGTGAGTTCATTTTAATTGTTCTTGCAAAGACTATATATGTTCTGTTTAGTAAACTATATTTCAGTATTTCGTACTTAATTGTTTTCTGCACAAGTATACACAAAGTATATATTTCGAACAACAATCTTAAGACTTTAGTCCGCACTTTGTGTTGCATGTGTAGAATCATTGTTTTCGAATTTCGTAATAGTTTTTCTAAAACAGCGTTTTCAAAATTTCGTTTCATATTTTGATTCTGCAGTACTTTATACTAAAATTATTTTCAGTTTCTGAATTTAATTTTAGTGATTACTATACACTGTTTTCGTTATAGTTTTTTGTGATAGACTGGATTATTTTTGCTTATTAATAGTTGTTATATTCTGTTGATAGATATAACAATGGCTACTAGCGAAACCAATTCGGAAAGTGGACCGGTTCATCCCAGCGGTGGGACTGTGTATGCGACACCTTACGTTGCACCTGCTCATGGTTCCGTTGGACTTGGTGAAAGACCGGAAAAGTTCAACGGAAAGGATTTTAAGAGATGGCAACAGAAAATGTTGTTCTATCTTACCACCTTGAACTTGGCAAGGTTCTTGCACGAGGATGCACCAGATCTTGGTGACAATCCTGACCGGCAAACAGTGGCTGCCGTGGATGCTTGGAAGCATTCGGATTTTTTGTGCAAGAACTACATCCTCAATGGATTGGACAATGCGTTGTATAACGTATACAGTCCAATGGCCAATGCGAAAGCATTGTGGGAATCCTTGGAAAGGAAATACAAAACGGAAGATGCCGGCTCAAAGAAATTTGTAGTCGGCAAATTCCTTGATTTCAAGATGGTGGATTCCAAGACTGTGATTAGTCAAGTCCAAGAGTTTCAGCTAATCCTCCATGATATTCATGCGGAAGGGATGGTACTTGGAGAATCTTTTCAAGTGGCTGCGCTAATTGAAAAATTGCCACCTACTTGGAGAGATTTCAAGAACTATTTGAAGCATAAGCGCAAGGAGATGAAGCTCGAGGATTTGATCGTCAGATTGAGGATTGAGGAGGATAATCGCCAGTCCGAGAAGAAGGCCGGTAATTATCATCATGAGGCCAAGGCAAATGTGGTCGAGCAAGGTCCATCAAAGAGGAGGAAAATTTCCGATTCCGATGGTCCAAGCGGAGCAAGCGGCTCAAATTTCAAAAGCGGTGAGAAGAAGAAGTTCAAAGGGAATTGCTTTGGGTGCGGCAAAGCTGGCCATCGTGCTAAGGATTGTCGCAAGAACAAAGGAAACTTTAAAGGAAAGAATTCTCAAGCCAATGTGACCGAAGTTACCAAAATCACCGAGGACGTGACAGATTTGAATTTATCTGCGGTGGTATCCGAAGTCAACTTGGTTGGAAATCCCAAACAGTGGTGGGTAGACACAGGCGCTACTCGACATGTGTGCTCCGAGCGAAGTATGTTTACTACATATGAGAGCGCCAACAACGAGAATCTGTTCATGGGAAACTCTTCTTCTTCAAAGGTGCTAGGAATGGGCAAGGTGGTCTTAAAGATGACATCCGGAAAGGAATTGAGTCTCAACAATGTGCTTCATGTGCCAGACATTCGGAAGAATCTAGTGTCAGGCTCATTGTTGAGTAAGAATGGTTTCAAGCTAGTGTTTGAGAGCGATAAATTTGTACTCACTAAAAGTGGGATGTTTGTAGGAAAAGGGTACTTATGTGATGGTCTGTTTAAGTTAAATGTAATGACCATCGTGCCTAAAGTTGTACCAAATTCCGATATTAATAAAATTATTTCTTCTGCTTACTTGTTGGAATCTCCTAATTTATGGCATCGTAGATTAGGTCATGTAAATTATGGTTCCATACAAAAGCTAGTGAAAAATGGTTTTTTGCCTAAAATGGATTTTGACTCACATAAAGCATGTGAAATTTGTGTTGAAGCTAAAATGGCAAAAACGTCTTTCAAGTCAATTGAAAGAAGTACGGAACCTTTAAGTCTAATTCATAGTGATATATGTGACTTAAAGGTGGTACAATCTAGAGGAGGAAAAAAGTATTTTATTACTTTTATTGATGATTGTACGAGATTTTGTTATGTATATTTGCTTAGAAGCAAGGATGAAGCCTTGGAAGCATTTATGCAATACAAAATTGAGGTTGAAAATCAACTTAGCAAGAAAATCAAAGTACTAAGAAGTGATAGAGGCGGAGAATATGTTTTCCCTTTTGAAAAATTTTGTGCCGATCACGGAATCATTCATGAGACCACGGCACCGTATGCGCCTCAGTCAAATGGAATTGCTGAGCGGAAAAATCGTACTTTAAAGGAAATGATGAATGCTTTGTTGATAAATTCTGGACTATCGGATAACTTGTGGGGGGAAGCGGTCTTAACCGCAAATCATATATTTAATAAAGTACCTCACAAGAAGTTGCAAAAGATACCTTATGAGCTATGGAAAGGTCGTCCTCCTTCCTTCAAATATCTTAAAGTGTGGGGGTGTCTAGCAAAGGTAGCTATCCCACCACCTAAAATGGTCAAAATAGGACCTAAAACGGTCGATGGGATTTTTATTGGATATGCAAGCCATAGCTCGGCATATCGGTTCTTAGTGCATAAATCTGAAGTTGACGATATACACGTCAACACCATAATGGAGACAAGGAATGCACATTTCTTTGAAAATGTATTTCCTTATAAAGTTGCACAAGAACGAAGTTCTTTAGAAAGAACTAATAAGGACCAAGAACCCTCACAAGAGGAAGATGAGCCAAGACGTAGCAAGAGAGCTAGAACGTCTACATCTTTTGGTCCTGATTTTCTAACATATTTGTTAGAAAATGAGCCTCGTACTTATAGTGAAGCAATGTCGAGTCCCGAAGCTCCTCATTGGAAAGAGGCTATTAATAGTGAAATAGAATCCATCATGCTAAATCATACATGGGAACTGGTGGATCTTCCTCCTGGAAATAAACCATTAGGGTGTAAATGGATTTTCAAGAGAAAGATGAAAGCTGATGGAACGATCGAAAAATATAAGGCCCGACTGGTTGTCAAAGGGTATAGACAAAAGGAAGGCCTTGATTATTTCGATACATATTCACCAGTTACAAGAATAACATCCATTCGAATATTGATAGCTATTGCAGCTATTAATAATCTTGAGATACACCAAATGGATGTGAAAACAGCTTTCCTAAATGGAGATCTTAATGAAGAGATCTATATAGAGCAACCCGAGGGGTTTGTAGCTCCTGATCATAAAAGGAAGGTGTGCAAGCTTGTTAAGTCACTTTATGGACTAAAACAGGCTCCGAAACAATGGCATGAAAAGTTTGATAAAGTCATGATCGAAAATGGCTTTAGAATCAACGAATGTGATAAATGTGTCTATGTTAAAGGCACGGAAAAAGGATATGTCATTGTTTGCCTTTATGTGGATGATATGCTCATTATCGGGAGCAATGATGAATTCATTAAGGCTACAAAGAAAATGTTGGCCAGTAAATTTGATATGAAAGATATGGGTGTGGCTGATGTTATACTTGGTATGAAAATTACCAAAACATCAAATGGACTAGTCTTGTCACAATCTCATTATATTGAGAAAGTGCTAGACAAATTTAAAAGTTATGATAATAGTCCAGTTAAGACACCACTAGATGTAAATTTACAACTAACAAAGAATACTGGTGAAGGAATATCTCAATTAGAGTATTCGCGTATAATTGGTAGCCTAATGTATATCATGAATTGCACGAGACCCGATATAGCATATGCTGTCAGTAAACTGAGCAGATATACTAGCAATCCGGGGAAGAATCACTGGCTAGCTATTGTAAGAGTTTTAAGGTACTTAAAATATACCTTAAGCTTTGGGCTGTATTATACAAGATATCCAGCTGTATTAGAAGGATACAGTGATGCCAACTGGATATCAGATTCTAATGAAACAAAATCCACAAGTGGATATGTGTTTACATTAGGAGGAGCAGCTATTTCTTGGAAATCCTCTAAACAGACATGTATTGCTAGATCCACTATGGAATCTGAATTCATTGCTTTAGATAAAGCAGGAGAAGAAGCGGAGTGGCTTCGTAATTTCTTGGAGGATATTCCAAATTGGCCTAAGCCTGTGCCACCAATTTGCATACATTGTGATAGTCAATCTGCAATTGGAAGAGCACAAAGCAGTATGTATAACGGCAAGTCTAGACACATACGTCGCAGACACAATACCGTTAGACAATTACTTTCTAGTGGAATTATCTCTATTGACTATGTGAAGTCAAAGGATAATATTGCGGATCCGTTAACGAAAGCTTTGACTAGAGAGAAAGTAAATGTGTCATCAAGGGGAATGGGTCTTAAGCCTATGAACTAAAGAGTTGCCATAATGGAAACCCTACCTAGCTGACTGGAGATCCCAAGATCTAGGTTCAAAGGGAAAACCGAATTATGTAAATGCGACTCAGACAGAGCACTGTGGGGGGTTAAAACCCTCATATCCATTCCTATGATGAGAAGACAGTGGCACCTACAAAAGGTTAGGTTAAGCTATGCTTTTAATGACTCTTATATCTTGGAAATCTAAGTGGGGGTGCGGTAGGAACCTCTTAATAAGAAGTCACCTATGTGAGTAAGAAGTGGGGCCGCTTCTATGAGAATTGTAAGGCTGAATTCTCAAAGAGTACTCATGAAAACCAGGAGTTGTTCAGGGCCAAAATGAACACAACAATGAGAACCTCAAAACAATGTTTGAGCGATACTGTGTGAAGTTCTATTGTCTCGGTTTACACTAAGGGTTGAACAGTTCAAGACATCATGTTCACTGGTTAACCAGTAAATCCGATAGTTCTCACTAGGGAAGGTTCAAGGCCATCGGCTACCTATCCCGATGCAGTGTCGTTCTAAAGAACTCTTTCTTATGTCAGTGTTTCTGTGCGTATAGAGTCCAGTCAATTTTCTATTCATGTGGGGGATTGTTGGAATTGGGTTTTAAACCCATTGTGGAGAAGCAACTTTGACTCAATTTTCAAATGGGTTCCAAACCATAGCTTGGTTAGGAACAAATTAATTCACGTTCATCTATTGGAATAGATGATCGTGGTATATTCACATGTTTAAAACGAATGAGAAGTGAATGAGAAAATTGAAGCTAAAGTTAGTGGTTCACCTTGAAAGGAAAAGAGTATCCCACATTGAAGAGATAAAGCCAATGTTGTCTCCTTATAAAGCTTAGCCTTGAGCTAAGGGATGGGCCCCTTGGGGGTACCCATGTTTTGTAAGGAGGGAGGACCTAGGTTGACCCAAGGTCCACCACACGCGCGCGCCGCCCGCCCCGCCCCGTCCCGGTCCGGTCCGTGGCCGTGGCTTGGGCTTGGGCTAGGCCCAATCAGGCTTTATTCTTTTTGGGACAAATAAATTTTATTTATTTAATTTCCTTTCCGAAAAGTTGTGACCTTTCCTTTCCAACCAACCAGCTGTGAAGAGTTGCACCCCCCAGTGAATACTCTGTGTATAAAACCGAGTCAGTTTACAGAAGTTATGGACAAATTCCGAATTTTCTTTTCTTCTGTACAAGAGTCTGTCCAGTTTTAAGTGTTCGTAAAAGAAGAAAGAGCTCTACCATTGTTTGGTTCGCCGGGTCTGGAAATTTGGTGTGCTACTATTTTCAGACGTAGCCGTTGTATCCTGGGAGACTATCGTCAAGAACCGTCAGCACCGTTGCGGGACGAATAAAGTCTTAAGGACAGTGAATCAAATTCACGCCTCGGCCCCTTTTTCCTTTGCTGTTCTGCTTTTCTGCAATCCTGTTGTGAGTTCATTTTAATTGTTCTTGCAAAGACTATATATGTTCTGTTTAGTAAACTATATTTCAGTATTTCGTACTTAATTGTTTTCTGCACAAGTATACACAAAGTATATATTTCGAACAACAAATCACATGTAATCGAAGCCTTACACTAAGCAAATTGACATCACGAGGATGCCGGTAGGGTACCAGCCACCACCAAAGTTCCAGAAGTTCAACGGGAAGGGCAATGCCCAGCAACACATCAATCACTTTGTCAAGACTTGCAATAATGTCGTCACAGAAGGATACCTCCTTGTCAAACAATTCATTGGTTCTTTCAAAGAAAATGAGTATGAGTGGTGTAACAGACATGAACTCGATTAATCGAGTGTTGGGAAGCAATAGAACGTGAATTTTTTAATTAGTTCGACAACACTTGCGTTCAGTAAGTAGATAAAGCTCATGAACACCAGACATTGGAAGGATAAGCCTGTCCTGGACAACATCAACAGGTGACACTTTTTGAGTTTACACTGCAAAGAAAGAGTCTTAGAAATTTTGGCTGTAGAAATATGTATGCAAGGCATGCATTGGGGTCTATTATACATTCTTCAAGGAAACAGACTAGTCAGCCTTGGTGAATTAGCAATATGAGCCAATGACATGGAGATCAACATTTCCAATCATGGCTGAATAGTCTTGTATTGCCTGACCCTGCAAAGAGATGAGGGAAGGGAATAAAGTTGAACGGCCCTAAAAAACAACGGGAAATGAGTCCTTGGTAGTTGCCATGGCTCCTCTAAAAATTCCAATAAAAGACAAACGTAAAGAAGAAAAAGCCTTAGACCAGTCACCAGAAAGAGAAATTTACACCGACCTATGTTGAAAGAGTTGGAGGGAAAGGTCTACCCCTTCCCAGATTCTAACGTATTACAGATACTTAACTTTCTAACTACGAGTGAACGAGGAGAGCTACTATAAGTACCACCGCACCCTCGACCACACGACTGAATTTTTTTTCATACTTAAGGAGTTGATCATGAACTTGGCTTAGAAAGGGAAAACTGAACTAGACACTTATGAGGTACAAGAGTTAAACCATGACTCTGTTATCTCAGGTGATGTGGCTCCCTTCAAATTTTCAAATATGTTAAACAATACATAAAAAATGGGGGCATCTTTGATGACCATCCACTTTGGAACGTTAGAACTCATAAAGGTTCAACTCTCCCAGAAAAATCCGGAAGGGTCCATTAAAGGTGACGTATTCACATAGGTAAATAATGATGGATGGAAGCTAGTCACACCAAAGAAAAAGTGACAAAGGAGATAGCAACATCAATGTTGTAAAGGAAAAAGGCATGCTTCTAAGAAGAATCGCAAGGGAGCCAATGAGACTTTCTAATAGGACCTTCCCAAACCGATTACTCTTGGAGACTTCTTTCCAATCGATTACTTGAAGGATGACGTGGTGGTGTATGTTTTCATGGTCTCTGGGCACGATGACGAATCAAGCCGAAGTTAGAGGCGATTAACGAAGACGATGAGAGAATGTTGGCATCTTTCAATGATTACTTCCATGGTTTACCCTTTAAGAGATGCTTTACCTGCCCTAGCCAACACGACAGATGCTAAAGAAGGTTTTGAATGAGCCTGTAAAATATAGCTTTACCATAAATGAGATCGATGGCCTAAGGAATATACCATCCACGTGTACATCTTGTTGTGCAGCTATCACCTTCATGGATGAGGAGATATAATTGGGTTCTAAGTCACACAATCGACCTCTTTTTCATTTCAGGATATATCTGGGGATAAAAGGTGAACCAAATGCTCATCAATGAAGGGTCAGCAATGAATATCATGCAAAAGTTCATCATGAAATATATTAGAATTACCATCGATGAGCTTTCACGAAGTCGTCTTGTCATACAAGGCTTTAATAAAGGGGGCAACGGGCAATCGACATGATTCACCTTGGGCTTACTATTGGGGAGTTAAAGTCAGACACTCTATTATATTTTATTGATGCCAAGACGTCTTACAACTTATTACTAGGTCGACCTTGGGCTCACGAGAATGGAGTAGTCCCATCTATTCTAAATCAATGTCTTTTATTCTACATGGATGTTGAACAAACCTTTTACGTAAGCAGATTCTCATTTGGCAAATGGAAAGTTCTATGTGGAGTCCGAGACATCCCAAGAGAGTCTTCCGACAGAAATCTCTTATGTTAAGAGAAATAAGATTCAAAAGGTAAAGAAGTTATGGTGCCCTCGCAACCTGCAACTGAGGAAGTCTCAAAAAGCTCAGGACTGAGAGAAAAGAATCCATCGTCAGAAGAGGTGCGAAAGACGTTGCCAATCTTCAAGCACGTCCTTGTGTCTCATCAAGCAGAAGGGCAATCACCTTTTATTGAATTGACCGAGCTAAAAGAGGCCAAAGTTGTGAAAGTCCTAAAGAAGGTGGACGTCCAAGTCCTGAAAGAAGAGTCGATTGTACCCCTTACAACCATTGGGACTGTTAGGATCCCGCTGAAGGAACTTGTAGAGCCTTCATGGGTCTTTGCCAAGCATCTGCCTCCCCCCTCCGTGAAGGCTTATGAAGATTTTGATTCGAAGGCTCAAAGGCTGTTGGAAAATCTAGGTAATGATTGTGAAAGTCCGGAAGCACTCGGAGAACTTAGCCCAGAATTAATGAGTGAGAGAGTCCACAGACTTAACGAAATCCGAAAGAAGTTAAGGCAGCAAGGGCACCAAATCAGTCCTCCAAGGACGGTGTTGGTTACAAGCCTGATTGATCCATCCGGGTCCCACTGAAGAGAAAACTATAAAGTTAGCACAAAGTACATCGTTCCCACAAGAAGTTGATGAGGAAGATAGTGAACAACCTGCTCTACCACGAACTTTGGTGTTTGATCATAGTCAAGCCTGCCAGCAGATAGTTTGAAACATGCCAAGACCAGTTCAATTAGACAATCGTCCTCTCGCACTTCCACATTTAAAAGGTTAGAAGTTGTAACTCTTAACAAGATTGAGTCAAGTTTAACAAGAGTTCCTGAGCCTCTGTGTTCTCGAGATTGGGTGGCCCGGCTAACAGAATCAATAGTGAGGACTTTGAAGTAGCAACAGAGATGGAGGTCAAACCCAAGGAAGATAGAGAAACTAGGAGCTTCATTCCCTCTGAGATAAAGTGAAAGACCATGGTAGAGGTCAGTAATGATTGGACTCTCAAAGCTAAAAGAAGAACCATTGTTATTACTGGCCAAGGTAAGAATCGAGTCGAGGAAGGGAATGCCAATGTTGGAGGTGATAAAAAATGTATATCACATAACGGTGGAGGAAGACCCAACTCTTGATACCGCCAAAGATGACTGTTAAAAGCAACTGCCCAGCTTGAAGACAGGAGGCAACATACTGATGACGACTTTAAAGAACTCAACTCAGGAACTCCCAAAGATCCCAGACCGATCTTTTTCAGTGCTTAACTAGACCTTGAGGAGGAAGAAAGATACTTTGTGCTGCAAGAATTAAAAGAAATTTTTGCTTGGACATACAGGGAAATGTTAGAGCTTGATCCCAAATTTTGCTGGTTAAAAGCGGTGTGCACCCTGTTAAGCATGCTCGGCGTACATTTCATCAGAAGGTTATCTTAGAGATAGAAAAGATCAACAAGTTGATTGAAGTTGGGTCATCATGGAAGTAAAGTACCCGACATGGATCTTAAGCATAGTACCAGCTCGCAAGAGGAACGGACAGCTATGCGTCTGTGTAAACTTTCACGATTTAAATCGAGCATGTCTAAAGGACGACTTCCTTCTCTCTATAATTGAGCTCATGGCAGATGCAATAACTGAGCACGGAGTTTTATCCTGCATGGATGGTTGCATGGGGTATAATCAAATACGTATGGCCCTTAAAGATGAGAAAAAGATTGTGTTCGGTACCCCAAATGATTTTACTATTTCAGAATAATGCCCTTTTAGGCTGAAGAATGCGGTGGCAACTTATTAGCGTGTTATCCAGCAACTATTTTATGATATGCTACACAAGATCGTCGAATGTTGTGTTAATGACTTGGTGGTCAAGACAAAGAAAATGAAAGATCATCTGGAAGACTTGCGTGTTGTATCCAATCGGTTTGGGAAACATCAATCAAAGTGAATTCTCTCAAGCGTGCTTTTAAGAGTCTCATCCACAAAATTTCTTGGTTTCATTTTCCATTACCAAGGTATGGAATTTGATCAATCCAAGATCGAGACAACATGAAAAATGCTTGTGCATAATAACTTGCAGGAAGTCTGGTGTCTTCGAGGGTCACTTTCATTTATTAGGTGACTCATTTCAAATCTAGCAGGTTGTTGTCAACCTTTCAATCATCTCATAATAAAGGATGCGCCTTTTGAATAGGATTAAGCCTGCCAGCGATAGCATCAAGAAGTACCTTCATAGCTCTCCAGTTTTGGGAGCCCCAATGCTTGGGAAGCCTTTGATCTTTTACATTGCTGCACAAGAAGAATCCCTAGGTGCAATTTTGGAAAAAGATGACGAAGATAAAAAGGAAAATGTACTGTGTTACTTGAGTCGTAGGTTGATGAAAACAAGGCTCAAGTATACTCGGATCGAGAAAACATGCCTAGCGCCAGTATTTGCATCATAAAGATTGAGGCACAATTTCTTAGCATATGCAGTGTATTTAATTGCAAAAGCAGATCCTCTCAAGTATGTCATGGCCATGACAGTCCTATAAAAACGTTGAGTAAGATGGTCAATACTCTTTCCCGAGTTTGACATTGTATACATTTGGAGGGCAGCAATCAAAGGACGAGTTATTGTAGACATCCTTGCAAAACACCCTATTCTGGCCGATTGGGAGATTTCTAAAGACTTTCCTGATGAAGAAGTGTTCTTTATTGAAGCCTTTCAGCCTTTGATGATGTTCCTCTATGGAGTAGCACTGTTCGATGGCCTGTAGTATCTTTGTCTCACCACAGCGACATGTCTTGCCATACGCATTCAGGCTTGGTGAAAAGCGCTTAAATAATGTTGTCGAGTTTCAAGCTCTTATCATTGGCCTCTAAATAGCATTAAACTTGGGAATTCCTTGCCTCTCAGTTAGTGGCGACTCCAAGTAAAAGATTAATCAACTTCTTAAAGAATATGAGGTCAAGAAAGAAGACCTAGTTCCATACTCCCGTTATACCACTAATTTTATAAAAGGATTTGACAATGGGGAACTTGAACATGCCCCAAGAGAAGAAAACCGCATAGCAGACGCCTTGGCCAACCTAGCAACAACTTTAGCACTTGAGGCAAAGACAATTGATATCTCGATTTGTCAATAAATGGTATTGCCCAAATTTCTTGAGTGTCATTTTGAAGAGATAAGTGCCACCTCGATCCAGGCCACAAAAGCTAAGGATTGGAGGCAACTTCTCATCGACTATCTCAACAGATGAAAGGTTGCATGAAGACATACATCATAAGACGGACATTCGAATGAGGGCACCAAGGTTTATCTACTACAAGGATTATTTGTTTCGTTATTCCTATGAAGGCTTGTTTGTACGCTGCTTAGTAAAAGATGAAGCTACTCAAGCCATGGACTAAGCTCATTCGGGTGTATGTAGTGCTCACCAGTATGGTCCTAAGCTTCTTTTTCGAATCAAGAGGATAGGATACTACTGGCCGACTATGGTCAAGGATTGGTTGGATTATGCAAAAAGATGTCAAGCATGCCAGTTTCATATGAACTTTATCCACCAACCTCTAAAATCATTGCATCCGACAACCACTTTGACGTGTGGGGATCGAACATCATTGGCCTTTTTCCCTAGTCGTTCAGTTCTCACTTGTACATCCTAGCTGCGACAAACTATTTCTCCAAGTGGGCGGAAGTAGTTCTTCTTAAGGAAGTGAAAAAATAGACAGTGGTGAACCTCATCTTTCAGTATGAGATACCTTGTTACATCATCACTGACAATGAAAATCCATTCTATAGTTTATTGATGGACCAGTCTTCATAAAATTTGGTTCCAAGCAGCATAACTCTTCGATGTATGGTGCTCCAACCAATGGCCTTGTGGAGGCATTCAACAAAAGCTTGTGTAATTTGCTCAAAAAGGTTTTCGCCAAATCCAAAAAGAATTGGCATGAGAAAATTGAAGAAGCCTTATGGGGGTATCGAAGGACATGTCATACTTGACTAAAACATCTCCATACTCCATGTTTATGCCGTTAAAGCTATCTTGCCGGTTGAACAACATATTCCTTCGTTAAGGATCATAATCCAATTGGGTTTGACAAGTGAAGATAATGCCCAATTCTGCCTTGAAGAAATGGAAGCGCTTGGCGAGAGAAGACTTGAAGCACAACAATGTTTGGTGTCAAGCCAGATTTCAAGGGCTTTTAACAAAAGAGTTAGACTATAGTCTTTTACTATCGGGGACTTGGTCTTGGTTGTCCGGAGACCCATCATTACCAGCCATGGCATGGGGAATAAATTTACCTAAAAAATATGATGGATCATATGTGGCTAAGGAAGTCTGCACCAACAAAGCCTACAAGATAGTTGATCAAGACGGTCTACGAGTGGGTCCTATAAACAGGAAGTTCTTAAAACAGTATTACCCTTGAAGCGGATAATGCTCCTGGCCTGCACGAGCTAAAACTGTGAATGGCTCAAATTAGAAAAAAAAAAACGTCATTTGTCTTGTATACTTGAATTACGCTATCTACTTGATCCCTTTCTGGGCACGTAGGCCACTCGGAGACTTTTTCAATTTCAGTCAACCTAAAAAAAAATATTACAATAGTTGGTGAGAAATGTACTACTCCTGGCCTACATGAGTATAAACTGTGAAATGCCAGTGATTCCAAAAAAACAAAGGAGATAAAAAAAAAACACTGCTACTAGGTATGAAGAGAGTCGTCCTGTTTTTATTCAACGAGCTCAAGTTCATATGAATAACATCTCGATATGTGGAATAAGAAAAAGAAAAAAAGATACAAATATTATCACATCTAGCTTAGCTCAGCGTTTCCCTGTTCTCATCCTCGAGCACCTATTATAGCGCTTCAAGTTTAGCAGCATCGTCAACACTAACAACAAGGGTATGCTAAACAACAATGTGATCTGTCTTGAGCTGGACAATAACTGTCTGGCTCCCACATATATCCTCCTCAGCTTGAGTAATCTCAACCTAAAGTTTCTAGCTTTTAATTTTAGTTGTGCCAGCTACGTGTTTAGCTGATGTCAATCTAGATGCATACAACGCATTTCTAGGACCTGATTGAAAGACACACAGTGAAACATGTTAACCAGATTACACAGAAAACGGTGAAATATGTTGAATATGAGAGCTTGGCGATATTAGGATCCCCTTTGTCATGTAACCGTCGTCACAGGTCTCCAACTCCACCTCTCTCACCAGTTTCTGTACCCCTCTCTCTCTCTTTCACAAGCACACACACACACACACACCAGATCTTCACTGTCCAGCCTCCAATCAAACGCCCACCTTACCATCGATTGCAACCTATACCGATTGCCTCACCCTGCCAACGACGGTCAAAGCTATAGCCATAAACCCACCCTACAGCCTCCATCGCCACCTCACTCCACCACAGATTGAACACCCACCTCACCATCGATTAGCCACCTACCACAGTCACCCCACCTGCCGCCGATGGCCATGACCATAGCCATCTTCTTAACAACAATCTAGTCCAACATGGTTCCATCATCTGAAAATCATAAAACTCAATTCGACTCTTAAACAAATCAATTAGTCGAAATATAGGCACAACATATTGGGTGTTTAAATACCCATATGATTTTGATCCATGGTTCTTGTGGGAAATGTTGGCGGTGGTGGTTGGAGGGAACAGAGTCGAAGGTTGGAGGTGGAGGGTGGAGACAGGACATTGGTTGCCGGACAACGGAGGTAGGCGATTTGGCGAGGCGGCAATGGCTGAATCTTTGATGTCATGGGAACATAGAGTTTTGGCAGTGGTGGGTTATTGGTTTTTGATGGTCGGCTTGGTGGGTTGCCGGTGTGGAGGCTGGCCAGCGACATTGCCGGCGATGGGGACCGTGTGGTGTGGGTAGAATCGGCTCATACAATGAGAGCGAGAGAATGACAGGGTATTAAGAGGAAAAAAGAAACAGGAAAAAAGAACTTGTAAAAAACTGGCCAAAACTGTGTAGTTTTTGTTGTTAGCCTTAGGCAACTTACCTAAGGCTAGCAACATATTCGCTTTCCCCTATATATATATATATATTGTGTGTGTGTGTGTAAAAAGATAGGGAAAATGAGTCGTGCTTGTATGCCCTCAATAGGCTACGAAGAACTCGAAATACCATCAAAGAACTTGTGAAAAGAAGAATGGACTGTAACTATAGGGTCAGTAGGAATTAATACTCTGTCCAAAATGGTTGTCTGGTCATCACGGCTGGGCCTTAGCTCTCTAGATATCAAGGTTTCCCATTGAACTAAAGTTTTAGCCTTCTTCTTCAATACCTTCGACGAGGAGGCACATGTCCTCGCTATCAGATCTATAGGTAGTCATGCACTCTAGAGGTCGATCAGAAACATCATCACGTTTACAAGACAAAGAGCTACCAGCAATGTTGGCCGTACCATCATGCCTCTAGGGTTTAGGAATAGAAAAAGTCCTGGGTGCGTGTTTTACTAGCACTTTGGGACATGTCAGGAAATACTCCTTATGTAATCGATGTCACGATTTGGTGTAACATTGAGTTACACGGGTCCCAAAATTTAATGAGTAGGCAGAGATCTCAAATGCAAACTTCGTCTTATAATGAATGCTACAAAGGTAGAATTGGTGAAGATGATCCAAAGAGATGAAAGGGATGTCACTACCGTATTCACTCGAGAGATCCTGATGAAATCCAAAAAGCCTTGAAAACTTGTGAGAAAGGTATGGCTCAAAAGGGTAAAAATATTTTTTGCAGTGCAAGGTCAGGTAGATAGAACGGAGGCTCACAAAGTAACTGAACTTCAAAAGGGAGAGTTCACTATTGTTAGTAAGGGTTTGGTCTTCATTTATCAATAACGCATTCAAATTCCAAGCGAAGTCTTTTGCTTGCTTGATGTGTTCGCAAGCAACAAATTCATCATATGGGATAGCTGAACCTTCGCCCAAAGTACTCCACTAGTAGAGGACCAGCACTACTAGCAGTCGGATTGGAACCAGATAATTTCCTTGTTTGTCCTTCACTAGAAGATCACCTCTAGTCGGAACTATCTCATAGTAGATTGTTCAATGAATGGGAAGTCTGACCAGTCGAAGAAAGTCCCATAAAGAAATAGACATCTCTTAACGGAGGTAAGAAGTGTGTTAGTGGTGGGATACTAGCACTCACAAAATGCCCGGAATGCATTGGTATTTCGATCATACGAGAACATTGACGCATAAACAACATTATATTTTGGCCTTCGCGAGAACCTCCTTGCTACGTCTAAGAACATCTTGGACCTACTCCCAATAGAGAGGGGTGTATGAAAACTCACCATTTATGTTGTAAATGGTCCCCCAAGTTGCCTTCTTTGGTTTTATCCTCTGTCTTATAGAGGTATAGGGATTACACCGAAAGACATCCCCATGATGAGCAGACCTCAGTATAAGCATCCCAAGACCTCTCCTATGTATTAGAATGAACCGACCATTTTGACAAGTTCGGCGAGTCTTGCTTGCTTCCTCACTTTTTAGCAAGCCTTGTCACGGCAGATGGTTGTTCTAGTAAGGGAGTTTTGTCATCAATGCTATCATCCTCTTCAGAGAAATATTTCCCTTTAAGCACTCGTCCTGACATACTATCTGGGTTGGTCCAAATTTTCCATACTTTTTTTTTACTAATAAAGCCTTATTAAACAACTTGAAATCTCAGAACTCCAGTCCGCATTGACTTTTGGGCAAACACAAATTAGGCCAACCTACCCAGTGAATAGAGCTACGATTTGCATCATTTATTCTTGCAAAAATCTGATCTAACTGATTGCACACCGCCATCGAGAATTTGTAGACTGACATACAGTGGACGAGGAGTGAAGAAAGTACCGAGTAATGAGAGTAGCATGGCTTGCTTTATTCAACAGAGGCCCTAACCAGTAGGCACATTGATCTTGTACCATCTGCACAATTCCAGAAAATATCTCTCTTTTCTTGACACGAATATCTAAATTAATACCAAGATATTTCCTAAAATCTGCATCCTCAGAAAATTCAAAAAGATGCTTAATTAATTTACAAAGCTCTGGAGAAGCATTAGGTCTAATTGTAAGACTGGGTTTATCCCAATTGATACTTTGTCCCGACATTAAACAGTAATATATCAGGAGAGATCTAACCACACCAATACTACGAGCTGCATTCTTAGGTAGCCGTAGGAAAAGACAAATGTCATCAGCATACATTAAATGAGTAATTGGCAGCGAAAGCTTTCCTTCTTTAACGCCACTATTTTGTTTATCCAATTCATTAGCAAGCAGATCAATTGATAAGATTTTGAAACAGAGAATGAAGAGAAAAGGTGACAAAAGGTCGCCCTGTTGAATTCCCCTAGATGGTTTGAAAGGATCAATAGGCGCGCTATTAACCAATATCGAGTAAGACACCATATTGATACATTGTAAAATCAGATGGACCTAAAAAAGGAGGGAAGCCAAAATGAAGAAGGACTTCTTGAAGAAAAACTCGGCTCACCCTATCAAATGCCTTGCTCAAACCAAGTTTGAGAGAAATCAAGACAACCCCACCTCGTTTCCTGTTTCAAACACAGTCAGTGAGTTCTAAAAGAAGCAAGACATTATCAGCAAGGCTACGTAGAGATGAAAGCATTCTGAAAAGGAAAAATTAAGTCACTCATGATGGGAGACATTCTTGTCACCAGGGCCTTAGAGATCACCTTATAGATGACATAATAAAGACTAGTAGGTCGAAAGTCCACAAACGATTCCAAAGAAGACAACAATCTTGATAAAAAAACTTCTTCACGTTTCATCAGGTTTCCACCTGAGCAGGAAATATTCCAGACAATAGTCTGACGACAACTGACACGCATCTTGATAAGACAACAATCTCTGCTGCGTATCTTTAATCTGACTTTCCAATTGCCCGAATTTACACTAACTCCAAGACTTAAAAACTCTCAACAATAGTTTATTCTTACTCATGATCAGGAAAAGAAGGGAACGAACAATAGTAGGCCACAACCAAAGACCTTTTATTTTTGAAAATACCTGAAGAGAGGCAAACCACATAGCTTTAAAGCGGTGAGGCATATGATAAGCACGCCACAGAGGCCGAAATCACAAAGAATTGGGGCGTGATCTGAACGCTGAATAGCTGGCATGAGGGTAGTGCACAATCTAAGGAGGGGACGCCATGACTCGGTCTAATTTTCATAAACAAACCCATCGATCAGGAGAACCCCTTTCCTAAGTGAATAAAGGGCCATCCTAGCAGACATCAGAAACACTAGAAGACTCAATGGAATCTGGAAGGAATGAACACCTGGGATGACAGCAGAGTTCCTATCTGATTTCTCAACCGGCGATAACACCTAATTGAAATCACGGGCTAAAACAAAAAGGCCTATGGAGATATGACATGATGGAAGAAAAGTACTGCCAATATCTATGAGACTTTGAACTCTAGGATACAAAGCCATAGTACACAAGAAATTCATCAAGTCCTTTATGAGAGGCTATGATGATGTTTTTTGTGCGCCAGCCCTACCGACAGGGCACTAGAAGGCAACCACTAAGTCAGAGACAACCACTTGAGGCAATAGGATCAATACCCACAAAATTAATAAGCCCTAATTTATAAAATAAAAGAGCCACTTTCCAGAATACATTTTTTGTTACATAGATAAGACTACATCTAGATAATGCTTACGAATAAATCCAGATGCGGTACGAAATATGGTGGCCTGGCCAATGTCGCCACAGTTCTAGTAGAGAAGTTTCATCGAGTCACCCGTGGTTGGTAAGGCCCAACCACCAAAGCCACAACTAACAAACCGGACCTAAGACTAGACTCAACTGCCTCCAGTCCAAATCCACATTATTAAGGCAAAGCCAAGATCTGCCCTCACACATCATCCTACACCAAAGATGAAGGATTTGGCCAAGAACTACAAACCTCAGCCAAATCAATGGAAGGAACCCAAAAATCCAAAACCAACTCTAAGATTCGAAGATACCAAGGAAAGACGAACAAGCCCAAAAACCAGACACGCACAAATTTGCGTACATCACATATGCAGTAGCAGCAAAACATTATCAAAAATAGAGGATCACGCAATTGAAAAAGAATAGAATAGGGAAGACAGATCCGACCTGCTGGTTGATCAGCAAAGAGTACATCAACAGATCGTGTCCTTTTAAACCCTCATTCTTAACAGACTCTATCCGGTTACGTTTTTGTGAAAAAGATAAAGTTGAACTGCTAGACTCAGTCTTATGCACTACCGTCGACACACCCAAGCTGCCACAACCCATTTGTTGATCATCCGCAACCTTGAAATTCAGTTGAGCGAGAGTAGATGTCGTCGTGCCTCGGTCACAAAGCTTTTTAAAAAATTGCTTATTCTCACACTCAAACAGATCTCCACTTCATTTCTTGCCCAATTTTAAATACGAAGACTCCAGAAAAAGTAGAACATAACAAGGGTGAGCCTTGGCCTTCCTTAAAATTCATAGCTCTGCCCCTTTTCTTGTGCCTCTGTTGCGTGCGAGCTGGTTTCTTGTAATCCTTAAGTAGAAGAGGGATATCCAAAGCCTCAACTCTATCCTTAGTCCAACCAATCCAAAGTATCAGTTGAGAGCTCTTCACATTGAAGCTGATGAAGTGAATTGTCACTGTCCGAACAGTACTCCGTCATACTAAAGATGATGTCGGGGGGGGGGGGGGGTTAAGAAGAGTTAGAAACCTTAGCCAGCTATTTTCCAGATTCCCATGGTAGGCCAGCCTCGATAACAGACAACCTAAACACTTGCGGGAGCCATATTGATTAAAGGCCTGATTTTCTTGTTAGGCTGAGTCCACAGTATATGTTCATAAAAATATCAAGCATGTTGTCATTGGCTCATTTGACCTGGTTCATAGACGGCCCAACATTAAAAAGTCCCCCAGTAAATAGCCAAAAGATTCTGAGGTTCAACATTATCCAACTGAGTCATAGATAAGGTTGCCTCGGGGACCATCCCAACATGAATTTCCCTAGAGTCTAAAAACTGAGTATGATAGACACTTGGCAATGAATCTGCATACTGACCCATTGACCTTGCGGGACCAAGCACGTGCAAGGAATGAGACTTGTCCACGTCACTGTGGGTACTACTAGCTTTGAGGTTGAATTTCAAGTATTAGATATATCTGCCACTTTTAACCTCATGTTGGGAAGACCTGGGATACACTCGGTGGGTGCAATCCCTTCTACATTGCACCATAAGGTCAAGTTTGTGTTGAATGATGTTGTTTTCACCATAATGAGAGATTCACAATTGCCTCAGATTGGATAGGTAAAGGACAGTAATCATATCCTGCATGATTCCTTGGATATTCTGCTCAGTGGATTCAGAATAGATCACTCGGTTCAATGTCTTGAGTATGAGGAAATTTGTCACTGTGAAAACTTCCTCACCTCTGCCTCTTATAGCAGTACGACCGTTCTTCCCATGTTAAGAAACTTCTACTACTTTCTCAAAAAAGGCTTAGGATGAAACTACCAAAGAATTCCTAGCTTCCTTAATATGGAGAACAAAAAAGCCCAGTTCGGTTGGAGATACAAGCCGACCAAAAAAGAGAAGAAGGAAGCTATCTGAAAGCTAGCCCAAGCCAAGAAGGATAAGGAAAGTGAGAAGCGCATGAACTTGACCAAGATCCCTACTATGAATAGATGCTTCANCAAAGACAGACAAAGTGGTGCTTTCTATGGTGACACACATAATTGGATGATCGAGTGCGGATCGCTAACTGTGGGAGAGGTTGCCGAAGGGAGTTTTGCTGCCAAAGATGCTCCAGAGCCAGAAGACTTGGATTCTTATGTCACCTTACCCAATTTAAACTTGCTTACCTGCTATGTTTTTCCAGACTATGACTCATAATATGATGATTGCTTTCGATTATCCCTTGGTTGCTGATATAGGTTATGATGAATTAATCTATTCGATTAATGATGAAAGAAATATGGGGAAGAGTTTCTACTCAATCTCCTTCGATCAGATATCAAAACAATCATTTTCAAAGCAATCATTTTAAGGTAGAAGATAAAAAAATTTAGGAGATATTAATCATGAGCACATGCAAAGCCATTCAGGCAATGAACAATACAAAGTACATATGCATAATGTACAAATACTAGTTCATCAAGATACTAGCCTTCGTACCATGCAGTAAACACACCAATTCCCAACAATACAAACCAACTCCCTCCATTACACACCAAAAAAAACTCATGTCAATATACAGAAGAACAATGAGTATTAAACCAACAAATACTTCAATGCTAAGCATACAATAAAAGACGAGCAAATAAGAATACGAATAATCGATTCAGGCTCAATATTAGTTTCACTGGCAATAACATACGAATATCAATGCGTATCTCAGAATTCAATAATAGCTATAAACAAATCGAATGAATATTTACGAACATAAGTTGATGAACTTAAGATTCAAATAGAAACCCTTACCGCAGGGTTCAAATAGAAATCCTTACCACGAGGTTCAGATAGAAATGTTTACCGCAAAGAATGGTTCTTAATAAAGAATTGATTTACAATGATTTTTGTACTTGTGAAGTCTTGAGGAGTATGTCACCAAAAATAAATATTCCCTTTAGTGTCAATTTGAAAATTATGCTAATAAAGCTAAATAAGTTAACTCCAACAGTTTTCCGTCAGTAACATGTTAGTTCACCCTGTTATAAACGAGTGTAATTATATGATGACCAACTTATCCTAAGATCAAACAAGGTAAAGCTCATCCTTTCATCTCCTTTGCTCGTTCAGTGCCGCTAAATGAACCCCCCAAATTAATTCCTTTTTGAATTAAATGACATTGGAAAGGAAAACTTGATTCTCTATACACCAGTGGAATGAAAGTAATTTCAAAACACACACTAAATAGGACAATGAAGAAACACATTACATGATCAATCTAATCCAACTCAAGGAAAAACCCGGAGATGAATAAAATTCACTAGCTCTTGAGCTAGCTGAACAATATCCTGAATTTGTCGGCCTGGGAAAAACTCATTTTGAAATTGGGAGATAAGTGATCCCATAACAGATCGGAGTTGTGTAACTAAGACCTTGGAAATGAGTTTGTAGATAACATTACACAAATTGATGTGCCTAAAGTTGGTAAGCTGATCAGGATGAGATTTTTTTGGAATAAGAATAATGAAGGTTTTGTTGATTTCCTTGAGCATTTTCCCAAAACGAAGGATAGACAAATCAATTGAGATAACCGCGGATCCCACCAGACGACAATAATGTAAAAAGAACAAAGCGGGCATTCAATCAGGACAAGGTGCCTTAAGGCCCCCTATCTGTTTGAGAGCAAGATACACTTCATGGGCCAAAAAAGGGCCTATCCAACAATGCTAATGGTTCAGGAGTGAACCCGACCCTAAGATGACGAAGGATAAAAAATGAGTCAGAGATTCGATCGAGTGGGTCGGGTACAAAGCTAGAGAATAGGTGACCAAAATAATCTTGGAAAAGATCATGGGTCTGGTGTACATCCGGAGACCAAACACCCCCAGGAGTGAGTAGAGTAGCAATTTGATTTTGTTGTTTGCGAATGTGGCACATAGAATGAAAAATCCGCGTGTTATTATCTTCTGAAAGAAGCCACCGCTCTACACTCCGTTGAGCCCAATACTACTCTTCACAGGCCAAAAGATGATCCAACTCTTCTTGGAAGGACTGATCACGACATTGGTCGATTATTATTTCAACATGTGCCTGACCCGCATCAATAAGTGATTGAGTACGCCTAATACGCGAGGCTAGATTCCCGATCGAAGTGTGATGCCATGCTTTTATCTCTTCTTTAAATGAGTGAATATACTGCGCCAATTGAAACATAGGAGAACCCGAGATCGTAGAAACTCGGACCTATTGCACAAGCTGATAACATTCTGGATAGCTAATCCATAATGCCTCAAAACAAAAATGTCTACTTTGACAACTACACACTGGATTTGTATCTAGGAAAGTGGGAGCATGATTTGACCGAAAAATAGAAAATTTCTACCCTCAGCCAAAGGAAGTAAAGCTTGCAAGGAGGCATTGGCAAACGCCCGATCTAGCACCCCATAAGTACATGCACTAGCATATCTGTTAGTAGTCCAAATATAGTTTGGCCCACTCATGTGAATAGAAAGAAAACCGAGGCCATCAATGAATTCTTGCAAATCCGAACAACACAAAATTACGTGTCTGTGAGGGCCATATTTTTTGGCAGTTGAAAGCACTTGATTGAAATCCATAACAGAAGCAGTGGACCCTGGCAATGAGCCAAAATAAAAGAGTTGTACTCCCACACACTCTTTCGAGCGGACATGACATGATGTGTATACAAGAATTCGACATGCCAAGAAATATTAAATTCATCTTCAACTCTCAACAATATAAGGTAAGCATTAAAGATGAGTGTTGTGTACACTGAGTCTTCCCAACCCAGCCACAATCCTCCAGAAAGCACCAGAGAATCAACCCCTAACGACGATGTATACCCCTGATGATATAATTTTTGAGATACAAATTGCACCTCAGATTTGGTTTCCATGAGGAACACAATGTTGGGTTTTGCAGCTCGGAGAGCATTTTCAAGTGCTCAAACTTTGAGGGTGTTCCTGAGCCCCGGACAGTTCCAACGGAAAGGTTTCATAATTTCACTTAGGGTTGTTTTGGGATAACCACCAAAACCCTAGTCGAGTCTAATATATCCATATCAACGTATGTAGATCCAGAATCTAATAACACAATTGAAGACGTAAAATCAAACGTCATACTTGGCGACAGCGGTTGCTATCCCATTGTCACCCCTAAGGCTGCGGACATGCAACTCTTCATATTGTTGACGTAATATTCTGTATGGTTGTGACTTACTATTGAAAGGGTTATGGCGCCAGGTTACCATCATATCTTCTTTTAGTTTTTGGGATACTAGTTGGATCCCAGGCTATTCTACCCAATCTATTGGACATCTCCAATCTACATCCACACAACATAGGTTTGTGTCAAACTTTTTAGATCAGCGACAGAGACGGTTGCACAACAAGTTAGCAGCGCATCTTCGTGGGCCGATGGTTCAGGCAATCTGAAGGTTATATCTGTCATGGTTTGCTTACCCCGAAAAAGGTATTGGGCACCTATGGCTCATGGTAAGTTCATTGTAGGTTCTGCTTATCAGCTTCTGGCAACGGAAGCGAGGAATCACCTTACTATTCCACTTATTCCAATGATTGTTTGGCATTATATGAGGAAGTTGCAGCTCCCTCATAAGCTTTTGTTTTTCCTCTGGCAATGTCTTTGGAAACGCCTTCCTACTAGGGTAGCTTCGCATCGTAGAAATCTTACCAATGTTGTATTATGCCCTTTATGTCATCAGTATGATGAGTCGGCCTCACATTTGTTCTTGCAATGTGAGGCGGTACGACATTTTTGGTTTTGGGGCCAACTTGGCTTGCGATTGGATGCTCAACAATGCTTTTTCTCATATTGGCTCATGAATTGGCTTCTTAAACCTTTGCATTCTTAGGTTATTCTTTCCCAAACCTTTGGTATCATGGCATACACCCTTTAGTGCATTTGGCTAGCACACAATCATCTTCTAATGTGTCGCAATTCCCGTTTTTGCTCTCTCAATATCATTGGCCATATTCGTAGTGTGTGGCAATCTCGTTGCTTGACTTTTACATCTTTAAAGGCTTATATACTTCCCTGTCACCGAGCAAGGGCATGCCTAGTCACGAAATAGGACCCCCGTATGTTGCCAGGTCTGGTTGTTAGGCCAGTTTCATTTAGATATAGTAAGGTTTGGCAGCCGGATCGATTGTGTGTGCATATCGATATGGAAGCCTTTGATGACACAGGGTCTCGGTGGCCTCGTTTGCACATTCTGTTTGTTGTATTGATAGATCACTTGCTACTATCATTGCTCTCAGTTATACTGCATTCTGGGCTCTGGCTCATGATTTTTTACATATCCGGTTGTTTACTAATGATCTTTCATTGATCGCACAATTGTCAGGGATGATTGATCTCTCTACAACATGTTCCCCGACCGTTTTTTATTTCTTTTACAGGTTGGATTTGTATAGTGCTGCTCCATCCATTTAGGAAGTAAGCAGCTTTTGGTAAAAGCTCGAAGATTACCTTGTTTTGGAGGAGGGTGTTTTATTTCGGTCTCCCTGGACTATATCACTGGATCATGCTATTTTGTGACCTCGAGCAGAGGTCTCATTTTCAGGCCACCATAGGCCTGTATGATGGGCTTGGGAGGTTCCCAGGTTATGGGGTGTGTATAGGTGTCATGTACTTACTGTTGTTAGATTAACTTACTTATGTATGAAGTTGTAATCAGTATTTCCCTGCATTATGATTAATGTACATACTAATGACAGGATTTTTACCCCTTTTCAAAAGAAAAAAAGGAAAGCAGGAGATATTAACATAGTGTGACCGTGTGAGGCCATGAATAGTATATAGCCACAAAATCATGTGGTACGAGAGTCATCCAAAGCCTTTAAGCCATGTGATAAATTGTAAATGCACGCAGTGCGGCAAGTGTTCAATTGAGTAAATTACGAAGGCAATGGTGATGTGACTAGTTTACCGAATTAGTGAGGTTAAATAGTTGTTATCATGTTAACTTATTTTTAAGGTTTTGTCTTTTTGTTGCGATTGATGAATTTATATTGCTTATATATATTCTGCTATGGTCATTTTCTAGTCTTACATTTGGTATTAGTGCTTACAAGGGGAGATCTCTGGGTGTTTGATAATCCGATTGTTAGAGAATTATAATCGGGATTGTGATATTGGAGTATTGACCCGCTGGACAAAGAGTCAACAAAGTAATTTTTGAATCTAATAAAAGTAATCATGTCGACACTGTGGTGGTCACGGTAATCAAGAAATGTTGTTTTTTGCACCAGAAGCTGATTGCTAGAGAGGCCAAAGAAAAAGAGGAAAGATTAAGCCTGAATATGAATGCTGCAAATACTTAAAGTCATGGATCATGATATGTTTGTTAGTATAAAATATGATTATGTGTTTGCTGAGTTGTTTGATTACAAAAATACTTTAGATACTACTGTTATTTCAATGGTGAAAAAAATAAGAAGTGAGAAGTTAATGTACGTTTAAAAGATTGGCTGAGCATAGGAACAACTTGCTTAAGCATTCATAAGTTGTTTGACGTTTGGAAGAATCTGCACAAGATAGCATGCTTGAATTTGAAATTTATTTGGAAATAGGCAAAAAAGATTGTAAAGGTGATGCGTAAACTCCCCATAAAACAACCATAAATTTTTTGAATTCAGCTTAACAATTTATATTAAATCGTTGGTGGTTTCAACATCATTTTGGTCAATTTTTGGAGGTTGATTTTGAAATTGAGCTGTATGTGACCAAAAAAAAAAAGATGGATTTAATATATGTTTTGTTTTTTTATCAGTAAGATTGAACCAATCTCAAATGCTGAAGAGGGGATATCAAGTAAAAAAGTAGGAATGAAAAAAGAAAATCAATATTTTCTTGTGGTGAGGAAAAACAAAGTTTGTTGAAGAACGCTTTCGGCAAGATTGAGTAGAAAAAATATTTTCAGATGACATAAATCTTGAGATTGCTTTAAATCTCTGTAAAAGATAACTTTGACTCCGAAAAAGATTGTATGAAAGCTCCCAAAAAAGACAAGAAAATGGTAGCAAAATTACAGTGGTTCTAGATCATATTGGATTTATCGATGGAAAGTACTTGGAATTTTCAAGTTTTTTAAAAAATGATCGACTACGTTGTCGGTCCGTTATATCCGATACCAACCATATTGTAGAGATTAAAAGTTGTGATTCCTAAGCTAATGACGAGGTAAGAATTGTGAAATTCTTCGTGCCACGTTGCCAAGAATATATTTACGTTGAGAAGTTTGTTGAAGATAATATTGACATGGGAGGAGCTTTTGTGGCAATGTTGCTATCAAGAAAATTGACAAGCGTGGACCTGTTTTTTGATCAGGATGGTCTCACAAAAGCTTTCAGCCAAGTACAGGACACGACCACACTCGAGCGTGAAGATGAAAACTCGTTTTCAAGTTGATATTGAAGAAGCTGTTGGAGTATTTTAATAAAAACTCTAATACTTATTCTAAATTTATTGTTTCGTCTTATGTTCTCCGTAATTAAGCCTTTACCATAAAAGCTATAGAATTATTTGTTTAATACCATCACTTTGTTTGGTACATAATTGTGGTTAAAGTGCCTCATTATGTTTTTTTTTATGATGCACCTTAATACCTCATCATAATGTTTTCAATAAAATCATTTTAATACATTTGATTGGCTTATAATTGAACTTTATAACTTTTGTATCCTCTATTAGATTCTTAAACGGTCATGAGTTATACTTTTAACACACACACACACACACACACACACACATATATATATATATATATATATATATATATATATATATATATTGCTAGCACGTTGCTAGCGTTGTTTGGCCGTCCGCTACATAATGTAGCAGACAATAATTTACCGTCCGCTACATTATGTAGCGGACGTTGCTAGCGCTAGCAACAGATCAGCTCTCATATATATATATATATATATATATATATATATATATATATATATATATATTGCACAGTGGATCTTACTTTACCATATCCATATTAAGCTTAAGATGCCACCATACTCTTCAAGGATCCTATTATTTTCTTGTTATTGCCTTTTTTGGGCCAAGAACACCACCTCCATATAACACTATCTTTTTATTTTTTGTTTTTATGGTAAACCATATCCAGTTATATGAGGTGTTGGAGCGAGGTGTCGTTTGTATTGACACTATGATCTAGTAATATTTATTTTAAAGAATTTGGGCAAAGAAGAGTGCTGTGTGAAGCTTCTGCTTCACTCCGTAGTGTAGAATACGAGTGAAGTAACAGTTTGAACTGGACTGTTGTATCTTGGAGGCGATGCGTCGGTACTTTGCTCCACAGGTGATTATCCGAAGGGGCGCGAATCGTCTTAAAGGGAGCGACCTAGTCCGCTCCTCAACCCAGTATGTATAATTAACATTGGTCAAGGCGGATGCTTTAGACCTTTCATGGATACATCACGGTAAGTATAAAGCGGCGCTCGCACAAGAAATAGAGGTAAATTCATTTTTGATTGGCTAAAAGGATAGACTTAGGTAGCGTTTGGAATCATTTCCAGTTTTAGTTTTATGTTTCCAAAAAAAAAAACAAAAACAAAAACCAGTGTAGTTTTTATTTTTTACAAAAATAAATGGGTGTTTGATTACCGAATTTTTATTTTGAGTTTTTTCTTTGGTGATAGTTTGCAGTGGTGGCGGTGAGGTGTGGCGGTAGTCGGAGGCGGTGGCTGCTGGCGGTTGCCGACGGTGTCCGATGGCGGTGAGCGGTGGCTGTGGAGGTGGGAGGGTGGTGGTCTCAAATTATAAAAACTCAAAACTCTTAAACGAGAGTTTTCAAAAACAGTCTTGTTTTAAAAAAAAAAATTAAAAAACAAAAAATGTGTGTCAAACGAGTTTTTTTCTCCAATTTACAAAACTGGAGAAAAAGTTGAAAACGAAAACGTTTTCTAACAGAGCATTAACTGTTTATATCTTGTTTTCAATTATAGCCTAATTTAGTGCTCGCTAATGGCTTTTAGCTCTTATTTTATGTTGGTGTAGTTCCAACATTTTTAAGACGATTCTTATCCCGTAATAAGAATGTACGATTATCTTGAACATTTTAAGGTGAATTTAGTCCTCTAATTTCATCTTAATTTTTTGCAAGTTTAACGACGCAAGTACGAGGAAATGGAATGCCATTTTCGTGTGGTGGTACGTGGTTGAAGTTGTATCCAAAGCGAAACGCAACAAAGTTCATCAAGTGGATAATGCTGGTACAAGCTTTTTGGTTTTGTAAAATTAATACACCATGGGGTATGCATATTCTTTTTTATAATTGTGTCAGGGTAGCATGGTCCTGCGAGTTCAGAACACATGCTAAAAAGGAAAAAGGCCATGAAGATAATGAAACAAATTTCCAAACAGCGGGGGCAGCATTTCACACTTTTTCTCTTTAGAAGTGCGTGTTTAAAAGATGAATGCAGATTTGCCAACTCTTCAACCGGAAAATAAAAATTTAAAAATTCTTAAAGTAAGATAGAAAGAGGTTGGTTTATATTTGTGCGTTTCTTATTAGGGTCTATTTGGTAACACTGTCAATTTTCAGTTTTTTTTTCTAAAAAAAAAAGAAGAGTTCTGATTTTTTTTTTTTTACCAGTTTAAAAAACTGGTGGCTGTTTGATAGAGTTAATTTTTTCAAAAACCAGAAAAGAGCAAGCGTTTGACAGGACAACTCTTTGGATTTTTGTTTTTTAATATACATTTTTACATAATTAAACATTATTAAAGGTAATTAAGCAACTATATTACAATGCCGTACAAATTATTAAACAGAATTTTATCAAATTACGATGAATAACAACCAACATTATTTAACATAATTAAACCAACATTAGCTCATTTTAATCCTAAACAAGTGTAGATTGACCACCGGCACCGCTGGCACACTGTCGGCACCCAGATCGGGCCACAGTTGTCCGCCGTCAGCGGACATCACAACCGGCGATACAAACCCACGGCAATTACATGAGAAACAGGACGACCCAGTCCCGCAAGTGAACCACCCAAACCCGCCGTCAGTCATCCACGCCACCGCACCTCAAACTGAAAGTGACGACAGCCAAGCCGTCGGGCCTCTCTTCGCCGTCACAGCAACACAACTGCATCGCCTCTCTTCGTCGCGACGACAGCCCAGCCCCAGCCCCTCTCTTCACCGTCACGACAGCCCAACACCGCCAATCGTCGAACCGCCACTAATCACGTCCACCAATAGTCACCTCGACCAGCCGTCGTCTCTCAATCGCTTGCCAAATTCGGATTAGGTTTTTAATTTAGGGCTTTCGGACGGAGGGGGAGAGAGAGAGAGAAGAAATAGAAGGATGAAAGAAACCTATTATGTGGGTTTTATACCCAGCTCAAAAAAATGGCATTTTTGTTGCTAGTGAGCCTCGAATGGGCAACCTCATTAATGTGCCAACAGCCTCCGCGTGAAAAGAGAAGAAGAAAAGAGCTTTGAGCTCTTTTTAAAAATGGGCTCAATTTTTAATCTCTTGGGCCCTTTTTAAAAATGGAAACCCAACCAAACACTCCACTTTTGTTGAACTTTTGCCAAATTTGAAAAGTGGGCCAAAAAAGAGCAAAAAAAAACCTATGTCAAACGCCCCTTAATTTCTCCTCTATGATGTTATGACAATAACTTGGAGGTTCATGTTAAGTAGTGCTGAAAATAGTGCGGGGGTGAATAATATCCTATCCATACTGTGAATGTGCTTTTAAGGCTTATATTATAGTTAATCAAATATTGACCTTAAAACTGGAATGTAGCATTCATAAGTGATTGTTTATTAACCCCAAGGGGTGGTGAATATGGCAAAGGGTCTCGAGGTGTGACCTTGAGGTCTCGAATTCGAATCCCCATACCGACAGGCCATATACAATTGCAGTTCTCACCTTCCAAAAAAAAAAAAAAGGTGATTGTTTATTGGCATAAGATAACTTGTATGGTCTTTAACACGTAAACTTAGTGTGTAATTTGGAAGAGCTCTAAGCTCGTAGCTCTTACGGCTCGGACTTCTTTCAAGGAAGTCCTTCGCCTCATGAATCAGCAGTCGATCCGATTAAGGATTCATTTGGTAACACCAATGCCGCGACGGTGGCTCCATACGGGGAACAAAAGATTATTAAGATGCTGAGATGCTTGCTAGAGAGTGAAGATCAACATATATCCTCAAATGACCCCTTTATTTTGACACGCCCTTAAGACAGTCTTTGGTGGTAGCAAAATAACAAGTGGTCAAAAGAAAAACAAATTAATTAAAGATGACTTCCCAATGTGTATGTTTTATTTTTGGACCCATTGTACTAGGGCATATTTCTTGATGTGTGGCTGATTATGACCGAGTGCTCTTGCCCCATAATGCTATGTCATATTTCTCGTATGCATAGCAATAAATTAATTTCAGCAGTTTTATGTGGTGATTTTGTAGCATTAATGGTCACCTGCAAATTTCAGGAGCTGCATATATATATGGTGCTTAATCTCCTTTATAATTATCATCAAGAAACTTGTTATGTGGTTTTTTTATAATGCATGTCCACTGTGGTTTCTTAAGTAGTACAATCAGATGGTGTAAATTTTCTCATCATGCTGCAAAGGCTCTAGGAATCCTAAAGTCCTGTCTAATCCATCTATTTTTGGGTCATGTATTTGTGTAATTTTACTTAGAAGCTCATGAACAGCATGGTTACCTTGGGTATTTTTACTGCTACGTTATACAAGATTATGTCATGATACCAGGGCTTTAATCATGTTCCATGAGACTTGATATTAGTTGTGAATAAAATTGTGATTAGACATCGTTATTCATGTCTTATGGTATATGTGACAGCTATTTTTGTCATTGGAGTTATATGTTTCTTTGTAATCTCTTGCAAGCTGACAAAAAGTTGAAATATTGTTGCTTGAAGTTATCGGTGAAGCTATGATTTCCATTTGGTACCTGAATTAGGTATCTTGTCTAAAACCATAGTGAAACATGAAGGGAAAAAAAAGAAAGAAGAGAAAGATAGAAAGACTATAAATATATGTATGCTTGACGCAGTAGCATGGGAGTTGCTCCTTTTTAAGGACCTCAGGCTTAACGAGAATAGATAAAAAAGAAAAAAGGCTGTTCTTATAATAAATAAATGTGGTGACTTGAAGTTGTTTGCTTTGATATACATATAGAAAATTGTTGGAGCACTTGCCTCTACAGAGTTGATATAATCTTCACAAGTCAGCACTATTTTGATAAGATGATAGTCTCTTCTTATTGATGCCCAGTAACCCATCCATTAGATACGATGGCACGTACACTCGTATAGAAAATATTATTTCCCACTGCTTGCAGGATATATAGTAAGCTACAACATTCCATGATCTTATAAGGGTGATTTTGCAAGAATGTTTGTGCTATCTGGCTAGACTTGCGAATGAGTGATACAGCTTTGTGCAGCGTACTATCTTATTTCATACGAAATCTCTCCAGATTAGTTGAGTTATGTGCTACCAGTGGTGCATCCTTTATAATCTTGTCATGATATAGCCTTCTTTCGTGACAATATCACGTGGAAACATGATTTGAAAAGGGAAAAAGAAAAATAGAAGGAACATTTGAAGCTTCCTAACTTTTCTTGGATCTAACCGTTTGGATCTGCATGCCATGGCAGAATTGAATTCTTTCTCGCTAGGGCAGGTTTATTTGATCCTGGTTTCAAAGCTTGAGATACTTGGATCTATCCGTTGTTTTTTAGATTGGACATCCAAGTGTCAACGTGATTTTCAGCTTTCAATGATCATCGCCTGTAAAATGAAATAGTAGTTCCTAGTAGTAGGCTGCTGCTCACTTGTTTGTGATTCGTAATAGCAAGGCTGCTGACTACTAAAGGAGATAAAGACAAAGGCTGAGGGATTGTTCCCATATGCAATGCACTATTTGGTTGCCTTGACATATGTCTCAGATTGAAAATACGACGGTATTAACACGGGACAAAATTTAAAGTGGTGCCTCGATGAATTGTTGGTCCTCTTGATGGAAGTGTATATTCGAGGTAAGGCAAGAGTTGCCTTGACAATGGAAAAAACAGGTTGGCTGTTAGATCATTTTGGTGCGAAAAAATATCTATGTACCACCTGTTAATCAAACTTTTGTTGAAAATTACGTGAAAAATTATGAATCTCTAGTTAGAGGCAAAGGTCTGGTGTATATCGAGGGGGATGAGACTTAAGCCCAATTTGTATAAGTCACCTATAAAGATACAACATCTTAAGGACTGGAGATCCTAAAAACTAGGTAGGAGACCAACGAATTATAGAGTGACTTGTTATTATACATGTATTATTCATGTCTTATGACATCATATCCCTCCCTATGGTGCAAGTACATGTTTCTCGTAACGATATTGAAGGTTGAGATTCTTTATAATCTCGTAATGAGTTCTATAG
Organism: Escallonia rubra; assembly: GCA_033065855.1. NCBI lineage: Eukaryota > Viridiplantae > Streptophyta > Magnoliopsida > Escalloniales > Escalloniaceae > Escallonia > Escallonia rubra. The sequence continues at coordinate 220,117 of JAVXUO010000870.1, forward strand.
CTCATAGTACGGGTGTGACGTATTAGTTACGGGAGCATCCTTGATTGACTCACCTATACGAGTGAGGAAGTGGAGCCGCTTCATATGAGAATTGGGATGATTCTCTAGAGCACTTGTGAAAACTGGGATGAAGCACAAGGCTATAATGTGATGGCTTGATAAGCTTGGTTTAGAACACCTGGAGTATCATGTGGGTGATGCGATTCCATGTGCCCTCGAGTAGTCATCGTTTCAAAGCTGAGCCACTTTGACTCTAGTACAGGAATTGCTGAAAAGCTAAGTGAAGGTTTCAAGGCAGAGTCACTTTCATGATGCATGATATTCTATCTTTACCCAAATAAACTTATGTATATTTTTATTAAAATAAATGGGGGATTGTTGGAGTATTTTAATAAAAACTCTAATACTTACTCTAAATTTATTGTTTGGTCTTATGTCCTCCGTAATTAAGCCTTTACCATAAAAGCTATAGAATTATTTGTTTAATACCATCACTTTGTTTGGTCCATAATTGGGGTTAAAGTGCCTCATTATGTTTTTTATGATGGACCTTAATACCTCATCATAATGTTTTCAATAAAATCATTTCAATACATTTGATTGGCTTATAATTGACATTTATAACTTTTGTAACCTACATTAGATTCTTAAACGGTCATGAGTTACACTTTTAACACAACTATATGTATATTGCATAGTGGATGGTTTTTTGTGTGGTGGGTGGAAATCTTACTTTACCATATCCATATTAAGCTTAAGATGTCACCATAATCTTCAAGGATCCTATTATTTTCTTGTTATCGCCTTTTTTGGGTCAAGAACACCACCTCCGTATAACACTATCTTTTTTTATGGTAAACCATATCCAGTTTTATGAGGTGTTGAAGCGAGGTGTCTTTTGTATTGACATTATGATCTAGTAATATTTATTTTAAAGAATTTGGGAAAAGTAGAGTGTTGTGTGAAGCTTCTGCTTCACTCCGTAGTGCAGAATACGAGTGAAGTAACAGTTTGAACTGGGTTGTTGTATCCTGGAGGCGACGCGTCAATACCTTGCTGCACCGGTAATTATCCAAGGGGGCGCAAATTGTCTTAAAGAGAGCGACATAGTCCGCGCCTCAACCCAGTATGTATAACATTTTAAGGTGGTCAAGGCTGATGCTTTAAACCTTTCATGGATACATCATTCGGTCAGTAAAAAGCGACGCTCGCACAAGAAAGAGAGGTAATTGGCTAAAAGAATAGACTTAATTGTTTATATCTTCTTCTCAATTATAGCCTAATTTTGTGCTCGCTAATGGCTTTTAGTTCTTATTTTATTTTGGCGTGGTTCCAACAGAAGCTGTGGACAGAGGTGGAAGGGGGGACCAAAATGTTATAAAAAAAAATTTAACGTCTAACATAAAAAATTCGCATCACGATTGATCGAATACATTAAATACAAAATAGATTGCTCAATTTGACTAATAATCATATAATTTAACTATTTATAGTGATTTATTTAACTTGTAAAGTTAGTCAACAACAAACTAGAAACTTTACTCTTATTGTATATATGTATTATTAGTGCGATATCAATTGTATGATGACAATAGTCACGTATAAGTTAACATACTATAAGAATTTAAATTAAAAAAGGAACTAACCTTAATATATTAGTGTTTACTTTAAAATCTAAAGATAAGTTTGGAAGAATGAAGATGGACAAGGGAACGAGAAACAATGGCTGGTGGCACAAAAAGTAAAAAAACATTACAAAATTAAATCTAATACATTGAATAATTAAAATGGTAGCATATTAGTAAATATTGTAAACATAACTACCTATTATTTAATACAACTAAAAACAATTCTCAAACTTTAAGGCTGGGGTAGGGTGGGGGGGTGCCATGGCCCCCCCTGGTAATGCTTGGACTCCGCCCCTGACTGTGGAAAACATCGAACGTAGCTCTAGAGGTTATTCTACGTGTAGGCATTGGACATGGGGCTCTTGACGAGCTTGGGTTAAGGGAGGCCATGTTGGCATTAAACCAAGCATGATGGATTGTAATTACATAGTAATTTTGATTATGTGCCGTTGCACAGGGGAATGCTATATAATAACTAGTTTTGATCCTGTGAGTTGCATACGGGAACAATTATAATCAATAAATTACGTAAATAAAATAATAAAAGCACGATACTAAAGTTTTTGACAAAGAATGGAACAAAAAGTAATAGAATCCATATAATGGTCACCTAAAATAAACATCTAAGATTAAAACTAACGGAAAAACTAATTGAAAGTGATGAAACAATGGTGAAAAATCTCTCAGTACAATTCAAAAAAATCTAACAATGAAAAAATGACAAATTAATTGAAGAACGATAAACATCGCAATCAAATCTATCAACAAAAAACATCGGCACAATAGAGGAATATAAACGTGGAGAAAGTCATTTGAGTCACAAAATGAGCGTTGACATCCCAAGAGAACAATATATGACGGCTAGATGAAATAAAATAAAATAAAAGCAATAAAAGTGATTTGAGAGAGAGAGAGAGACTCACTAAAGAGATAATTGTCAAATTTTAAGTTTTATAATATTTTGACAATTATATGAATGGAAGCCATGGTCAACAAGTTATCATATTGTGAGAGATATTTTTAAAACTTAAGTAGGAATCGTAGGTTTATATTTTTTGAAAATCTGTTTTAAAAGGTGATTTTCTCAAATTAAGAGAGGAGAAGATCAACTTAGTATTTTATTCTGAGAGAAAATTTTGGAATTTTAAATATGATCATTGGGTTTAAAATTTTTGAAATCCATTTTGAAGTTACATTATCATAACAAAATTTTAAAAAAGGAAAGGGATATATAAGTAAACATATAAAGGAACATTTAAAAAATGACATAATTACTTATGTTTAAATATTTTTCTCAATAAGATTAGATATTTCACATATGAAGATAACAATAGTTAAAATTTAAGTTGTTGTACTATAGATTGTCTCAAAGAAAAGACATTCAAGGTTAGAATTTAAAAAGTTATAAAATAAAAGTCCACGTGATAAGCTGAGAGAGTGTCCACATAAGAAGTGATGTGCCAACTTTTTCTCACCTTCGGCTTTCACACACACACACACACATATAATTAGATTACCAAAATACTCAGTGAGAAATGCATATATGTAAGATTCAAGCCGTAAAAAGACGAAATAGTAGTTTTTTAAAAATGAGAAGTGAAACTTCAGATCACCGTATGAGTTTGGGAGGGTGAAACATTAATCGCGGCAAAGTTACTAAGATTTTTGAAGAAAATGAAACATCAAAAAGGAAATTGGAATGAAATAAAATGAGACATTAGGACAATGGAAAACTGCTAGGTTTAGGTGTTTTTTTTTTTAGTGTCATAGGGAATATATATTTGAAACAGAAACACTGAAATCGAGGAGAAAAGGGGAAAACTGATAGAGGTAGAGAAACTTCAAGAATTCTTTTGGGTTAAAAAAAAGTAGAGGTGTAACTTGGGCGGGCTGGACGGGCCCAAGAGTTAGACCATAAACAGCTCGCTCTCCAAAAGTCGTGCCCATGTCCAGCCCAGCCCATCTACGGGCTAAATAATATGTGTCTACGCCAAGCCCATCAAAATTTTGGTGGACACGGGCTGGACGCGGGCTGTCCACGGGTTATCCATGGTTACGAATTACTTAAAAAAACGATTTCAAAATATATTATTGACCATCCAATTCTACAATTTAGTCATGATAATGAAAAAAAAATATTAAAATCTCAAAATGAACGTAAATATGAGCATGAAAAGAAATATTTGGAACAAAATGAGAAAAAAAAAGACAAGAGTTTTTAGTCCTATAATTAAAAAAAAGTAGGAAAAGTAAAGTATTTAAATATCTCTAAATATGAATGAAATATGAGCATGCATTTGGCTTTAAGGCTTTGACTTTGTCAAAGAGGGGCTGAGAGTTCAAAAAGTACGTAACATAACTTGTATTGTATTAGGTTAAGAGTTTGACGATCGAGATTGGATAGACTTATGTGATCCGCGGTTTTTAATGACTAAAGGAAAGAAGATAAATATATTGTAAAATATATATATATGTGTGTGTGTGTGTGTGTGTGTGTGTTTTATATTATATAATAGTTAGATGGGCTAATTTTTTCATGGGCTTGGCGGGCTCGTAGAAACCTTTACCCATGTCTAGCCCATATTTTTGGCGGGCTCAAAATTTTGAACCCACGTCCACCATGGTCACTACAAGAGTAAGTCCATACCCATATTTTTATGGGCTGGCACAGGTTGTCCACGGTTTGCCTGGCCCAAGTTGCACCCCTAAAAAAAAGGATAGAAATGCATACTCATAAAATCAAATGAACAAGCGGGTGGAGTTAGAGAAATCACGTGGTTACCTAGTCATGGATGTGTTCCAGGAAGTTTGCTAAAAAAAGAAGCCAGTAGAAGGGAACTATCGGTCTTCTCCGAGGGTTCTACGTAATGGTAAATGAAAGGAAAGTCAGCCATTATCATGAGTGTAGCGAACGGGTTCAGAAAATATCCATATATCCCAAAAAAAGGTCTAAAAATTTTAGGAGTCGTTATCTTATTTATTAAACAATGAAAAATTAAAAAAAAAATCTTAAAAATGACTGTAAAGACTAACTATTCTATCAAAAGAGAAAAATAGATTTAAGGACAGAGTTATATGACAAGAATGTGTTAGGCACCCACCATAACGTTTCGGTCTCTACTTCATTTCTATTGAACTTTAGCCTTTTAAAATAAATCTAAATCTAATTCTATGTTATTGGTTTGAAATCGACCACTAGGGCAAATGTCCTATATATTCGGTCGGACAAACCGGAATCAGAACCATCATAGTTTGACTCGGACACTTTGGAAGGCAGGGGCGAATCCAGGAAGTCTAATCGGGAGGGACCAAAAGGTGATTAAAAAAAAATTGATGGCTAGCACATAAAACTTTGGAATGTTCAAGTTCACATAAAATATGATTTATTTAATGTACAATTTTACCATTCATAGTGATTTATATAACTTGATAAAGTTAGTCAACAACAAAGTACTAATTTTGGATGAAAGAAGCATACTATAAGAATTTAAAGTAAAAAGAAGAAATTTAACCTTAATCTATTCGTTTTTGTTTGTAATATGAAGATTTGTAATTAAGAATTTAAAAAAATGAAGATGGAGCAAAGAAAAAAGAAAGATAAAGATTATGGCAGCTGATGGCAAAAAAAATTAAAGCACAACAAAAAAGAAGCACTGAGACATTAATATTACAATATAGTTATATTTCCGTAAATATATCAAATATAATTTTCCACTGTTTAAAAAAGTAAAAGAGATTTCCAAAATTTGGGGGGTGGCCGTGCCCAACCCCCCATCTCCCCCCGGGTCATGCATGAGGTCCGCTGAGGCGACCTACATTTTGGTCTTACTCGAGCTAAGAAATCAAATAAAAAACTCATTTTGATAGTTTTGTGTAATGAAAATGTGATTGCATGGAAGGGATACTACTGTATTATACCAGCCTAGAAAGCAGTAAATGTACCTCCCGGGTGAGCTAGCCTAGAAGACTCGGGAACGCTTTGTGAAGGATCCACGATGCAAGTAACTTGAGAGTATATCAAAATGGAATAAAAGGCTAATTTCTATTGAGAGATGATCTGTCACTTCTATGATTGAAATGGTAAAAAAGCTATAAGGAAAAAAGTTGATCCATGAAAATATAGCCCTAAGACCCTATTTATAGAGGTCTAGGACGCCAGAAATGATAGAAAAATGACCATCTCAATACATGATTAGGAGATAGAGTAGAAAATTTGACAAAAATTGCAAGGTGAGAAAAGTCAATTAACGGGCCAATTGGTCAAAAACTGGCCAATTCATAATTTTTTATTACTTTTTTGAATTTCGGGACATTATCTATCCCTAATTCAGTATCTTATTTAATCAGATGGGATGTACCAGATTCAAAAATTATCTCTGTATTTCGTGTAAACTACAAATTATTCATTTCGGACGAATCACAAAATAATCTGACAATGTTTAAGTAAATCACTCTTGACACATGGACTGGACCCTAATTGACTAGATGAACCCAATTACTAACTCGACTAGACAATTGAACTGGACTGGACTGCTATTACTAGATTGGACTAAATTAGTTAAGTTTTAAAATATAATTAGGCATATAGCCTTAATAATAAACCTTAATTAAAAATAAAGCTTAATAATTGTTTAAAAAATTAAAAGACGACAAAAATGGGGTGTTTAATTGAGACAGGAGAAAATCCAACAATTCAATTACAGCTGGTTAATGTTTAAAGGTGTGAATTAAGGATCGAGTCAATTTGAATATCAATTCCTCATGAAAGCCTTTAGGCTCCGATTGGCAGATGTATTGTGATGCCCCGAAAATATTGAAAATTAATATAATCGCGAGTATAATTAATTAATGGGGGATTATTGTATTAAGTAGCATTATGTTTGTGATAATTAAGTGTTATGGAGCTAAATAAGGGGTTAGTGTGGCCTTGGGGGTTAAAATGTAATTTTGGAAAGTTAAGGGGCAAAAATGTAATTTTGGAAAATATGGTGAACGGGATGCATATTTTTATTTAGTAGCCTCGTTTCAATTTTAATGAGGTGTTAGAGGGCTAAATGAGGGGTTATGGTGATTTTGGGGTCAAATTGTAATTTCCCAAAGTCGAGGGGTCATAATGCAATTTTAGAAACTTAAGGGGCCAAAGTGCAAATTTTGAAAGTTTTCAAAATGTGTCACAATTTGGGAAAATCAGACCATGCACGGTGGCCACCTCCTGGTTGCATTAAGCTGACTCAGGGTTGGAAATCATAGAATATTTGGGATAAGATTTAATGGGGTTAAATATAAAAGGGAAACTTTGGGGTAGACAATAAAAATAAGAGAAACTCAAGAGCACGGGTGAAGAACACAAGCAGAACAGTAGGAAGAGGAAAAAAATGGGGGCAAGGGGGGTGGGGGGGGGGGGAAGAGAATAAAGGAAGAAAGAAGAGAGGAAAGGGAGAAAGAAAGAATCTTGAATTTGTCTGGGTATGACTTTGAACATTAACTCGTGAAATTGTGGAAGAATTGGTTGAAGAACATGTGACACACACAGACACTGTGTGTGTGTGTGTTTCAGTTTTATATATATATATATTCGGGAATGGAAAATTAAAGTGGAATCTTGATATAAATTATGTGATATGAGAATCTAAACCATAACCAAGAAGAAAAACTAATTAGGGCTTCGCATTTGGGGTGTGTTATAGCGTGTTTTAGTGTGTGTTCTTCAGGTGGGATATGGCTATGGATTATAGGGTGTAATTGTGTAAATTAAGTAGGTTTAGATTGTTAATGTGTAGTTCGTGAAGTAACCCAGTGATTAGAATGTGAAACAAATGAGAAATTCATGCGTGATTGGGAGAAGAATGTGCCCAGGTGTGTGACGGGCTGAAGGAGGAAGAAGACATGTGTGTGTACTGTGTAGCCAATGTGTGTTAGTCTGTGTGATGATCTGAATAGTAACTTGTAATTGTCACTAAAGCTGAAACTTTACTAAACAATCCTAATTCGAATTTTTAAAAATAGTTAGGTTCATATTTAGCCAAAGTGAAAAAAAGAGGCCCTAGTTATTGTGGAAAAAAATCGGATTTTTCGAGGTCGGGAAGGGGATTAACCGGTGTGGGGATTTTGAAACTTTACGGTGAAATTTAAAATATCAAACTAGTGCAGTTTTGCGTGAAAATTTTATGAGGACCTTAGGCTGCTGAGAAGTTCCATTTCCCAAAATTTCGGGTTGTTCCAAAGTCAATAGCTATTTTTGGCCAAACAGGCTTTTAAGCGCTCGGTCCGGACATTGGTTTGGGACTTTTGGGCGAAAATTTTCAAATATTATTTTTAGCTCAAAAATGACTTCAGCATGCTTAAAATAGTGTTTTAAAGTGGTTTTGAGATTTTTTCTGGTGCCGAGATCCCCTAGGGGGTATTTTTGGTAATTTGCCGCCCAGATGGGGGCATTTTGGTAATTTTTCTATAAAAATTTTTGAAGGACTTTTTTAGTTTGGGAAGGAGTGTAAGACACCTTAAAAGTTATTTAAAAGTAGTTTTGAGATGTTTGTTGGAGCGATGGCCGTTAGGGGGTGTTTTGATAATTTTTTCCTTTGAAATTTTCTGACGGACTATTTGGGCTATAAATGATGTAGTTCATCTAAAAAATAGTTTCAAAGCAGTTTTGGGGTGTTGGTGGTGTAGCGGCCATCAGGGGATATTTTGGTAATTTGCCACGTTGACGCTAAATTTTTGGAAACGCACGTTATTAGGCGTCCAGAATGGTAGGAAGTGAGGAATCGTGTCAATACATCGAAAATGAGATGGGTGTTATCGCTAATGTGTCGATAAGGCTAGGTTAAGTAGGTTAAGGATCCAGTTATTAGACCAGATTAACGAGCTGTCGTAAGACGCTATGAACAGTTAAATGGGAAGGGGTAGAATAAGGAGTGCGTATATGTTCAATGATGACTAATGAGCAAGGTATGATTTGACTAGGTGATGTCGCTCATTGCGATCAGAGGTTACGAGTTACTTCGGCTATAAGCCAATGAGGTAAGGACAATGCGGTTCTGATATGCTAATTAATTGTTTCAGTTATCATGACATGTTGATGACGTTTATTTTAAGCTCTTATGGTTTTGATTTGACACCGGTAGTTATTGTGCCAGGTATTCATTTATTGACTTATGCTGTTGAGAACTTAAGGTAGAATAAATTCCCTTAGTCCGCCCCGTCCCCTTAGTATGCTATGGTTCGATTCGATTAACATACCTAACGTTGGTGATGATATTGTGAATAGATTGTTGTGTGGTTGTTGTGAGACTTCGGTGATTATTGATAGCTTATATCTCTCATGTTTGAGAACACCCTTAAGGACTTGTGACGTACTTCTCCTGAGTTCGCCCTGTCGTTGATGATGATGTTGTTGAGGTCGTTGCGTGTTGTTGTGAAATGTCAGCACTTATTGGTGGTCAACATTTCTCTTATGTAAATACATTGTTGAGGGCTTAAGGTAATCTTCTCCCAAGTCTGCCATGTTGATGATGTTACGTTGAACTCTTGTTGTTAGGCCGAAACACCGGTTAATCTTCTAATCCCGTATTCCTTGTTGAGCTGTGTTGTTGAGGACATAAGGTGGAATAAATTTTTCCTTAGTCTGCCCCGTTGAAGAAGTCCTGCTGTTTGGCTGTAAGGTGGTTAGGGAAAGTACTCTAGATGAGTTCCCTGCTTGTTGACAGTGTCTCTTCTATATACTTGAGACTGAGATGAATATCCTGCAAAATGGGACATCAATATGAGGAGGATGGCCTATGAATTATGCTCACTGGCCAAAGATGATGGATGTCGCTCGAGCAGAGTCTGTCGTGTCTGGTCGAGTCCAGCCTGTCGTGTCCACATTGCATTGCATTTGATTTTATTTTGATGTTGATGATTTTAATGATTTGTATTTCAATGATATTTATCTTTACGACCTTGCATTTCGGGTCCACTTGCATAGTCGGTCGGTCAGTCAGACAATCCAGTCCATGAGGAGGTGGCAGTAATGATGTTCTGTTGGGCCTTAAATCCGCTCAGTCTAACGAAAGAACATATCATTTGACAATCATGTTGATGCCGTAAATTTATTATAACTCTTTATTCATTGCTATCGTTAAGATGATTATTATTCATTCGAGTTTCTCGAATCATTTGTACACGATACGCCATGTGTTGTCTTTACTTGACGATTTGCGCTCATTCCTTATGTTGTGTTGTGCAGGCCTAAGGTTGATCACGGAGAACCCTTTAGAAAGGGGAAAGGAAACAAGCTAATAAAGTTGAGCAATGGGATCAATCGAGAGAGGCAAGACAAACTAGAAATGGTGAGAATAAGATTAAGCTGCGAGATAAGTTGATAAGAGTCACATGACTACAATCGTATATTAGGTTATAACCATTCATGTTGTTTAAAAACCTGAAAATCTTCCGCTGCAGTACGATGTATATGTAAAAGAAATTTTTTTGTAACGACGCATTTTGGAGCGTCTATTAATGATGTATGAGTATGAGGATGTAGTTGCTATGTATTCAGCACAGAGTTTTGAATGTGATTATGGCCGATAACTCAGCCCGGTGATGTCACCAGGGTTAAGGGTGTCGCATGTATTCAGAATTGGAATAGGGTATTTTTGAAATTTCAGTATACGTGGGATTAGAATTGACTTGAAACTGAATGGAATGTGTAATTCCGTTGATTTGTTACCACAAAAAATCAATTGAGAATTGAAATTGTTAAAGGAAAAAAAATTAAGAAGTAAACCTGTAAAACGGAAATTTCATGTTTGTCTTAATAAATCATACTCCACAGCACTCCCTAACCCCATACCACACCACCTCGGAGAACTAAAGAAAAAGAAAAGGAAAGAATACACATGATGACACAATACAGTGAAAAAAAATGAAAGTAATCCATAAGGAAACCTGAATTTGCAACTAAAGTTACATATTAGAACTTTAAATTCTATGCTAGTAGTCGACAACAAGACATTTTCTAAAAACAATGTGTTGTGGCTTAACAAAAAGGAGTGGTTATTAAAAGTAGGAAGTGAATAACATGTTATATATCTGCTAGTCAAGAACAAAATACCTAAGGGACTAGGCTTCTAAATTTTAAAGTTAAGATGTTCCTTGCCAGCTCCATAGCTGAAATCTTACGACCTCTTATTTGCCATGGCTTCCTCAGTTAAAATGGAAGGGACATGAATGACTCAACCTTCTTTTCATTTCTAGTGTGCACGTCATGAGGTTTGAGCAACTCAAGCCATTGCAAATCCAACTCCTATAATAACTTCTCAAAAATAAATTTGGCACTTGCAATTGTAGCTTCTGATGCACATATCTTATCAATGGCACTGGCTATTAAAGTAACAGCTGCAGCAAGTGTGTCACTAGTATGACTTCTCTTTGTCGCTGGTTGTAACTTTGTTGAGGTTGTCTTTTGACGATTTGCATGACTTGTGTTAATAAGATCTTCACTTGCATCCTTTATATTGGATTAGATGCCAAGTCATCATAACCTTCAACACCAGTCTTAACTCCTTCTCTTGTTGCTCGATCTTGTCAACATATAGCTAATAAATCTTCCTAATTCTTAATTACCTTTCTTCTATATGGCTTTGCATCGCGATGATCCTATGAAAGTACATAAAGAACTATGTCAGTACAACTAACGCTCCAATTAGTTCAAATATAAAAGAGATCAATATGCTTTTTACCTTGACATAAGCGTCCTAAGCAGCTTCATTATTATCGCCAACCGTATTGGAATAAAAATCCCAGGGAAAGAAACTTTGGGTCAACAACTTGGACACTACCTCGTAATGGTTGTCTCGTGTTTTCAGATAACCAACAATATTCTTTTTTGTAACTTTCACGCTACATTGATCACTTATAACATCAATCACAGCATTGTATGCAGTTGATTTCCATCCATTATTAACTTTGTTTCGGAATATTAAGTTGGTCAACCAAGACAATATTGAGAAGTCAGTTCATTTCCATAGTCCATCTCAAGGTATAATTTTGTCTTCAAATCACCAACATTCCTTCTTTTACTAGAAAGATTAACCTGCGAGGCATTACTGTCGATACTTATATCCATTTAACTACTCAGTTGACCATTGTACTATTACATAATTCAACTTTAGTCACTTAACTTCAATTTGTGTCAAAGTGGCCATTGAACTTTTCAATTGATCTCAATTTGGTTACTCTGCTAATTTTGTCCTGTTAGGTGCCCTCGTGCCAGGCACATGGGGCTTAAATTAGGGGCAAAATTGTTAACACGTAAAGGATCGATTTATTTTCCTACTTTTCTTTTTATTTTCCTCTTCTTCTTCCTTGGATGCCTACTGGCCAACCACCACCAATACCCAGCTAGTAGTAGCCATCACCGTCCAACCATTGCCGCCACCACTAGCCCTAACCCACAAACAGTAACTATTGTTGTCATCAACTACCTCTGTCTCCCTCTCGTTCATTTCAATCCCCCTCCCACTTTTCGTCAATCTCCCTCCCCTTTTCAATGTTCCCTTTCCCCTTTACTCGATGCATGCACCAGCGAACACCACTTTCAATAGCATTTTAAACACCACGCCACCACCCAATCGTTGCCGTAACCCAGTCGTCATCAATCCCATCACCACCATCACGCCTTCATCACTGCCTCCATCAAAAACCTTGTCGAATCTCTAGTGGCTCTGCATGTGCGTGATTTATCACTAATAATGGTGATAAATCATATGAGCTAAGGTTGGGGTGGAAGCTTAAATGCGTCAGGACAATGGTGATGACTGGTGATTGATTATGTGTACGACAGTGTGTGCGCGGGATTGTGTTAGGTGGGGGGCAGGGAGGGAGGTGCCGTGGTTATGTTTGGTAGTTGGTGGTGGAGGTATGGTTGTGCTTGGTGGATGGTGGTGGAGATGTGGATGTGCTTGGTGGTTGGTGGTGTGATTATGCTTGGTGGTTGGTGGTGGTGTTAGGCTTGAAGGGAAATTTGGGGGGAAAAAAAAAAAAAGCAATTAAAATGACAGATTTACCCCCAGATAAAGTTACTTAACAGACTTGGGACTGACGGAGCTTAACAGAGTGACTTGATTAGACAAATTGAAGAATTAAGGGTCATTTTGATACAAATTGAAGTCCAGTGACCAAAGTTGAATTTGTTTAATAGTACAGTGGTCAACCGGGTAATTAACTCTAACCATTTACATGCACCGAAAGCAATAATATTAAACACAAGCATAAGTTGCACCTACTCAATGAAATCAGCATTTTAAGATATAAGATAAATAACACAAGCTACTTACTAGTTCATCTCAAGAACCAAGTGACTGGTTTTTACGTAATAGTGATATGGGGCATAGTAATAAGATATCCATGAGTTTAGTGCAACAATACTTTGGTGCCTTTTTCACCTTGTATACAATAATAACCGACGTTGCCCTCCAAAGTAGTATAATTCCCTTACCAACATCAGATCTTTCCAGTGTCAAATTCACAATGTAAATGAGTAGCCACTGACACGAATCCAAATCTACCTAAGAAAAAGAAATGGTTCTCAAAACTAGCAAGAGAATAACATTTTACATCTTTGCTAGTAAATAAGGAAATAGCTCCTAAAGGAATAACATTTTTCAGATAGGTAATCAGCTAATCGTATCAAACTCCTCATCCACGCTTAGCTTGATATTTAGCAAACATGCCCTTAGCTAAATTCTCTCTATATGCTATCTATTCAGGCGTAAGCCGGACATATCTTATCAATTCCTCATCGCTCGTTTCATCTAGAATTGGAGCAGCCACTAGTTCTACATCAAACCTCAGCCAATAATCTTGCTTCTCGTACAATTTTCTTCTGTCTTATAAAATTTTGCAAGATGCAACAAGCATTGACTATTCAAACTGAAAATATGAAGTGCACATGACTAAGGGACTCAATTGTCCCTCATTAGCTGTGTTTTTACATCAAAAAATGACACATTTTTAAGCATTACCCACCGCTTGTTCAGCAACCCAAATGTTCTTTCAATCACATTCCATCCAGTGGAATGACGAAGAATAAACAATGTCTTTGTAAGTACTTGAATTATTCCCACTTATTAAAATGGTAATGCCTTAAACGATAAACAACTAGAATACCAGGTCCATTTGCATATCCAGCATCAACTAAATAATATCATTCTATATTGTGGTAATTGCGTTTCTTAGACTTATATGAATCCATCCAAAATATCTAGTACTGAAAAACACAAATAAATGGCATACCACGTAGCACGATAAAGAGGCGCACTCGAGTTAGGGCATTTCTTAGTACCATAAAATATGATGCAGATTCATCCCATCCAGGTAGCACATAAACAAATTCATGTCTTTATCACAAGCTCCCTAAGCATTAGTTCCAATTTGTTGCTTCCTTTTTCTATATCTACCTTAACCCTGGTGAGGAATGGCAAGCTTCCATCTAAGGTTCCAAGACAATTTTAAGTAAAAACACAACAACAAAAAAATGTCATCTCGAAATGACTATAAAAAGCAATAAATATTGCATATAATCATATAGGTTGTCTTTCTCACCTAAACCCTCTACATTTTTCATCTTCCACAGCATCTAAACTTGCATCCGGGACTTTGATATAATTGTCAATCAGCATAACAACCTTTATTACCAGTTTATCAAATTGTCTACTACTAGTTTCTCCAGAACGAATGTAATAATCCGTTTATTACCTGAAACTTAGTATTACGAGGAAGAACATGTAAAAATTTTGCTACCGCTTCTTCAACATAAACACACTTGCAATCACGTTGTAGGCACTAAAAATAATTTTTATGACCAGTCAAATATTCAACGCTGCGAAAAATACGGGCCTAGATATTGACTTGGAGTCAAACACATCAATAGGCTCAAATGAAAGCTAAGTCTGAAGAATTAGCTCAAACAAGATTATGTGGTCCGGCCCATGGTCTTGCTATTAGAAAGTTGAATTAATTTTACCAAATGAAATTAAATGGAAATAAATTCATTTAATTAATCAAAGGGAAACAAAAATCCCTTTAATTAAAAGACAAATCGCCAAATCATGGGTTTTTCAAGTTTGATTCCACCATTTTGCCTATAAATAGAGGGCTTCGGGGAGGGAAAAAGGACACATTGAGTCTCTGCAAACAAGCCAACGCTCTGCCAGAACTCTGTCATAAGCATACTATATCCCGAGAATTACGCTTCATTTGAAGAACAATACGCACTATTTTAGTGTCGTTCTTCAATCGAGCATTCTCGACGACGAGGATTAATCGCTCTTTAATCCTAAACATTAAAGGGGGATTTGCCTTCAATCTTGGTGATTTTAAAGTCAAGAATTGCCCTCGAGAAGGAAGTCAAAAGTAGCGGTTCGAGAACAAGCTTCTTAGCCCTTGGATCGTGACTTTGCGGAGATCGAATCAAAGGATCCAGATTTATTTTCAGTATAAATCGTAGAGTGGTGTAACATTTACTTTAAAAATCATTAAATTAAATTTTTGTGCATAATTTCTTGTCTCGCAGATTTAGACACGAAATTTGTGTGTACACACGCAACCCTCCTTTCTTACATAAGATATCACAAACTGGCCAAATAGTTCTAGACGTAAGGGCAAACATGGTTAGCATTCTACTAAGTAGTTATGCACATATATAGAAGAGCAGATATCATTACCAACACAGAAATGGAAACTGAATTATAAAGTATAACTAAAATAAAAATGATGAAATTTCAGACCTCCTAGGCCAATTCACAGGGTATAATTGGGGAAAAAAAAAGTTGAAAACGTACTCCTACAGCCCTAGTTTGTCTCAAGCAAAAAATTACATTAATATGATGCAAAGAGGAGAATGCTTTTAACTGTGGATACATTGACTAATACATCAAGGCCGCCAAATATATGATAGTAGGTCAAACGAAGAGTGAAGGGGCTAGCTTATATATATATATATATATATGAAGCCGGTACAAACACAAAAATCGAACCAAATGATAGAGATAAACACTGACGTGGTTCAGTTGTGGGAGAAAAAAACACTTAGATATTTATGAAATGAGGAAAAAAAAACACAAGAATTCAAAACCGACTAGGCTACAAAAAACTACGCGTTCCGCAACAAATACAGGAAAAACACATGGATAGCCACACAAATACAGAAAATTTAGGTTTGAAAGACAGAGAAATCAAACCTAGAATTTCAGCGTTATTGTCGTCGCGAAAACTGTCATTGTCGCTATGCGAACCCTAGATGTGTCATCGTCGTTGAACCCAAGATCATCGTTCCTGTCGTCGGAAACCTAGATCGTTGTCACTGTCCCCGCCGCCAAAACAGTCAAAAAATAGTAGATCGTAGCCGCCGGCATAAGCACAATAGATTTCCGCTGCAATGGCGAGGATGAATCAAATAGAAGAGAGAAGGAAAAGAGTTTCAAGACTGAATAGAAAGTCGAGTAGAGATTGTCGAGTAGAGAGACAGAAATAATGACAAAATATGACGTGTAATTGTAAGTTTGATGTTGAGCCTTAAGAATTTAACTATATCTGACCTTTTAGTACTTTTTTTATTTCTTAAAATTGGGCATAGATTGTAGTTCTAATTCTAAGTAAGCTGTCTAACTAGCAAAATAACAAATTTTAAGGTCCGATTTTAAAATAAATCTCACTTTGAACGCTGATTCTGTGATCGAATTAGACCGACCATAGCGACAATATACCATTCAACCTTATTGTTGCATGAAGGGGCAAAAAATGGCGCGTTCATCCTTGTGCTAAAATAGTCGCGTAAAGTACCTGTCAACTAACTCCATCAAGTTACTGTCAACGGTATACAAACAGAATCAGACACGACACCCCTCCATGAATGTTAGTTGGTCAGTGTGCTCCATAAGTCCTTATCTACCCCCATCTGCTTATTTGCTCTCTCTCTCCAAACGCTAGAATAGATCATTCCAGCAAAACCCTATAGATTATTCAAACACTACCATGCCTTGCAGCTAGCGTCCGAGGCCTTGCATTCTGCAATATCATCAATGGCTTTCAAGCCACGTTCCACCATGACCATCTTCATCATGCTCACTTTCCTGTTGACTTTGGTGTCAACAGCCACATGTTCTGTACCTTTTGTGGTCTTTCATGGTAACTTTTCTCTACTGACTTTATCTTCTTCATATTCTTGATTGTGTTCCGGTAATTCGTTGGTTACTTTGTGCTCTTCCATGTTCCCAAGCTTTAGTCTTTTTCAGATCATGAATCACCAAGTACTTGGTGTAGTATGCTGTAGGTAGTGCTGAAGTTAGTCTAACTTTGAAATAATTTGATCATCGATATTACTCTACTTTTGGTCATTTCCGTTGGTTCACTTCAAATGCTCAAATCCCAGTCTTACTATACAGCTATCCACTTTTAGCTCTATCCGCAAATTAACTTTTCTGGTAATTTGGTATACTGCAAACGCAATATGTTTCTATTGTGTCACCCATTTGTGTGTTGATTGCGAACTTTTCTTTTTACATTGCTATTACTGGAAGTACTTTGCGGGGACATGTTTCATTTACTGAACTTGGTCTAATTTTGAGGGTTACTCATGAGTTCTGTTTTTCTTTCTCCATTCAGTCTTTTCCAGTGCTTAAATTCCATTTTTGCTGTTTAAGGACTATCCACTGTCCACACTATCTGCTGAAATACTGCATGACGATTCACACACGCGAGCGTGTTAGTGCATTTCTCTGTCTAATGTAATTTCATGACCTCAGCCCTTTCTCCAATACCTTGTAGAAATAACTGTGCATTTTTGTCTTTGAAATTAAAATGGAAATGGAGATGGAAAATACTAATTAGATACGGTGGGGAAAAAGAGAAAGTGAGGCTTTTTTGAGATTGAAGAAGTGTGCCTTTGGATATGTAGTGAATTACAGTATAGTAGGCGAGCTCCATTTGTTATTTGGGTTTTCAATGAAGCTTTTTTGAAGATGTCTTGGTCGCCAACTCCTCCCTGCGGTCTGTGCTTCCTTTTTGAGTGCAATAATTTGTTTTTGGCATACAAGACTTAATCTCTATTGGATAGATTCCTCACAATGAAACTTAAGGGAAAGTCTGTGATTATTTTCTCAAGTATATTGTTTCCATAAATACTTGAAGCAATTTGAACACTGGAAAAGCCTCGAGTTATAATCATGAGATGTCGACCAAATAAGTTGATAAGGAAATATCTACTAAGCTGAATCGCAAAAGTTCCAGAAATATATTAAGGTGCTAGTTTGGTTCTTATAATGATGGTAGTTTGGTTCCTAAAAGCCTTACATGTTAATATGAACTTTGAGCTGGTTATCGGTGAAGTTTGGTTTCCGAAATTAAATGAGAATCCATTGATGACCTCTAGGAATTACAACCCATAGAAGTTACCCGGTCGATTTGGCCCTTCTTGAGCTATGGTTTCCCTTATATTTGGTGTATTTGTGGCAGGCATTTCCGATAAATGCAGTAGTAAGGGAGTCACACGTTTCACTGAGCTTTTAAGCAACTGGTCGGGTGCTCAAGGATATTGCATGTATGTCCTTCTTATGTTTATTATTTTATGAGACTATCGAGTTGTCATTTTATATTGCTCTTTTTTGCTATTCTCTTTTTTGTTAAAGAGTACACGGGAGCGCTATCCCGAGCACATTTAAATCAGTCTCCAACCCATAAATGGGTGGTGTCGCCCAAAATCTGTTCATTGTGCTTTGAGGCTTAAACCTTCAGAAGCTCAATCATGGTAGTGGAACTTACCTCGTTTCAAAAAGCAATGGCATTGAAAAGATAACTCATTCTTGTACGTGTCATAACTCCTTGTATGTAGTTTGGATTGTGCTTCTCTGGTTTGGGATTCAGATTTTTATTATACCAGAGCTTGCTTCATAGTTGAGTTGTGTCAAATCCTGAACGCACAGTTGATTTCCTTCCTTCAATGATAGAGAAATCGGAGATGGAGCATGGGATTCCTGGTTTATGCCATTTTTGAAACAGGTGACTCTCGTATAAGGACTGTTTTCACTACTTTTGTACAATGATGCATCACATTCTACTAATACAGCATACTTGTTTTGCATTTGCAGACAACCATTGCTTGTGAGAAGGTGGTAAAGACTGCTATCTGTTCTTGCTTTACTGGCCTGGCACTTGAAGTTTGGCCTGTTTTTCTCAGTTTCTACTTTCTTCAACTCCCAGGTGAAGAAAATCAGTGAACTTAGTGAGGGTTACAACATAGTTGGACTTTCACAGGTGAGAAGGATGATTTTTTTCTCCTTCATCATGCGGTTTTTGGTTGCTAGTTGTTTCCCAAGAGGTCAATTTGAAGAGCTTATCTGATTTACTGATTATCAATTCAGTCCGCTAGATGGACATGCAGTCTAGTAAAAACTTAATTACTTACACTTCCTGGATTTGAATCTGCCTGAGTTCACAGATAGTTGCCACTACATTCCTCATTAAGTTGCATAGGTGTTGCATATGTTAAGTAATTTTTGTTTGCAAAAATCTGTCCTACTTAGAAATTATAAGTAACAACAAAAAGAATCAGAAATTCAAGTGAAAGAGACAGACAGAAATAATGATTGCTTAGCGAGATAATACAAAAACATGTTGAATATAACGGGGCTTTAAATCCAAAACATTCTTTACCAAAATATGTAAGGGGAAGATCCACTAGGCAAAATACTATGAAGGCGCAAGATGAGGGACAAATTTGGCTTTTATTCTATTGATTTATTTCTTGAGTTGTTCTTGTGGGAGTCTTACTTCAAGAAGAGTTAGCTATGTCAAGAATAATAGCGCACTTGCCAACTCTGTCTTAAGAAGTTATTCGCGGCTGAACTTCAGAGTGCATGGAATGCAAATAAATTACTGCCTAGAAATTTAGTACGTAAAATCCTGTATGTTGCGAGCTTGAGGAGACAATTGATCATTTAATTTGCTTTCTTTTCGGACTTGCATGGGAGATATGGACTCTGCCTTGGTCTTATTTCGAAGTTATACACTTGCTGCAAGTCTGGAAAGGTAGTTGGATAAATGAACATGGGCAAGATTACATAAAGGCCAGAGCTGTTATAAATCCTGGAATGCGTATAAAAGAAAGGTAAAAGGTCATGCGAGTGAGTAGGGCTGCCGGTGATTATGTTGAAGCATGTGCAGAAACATTAAAACTTTCGAAAGATTCAGATGGAAACTGCTGCATTTGTTACAGGTTCAAACGCA
Source organism: Escallonia rubra (assembly GCA_033065855.1). NCBI lineage: Eukaryota > Viridiplantae > Streptophyta > Magnoliopsida > Escalloniales > Escalloniaceae > Escallonia > Escallonia rubra. The sequence continues at coordinate 240,009 of JAVXUO010000870.1, forward strand.
AAAGAAAGAAGTAACTTTGTTAGATGCTTTTAGTGAAGTTCTATAGAGGACTATATCGAGCCGTCTGAACCTTCTCCTTGACATGAATAGCCACTCGGCTTTTCTCTTTGCCTTCGTTAAATCCTTCGAAACTTCTGATAATCTTAGTATCAACTGGTTTTAAAGGCTTTTTGGGACATGTCAGTTTCTCGCTCATGTGTATAACTGAATTCCAGGGGACGCTTTACAAAAAGTTTCCTTTGGCTAATGTTGACTCTCTCCGCGATTTGAAAGCTATCCCTTGCCTTTCAAGTGCAGAAATTGCATTGCACTCGGTAATTTCGTATGGAGGCTTGCATCTATCGTATGACGAGGTGGTGATTTGTTGGTAAATGTTAAAACTTGTGGTATGCCACCAAATGTCTGCTACAATTTAGGACGATAGTACAATCTTTTTTTTGAAATATTTCCAAGACTTAATATGTATAGGCATGCACAATATCCCTACATCCGAAATCAGAATGCAGGAATGTTACAATAAGGTAATGTGGTGTTTTAGGAATCATTTTATATAATTGAGCACTAAAGGCTTGTCGTCCTTTCCCATTTCTCTTTCAAATTGCGTATAATTGGATTGTAATCATGCCATTAATCTCTCTGCCACGTTCAAATTATGAGTGTTGTGACGACGTCAGATACTAAACTCATAGAAGTCTCACTTCTCTTCGTTATGGACGCTGTTCATTTCTTGCTGGTTTGCCTCACTGATTTTCTTGTATTCTGAAGATCTTCCTCTGTTCAATGTTTGACAGGGCAGCCTGGTTGGCCGAGGTGTTGTTGAATTCTGTGATGGAGGGCCTCCTGTAAGAGCTAGCTTGCAAAAAACTACTAATATGGCAATTGTTGATTATCATCCATATACTTGTGTTCAGCTACTCTTCCATGCGTCTTTACTAAATTGGAAACCTCCTTCTAATCAACGTTATCTTGTCTATAACATGCCCGCTTACGAAGAGGCATATCCTGACATACATGGATGTACGCTGCTGCATGATAATCCAAATTTGTTCTTAGGGAGGTGAATAAGCAGCTGGTAGTAGCTAAACCGGAAACAAAGGGCTTTAAATTAAATATGTCAATCTTGTGAGTTTGGCAAGGTAGAGAGTGGGTTTCTTTCGCACGAGAGGATTATGCCTAAGAACATTTGAGTCGATATGTCATTTGGATTTTCTTATCTTATTGGATTTGATTTTGGTGGGTTTCTGGGGATCCTCTGTTTGTAGTTGTTCTTCTTTCTTACTTCACTCTTTCAGTTTCGCCTGTCGAATTGAACCCGTGATAATATTCATGCTTCCAACTGTGGGAGTTCTTTATAACAAGTTTAACTTTGGTTACTTGACAAATAAATGAAGTGACATGCTCAAAAAGAAGAACTAAATGAGGTTCAGCAATAAAGTGACATGCGCAAAAAGGGGAATTGGATAATTCTTGTCATAAACATGTATGGACCATGAGAGAAAATAAATCCTAAGCCTCCCTGATATACATGAATATTAAGGAGGGTTAAAGCAAGGTAGAGATTTATCATCAACCAATCAAAATAGGTACCAAAACATATTTATTCTTTTTTTCCAAGCCATATTCCATTGACAACCAAGTCCTCAAGCGCTACATCTAAGACTAAGCTGATACTTGCTCAGCAAAATGCTTGACATCTTCCCTGATACAACAGTTTACAGTGTCTGAAAAAGTGTTAAGTTTGTCGTAGTGCATTGGTTCCTTCAAGCACCCTTGTGTCCTAACTGCAGATCGTCTGCAAGTGAAATCTGACATAGGGCTCTTTCTTTTTTTCCCTTACTTGGAACAGGTGAAGAATTTCATATCACTGGCAGGTCCTCATGCAGGGGAAGCCTCTATTCCATTTTGTGGAGTAAGTGCTCTTTTTCCATATATTTTGAATCTTTGATTATATTCGTTATAGCCTCTCCAGTTTTTTGTTCCTAAACCTTGGATACATCCTTACAGAATCGATGGTTAGATGCAGTCTGCACCTAATCACCAATGCAGTATATAAGATGCAAACTTTCTGACAGAAGCTAATTTTCCTGAATTCTGGGAGGTAGAGCAAATAGATCATTAACATTTTTACAGACATAGGGGATAAGCACGCTCTCTTTCTTCGAAATGGAAAGTCCGATTGAGCTTGAATCTTGTTGCACTTTACAGGAAAATCTTTTAAAGACTTCAGATTTGTGAAAGTTTTGTGTAGGAGCTTTTACTCTCTTCACAATGAAAAGTACACTTGAATCTTTTTCTGCATTGCTAGATTGATGAGGCGCTTATTTTTCACTTGAGCAGCCAACCCATCAAGTCGGGTGTGATTACGTTAATGTTTATATTTCAGTTGCCAGTTTGAATTTTACTAATGAATCAAATGTTGCTGATGTCTATTTACTTGTAACACGTACAGGTAGATCCAAAAGACTAAGCTGCTTTACTTAGGCCATCCATGAATCCCTTTAGCAAGTCCATTGGAAGTGAGGATATTTGTACCTCCCTTCCAATAGTTTGCTAATCACTTCTACCTTTAATGTGAGATCTCTGTGAAGTGCGAGAAATGCGAAGTAAGTGGTGAAGTTACAACTGTATACAACGGTTGGGAACAAAATTTAGAATGATTGTGCAAGTGGCCCCTTGATTGTTGACAGGATTCTCAAGAAAGCATTTGCAACGTTATTCTATAATTAACTATCCAGGTTTGCAACCAATTAAAAAGGATCTAGCTGACACTGTTAAAAGAACACGGTTTCATGACAGTTACAAACTAGAAAGAGAAAAACATTCAAGCACTGGAAGAACATTTTTGGGTTACAGGCTCAACATGAACCAGATGGACGATGTCATAGTATGATCAGGCAGTAGTTAGCTTTCCACACTATGCGGAGTAAGGGCTGGGGAGAAGTTATGAAATGTGAAGGTAAATGAGTAGTTTCGTTGTAAATGCGTCAAACTGAAAAGTTAAAACCATCAAAGCGTTGTAAGAATACATTTGCATGAACCAAATGAAGGACTTAATATGTCCAGGCAGTTAACCTTCCACACACAGACTAAGGGCTCCGGAAAAGTTATACAATGCGAAGGTTTTAGGTACTTGATGAGATCCAAAATTTCAAAGACATCCAAAATATATATAAATCTGCGAAAAGGTGTGAGGCACATTATTGGAAGCTCTCTGATCCATTGAGCAGAGATATTGTTAGGCAGGTCATTTGCAAGGAGATTGTGAGGAATGAGAGGTTGGGAATGTTAAGCATGATAGATTGTTGGGCCATTCTCCCCTTTCTAAGCACATTTTTCTCTGTCTTAATCATGATATACATTGTTGAGCCTGCTCTTGAAAGGCTTAAGCTTTTAAAGTAGATGATAACCTAAGATGGTATCAAAGCTCACGGTTGCACAAGGTCTTGGGTTCAATTTTTCGCGCTTGCAGTTAGCCCCATGTATATAGTTCTTAGAGCTGTGCACTTGGTGATGGTGCAACTTAATTTGTCTCTGATTTCCGATTTGTTGGTGATTCTTACTCGTTCGATTAGGGGCTTGAACATGAGGAAGAGTGTCGAGGATGATATACATTATTGGACCCATTCTCTACCAGCTTAAGCTTTTAGAGTATATATTAACTTACAGGAAGATCCGGAGAACACCATGTTAAACAATGTTTCAGTTTATTAGGGATCCATGTTCCCTTCTTACAACATATAACATCCTTCTGTGGCGATATTCTGTACACTCAATTAGTTATTGGGGGAAGTTTGAGAAGAACCTTCCGCTAAAACGTACTGGAACTTGGAGTTTTAATAACAACCAGCACTTAAACAAGGATCGGATTAACATGAACGCGCAGTAATCTGCAAGAAGGATACCATCAATAGTTGAATATTGTTGAATGTTTGATGTGCTATGTCCGCTTCTGACTCTACTCTTGACCTGAATTTTTTTGCAGTCCACTTTGTTATGCATTCTTGTTGACGAGTTGGTGAAGTTGGAGGTTTACAGCAACTATGTCCAGGTTCAGATTTCTTTATCTTAATGGGTCTGCTGTTTTATACAACTATTAGCTTTCTGGAACAGGAAGTCCTTTTGGCACGGAATTTCTTTAATGCAAGGGAAATAAACCAGGAAAACGTTTCTGGACACAACTCTTGAAATTTTGTGACAGTAATTTTTAAGGGTGCCTATTTTCTTTCACTGAGTTACTCTCTTCTTTCTACCATAGTCTTCTGTTTGCGATACTTGATACCATTTGGATTATCTGACTCTGATGTAATGGCAGGAACACTTGGCACCTGCTGGTTATATTAAAATTCCAACTGTGAGTAAAGTACTGTAGTTGAGGTTAGGAGATCTTTAGACAATCTGATCTTATGCATATCATTCTGTTCAAGTTCCATCTTTAACCTATTAAAACCCAATCAAATATATGTTCCCTATTAACTAATTAGCTTGAGTCCTAGTCGTTGTGGCAACTTATCATGGCTTACCTCTACTAATGTTCTTTCAGGACATTAAAGCCTACTTGAAAGGATGCAGGTTTCTACCAAAACTTAACAATGAACTCGTCAACCATAAAAACAGCACTTACAAGGAAAGGTTTGCTAGCTTGCAGAATGTGGTGCTCATCATGGTACGTGCAAGAGTTTCTTCTACTTGACCACTAAGAAAGACGTTTTCTTTGTTCTTTAGAAAGTGGGATGATTATATTGTTGATGCTTTCACTGTCTTCGTGGGCCTTGTCAGTTTGAGCAAGACACTGTTTTGATACCAAAGGAAACCTCTTGGTTTGGATATTATCCAGATGGGTCCTGGAGCACAGTTCTGCCTCCAAAAGAGGTAATGTTGCTACCCATTTGGCCAAGATTGTTCTCCGTAGGCTACTACTCATCATCAAGTTTACATTTTCTTTTGATTGTCTTATTATGTAAAAGATCCATGTTAACTAGGCCGGTTTAGACGCTAACGACACGACATTGCGACTGGCAGACTTATGGAACTACCATAGGAATTAAACTAGGTTCAAAATGGCATTGCCTTTCTACAACTGGATTTTTTTTGGATAGTCCATGAGAAGCCAGTGACCAACCTCTTCTTTCTCTCCCTTTCGACTGTTGAATCGCGTTGTTGGTCTCATTCTCTAATAGCTTAAGCTTTTAGAAACTAACATGGTATCAGGTGCGCTTGGCAAGGTTGCATTCAGTCTTCTTTATGCTGGTGCAATTTCTGTTGCATTTGCTTGTGCACTTGTCACTGGTGCACCTTGATTTGTTCACTCCATATAAAATTGTAGGCTTGCACGCGAGGTTTTTGGCCATTTTCTAATAGCTTAATCCTTTTTAGCAACAGGTAATGTAGCATTTTCCACTGATTCGAGAGCTAGAAGTTTAATGAGCGGTCTACATATGTATTGATGGAGGTCCAAGTATGTGTGGCTTGTCATTCTTCCCAGATGTGAGGAATAAGTCCCTGGTTAATACTTTTCACCATCTATAGAAAGTTCTGTTAGATCTAACTTGAACATAGGGATACTATGCCCGGGCAACTGATGGTTTTCTGAAGGCTAAAGCTACAGACTTGGTTGCATCCTTCCGTCATCACACATACATTAACGGCTGCATGAGCATAGATATTGTAACCGATTATTCAAATTATATAGCAATAAGTTTCAGTGTGTCTGGAAATGCTAACCTCCTCTTTACCATCCTTCTCCGTGTGCAGCAAAGGAATGCGAGATATATAACTTTCTTGTGTAGACTGAAGTAGCATCATTCTAATCTTGTTAACATGTTAATCCTGGCAGACGAAACTCTATACTGAAGATTGGATCGGTTTGAAAACCTTGGATGAAGCCGGAAAGGTGAAATTCGTTAATGTATCAGGAAATCATCTAGATATTTCTCTAGATGACGTGGAAACATATATAGTACCTTATCTGGAGGACGACACATCTACACATCAGACATTGATGGAATCATCTCATATGCAGCCCTCATCTGTCCGGAATTTCCAGAAACTGGTTGGCCTTACGGGGGAACGCCTTCGGCTGCATACTTCAAATTAATGCAAGAACTTCCATCTACTAAAATATAAAGTTTAGGAAATAAAATGTTTCCATTCTTTTACCTCAATACTTCAATTTATTCAATGATTCCACGTAACTGTAACTCGATTGCAAGGAAGAACATTGTATGCCATCCATTGAGATGTTCTCTACGTCTTGGGACTAATTAAGCTGTTGATTGATTATTTGGTGTTCGTTTTCCATTTTAGGTGACTTGATGTATAGGTGCATTAGAACCCATGCCATAGCTGAATCGGCAATCACTTCACAACCACCACTCACCATGTCCTTGAGCAAGTGGTTGTCAAAGCACTACTTCTAACAAATCTGTGAACTATTTACTGCTTTAACCAAAGAATGCATCAAATTTGGCCGATGAAGTGATGCCAACAGATGGGTTGAAACCACACGTAGTGCCACAAGGATGATGGTTAGGTGAGATGCCAAGTATGTAGTACAAGCAAGTGTAAAAAAAGGGAACCGGGGCAACCCAAACAGAGCTTGAAGAGAGGCACTGCTGCAAGGGCAAAGGCGTGAAGCAAGGACCGCGGCAGTCGAAAGACACATGTTCAATTTTGAGGTCCAAAGCTTTAGTTCCGATTTAAGATCTAGACTCAGGGTATCCGACTAAACAGCATTATCTCTAAACTCTTCCAAGCTCTTTTAAATTTTAATAGTGAGGTGGATAATGAATTCCAATTTCTTGTCAAATGATTTCTCAAGTCCTCTATAGGTAAGGAAAGCTTGTCTTATGGTGACACAAGGTTCTCCTCAGGTTTGACACCTCGCCGAGGGTGCAACATATTCTACTGTTCCACCAAAAAGCCCTTGTCACTTGGTCTGTCTTCCACAGTGTTGCTCTTATCCGTCTGGAAAGTCTGACTCACACAAAGGCGGTGCGGCTTGAGTAAGCCCTCGAACAGCCACGTGTTCTATACTCTTGATGAGTCGGGAGAAGTCATCAAGAGATGCAGGAATATGGCAAATGATGGGGAAGCCCGATGGTCAGCTGCAACAGAGTAGGCATGATGCTCACTGAAAACCTGCTCCCTTCTTGGAATGCTTTGGAGGTCATGATCCTTAGAGGTGGCAATCACAAGCCTCCAAATCAGAACACCTAGACTAAACACGCAGTTACCCTTGGCAGAGTTAGTGTATCGAATGATCCGCCTGTCCCTGGATGAATCCTTGTGGTGAAGCCCTTAGAACACCCTGAGGTAGTTGTTCAGATGAGTCTTATACCTAGTAAAAAACAATCTTTGTAACCACAACACTTGGAGTTCCCTAGTTATTCCTCAAAAGAAAGGCTACCCAAAACGACAAGGCGTCCTCGTGCCGAAGCACTAAAGCGGAGCTCCCCCACAATGTTAGATACTCTGGAGAGTGGGCCGAAGCATGTTCTATGACTGCATGGTTTGGTGACGATAGATGTAAGGACCCGGAAATCCGGACCTCGGTCGTCCCGAACTCCCGTAGTGTTAACCTACCACATCACATCAAACATGTTTACTGACACATACTTCAGAGTTTCTAACTAGGCATTAATTCAAATTCTTCAAAATTCAAGGTTACAAAAAAAAATTGCTTAAACTATTTAAACTTAGGTTCTTTACAACTCAAGTTCTTTATAAAACAAGTTAACGGTACGGACCCACGCAGGGGTCTTACTACACAGTAGTGTTGGGATCCCCGGAATCTCACATAGACTCTAAACCCAATCCCGAGCATGCTACAGTTGATCGTTACCTGCAGAAGGGAATCAAATGAAGGGTGAGCTTTTGAGAGCTTAGTAAGGTCGTTCAAGGACAAGGACAACCAAAGGAATTACAAACGACTCAAGAGTCCATCCGATGATAATTTTTCAAAGTATTTCAAACAATCATAAACAGTTTGATGATTTTCAAAACGATCAAAATCAAATACCAAAACAATCATAAACAATCACAAATAGATACCAAAACAAACATTTACAATCATAATCGGATACCAAGACGATCATTCGAAGTCATCATTTTTAAATACAATGATATTTTTCCAAAACGATAATAAACAATCATAAACAGACACCAAAATGATCATTTGAAGAACATTTTAAAATACAACGATGATTTTCCAAAAGATTTGAAAACGAATACAAATACTTCAAGGACAATATGGGGAAGGGTTGCAGATATCCACGAACAGTTTGATCATTATATGGGGAAGAGTTTCAACTCAATCCCCTTCAATCAGATATCAAGACATTCATTTGAACATCATTTTCAAAACAATCATTGTAAGATACAATGTAAACAAATTCAAAAGATATTGATCATGCAATGCACAGAAAGTGTACGCATGCATGATGTACGATAACTAGTTGTTCCCAACCCATTCTGGTCGTACCCAAGGGCCCACCAGGGGTCCCGCTTCACGCGAGCACGTCGACATTGTCAACGATCAATTTTCCAACGCATCAAACCAGTCAGCGCCCGCGCGCCCAAGACACGTGTTTTTCTCGTTCCGCGCACTTCGTGCGTGACTTAGACATTTTATTTCGCGTCGACGTCACTAACGCTAGCGCGATCGTCACGCCGAGACCATCCGAACACCTTTTCATCAAAAATGTCGGCCGACGGCGCATTTGGAGAAATGGGGTCAAGGGGGAAAATGGCCTTGGCCAACCCCAGGGGGTCGGCCTCGGCCTTCCCCAGGCCATAGGGGTCGGCCTCGGCCTCCTGGGGGGCTTGGCCTTGGCCACTTTCCCCCGGTGGTTCACCCCTTTCCCGCATACCCCTTTTTCGTACTTCTTTCCCCTCGTATGCTTCGTACGTAACCTAGACACTTTGATCGCTACGTGGGTACGATTCTTGGTAGCATGCTCGTCGCAACACAACTTTCGGATTCGTCATTGCTTATCAAAACACCTACCGACGGTGCGCCCGAAGTTCGCAAAAGGAGAAATTGCCTTGGGCTCCGAAAATGGAAGTTGGCCATTTGGCCTTGGCCAACCCCAGGGGGTCGGCCTCGGCCTTCCCCAGGCCTAGGGGGTCGGCCTCGGCCTCCAGGAGGGGTTGGCCTCGGCCATTTTCCCCCGGTGGTTTACCCCTCCGCGCAAACCCCTTTTTCGCACTCTTTTCGCTTCGTACGCTTTGCGCGTGACTTTGACACCTCGTTCGTCATATGGATACGATTCACGTTGACACGCTTGTCATAATGCAACTTTTGGATTTGTCTTTGCTCATCAAACCACCTACCGTCGCCGCGCCCGAAGTTCACCAAGAGGGGGGAGTGGCCTGGGCTCCTTCATGGGAGTTAGCCATTTGGCTTTGGCCAACCCCAGGGGGTCGGCCTCGGCCTTCCCCATGCCTAGGGGGTCGGCCTCGGCCTCCACGAGGGGTTAGCCTTGGCCTTCCCCCCATTTTGGCCAATGGTCTCCCCTCCCGCGCGCACTTGTTTTCTCGAGTCCTTGCACCTCCGCGATGTTTACGGACGTTCGTACATCAACCTCGCGACGTCCGTCGTGCATCACCTTACGGACGTTCGTACATCAACCTCGCGACGTCTGTCGTGCAACAACCTCCCGACGTCCGTTCGTACATCAACTTCACGACGTCCGTCGTCTATCAACCTCGCGACGTCCGCCGTGTATCACCTTACGGACGTTCGTACATCAACCTCGGGACGTCCGTTGTCCATGACCGCACATCGCTTCCGCGATGCCCATCGCCCAAAGTCGCGCGCTACTGCCGAATGACCCGTCGCCGACAACCGCATACCATCACTCCCCAACTTTGTCACTACTACATGTTGCATTCATTATCTTGTTATGACATGCACACTCAGCTCACATCTCGTCTTCGGGACACCCGATGCGCTCCCGAGCGCCATCGTCATGATACGTGCCCCCGGCACCAACTGTTGCTCTGCGACGTTCGTCGCCGCGCCCTTGCGCCATCGTCATGATACGTGCCCACGGCACCAACTATTGCTCCGCGACATTCGTCGCCGCGCCTGCGTGCATTCTCATGATACGTGCCCCGGCACCAAGTATTGTCTCCGCGACGATCGTCGCCGTGCCTACGTGCATTCTCATGATACATGCCCCGACACCAAGTATTGCTCCGTGACGTTCGTCGCCGCGCCCGTGCGCCAGTCTCATCATACGTGCCCCGGCACCAAATATTGTTCCGCGATGTTCGTCGCCGCACCACTTTCACAACACGTGCCCCAGGCACCAGGTATTGTCTCATGCTATAGGCACCGCGCTCAAGCGCCACAATCATGTTGCATACTACCGGAATGGGCTCACAACCTTATAGCCATCGCCGTCTCAATCACAAGGGGGGCTTCGGCCTCGTACCGGGATGGGCTCACAACCTTATAGCCATCGCCGTCTCAATCAAAATGGGGGCTTCGGCCTTGTACCGGGATGGGCTCACAACCTTATAGCCATCGCCGTCTCAATCAAAAGGGGGGCTTCGGCCTCGTACCGGGATGGGCTCACAACCTTATAGCCATCGCCGTCTCAATCACAAGGGGGCTTCGGCCTCGTACCGGGATGGGCTCACAACCTTATAGCCATCGCCGTCTCAATCACAAGGGGGCTTCGGCCTCGTACCGGGATGGGCTCACAACCTTATAGCCATCGCCGTCTCAATCACAAGGGGGCTTCGACCCTCGTACCGGGATGGGCTCACAACCTCATAGCCATCGCCGTCACAGTCACAGGGGGCTCCGACACAAGGACCCCTCGCCACAGACTCGGAGCACTGAGCTGCGACCATGTCCGTTCATGTTACTATCGATCTTCGACACCACCAGGGCAATGACCCCCGGGTCACTCCGGGACGGGAGCAGGTCCTTGGAGGGCATCGCGCCTAGTCCGCCTGGCAGTTGGCTACAGGGGTAACCCTCACCACTGTCAGGTTATCTGCGCGTCTCTTGACGCACCTCATGGGATTCAGTAAGGGCTTGGATTGGTGGCTGGGGCAACGGGTTTACTCTGACCATGCCGTCATGGTATGGTCAGTCTTCTCAGACAGGCAGAGCGACGCTGTGCGAGGCAGGCAACGCGAATTTGGGAACCGGCAGTCCAACGGAGAACCGGTATTTTGGGACCCCCTGGTGACGTGTCACTCCCGGGGGACGACATGTGGCACTTTATGACATAAGCACATTGTTTTCTATAAATAGTGAACTTTACAACTCAAAAAAGGACTTCTTCTTCATTCTCACAAAAATCACTTTCTCACTCTAGAATCGGTGAGCTCTTAGATTCTAGAGAGAGAAACACAAAATTGGACATAACTTAAGATCGTAACATTGGACCCTGACTTGGACCTCAGCTCGGACCCTGACTTGGACTATCGACTGCCGGCCACGTTCGTCTTAGCTTTGCCTTCGCAGCACTGCCATTCCTCACGGCCTGTCTGGAAAGCCTTGCTCTCAGCCCTTACTCCGTCCTTGTTGTCTCTCACTTTGCATACTTGGAAGCTGACACGGACTGCAGCCTTTGTGGCACCTCCACGTAAGTACGAACCCACTTTCATTGGCATCACTAGTCATTTCCATCGATCAAGGAACTAGCCCTGCATAATTATGCAGGGTTCAGACCATCCTTATAATGCCTCCCTCAGAACAGACCGCCAAGTCAACACAAAATACAAAATCGCATAATCAAGAAGAAATTCATTGCTTGACACACGCAATAAAAATGAGCATTAACATGAATTCAAATAATCGATAGGTTTTCAATGACAATCGAACATACTGATACCAATTCATCATTCAAAACTCAAAAATAGCAAGAACAATTATTGAATTTAGGCACAACCATTCAGAAGAAAGGATGCAAACAATTATCGAATTTGCTCAGCATGTAATAAAAAACGAGCATCGATAAGATTTCTAAATAACTGATTCAGGTTCAATGTTAGGGTATATTTGACAATAACATGCTGATATCAATGCTTATCTCAGTGTTTGACAATAGCCAAAAGCGAATTGAAAGGATACTTACGAACATAAGTTGTCGAAATTAGGGTTCGGATGGATCCAAAGCTAAATTCTACTAACCGGAAAGTCTTTTACTTTAACCTAAATGGAACAATAAAATAATCAGAATACAGTCTACACCACGATGTTACAAACTCAATGCTGACTCACGTATTTTCCCAGAATGAACCCCCTCGCCAGGTAGGTAAAATTACCAAAATGCCCCTAATGTGTAAAATTACCAAAAGCATCCCTCTCATACTTAAATCACCAAAACAGCCTTCCCTTTAATAAAATCACTAAAATATCTCTACCATATGTGAAGTAAGCCAAAAGTCCCTTTTATAATAAAATTACCAAAATACCCCTTCTAGGTGCCAAATTACCAAAATATCCCCTAGGGATTCCTGCACCGAAAAAGTCTCAAAAATACTTTAAAATACCCTTTTAAGCATCTTGAATTCATTTTTAGCCTAAAAAGTGTCTCAGAAAATTTTCGCCCGAAAATCCCGAATCAGTGTCCGAATCGAGCGCTCAGAAGTCGGTTATGCTAAAAGTAGCTATTAGCCTCATAATGGCATGAAATTTTAGATACTAAAATATATTAGTAATATAAGGTTTCCCAAAATTTTAAGATTGAAATAGCTTGATTTGTTATGCTAAATAAATTGAGAATTTCTTTTAATCAATACCCTAATTTAGCATACTTTATGAACACCAAAAAATTTCAAAATTTTTCATAGCGTACGTCTTGTAAAAATATTGGGAGTCACTATATTGAACTTTGTCAGAATCTAAGCAAAGCTATTTTAAAAAAAATATTGAATAAACTACCCAAAAATCCCTAAGTTTAGTGACACTTACAAATACTATTCACATCTAAACACACACTAGCACACCTTAGAAACACACAGTTTCTTCTTCTTCATTCTCCCCTTCTACCGACTTACACACACATTTTATACACACTACTACTCACAAACACACATACCTACACCTAAAACACACACTATAACACATTTAAATACACCTATTACACAAAATCACACACAATTATACATACAAACACACATATACTCACCACCCGAACACAAACCCACTGTAAACACTCACTTGGCACACATACACACATTGCTACCCACCCCCACTCCCTCCTAAACACATATTAACACCACACAACACACGGTTACCCACATAATTACACCTGACCATGCACATATACACACACTCAATCGTGTTCACGGCTGTGAACACACGCACTGTTAAGCCCATACAGCAAAACACGCCTACGTCCCACGGTTTCTCACACTGAAACTATACACTAACACATACCTACTACCCTATATATACACCCATCATAACTGAAAACACACATATACACACAATACACAGTCGTGTTCACCGATGTGTCTACACACACTTTGCACCTGATTTTCACACACACACCCACAATTTTAACCCACTAAAATCGCCTAAGAGGAAAAGGAGTATCTTTTTGAGAAAACCCCTCAGCTTTTCTCCAATTTCTCTCTCCCTCTTTCTCCTTCTTCCTTTGTTTTCCTCTATTTTTCTGCTAAACCACTGTGCTCTTCTTTGTTTCTTGTTTTGTTTCTAATATCTGTTTTTGTTCTATTTTTGTTTTGTTTTCTTTAATTTTCAAAACAATAATAATTCATTAGTTTATAAATTAATATGTTTAGTCACCAAAGAATTAAGTCGGAGGTGGCCAAATCTAAAGATAGATTTTCTTAAATTTTGACACATTGCCATTTTTCAAAATAGCTCCCAAAGTTTTCCAAAATTACAAAATGACCCTAAAACTTTTTAAAATCATATTTTGATCCCAAAATCATTTTAAGTTTTCATACTCTATTAATACCCGAGCACTACTCAAAATTATCGCCCATTTTATTTTTTGGGTCATAGATAGTTATTTTAAACAACTCAAAAAATATGAAATATTATAATAGAGAACAACGTCGGGTCCAGTGACATGTTGTGCTCTTGGCATGACGCATGTACGGGATGCAAGAGTGCGACAGACATGTAATGCATTGGAATGACGAATGGAGATGACACGGTAAAGGGGCATGAAAAGTAGGTCCAATGCATGGGAACGACGCATGGTGATGCCACATGGGTATGGTGGATGCATGTATTATATCTTGGAATGTCTTGGATGCAAAAAAATCACAAAGTACCTGAATTGTCCGATGAAGGTTGGTGTTGATCGCACTTTGCAGAGAGACAAAGAAAATTCAATCCCAAGAAATATAGTGACAAATGCACGTGGAAGAGCCAAAAAGGGGTAAAGACCGTACTGAGAGGGCAATGGCGGACCTTTTTTTTTTTTTTTTGGTAAAAAGAAGGTTGGACTGTAAGGCTCTAATCCAAAATGTAGGAAGTATGCACCTCAAGATCCTAAAAGGCCGCCACATAAATATGGGCCTCCGATTCTGCACCTATGTCGAGGCCAAAGCGCACGGGGAACCCGCACTTTCTAAAGTATATGCAACCTAAGAAAACTGGCTTGAAATTATTGTAAGGGTAGGTTCAAGTCCAACTCTTTTTGCTAAACTACACCCTTGCTGTTGCTAAAGGGTGAAAGAGGGCAGCAACAAGCAAGCCTAGGACAAGAGGCAAGACCAGAATTGAACTACCATTTTTTTAAGAAATATACATGTACAGTATGGAAATCAGCAAAGGAGAAGACAATAATAGGAGTGTGGACGATCAAGGGTGAAAACTTCCAAGCAGGTACATGTATATAACCATAAAACCAGAAGCAGTATCCCCAGCAAATATTAAAGCCAGGGCAGTTATGGAAGCCATCTTATGGATGAAAAACCATAACTATGTTAATGTTGTTACTTATTCGGATTGTAATAACACAATCAAGGATCCAAGTAAGGACCAGCACGGGTGATCTTTGACATAAAGTTTCTTGCAAAGAAACTGATCTTTTGTATGGTCTAGCAGGTTCCAAGAAACGAAGTGGCCAAAAAGGATAAACTTTATTACTACCCAAGTTGTAAGAAGATAGCTACAACCCTTCGTATAGTGATGACTAGTAGAGTGTCATTTTTTGCATACAATGTTCAGCGTCAATTCTTAGCAGCATTTTTTTAGTATCAATAAATAAAAACCACTAAAAACATAAAAACCTAAGAAATTTGCTTATGGATTAGTGCAGTTTTGAAAATTTCCTAAAAAGCGTTGCATCTTTTAACAACCATTTAGTGTGAATTAAAATTCATATTAACTTTGTGCATGAGTTATTTAACATTAAACCATTGTCAAGTTCAATTATACTGATCAACGTGGTTCAAAAGGGATAACAAAAGGTTAGTTGAAACTGTTGGGATTTAAACCCCTAAAACAGGTACAACTAACACACTAAGTAAATATGGACACGAATAGCTAACGTGGACACGAATATTTAACGTGGTTCGGCATCTTACCTACGTCTACAAGGAGGACAGTAAAAATGTTGTACTATAAAGTGAAGAAGTTACAAGGAAATTTTCACTCAATCACTCAGACCCAATTCCAAAATATACCAAAGCTCACCTCACCATTCTTCTCTCAGTGAATAAAAACTCTCTGTGATTTTTCTCATTCACTAGTACTATTACAAAAGCACTTAATACTCTAGCATTTGAACTACAATCATAAGATCTGAATGCTTTACACTATTTTTAGCTCTCAGTGGCTAACTCACAGTGTATCACTGTGTTTAGCTCTCAATGGCTAAATGCTTCTCAATATTGGTGTTTAATTGTGTTGTAAACCTTTGGCAAACTTCTCCTTTTGTAGAAGAAGAAGGGGGTGGAGATATCATCCGAGTCAAACCATACTACCATGTTAAACCAAAAAGCCTTCAAAAGAAAAGTTACCACATGTTGGCTAACTATGGGGTAAGCCAGAACTAAGAAAACTCAGGGCTACTAACAACCACGAGAATAGGAAAATTCTGAGGAGCTAGGCGCTAGTCTCCAATGCCGGAGTTAAAGTCCAGAAGTCCTTTAGTCCTTTACCGCAAGTTGGTGAGCCATGTGATAGGAAACCTTCCCACTCAATGGGCTAGGGTGGGCCCATTTCGCCGCTACCTACTAGATCTTCGAGTGGAAGCACTTCCACGTAAGAACGAAACTCTACTCAAGGAATGACTTTCCTGCCTGTCAATCTCACTTGTCTTGACCTCCTACATATCTCCTTCATTCAATGGATTTATGTCCATGTATGTGTGAAAGCAATCACACTCCGTGCTTGGTAAAATATGGTGCGCGGCTTTTGTTAATTGGAATTCAGGCCAATTCCAATAGAAAACTTATTAATATAGTTTCTGCATTAAACAAGGAAGCAAGCAGGACTTTACTATAAAAAAAAGAGAAAAACTTGGGGATTGGATAAACTCCTCAATTTGGGGACGACAATACTAAACTTGGGGAATTGGTAGCTTTCTTTTTTTCTTTTTTTTTTGTTTTCAATTTAGTTTTGTTGGAATAGTAGACAGATGCGTGTGGCTTTGATTAATTGCTCGTCTAAGCATATCATTGGGAAATTTACACCAAAGGATTTCAACATCCTCTTTTACATAACTTTTGGTTATGGTAATAACAAAGGGAATAAAAGAAGAGCTATATGGCAAGACTTAAAAACATATGCCACAAAGATTGGGCAGCAGCCTTAGCTTATGTGGGAGATTTTGATGCAGTGAGATGTGCCACTGAGAAGCATGGAGGCACCGATATTCATCGTAGAGATCAATCAATGCATTCTTCAAGCTCGTGTCGAGGATATGAGTGCTAAACGCTTCTTCTGCACTCGGTGTACTAAGAAGGAAAAAGAGCTTATAATGTGCAGACTGGATAAGCATTATGAATTCAAGGCTGGTTGGAAAATTTCTCTAACACAGAGGTGGAAGCTCATGCTCCTGGAATTTCTAACCATTTATTGTTGATAATCAAGACTTTACAAGATCACTATGAGGGGAAGAAACGGTTTAAATTCTTTAAGTTTTAGATAAGACTTTACAGTTTCAAGAGCTTATTGTATGTTGTGTGGGATGAATCTGTCGGGGGTGATGCTTGCCATTAGTTCTTTCAAAAGAGGTGCAATTCCGATATTACTCTCTAGTGCAGGCAAAAGAGGCTTTCTACTATCAAAAAGTAAGGATCCGGGATATCAAGTTGGGGGATTTTGTAACACTACTTATTTTCAAGAAAAAAAAATGCATACGGCGTAATAAGATTCTTTTGATTAATACAGTAGATGGAGGTCAGCTTTATGGGGCAAAGGAGTTCATAAAGTGATTATTCAACGTTTGCTAGTTTTCTTGGGACACCAGTACGTTGTAATCAGCATACTAAAGCTAGACTCCTAGTTGTGATTGGTAAGTATCCTTCCATGACCAACATATGTTGTGTGCTCCAATATGTGAAGAGGAGATTAAGAAGCAATGTTTTCAGTCAAGCCTAATAAAGCACCAAGCCCTGATGAATATAGTTCTGACTTGTTCAAATAGAACTGAGATATTGTAAAGCACGATATAATGGCAGTTGAGATGGATTTTTCCAACAAAAACAAAGGTATCAATCTCTTTTTCAACGACACTGCTTTAACCTTGATACCTAAGATGCCTTGTCCAAATACCATGAATGACCCATTGCATGTTGCAATGTGATCTATAACATGCATATCAAAAATCCATTGTGCAAGGGTTAAACGTGTTCTCCCACGTCTTATTAGTAAAAGACAATCATCTTTTGGGGCCAATAAAAGTATTGTTGATAACATACTTCTCATGCAAGAACTTGTTAGGAATACCACAGAGAAGGAAGCCATCCTATATCTGTAATGAAAATTGACATCCAAAAAGCCTATGACTCGGTAGAGTGGAATTCTCTATAGAAGTGATGGAAGTAATGCAGTTTCCTCGTAAATTTGTTGATTGGAGTATGCAATAATGTAATTACAGTGTCTTCTTGATGAGTATGTGTTCCCAACCTATCCTGGTCGCACCAAAAGGCCCACAGTGGTCCCATTTTGCATGACACGTCCGCACAAGCAACAGACATTTTCAACGCTCACAACCGGTCAAAGCATGCACGCTCAAGCCACGTGCACTTCTCACTTTCGTGACGTGACTTCGTTACTAAGAAACTTATCCTTGTGCGACGCCGCATCACGCTTCGACCGTCGCACTTCGCCCATCGGCGCACCATGGCACTTGCCCAAGGAAGTTGGCTTCGGCCTTCCCCTTGGGGTCGGCCTCGGCTTTGGCCTCCCCTTGGGGGTCGGCCTCAGCCTTCCCTTGGCGTTGGCCTTGGCCTCCCCCTAAGGGTTGGCCTTGGACTTCCCCTATGGGTTGGCCTTTGGTCTCCATACTTAACACCTTTACTTCTCTTCAAGGTACCATACACAACTCCGCGACCCCCGTCGCCCGGACACAACTCCGCGACCTCCGTCGCCGGCGTCCGGGGCGCCGCACTTGAACACTCTGCCGCGCCCGTGCGCCGAGCTGCTGATACAACCGTGCCCCCAGGCTCTCTGTCACACTACCATGCCCCCGGCACCATGCGCACTCCGTTGCGCCCATGCGCCGCGCCACTAACACAGACGTGCCCCCGGCACCTTACTCACTTCATCGCGCACATGCGCCAAAATCATGTTACATGCCCCCGGGCACCACACTCATTCACCACACCATGCGCACATTGCCTTGGTCGTGGAACATACTTCGACCCACTTTCCGGAGTGTGCAACATCCTGCGGGGATAGGCGACTCCTCCGGGACACTATCTCCGCCAGGGAGCTCTTCAACTCCCCTTCCGCCAGGTAAACGGCTCCTCCGGGATGCTACCTCGGCCATTCGGGTAGACGGCTCCTCCGAGATGTTACCTTGACGCGCTCCGAGTGCTCCGGCACAAGGACTCACCCGCGGGGATAGGCGACTCCTCCGGGACACTATCTCTGCCAGGGAGCGCTTCAACTCCCCTTCCGCCAGGTAGACGGCTCCTCCAGGATGCTGCATCGGCCAGTCGGGTAGACGGATCCTCCGGGATGCTACCTTGACATGCTCTGAGTGCTCTGGCACAAGGACTCACCTGCGGGGATAGGCGACTCCTCCTGGACACTATCTCCGCCATGGAGCTCTTCAACTCCCCTTCCTCCAGGTAGACGGCTCCTCCGGGATGCTACCTCGACCAGTCGGGTAGACGGCTCCTCCGGGATGCTACCTTGACATGCTCTGAGTGCTCCAGCACAAGGACTCACCTGCGGGGATAGGCGACTCTTCCGGGACACTATCTCTGCCAGGGAGCTCCAAGTGCTCTGGCACGAAGACTCCCCTTCTGCCAGGTAGACGGCTCCTCCGGGATACTACCTTGGCCGTCCAGGTAGACGGCTCCTCCGGGATGCTACCTTGGCCGTCCAGGTAGACGGCTCCTCCGGGATGCTACCTCGGCCTGCGGAATAGGCGACTCCTCCGGGACACTATCTCCGTCAGGGTGCCTGCGTGACTGGCCTACGTGCTCTGGCACTGGGGACTTGCGTCGGCACCCCTAGGGACTATGACCCCCGGGTCACTCCGAGACGGGAGCAGGTCTTCGGAGGGCATCGCACCCAGTTAACTGGCAGTTGGGCGTCGGGTCTTCCCCACCGCTGCCAGGCCTGTGGGACTCTACAAGGGCTTGGATTAGAGGCTAGATCAAGGGGTTCTCTGGCCACACCGACGTTGTGGGAGCCAGTCTTTCTAGACAGACAGAGCGACGCTGTGCGGGGCAGGCCGGGTGAATATGCGATCCGACAGTCCGTGGAGCACCGGCACTCGTGGACCCCCCGGTGACGTGTCACTCCCAGGGGCGCCACGTGTCGGTTAATGACATCATCATCTCAATCTCTATAAATAGAGGTCTTGAGAATTCATTTGGACGGAACATTACAGAACATTGACGGAAGACTCTCACATTTTCACTTTCTCACTCTAGAATCCTAGAGAGATAAACATACAGGACCTTGACTCTGGACCTAAGCATTGGACTTTGACTGTCGTTGTGTATTCATCTTACGCTATCGCCCTCGCAGCACTGCCACCCTCAAGCTCTGTCTGGGAAGCCATTGGTCTGCCCTTGTTCCACCCTTGCTGTGTCTCACATCAACATACTTGGCATCTGACTCGGGCTGCATTCCTTGTGGCACCTCCACGTAGGTACGAACCCACTTTCTTTGGCATCAGTATGTTGCTAAGCGTAGTTTTAAATTTCAACCCAAGTGCAAAGACTTGAAGATCAATCATTTATGTTTTGCAGATGGATCATCTTTCTATACAATATTCTTTCTCTAAAGCACTAGAGATTGCTCATAAAGAAATTGAATTTAGTTGTACCATTACTTTCATGGAATCAATAGTTTCATCATGCTACTCACCATTTTATAGTTAAAAGCTCTAAGGCCGAATTGTGGAAACTAGCCGTAGCTTTGACAGTCACTGGAATCTAGCAAGAGAGAAATGCTCGTATCATTGAACAGAAATAGGTGAATGTACAAGGCTGCTTACATGTTATACAGCAGAGGGTTCAATGACGAGTTAATAGTTGGAAAAAAGGTCCCTCCTCATGTTCGTAACAGAATACCTTTCCTCATCTAGAGAATCTGTGATTAAGTGCATCAAGACCAAATGAGAGGATTTTACATTAGATTTTGAGATTCGTATCGATTGTATAGTTTTGAGGTTTTTATGTTTTGGCATTGAATGCATGGACTTGAGCTTAATGCAATACAAGGACTCTCGACCCAGGAAAAACAAAGCTTTAAATTTTTCGAGCACTGCTAGAGAAGAATCCTATCAAAGGGAAATTCCCAAGTTCGGGGTGGCCATGTCTCCCTTTTGCCACCGCAACATGGAGTGTGATCAAAGGGTGACCAGAGTTAACATCCAATTGATACAAGCAGTGGATTTACCAAATCGATAGGTATGTGGACGAATATTATGTCAAAGTCTACTTTAAATAATTTGTGTTGATATTTACATATGTTTGATTAGTTCTGTCGTATATGGTAGTCACCTATTTGTTAGAGAAAGTTATTTACTATGTGGTTGTTATTTCTATGTTATGTCAATTTTGCTATGAATATTTTCTGCAAGACTTGGATCTCATCAACACAAATCAAAGTTCTTTTTCTTGTCAAAACCTTGTTATAGACTAGGCAAAGCCTGCCCTTGACCCGAAGGTAGACACCACACGAGGTCAAAAAAAACATAATATGGGCTTCAGTTTTAGATTTGTAGGTTTCTCATACTCATTCGTGCATGGGCGGGGTAAAAGAGGGTCGGGCTGGGGCATAACTTGTGGGTAAATTTACCCTTTGAGTTTTTTACTTTCTATCCCTTCCGGTCTTTTTTTTATTATTCTTTTATTTATTATTATTATTTTATTTTATTTTACTCACAGGCTCACCTCATGATTTGCTCTCCCAAATCTCTAGTTTCATTCTAATCAATTATTTTCAAGGTTTGAGGTTATGTTCGGACTAGTACATATCCATTTTGCTCAAGTTGTTTCAATGCTTCTTAAGAATCGCAGTTGTCTAAACTTTCAAGCATCACGGTTAAAGCTTAAGGGAAGATAAAAGCTTGAAAGCAATAAAAATGAAAGTTCTTATTATTCTAGTTTGTATCGCGAGGAGAGGGGGGGGGGGGGAACTTGGGTTACCGCATACCTCCATGCCAAGGAGGTCTGGGCATGTGTCCAAGGAAATCCTGCGAGCTCGTGAATCCTACCCTTACTTGCGAAGGGTTGCGTGCAAGTACCCGTTTGTCTGGTCTACCTTCTTAAGAGCAGCACGAAAACTTAGTCATATTTTTCTTGTCGAAAGTCTTTATAGGAGTAGATTAATTTATCAAAAGCCTTCTTAAAAGTTAGATGATGCAATATATCTATTTGGCTGGCTCACAACTTTCTACATTTCATCTTTATTTTCGAAAGCCTTCGAAGAAGTCCTTGATGGGCAAAAGTAACATGCGTTAAATCGAGTGTAACCTTTGTAAATAGCTTGCACTTGCATGTCTAGCTACCAACTCTGGGAAAAATGAAAAAAAAAAAAAGTCACCAATAATCAAATGAAACAAAAATCCTTACAAAGAAACAAAAAGAGAATGAAGTGAAAAACTAGAAAACCCAAGAGAGAAACATTGAGTTTTTTTCCTAATTAATACATGTTTAAAACTTAATTACCAATTTACTCCTTTTTAAAACTTATTTACCCGCATACCACACTTTTAGAAAACGCTGTTTGAAACTACAATTTCAAAGTAGAAATCGTGGTTTCAAACGGCGATTTCTACTTTAAAGTAAAAATAAAGTAGAAATCGATTTCTACTTTGAAATCGTGGTTTCAAACAGCGATTTTCAAAAGTGTGGTATGAGAGTAAATAAGTTTCAAAATGGAGTATATTGGTAATTAAGTTTTAAAACAGTATTAATTAGGGAAAAAACTCGAGAAACATTACCTTGGTCCAATCGTCAATCTTATGTTAAAAATCTTCTTCGATCCCCAGAACTTGCAAAAGCTTCAACTATGCTCCTAAATAAATCGAAGTCATTGGATCAACTATGTAACCCTTTTGCGTTCTTGTTCAATTGAACGTTGGGAATTGGGTGACGATTTCCCTCTTTTAATCTGACCTTCACGGCAAGGTCATTCTCTCGTGCATCTTCTACATCCGAATCAACATTCATATTCACAAAACATTCCCAGACATATTTTTCTTCCCATCAATCAGCGATTAGCTCTAACTCATCGTCACTCATTACATGAACTTTGCTAACTGCATGGAATAAAGTGGCTCAAAACCAACCGTGTAGGGAACAGTCACTAGAGAAATAGATTTCGCAGATCTTTGACACCGTGCAGGTACAGATGCTGATGGGCTAGGCTGGTAAGTTGGCAATCGAGTGCTCATGAGTTTTATGTAATTGCCAACTGAAAGCAAAACCTTACTTCAACGTGTGCGCGCTTGTGAACCAGATGAGTGAGTAGCTAACATGGTTCGATTGGACACCGCCATTACGCTGAGAACCAGCAATAATTCCTTGTGTCAAGAATTCCATGGTCATGCTCAACCGATAATACTGTCGTCTTAATAGGGTTTACCTCGCAACTCAACATGGAAGACATGGGTCACCAAGTTCAAGGGCCACACACCACACTGGCAAACCAAGTTCAGTCGAAAACTTTTGGCACGAAAGTCAGAAGCTTCTTTCTGATATATGATTATAGAAGTATATTGTCCAATGAATAAAACTAAAAGCACAAAAGCTGACAAAGGTACAAGTCTTGGAACCAATCCCTCAAGTACCTAAATCATTTTCCACGACTAAGTAGATAACAAAAAAGACCAAGGGGAAAAAAAAGACCACAGTGGGCAGGGCTGCCTTAAGGAGAAGTTTTGTTCCTCAGAAAGAAGTTACAGAGAAAAATACAATGCTATAACACTTTTGAGCGGCTGCCTACAAGATGGCATCTTAAAGGGAACGACATTGGCGACCTCCACAGATAAGTAAAAGCTGAGACTGAATTCTGTACGCTTTGCAACTGTTTAGATTGACAGTTCTAACTGGTGATGCTCGAGGTTTCTAAGTACAATCCTCGCGAAGATTTTGGCTTCAATTGGGGCAGTTGCTGCCGCCGCCGCAGCTCGCAGAACTCGTGGTGCTCCTGCATTCTGCAAAAGGCTCACATGATGGACTGCATGCCGACCACCCGGTATAGTGAACTGCATTGGAAAAATATCCGCTTAGTGATATTTAACCATTTTCATCACAAGGAGGAGAATTACATAGGATGTATGTGCATTAGAGAGAGAGAGATGATTTCAGGGCCATCTACCTGGAGAAGAGCGAAAGCAGCACATGCCTTGAGTACAGAAGAAGGATTACGTAGCATGGCAACAAATCTTCCAATCTCAGCTCCACTGAGGAATATAAATTGCAAGAGCAACACCATATCAAGAAAAAGCAAAAACCACTGGATGAGTGAAATCTTGGAGAAAAGAACAATAATACTAGAATTTCCTAATTTAAATATTGAATGTATTTTATCTCCTTGCAGATGAACTATCGAAATCACATTGCAGATGCTCATGAGAACTAATCTAACAGAAAAGATAGTTAAACAGTAAACAAAAAAGTTGGGAAAACAATAATTAAACTTGAAGTCTCAAAAAGCAGTGGGAATATATGGAAACAATAAAGCAGTGGGAACTAATCTATTGCTATCACGCTTCCAATATAATGTTCTTTATTGTGGAACATTTCCTTGTGATCTCGCTCATGGTATCGTTTTTTCTTCTGATATGTCTTCCTTGTCCAAATCTTCTTCTTTCACTACCCGAAACTGGAAGTGTAGATTTGGTTTTCAAAATATTGACTTCTTGGTTCAAAGCCTGTCTTTAAGTACATGAATGTGGTTATAGTCATTGCTATTGCTTGACATCCAGCAGAAAACGACAATCATATACTCAACTACAATGTCATGGCGTTGATTGATTGCTTATTTTCGTTTAGGGAAACAAAAAACAAAATCCTTACTATTCATTACGATTATATATGATATGTGCAAAAAAGCAGTGTGGCAATTTTGATTTGGATTGGTGGGTGCGATGAAGACATGATGATGAATTGTACTTCTGTGATGTAGAGACTGATGTCAGTTATGATGTACAAAGGCTGATGATCGTCTGTTGTATCTTCTATTTTTACGACTTAAAGCTCTTGAGCGTCTTGCAAAGGATGATAATTGGACTACCTGTGCGATTGGTTGAGGCACGTGGTCAGCAACAAAGACAAGAAACGAAGAGTGTACACTGGACGGAGTCATTAGAAGCGCAGAAAAAGATTCACTTGAGAAATGGAGATGGTCCTGATATCAAATAATGAAGATCCAACACAGAATTGAAAGGGGAGAAAGAAGGGAGGGAGGGGAGAGGGGGGGGGGGGGGGGGGGGCGACGGGGACGGCTGACCCATACATCCTTACTATTGGCTACTAACAAAGTCCTAAAGCTCCTAGGCTGTGAATACGTAAAAAAATCACCAAAAGTCCCCATCTATATTTTGTTACCGAACCAGTGTACAAGTAATTGAAATTCACCCCCAAGGACACTTGTCAAACCAGAAATTATGCATTGCCAACTTAGGTGCCTAGTCATCACCTTACATTACCACAAATTTCGAACCACGCTGATGGCACTGCATCACTCTTAGTATCATTACAATATCGACATAAGAGAGAGTTTTCACTAGAGTTTCTTTTTTTTTTTTTCCGCTTCATGGTACCGGCTTTTTCTATGGAGTTGGGCGGGGGAAACTCGAACATGTGACCAAGCACAGCTTGGAAGAATCCAGACAACTTGGGGTATCCGCATTTAGATAATCAGAACTTAACTACGTGACAAGATTGGCTAGATCAGTCTACAATCTGCTAGGATCAGATTGGCTGGATCGGTTTATGATCTGGTTGAATCAGTAAATGATCTGCTAGAAGCACTAGGATTCCTTGTATAGTTCCCTAAACTCTAGGATCTCTCTATTTGTAAGTATCAGTTTATGCTATTGCTATAGTTTCCTAAGTTAGAGTTCTAGACTGTACAAATGTCCATGTACAGTGAGAAGATAATCCAAAATATGTTTTGCCTCACACTACTGTTGTTCTAGTCTTGATATTAACATGGTATCAAGAGCTAGGTTCTGATCATCTGGTCGTCTTGTCAATTGTTTAATCTTCATCTCTTCTTGTATATTACTGAGGTCGATTTTTTTTCCCCCCTCTTGATTATGCTCGTCCTACTCCAACTCAGTTGATCTTATCCTTGTGAAATCTGCTAGTGACAGAAAATCATATTGATCAGATTCGTTTCAGATTTTTCTTTTCTTGCTCAATTTTCATCTCTTCCTCTGTCACCTCTGTTCTAAATTCATGGCTTCGGATAAGGGTGACGCGATTTCTGTGAAGTTCGATGAATCGAAGTATGCTACCAGGTGCTTTCACTTAGATTCTTTGATGAAGAGAAAGCACTCTGGAGCTATATCAAAGAGGGGTTCGCCAATGGATTACTAACAATGCCAAGGATGTTCCCTGGATTCTGACTTGCGTAGATGCTAGTATTTGAGACCCTATGCAAGGATTCCAAACTGCAAAGCAGATGTAGGGGTGTCCGCAAAGAGTATATCAGCAATCAGACTTAGCCAAAAACTTTCCGATTGAAAATGATCTATCCAATTACGGCCAAGGCGACAAGGAAATTTAGTAGTACTATGCTAGAATTATGACACTATGGACATAATATAAAGAGGCACACCTTAGTGATGTTACAGCACCAATATTT
The DNA here is from genome assembly GCA_033065855.1 of Escallonia rubra. NCBI lineage: Eukaryota > Viridiplantae > Streptophyta > Magnoliopsida > Escalloniales > Escalloniaceae > Escallonia > Escallonia rubra. Next base: position 266,467 of record JAVXUO010000870.1, read on the forward strand.
CGTTCAGACTATCAAGTAGCTAAATCGCAGTATTCTACTTCAAATGGATAAGTTCTTGGAGAGCTTCTACGTGAAAAAACTTGCATCTTTGCCTAGCAACCTAAAAGGGTAAGAAGGATCTAGAAAGTGCTTTTGTTGCCCAGAAAACATAGAGGTAACTCACATCGATAGAGTGGTTATCCATCAGATGACTTTCCGCAAAAAGGATAACTCAAAACCGCAATGTCACAAGTGTAAGGAATATGGCCATGTTTATGCCCCCTGCAAGAAGAAAGGTTTCTGTCTATGGCGAGGAGTCAAATCATATTACTACTGAATATCAACCGTGTCCTAGCACAAGCGTGCCCAAAAAGGGTTTTCATAAACCATATCAGCATATTACGAAGGAAAAATGACTTGCCACTACTTCAGTCCCTCCATCACTTCCACCTTTACGTCTTCCTCCTCGCAGCCACCGGTGCTTGCACATGAGGTGCAACAATTTGTTCAGAATTTAGTCTCCACCATTGTTTCCTCTGTGCTCTGCAACAGGCTTGTCTGGAGTGGTAAGTATGCTTACTCTCGTTCTTCCGTGAAGGTATTATGGGTAATCTACTCTGGTGCATCTACGTGAGTCATTTTGGTCAGTTTTCTTCCAAACCACATATTACTATTTACTGCTATTTGTGAAAACATTTGATAAGAACTGCTACTTGTGAAAGCTTAAAATTAAGTGGTAGTAATAATGTGGTATTACCCGCTTCCTTGTCCAACATTCTCAATTATCAAATGAATTTGTTGTTCCAAAACTAACTACAAACCTTATTTTTATAGGCCAATTAGTTGATGGTGGAAATAATTTTCTTTTCTTCTGATAGACATCTTATTCAGGACCGGTACACTAGGAAAGTGAAATGGAAGGGTCTTTGAATTTGTCGCCTATATGCCTTGGCATTTGGAAAGACGTCTTCAACATCCACCTCCTCTTGTATTCTTGCTTCGAATTTGTCTCATTTGATTAATTCCTGGAATCTGTGGCATAAAAGATTGGGGAAACCCCATTCTGAGAATCTTGTGTCTATGTTTCGTTCTCGTTCGTTGGGGAATAAGATTCCTGTTTTTCCTCAAACGACGACCATCTCATGGCCCCTTTTAAAGAGAATCACAGTGATGTTTGGGTCTTTCCCAATTTTATCACGTTTAAGTTTTAGGTAATTTGTGTTATTTATTGATGACTATACCCAATATGTGGATTTATTTCCTACAGAAGAAATCTTGGGTTTCATTATTTAAAGAATTTAAAGCAATAGTGATAACTAGTTTTACACTGCTGTAAGAACTCTAGAAACTGATGTAGGAGGTGAATAGAATGACAGAAACTTCTGCTATTTCTATCAGCCAATAAAAAAAAAAGTTCTTGTCCCAATATATCCGCAACAAAATGGAGTGGCTAAGCGAAAGAATGGTCACATTCTCAGTTCCCCCGCACTCTATTACGAGATTCTCATACTCCTTCCTCATTTTCGGTAGAAGCTGCTTCTACAGCCATGTATCTTGTCAATCGTCTTCTACTCTGAACTAACATCGGAATTATCAGCACCTCGTGGTGAGCATCAAACCGTTCAAGCCGATCCGAACCGCTCAAACTGAACAAACCCTTCACATTTTTTAAACCTATTACAAACTGAACCTAACCGACCTATGATATGTTAATCTATTTTTCAGTAACATCCACTGATAATTTCACGTACATGGTACTAAGCAAATCCAAATAAACAAACCTTGAAAGTTAAAGAAAAGAAATTAGTGAAAACAGTTATAACACAAAAATTTAGTGACTAATATCTCTTTTGTATTTACTCATTCTTTCTTATACATCAGTGAACACTTATATATTGAATGTAACAAGATTATATGCAATTTTGAAAAGATAAAACCTCAATTTTATATTATTGTTAGATCCCATTGTAGTGTGCAAATAAACGTCGTCTTTAAGTGGGCACAAACCGATCCAAACCGACTAAACCGAACCGTTTAAAATGACCAAACCGAACTGTCCAAACTGATGGTGTTTGGCTCGGTTCGGTTCACAGTTTTCCAAACCGAGGGTTAATGTTTTGGTTTGCGGTTTGACCCCCAAACCGAACCCTGATCACCCCTAGGCCTATTCTTGTTTCGGTAGATGTTCCTAAAAACTACCAGCAATCCCGTGTTATACCATGTTGGAAAAGTGAGATGGATGCCGAGATTCAAGCTCTTTCCAGTTAAGGTTTCATTGCCCTCTAGTAAGTCTTTGACTGGAAGCAAGTGGGTGATTTCAGTAAAACTAAATTCTGATGGCAGTAAATAGAGTTATAAAGCTCGCTTTGTCGCACAGGGCTACAAATGACGACTGTTCGAGTACTAATTGCTTCGTCTGCCATAATGCTACGGGCAATCGTTCAAATGGATGTCAAGAATGCATTTCTCCATGGCCATTTGAAAGACAAAGTATATGTGAAACCTCCTTGCGGACACTATACTTACAAGTCCCTAACTCGTAAAAAGGAAGAGGTCTTTATAAGCTTAAAATAGGCCCCTAGAGCATGGTTTAAGGAATTTCTTCATTGTTCACTCACTGAAGAACATGAGGTACAACAATTCTCATTGTAAAAGGGTGATGACAGCCATATACCGGAAGTGATGATGAAGGAATTCAGCAAGTCAAGACTATCTTGAACCATTCTTTTAAAATGAAGGATCTTGGTCCATTAACGTACTTCCTTGGCTTGGAGATTCACCGTTCATCTCCTCGATACTTTGTGAGTCAAACAAGTGTACAATGGACTTGATCAATTTGGCTCAATTAATGGATACTAATCATGTTGATACACCACTGGAGTTTAATGTGAAGTACTCTTAAGGATGATGGATACCCCTGCCAAATGCTGCCCTCTATTTGGTGGGGAGTCTTGTCTATCTAACTATGGCCCGTCCAGATTTTTCTTATGCAGTCCAAATTGTGAGCCAACTTGTTTCATCTCATCGGCATCTTCACCTTGTTCCGGTGTACAGAATAATTTGTTATTTGGGAGCTATGTTACATGGACTCGGTACGAGTGTCCGAGTCGGATATGTGTCAGAGTGTCAGATTCCTCTAATTTCAAAACCCAACATACTGGGACACGGCAAAATTTTCTATCTATGACTATTTTTTTAGTAACTCCTTGGGTAACATCGTCTTTTCTATGACGCATATTGTTTTAATTGAAATCTTATTCATCTCAAAGCAAAAACGAATTAAAAGAAACACTTTAAGATAGTGTTCTTAGTGGCATATCCTATTAGATGTGTCGAACACATCCGATACCCATGCCCAAGTGTCGAGTGTCCGACACGGGTACTTCACGCAATTTGAAGAATTCATGTAACATAATCTGTGAGAAACCATTTCCAGAGATTTATTCTTTTCTTCCACCTCAGTACTACAGTTGCGTGCTTATGCGTATGCCAATTTGGTGGATGCCCTCATAGGCGTCGTTCCACTACTGGTTGGTGCATCTTCCTTGGTAATTCACTCATTTCATGGAAATGCAAAAGGCAAGAAATTGTATCCAAATCTTCCTCAGCGCCAGAATATCGTGATGTGTCATCAGCTTGAATGAAATTATTGGTTGAAGGATCTCTTTAAACGACTTCAATATATTTTTCCAGAATCTGGCGCTTCTTCACACTGATAACATGAGTGCCATTCCTATAGCCTCTAATCTCGTGTTCCATGAAAGGACTAAGCACATAGAAGTGGACGATCATTCTATCCATGATCAATTTCTTGATGGCAATATCTCTCTTCCCCATCCAGCTACTGATCATCAAGTTGCAGACAATTTTACCAAAGCTATGACTAGAGCTTGCAATAAATATCTAGTGGCAAACTGATGTCATTACCACATCAGTTTGAGGAGGAGTGTAAATAGATTGGCTAGATCAGTCTATGATCTGCTAAAATCAGCTTGGCTAGATCTGTTAATGATCTGCTCGAATCAGTCTATGATCTGCTAGAATCACTACGATATATTTGCTTGTATATATTCCTAAGCTCTAGGATCTCATTAACCGTATGTATGTCTACGATACTGCCATAGCCTAAGTTAGAGTTCTAGCCTGCATGTATCTACATGTACAGTAGGGAGATGGTAATATAAAATATGATTGCCTTGCATTTCTGTTCTAGTCTTGACAAGTACAAATTACAGAAAATGAAATTCCATATTGCACAATCTTTTTAGACTAGATAAGGCTAAGGGTAGGCCGCTTTGGTTATCATATCACAGGGGTAGTAATATCATGTTAAGGCGTTAAGTATCTGAAACTCTGTAAGCTAACAGTGGCGAAGTTCAAGTTTGCATTGGGCTAACAGGAAATTCTAGATAATTTTGTAATACAGAAGCACAAACAGGCTTAAGAAAGCCAGCTTCTTCAAAAAATCTCATGGTTAGGCACACAGATCAATTTAACAGTCTAGTAATCGAACGCAATGTGTGCGCACAAGAGCGTAGAGAGAGGAGAGGAAATGAAGCAGGAAAAGAAGAAACCTGCATCTCAAATGACCTGCTTCCTGAATACGAGCTGATTCTGTTACTTGTGTCAGTGCTGCAGGGGCTGATGATACAGCAGCAGTAGAAAATGCTTGTGGATCAGAAAATGTAAGGACAAAAGCTTCAATGTGCTTCAGAGCCATTCTCCTAGCCCCATCTAAGCTTACACTCTTTGAAGTGCTTTCTGAAGAAGTCCCTATCAGTGCAAATTCGTCCATTCTGTACAAAGAACTCAAAACTATTCAGCAAATGTTGCCTTTTTAATTTGTTCATCAGATTTTAAACGGCTATTTATGCTAACAGAAACAATGAATTGACTACTTCCAAACTACAGAACACATACGGTTAGTGAATGTTGCTTTTTTACTTGGAAAGCACCCTTCAACGTGGCATCAACCGGAATAATTTGAGGAAGCGCAAAAAGATAGATGTGAATTGGTGCTGTACGGAGCGACCGCTGAACATTTGTTGATTCATTGTTCTACAGCTAGGGCTATAAGCGACATCGTTCTATCTCATTTTGGTATAATGGTGCAAGCAACAGAATCCACGAACATATTCCAGATCAAAATCAAAGAGACCAGTGTCAGGCTTAATGCAACAATCTAGTAGTGGGTTCTTGAAACAGGACGCTCAGTTCCATCGAGCCATACTAAAGAAAAAGTATCTAGAAACTGCTGCAAAGGGGCAGCAAGATATTTTCAAAAAGGCTGCCCATACAAATTTCTACTCTACGAAGTCTTATGCTAGATATATGAATCCTCTTTCGCCATTTGGCTCTGTCCAAGGCCATAACTTCTGTTAAGCAATAAGCTGACCCCCTGATGATCATAGCCTTCTTCATGATGAACCCCAAACAACAAAATTGTTGACTCAGTGGTATATCTTGACCTTCAATCTTCACTAGCTCTCTATTCAAGCACTTGCATTTGCCGAAATTGGATTCCATACATAGTTAATCCTCCTACAATATCCGAACTATATTAACTTTTACTACTGACTAGCTTCGATCCCTGCTTGACTTCTATAACCAATAGAACGCCATAAACAACTAATGTAGACCAAACACACGAAGTGTGGTTTAGCACATCGAGATAAGAGTTCAAGGATGATTGTTAATATAAGCCTACATTTGTTTACAGTTCATTCCTTTCTCCTCTAATGGATCTTATCGTAATCGTAGCTCCTTTATCATGTCATTTATACTTAGTAACCCGTCGAAGAAGAACTTCTAATATATCCCTGGAAACCTTTCTTCTCAGGCATATTACCAAGCTGACCTTGGGCTTGGTTTTTTCAGGTCTAAATCAATGTTAAATCGGACTCTTCCAAAGCTCTGTAACATACGTGGAGGTACTAAGAGCACTCTCTTATTATATATGACTCTAAGAAGATCTGTCACCTGGACACTTCAGAACCTCAGGAAGTCTGTCACCAGGTCTAATTCCTTAATTTGAAGGATTCAAGAAGCTGAAATTGCAAGTAGAACAATGAACAGGAGGAGGTTTCCTAATGTTTGAGAAATTTCCATACACATCTCCTTGTTCTTTACTTGAGTTCCATTGAAGTTGGTTCTGAAATCTTATCATATTTTACTGATCTAATGTGCACAGTTTTCTGTTACTACAGAAGTGGCTATAGAGAGAACATATTACCTTTGCCACTAAGATGGCAATATACATATTACTACTTAATTTTATGGTCTTCAAGAACTACCCAAAAGCCCTTAAGGGTTAGGTTAGTCAATCATGCCCAACGGGACTATCACTTCCCTCGGGAACTGTAGGATTTTCTGACTCAAGAAACCACAAAACTCATCTAATCATAATCTACCAAAAGTAGAAAGAAGACATTGAAAAGATTAGGACTAAGGAGCTCAGAGCCAACTGCTTCATGCCCCAGATCACAGGTGGTCAAGGTAGGTGGCATGGGTCCTAGCACCTAAGGAAAAGGCCTTACTAACTACAAAAAGAAAAGACCGCAAGATCACGAACTACTTAGAAGGCAACATTTTGTCACTATTGTAGTTTTTAGCGACAAATAGAGGTGGGCAAAAACCCAAAGTATGTAAAACTAGACTTTTCCGCAGTATTTGAATGTAAAAATTAAACCAGGACATATAAACTATAAAATGCTCTAAAACCAAATCATACATGGAAGAAAGAAACGGAAAAGAATCCAGATAGATATGCTGATAATCAAAAGAAAAACAAGCTGAAACTCAATCACGATCCTTTCAAAAGGGCCATTCTAATACAATGCGATGGAAACCTCCAAAAACACAGAGAAAGACACTTCAGTTGTCGATATATTCTGCCTTGATCACAAAGAGTATACAAGAATACAAAGATAGTTTTTATTCAGACAAAAAGAACTAGGGGGGGATTAAGTACCTTCCATCAAACATGTATGCTAGTGCCAATGCAGCCATGAAACGTGCCATTTTTGATACTGATGAAGAACAGAGATGAACTAGGGCAGGAACACCCCCATCCTCCACTATACGGAGAGCATTACCAGGATTGAAAGCAAGATTCCAAAGAGCACCAGCAGCAGTCTCATGGACATCCTAAAAGAGAGTATATTAAGCTCAACCAAGATAGGACATTTATGTCTTCTCAAAATTATGCAAGTATAATGTGAGTGTAATGTTTTGACTTGTAGAATTATTAATCTAGAACATTTATTTTAGGGTTAATTACACTTATGTCCCTGAGGTTTAGGTGTAATTACAGTCAAGGACACAAAGTTTCAAAAGGTAACAAATCGTGTCCACAAACGTTAAAAAGGTAACACTTATGTCCATCCGTCAAGTATCCGTCCAAAAAGTGTACTTTTTCGGTGATGTCATCAATATGTATTTTTTAAATGACAATACTACCCTTGTTAAAAACCTAATTTTTAAAGAAATGAGTTTCTCTCTCCAAATATTTTTAGAAACTCTCTTCCAAATCTGAATTTCCAGTGCCCCTCCTTCGCCCTATGCCGCCGGCAGCCCCCTCCCTCACCCTACCTCGTCGCCGGCAGCCCCCTCCCTCACCCCACCTAGCCGCCGACAGCCCCTTCCTTCAGCCCACCCCGGCGGCAGCCCCTCCTTCACCCCACCCCAACCGGCAGTCCCTTCCCTCACCCCACCTCGCCGCCGACAGCCTCTTCCCTCTACCAGAACACGATGGGCTCGTTGTGCGACGGTGGGCCTGTTGTCATCGGCGAAGAGGAAGAGGGGCGGGCAGCAGGTTAGGGAGAGGGAGGGGCGACGACGTGTGTAGCAGCAGATGTGCGGCCGTGGCTGAAATGGCGCCGGCGGGGAGAGAGAGGGGGCGAGCTGGGGGAAGGGAGAGATAGGCAGCGGGGTTGGGGGAAGGGAGAGATAGGCAGCGGGGTTGGGGGGAAGGGAAGGGGGTGGGCAGCGGGGTTAGGGGGAAGGGAAGGGGGTGGGCAGCGGGGTTGGGGGGAAGGGAAGGGGGAGATTCAATTAGTGTTTCCCTAAAACCCTAAATTGAACAAATGTACCCTAATTTGAAAGATTATGGCTTTGAAATCCCTAATTTGTCAAATTAGGGTTTGGAAAACCTAATTTTGAAACTCTAATTTTCCAAATTAGGGGGCTTCGAAACCTCTAATTTGTCAAATTAGGGTTTTGAAACCCTAATTTGGAAAATTTAAAACCCTAATTTGAAGAGATGGTTGGCATTTGAAAATTTGAAGAGAGATCATGGGCAATATGGTCATTTCGACAATTCCATTATGTATTTGGGTATTCCGTTAGGTCAGAGGATATAAGTGCCTATTTTCCAAACTTATGGATACGCGTGTAATTACACCTAAACCTCAGGGACATAAGTGTAATTAACCCTTTATTTTTTGTTTGATAACTAAATCTATTGACAAAAACCACCAGAAAAGGAGGCGGAACCCTTACATAGAAGCTTTACACCCACTAATCACCTTTCTGTACACAGCAAGAAGCTGTCCATAAAATCTGAAAAAGGCATCATTGGACCTAGAAGAGCCGCCCTCAGCCCAGCAAAAGAGAAGCCTAAGAATAGACAAAGGATGTTCAACTCCCTCAAAAGCTCGCATATTTCTCTCTCCAAATACACCAACATAAGCAAACAGGAATTGAACCCCACGTTTTCCAGCCCTTCACTTTCTCTTGTACGACCAGCTACGAAGCATATCAACCACATCACGCGGCATGACCCACAAAATGTTCAGAAGACCATCTCCCAAAATTCCTAAGCTACTTGGGCAATGCAGAAGAAGATGATTCACGGACTTCCCATCAGCTTTACACGTATAGCACCTACTTACAAACACTTTTCTTCTCTTCCGCAAGTTATTTCCAGTCAACACCTCATCCCTAACTGCTTCCCAGGTAAAGAAGCAGACTCTAGGAGAAGCCAAAGATTTCGAAATATGCTTCCAAGAAAAAAAGTTACCTTTTCCAGTCAACACCTCATCCCTAACTGCTTCCCAGGTAAAGAAGCAGACTCTAGGAGAAGCCAAAGATTTCGAAATATGCTTCCAAGAAAAAAAGTAACCTTGATAGTAACCAGCTGAGAGCAGAAGGATTTCACTGTAAAACTCCCAACAGGATTACCCTTACAAACAACTTTATCCTCACAAATCCCATCAACCTTTGCAGAGCAAAACAACCCAAGAAACTAGATACTAAGTCCAGCTCCCATTCATGAAATTTTTTTTCCTAGAAGTAGGATTTCCAAAGGGTCCATCACTATTGAATAATAAACATCCCGTACCAAAATTTCTTTATCACACGCAATACTAAACAACAAACCAAAAGATTTCCCCCACTCCTCTTCTTCCCCAGATCAAAGGTCCCGCCAAAATCTGACTCGTGTACCATTACCCACCTTAAAGCGAATAAGTTTGGTAAAAGTGTCCCAACACTTGCCGATCCCCACCCACATGCTTAAGCCATGAGGTCTTTTGATTTTGCTAGGGGCCCAAAATCCCCTGCCATCCCAAATTTGGCCATCACAACTTGCCTCCCACAAAGCATCTCGTTCGCATGAGTATCTCCAAAGCCATTTCCCAAGCAGAGAAGGTTTAAAGGGCCTCAGGTTCTTGATACCTAAAGCGCTACATTAAATTGGAGAGCACATGGTCCCATTTAAACAAGTGATATTTCCTGTCTTTGAAACCCTCCCGTAATAATTCTCACCCCAATTTCTCTAATCTCTTAACAACGGAAACCGGAATCACCAACAAGGACATAACGTACGTCGAGAGACTAGAGAGCTTCCATTTTACAAGAGTTAGTCTACCAGACTACGACCCTTGGAAGGTTATTGCTTCTTCCACCCCGCCAATCATGTTTTGAAACGCTCAACCACCGAGATATCCTTGAAATAAGGACCAAGAGAAAGCCCAAGATACATGAAAGGTAGTCAAAAAGCTCCCCTGTTCATTTTGGAGGTAGTAAAAAATTTTATGTCCTGTTTAGATAATTTTAGTAGCATAAAGCTCCAGTTTGACCCTTTTGCAACCTTTTCTTTCTATCTATTTTGCTTCTAATGCGTTAACAGAAAACCTGTCTGACTAGTTAACCATAGAAGAAGAGGGAGAGTCTGGTCTCCAGAGAGAGAAAGTTATGAGTTCTTAAATAGAGAGGGAGATCAAAGGCCTCCAGGCATTACTCACGATATTGTCCCGGCAATTCATCTTTAAAGAGAGAAATCACAAGTTCAAATTTTAGAGAAACGAACGCCATAAATTTTTTATTCAAGAGGGAAATAGAAGGTGTTCCAGCCATTTCCAATGGGCATTGCCGCATATAATACCCCAATTTGAAGGCTCCCTGCAAATCTGAACAACATTGCTGAGTTGAAACCATTGTTGGCACGTGCAGGTATGTGTGTTTTTGTGTGTTTTTGTGTGTGTGTGTGTGTGTGAGAGAGAGAGAGAGAGAGAGAGAGAGAGAGCTGAAGCATTGAGGAGAACAAGGGAAGTTGAAAAGATAAGATTTTGTTGGAAGACATAAACAAGCTGTGAGCCAATGACCGGGACGAATAGCATATGGTTCCTGTTTCAATTGCGTTGATTTAACTGGAAATGGTAGATCTGGAAAGTATAATTTTAATGTCCCAATAGCTATTTCATGTTGATGATTACTGGTAAATGGGTCTTAATAAATTGGTGAACTAATATTTAAGTTCTGAGTTTAGTGGGCCTCTAGAACCAATTATAATAATACCCATTAGGAATTTGTTAAAAAATATTCAAGGACAAGGAAAATGGAAAGAAAAAAAAAAAAAAAAAACCTTTTTTTGCCTTGGAAACAATTGTGGAGCACTGTGGAGCATGAGGGGAGAAAACCCTAGCTAGAGATTTTGGAGTTAAGAAACCTAATTTGAGGATTGATCGTGAATAAAGGCAGCCTCTGTCGCTAAATTTGTTGCTTCGTGGTAAGAAATTAATCTATGCTCTTAGAGATCCAGATTTGCCTTTGAACATGTTAATGAATAAAGGTTTCATTCATTTCTGTGCTCGATCTCTGTCTTGTTCATAGTTTTTGACATGGTAATTTTTTGTTCGTTCGAATTCGCAAAACTGCTATGCTGCTCTTGCTGTTTTTTTTTTTTTTTCTTTTGGTTAAATTTGATAGTCAATATTTCTTCCGTTACTCTTTTCACATGTTCTTGCACTTTTTGAAAACCTTATAATGTCCACTTCAAATCCTTAGTTCTCAGTTTTCTAAAAATCTTGCATTCTCCTATTGAAAAGCGACTTCAAAAGTTATTGCCCCAAAGAAGTCTAGAATTTTGCTGTTTCCAGGAGCCACTTTGAATTGTTGTAGAGTAGTCACGCTTATCGATTTTCAGTGATTCATATATTTCTGAAAACCTCAAAAAGTTTACTTCTATTATTCGTTTTGAGTTTATGAGATTCCTCCTATTTCTGCTTTAAAAGGACTATTGTATGAAACTAGCACGTGCAATGATATGCTGTTTCTAGCATTTGCAGATCAGCCCACTTTGATTTGTTCTAGATTAATTGTTTCTCATCCCTTTTACATGAACTTGGACATTCTGAAATCCTTAGGGAGTCCTATATAACTTCTTAGTTTTGTGTTTTATGAGTCCTTTTATTTTTTGGTCAAGTTGTAACTTTGAATAATGTTGGTCAGTGCAGAAATTTGCAGTTCTTAGACAGCATATCACCTCACTTTGACTTCCTATAGAATATTTGTTCCCAGTCAGCTAGGAAGCACGGAAACCGCTAGGAGGGAAAGGTGTGGTGTCTGAAATCTACCAGGACACCGACACCCCTTCGACACTGCTAGACACGTGCCGGACACGGCTTTCCGGTGTCCGAATATTTGAAATTTTGAATAATCAAAATTCTAATTGTCTAACATGTATGGACACCGTCAGAAACGCTGAAGAGGCCAAGAAGAAGAAAGAGAAGCAGCAGCACATCTCGATCTTGGATCTGAAAAAGGAGAGTATGTTTCTGATCTTCGACTGGCAGCAAATTCGTCTTTTTATTCCCAAATCTGGATCGGTTTTGATCTCAACTTTGTTCGGGTTTGACTTTAACCTTGTTCAGGGTCTTTAAAGGGTACTAATGCCCCTCCTCTTTGCCTTCACCGTCGAAGTTTGACTAGGGAGAGTTATCCTGCCGACAAGTATTGCATTCTTAAAAATCAATACAGATTTGGATATTACAATTTGGCCCATCATTTTAAAATATTTCCATACTGACCCCATAACTTTTACATAGTTCTACTGAACTCCAAGTTTTACCATTTGATTCAATTAAACCCTTCGAGGAACAGATTTTTTTCGTTTCAAAAGTTCAGTATCTACTCAAACTTATAATGATTCAACTGCAAAACTAATTTGGATTAAAAGGTGAAGCATCTAACATTTGTTTCATATCTTGGCATATATACATAAAAAATAATAATATAAAAAAACAGTGGTGTCCTGCGGTGTTCAAAATCTGAATTTTTGGAAAATGAGGTGTGAGGTGTCCGGTGTCCAAGTCAGTGTCGGTGTCAGACACGGTGACCGTGTCCGTGCTACCTAGCCAATCGATTATTCTTGATCTCTAACAATACGGAAGCATCGACTACTCTTACTTGACTTTCACATTTTTAGTTTTCTCGAAAGCCATACACGTACAAAATTTTCATTACGGAAATAGTTTTAGAACTTTAAATCACCATCCAGAATGAGCAAATGCTAGTATAGATATGACTGATTAGTCAAACTCGACTATGTCCCGATAGGTTCAACAAACTGACTTTATAGATTCAAAAAAATGACATTAGAAGTTAACAAGCTCACGTTATATGAGGGCACTACTTCAAGAAACGGACCCGATTAGTAGTACATGGTGCAAATAGACATGGGAAATAAACTTATAGCACCAATAGGGTTAACTATTAATTTGAGATACTTTTAAAATGGCTAAACTTGCAAAAACCGGAAAAGAAAGGAAAGAATTCGACAAAGTCAATCTCTGTTCGATTAGTTTTGTATAGACCAAACTCATTAAGAGGCAATTTCGACCATGAAACAGGTGGGAAGCATGGAGGATATGAACAGCCCGCTACCCTCTTGTGCAGTTATTAGTCATTGATATTCAGTTAATTGGAAGATGGTAGGAGGGGTACAAGTTTCTGATTTGGACAGATCGTCTTTTCACTTTGAATTCCCATCTCTGAAAGAATCGGCTAGGATTTTGAGGAGAAAAGCATTTCGTCCTTCAAGCATCTTTACTGTTGGAACAATGAACCCTCTGGTGGGTTGTTACAGAGGAGACTTTAGGCCAAAATGTCCGTGGTTTAGAGTTGTGGCTTCACCTTTACATCTGTGGCAAGAGGAGGTGGTTTGGTGGTATATAATGGGTATAAATGCAGAGGCTATATTAGAGCATATGAATCAACGGCGAGCAGAACAAATTTGAGATGGGTTAGATTGAACGTTCTGGCTGGTGGTATTATTCTGGCAAGTATAAGCTTCGGGGTGGATGAGGTTCGCTTTGTGACCCCTATTTGGAGGGAATATGAGGCGTATTATGCTGCGTGGGAGCCAATGTCGGGGAAGACTTATCGTTTCCTGTGGTCCTCGTCTCTGAAGTTGTCGCGAGTAACTCAATCTTCCGAGTCGTGTCAAATGACCTCTTGTGCTCATCGGGATAGCCCGTGGTAGTGAAAGTCAGCAGCATAGAGACAAGACCATGTGGTTTGATTGGTTTCTAAATCTCAATCTTTCTGCCCCTTTCAATTCTGAAATTTCTGGTCTCCATTCTTGGGCCAGCGAGTCGGAGCATAAGGCAATTGGGCCGTTTTTATATGGTTTCAGGAACTTGCCATTCCAAAATTGTTTTTTGACCCCCCCTCCTTCTCGTGCTTGTCTCGATTTTTTTTTTCCAACTTTGTCAAGTTGGGTCGACATTTTGGACTGGCGGCTTCTGGAGTTATCGTTCTGCTGGGGGTTCTTCTTCCTCTACTTGTAACCTTCTATTTACCATCAGTAGTTAGCCAAGGTTTATTCATTAGCCAGGGTTCAGCATCATCCTTGGTGAGTGCCTCTCCTCTTTGTCAGAGTGATTTGAATAAGAAGTCTCTTTGGATGGATCGTGATTTCTTGTGTAACTGGGTTCAGGACTTCAATTTTGGCTCCATGTTTACAGGGATCATCATTCTAGCCCATCTTTTGCACCGGTTGAGCGGCACAGGAGATTTAAGGGGTAATATAGTGTCAGGATTCACCTTTAGGGATTTATCTGAAGCTATGAGCGAAGGAACGTATGAGGGGGAAAGGTATAGTGATTTCTCAGTTAAGGGGTTAAAGCTAGTTCCTTCTGAGCTGGTTACGCCACTGAATAGTGAGGCCGGATGAGGGTGAGCATGGTGGCGAGGAGGGTTTGTCAGGTGAGGACCTTTACCAGGAGAATATGTCCTTATGGGTAAGGAGAAGGGTCAAAGGCTTCGGCAGATTCTTGGGCGAATCAATGGATGGATTTGAGAATAAAATTTTGGATCTCCTGCTTGCAATGAAAAATGCTAATAAAAAGGTGGAAGGCATGGAGACAAGGGGAAGACACCATCCTAAATTAAAGAAAGCCAGAGAACTTAAAAAGACAGAATTTCCTGCGAAGTATGATATGAGGGGAGAAGGAGAATCCAGCAAGGAGGGGGTGGAAGGAGCGGCTGTGGACTAAATTCTGTTTCCATGCTTTTTTGAGGTAAAGACGGTTGAAGACGAATCTACGTGGATTTCTTCAGGGGTATAGGAACCGGCAATGCTACTGATAATCAAAAGCTATGGACAAAGTTGTCCTTGATCTCTCAGCAGTGGCAGCAGCCCTGGCGCATCGCCAGTTTCCTGATGAGTGAGGCGAGACCTGGCTGTGATGCTTTTTACCGTGACATGAGGGATTTTAACCTCTTCATTAATCGGATGAGCTTGTGGATCTTCCGTTAGAAGGAGGGTCTTTCACTTTGTTCATGACTTTGTTTCATGGGGGAAGAGAGTCGATCTTGCTCTAGAATCGGACTGGGATACTACACATCTTGGAGCGACATCGTGTTGTTTGCCTCGTACAATTTCTGACCATGTGCCCTTGCTCTTCGATGGGGGTGGTCTTCGGAGGGGAAGAAACCCGTTTCGATTTGAAAACATGTGGCTTCAAGAGCTGGGTGGTCTTTTGGATTTGGTCAGTAATTGGCATGGAAGTTATGAGGTGACTGGAAATCCTACTTCTTTTGGCTCAGAAACTGATAATGCCGAAAAATGATTATAGAAAAAGGGACAAAGAGGTGCTTGGTCGAGTTGAAGTGAGATTGGCCAGGGTACTACTGGAGATTCAGAATTTTGATGCCCAGGAGGGAGTTCTGGTCTAAAGAAGGCGACAGGAACACTAGATTCATCTATCATATTGGAATAAGAAATCTAATCAAATTGGAAAGATCTTGGAGGAGAGTGAGGAGTTTATTCCCGAGGAGGAAATTGAGGAGAACATGGTGAGCTACTATCAGATCCTCTTTTGTGAATCTAACCAAGAACGTCCTTCGCTGGATGATTTGAGCTTTAAGGTTCTCGATCAAGAAGCTAAGTCCCTTGAGACCCCTTCTGGGGAAGAAGAAGTGGTGGCTGCTTCGAAGAACATGAGAGACGACAAGGCTCCGGGGCTTTCTTTAAAGCTGTTGGTCCGCTATTAAGGAGGATGCAATGAACTTCTTTTACTTCTCTCATGAACATGGCCGATTTGAGAGAAGTTTGAATGCCACATTTCTTTGCTTGATTTCAAAGAAAGGGGGAGCAACTGATACAAAAGACCTCAGGCTTATTAGTTTGCTAGGGAGTGCATGTAAGTTGCTTTCTAAAGTGTTGACTTATAGACTTCCGAAAGTTTATGGTGGAGTGATTTCGCCGTCTCAACATACGTTAGTCAGAGGTAGGCAAATTTCGGATGCAATTTTTGCGTTCTAGATTCAGAGTGGTTTTCCGGGATTAGTGTGTAAATTGGATGTTTTAGAAAAAGGTTACGATCACGTTAATTGGAATTTTCTCTTGTATTTGCTGGAAATGATGAGGATAGATGGAAAGCGTGGATGGATTTTAGTATCTCTTCATCTATGTTGTCTATTTTGGTGAATGGCACTCCCAGCTGGGTTTTTTCATGCTTCTAAGAGTCTTCTACGGGGAGACTCTTTATCTCATTTCTTGTTTCTAATTGTTATGGAGGCCTTGAGCCGTCTTTTGGATGGGGCAATAGAAGGAGGCTTCTTCAAGGGATTCTGGGCATGGGATTCCATCGAGTCAGGGGTGCAGGTTCCCCACCTTTTATTCGCAGATGTTACGATACTTTTCTGTGAGGCAGAAGAATCTCAATTGCTTTACGATCGGATGGTGCTTCTCTTCTTGCAGAGAACTTTAGGTCTGAGAATAAACTTTAGAAAAAGTGAGATTATTCTAGTTGGTGAAGTTCCGAATGTAGCAAATCTCTCTCGGTCTTTTGGGTGTAAGATTGGGAGCTTTCATTTCACTTACCTTGGGCTTCCTCTTGGTGCTTCTTTCAAGGATAATAGATGCTAGATTCGGTGGTTGAGCGCTTTGAAAAACGATTGGCGGTTTGGAAGAAGCAATATCTTTCCGAGGGTGGTAGACTAACTCTTGTAAAAAGCTAACTCTCTAGTTTCCCGACGTACTTTATGTCCTTGTTGGTGATTCCGGTTTCTGTTGTCAAGAAATTAGTGAAATTGGAGTGAGAATTTTTGTAGGAGGTTCCTTTAGAGACAAGAAATATTACTTGGTAAAATGGGACATTATGTGCTCTCTGATTCAATGTGGAGGCTTAGGCATCAAGAACCTGAGGTCCTTTAATCCTTCTCTGCTTGAGAAATGGCTTTGGAGGTACTCATGCGATCGAGATGCTTTGTGGAGGCAAGTCGTGGTGGGCAAATTTGAGGATGGCAGGGGATTTTGGCTCCCTAGCGAAATCAAAACATCTCATGGCTTAAGCATGTGGGATGGGATCAGCAAGTGTTGGGACACTTCTGCCAAACTTATTTGCTTTAAGGTGGGTAAAGGTACACGAGTCAGATTTTGGTGGGACATTTGGTGTGGGGAAGAGGACTTGTAGAAATCATTCCCTTCGTCATATAGTATTGCGTGTGATAAAGAAATTTTGGTAAGAGACATTCTTGCATTCAATAGTGCTGGACCCTTGTGGAATCCTACTTTCAGAAGAAACTTCTATGACTGGGAGTTGGACTCAATATCTAGTTTCTTGGGTTGTTTGTACTCTGAAAGGTTGATGGGATTAGTGATGATAGAGTTGTTTGGGAGGGTAACTCTGTTGGAAGTTTACAGTGAAATCCTTTCAGCTCAGCTGGTTACGGATCAAGGAAACATTTTCCCTTGGAGCATAATTGGAAGTCTTTGGCTCCTCCAAAAATCTGCTTCTTACTTGGGAAAGCAGTTACGGATGCAGTGCTGACTGGGGACAACTTGCGGATGAGAATAGAAGTGTGTGTCAATTGGTGCTACATGTGTGAAGACGATGGCGAGTCCGTGAATCATTTTCTTCTGCATTGCCAAGTAGCTAAGGGAATTTGGGTGCCTTTTGAACATTTTGTGGGTCATGCCGCGTAATGTGGTTGAAATGCTCTATAACTAGTCGTTGTACAAGAGAAGACGAAGGGTTGAAAAATGTGGTGATTATTCCTGTTTGCTTGTTTTTGTGCATTTGGAGAGAGAGAAATATGCGAGCCTTTGAGGGAGTTGAGCAGCCTTTGTCTAATCTTAAGGCTTCTTTGTCCACTCTCTTTTGCTGGGCGGAGAATGGCTCCTTTAGGTCTGATGATGTCTTTTTAGATTTTATCGACAGCTTCTTGCTGTGTATAGTTAGGTGATTAGTGCTTGTAAAGCTTCTATGTAAAGGTTCCACCTCCTTTTCTGGTGGTTCTTGTAAATGAACTTGCTTACCAAAACAATAAAAAGAAAGTTTTACTTGATACAAAATCTTTTGTTAGTAAATTTTTTTTTTTTTTGGTTAGACCAAGCGCGTAGGTCAGCAGGCAGGGGATTGTCCTAGCTTAACCAGAGGTCTCGGGTTCGAACCCTGGGAATGCAACTGCGTTAAAACTTAGTAGGGAGAGCTTTGCCACCCATGTGGTCCTGCCCGGCTCGAACCAGGATTAGTCGGCTCCCAATGTGGTGTACGGTGTGTCCGTCAAACTCATGCGGGGATAAATCTTTCCTAAGATGTTTCCCCTCTTGCATCATAGAAATTTTCAATTGACAAGGTATCACAAATGTTGCGATTCATGTGGCCTTTGTTTTAATAAACTATTCGTACTCTTAGACTGTCTATTGAATTTGAAAGAGTTATTTCCTTAACCGGTTCATTGGCTCGGTTAATAGCTCATATTGTGTTTTTGTGTTTTTTTGGCCCTCCATGTGTGGTCAAGGGACTGGGGACTCTGAGAGGGTAAGATTTTAGTAAAGCTGTGGATAGCTTTAATATTTATAGTTGAGAACAAATAGCTTATGGATTTTCTTTCGATGAACTAATAGTGTAGCTTATTAACTACTGAATTTGAACTCAAATCGTTTATCTGAGAAACTTGTAATTAGGTTTTGAATTATCTTCAGGTTAAGCATTTGAGATATTGAGAATTACATTGACACTATAAGGACATGATTAGGCACCAGTTTATTGGCGAGTACGGACCCTTCAGGTTTGGGACCTTACAACAATTTTCGTGTAAAATTTAACTTACATTGGAATGAGGGGAGTAACAACCTAAATGACAAGTTCACAGGTTTCCTAGGCCCAAAAGCACCGATCCGTGAGTTAGCGAAATTTAGTTGGAGGGCGGACTACAACTATTGGGTCCTGAACTGAATGCCCAGGCTCCAATTCGAACTTTAAGAATTGGACAGTAAGCATGGCCAGGTTACCACATTCGAGCCATTAAACGAGCTCAATCAGTTCAGCATATACCATTAGAAGTGCCCATTAAATTGGATTGTAACACTGTTGAATACAATTACAAAAAGACTTTGTGGCAAGGGGACTCGAGCACTTGACCACCAATATTTAAGCTGAGTTGGTTTCCCCTGGACCAAATTCGCAGTTTGCTCATTTCGTTTCCATCTATTTTCTTATACAGATTTGAGAATATAATAATACCTACTGAAGATATAAAATGTTACATAACAATTACAACTCGTGATTCTTTTTGAATCGACACTCTCCCGCACTCACACCCGCATTACGAACTTGTCACCTAGGTAACGACGTACCAACGAATGACTTCCATCCGAATACTCATGATACAACCACCATTTTTATGAAGAGCATCAAGTAACTATCAACCATTACGAACCTTAAAACAAGTTGAGAAGCACTCCATGCAGTACATTAGGATTTGCTGTTCGGTTTACAAGAATCGAACTCTTTGCTGGAACTTTTATTATGAGGCAACAATACAAAACCATTTCTTCAGCATATGGTCCTTGGAAACACACTTTCCTGACCGTCTGGTCAAGATAATCTCACTTATAAGACGTCTAACAGTGATTCTTTATAGTCGGAGGAATTATTTAAGTTTTATTAATTTAAAGCATTGTCATTTCCGTGGAAGGCTAGTTTATTGTTGAGTTTTTATACCATTTTCTGAAAAACCGACTGGAGATAGTTTGGTTAACTCGAGTTAAATCTCTTCCCATATCTCATTACTTTGGCTATGGACGAGCGTACTAAGAATATTCAGGTCGAGGTGCCATGGTGTATGTAGTAACATTAACAACACTAGGGTTGGAATCAATGTTAAGCTCGGATCACAAAAATTGTGCTTTAGAGTCCAAAGACTTCACAATACTAAGAGAGTATTTTTTATGCAATTTCAGTACGACTAGGAGGTGGTCTGATAAGAAGGGTGTAGCTGAAAAGCAAATGCTCAGCTGGATGCCGACAACAAATAGGATAAGAAATTAGAGTTTCTGCAACAAAAGTGAACCATTGAGGACGAGGGAACGTCGCTTAAGATGGTTGGTTATGTCCAAAGCAAGCCTTCCACATGTGCGGTAAGAAGAAAAGACTTGAGTTGAGTTCATAGGCTAGGAGAATAGGGGTAGACATAGGATAATATGGGAGTAGTAAGAAATGACTTGATTCTTAGGATTATACAAGAGAACTTGTGCTTGGACAAAGGAGAATGGAAGGAAAGGATTCATGTAGCCGGCCCCAACTAGTTTGGGACAAAGGGCTTTGATGATTGTGATGAAGAGGTCTCAATAATTCTAGTGTCGCGGAAGACAATTTTTGTCCCGCGCACTACTCACGCCCTAATCATACAACATCAACCCCATGTTTTGGGCCCAAAACATCCCATCATAGTCCCCATAAAGCGCAGGCCCTAATTTTAGGGCATCAAGTCCCCATAGTTGTGTTTTGGGCACAAAATTAGACCATCAAAAAAACCCTCTTATCTAGGCCTGAATAGCGTCCATCAAAAATTGGTGCGCAGACGACAACTTTGGTCGCGCACACTCACACCCAAATTTACAGCATCAAATACCGACAATTGCTTTTCAAACGCAAAACGTAACCATAAAAAATATCTTTGGGGCCCAAATCCCATCCGTCCCAAAATTACTGTCTCGATAATTTTGTTCCCACAACATCAAGTCCCTAGAGTTGCTCAAAATTTTGACCATAAGAAAATCGATCTTTTTCATAGATTAACAATGCCCAAGAAGGGAGAGACCAGTGAGGATGTCGCACATAGGATAAGAGCTTGTTGGTAAAGTGAGATGCGCTTCTAGAGTGTTGTGTGATTGTAATATTTCTCTCATGTTAATGGGAAAAAATTCGTATGACGAGAGCGAAGCAAGCAATGTTGTCTGGTTCATAATGTTGGGCAACTAAGAAACATCGTACACACATAACGTGTAGTTAAAACACAAATGCTACCTGGATAAGCGGCCACACAAGGGGAGATAGAGTGAAACACGAGGTTATGTGCCAGAAGGTGGGGGTGGCACCAATTGAGTAAAAGAGGAAACAAGTATTTCCCAAAAAGCCTTTAAAATGCCCCGTAAAAAGAAGTTATTTGAGCAACGTTAATGGGCTAAGACAAGGTAGGTGTAGACCGAGTCTTAAGCTACCATCTGCTCTAAAAGCTTAAGCTATTAGAGAATGGGCCCAACAATGTATGTTATGCTTAAAATCCCTCACCTGCAAGCCCCCTAATGCATGTGGAAACAATTTAATGAGAAACAAATCAAGGTACACCACCAAAGATCACAAATATACGGAGTACAAATTGCACCATTATAAAGGGGGACCAAAACATACAAGTCGGAAGAATCGAGACAAGGACATTTCACAATGAGAACTCTGATACCATGTTAAGCTACAATCTGCTTTAAAAGCTTAAGTTGTCAGAGAATGTGCCCAACAATGTATATCATGCTTAACACATATAAACATGTTCTTAGATAGGCGAGAAAAGAAAGAAAGAATTCTTCTAGCCGACCCCAACTATGTTGGAAGAAAGTCTTAGGTGATGATGATGATTTGCCTCTTTAACCCTACAATCTAAGGAGAAGATAGTGGCACATAAACCTTGAATGTAGTGCTCAAAAGCAATCACATTATGATAGTTAAGATATAAGACAGGCAATACAGCTATTTAGGAATCAAGAAACCTATATGAGACGACCCAGATCACTCGAATACTTGACATTATAACCTGAGACTATCACAACAAACACCAATACTAATTGAGGAAATAAGATAGATCTTCAACAAATACTTACTTCCGCCTCAGAACGTGCCAATGCTATAAGTGGTGCAACACCTCCTTCTCGTCCGATTGCAATACTAATATGGAAAGAAAAAGAACAGAGAATCAGATTTTGTAGCAGAATGTGTCTCATTAACTAGAGACTCGCCTTTGACTAAAAAGTTTATACACCTACTATGCTTAGAAGGTTATGACGTGATAATAAAAAAATAATGTTATAAAAACAAAAAAACAACAAGAATAAACAGAGATTAGATCAAACATGAATCTTTATCGAGTCAAGAGAAAGGAGAATCCTTTCTCCTTTATACTAGCTCAGGATACAGTACTAAATGTACAGGTTGGTCCCGAGCTTGGATAAAGGAGAAGGAAGAATAAATTGACAGGAAAAGACCGCAGACACATTATATGAACTTGAATCCTACAGAACTGAGAATTTGGCTTTTCATAATAACTTAATCAGGCTGAAATTTTATGAAGCTATAAAAGCGTGAAATTCCATATTAGGAGACAATAGCAGACAAATGATATAAGACCATTGTCACCATTGCATTGAGCAAAAGTATTGCACTTACCTATTGGCTTCTGACACTGATAATCCCCATAGAGCGCCAGCAGCCCTCTCCTGAAGACCGGGAGAGGCATTCGAACATGAATGTGCAAGGGCAACCTAAACAGCCAATAGCATTGAAGCCTTATTACATGCAATAATTTTCTGACTTTTGAGACATAGAAAACATGGTTCTGTCAGTCTAATTTGCACCGAAGTTCCATGAAAAACAGACACCTACTATTTCAAACATCTAGTATTGAGAAAAGAGCAGTAACCAAAGACAAAGGAGTTAAGTTCCAAACTGGAAATCTACACTAAACGTCATTCTTCCTCCACAGAGAAGCGTGGAAAGTAAATGAATATAATAAGGCAATGCCCGCATATAGTTTTATTTTTATTTTTTTTTGGCTTCTCTTCTGCACGCAGTGGCATAGCTCAAGAACTACTTCGGGCTAAACATCAACTTAATGAGCTCTGACAAAGAAAATAATTATGTAAAGATCATCAGCTTAATTTCCAAAATACTGGATCCTCTGTGGAACTACCATCAGCCGACAAATTATAGGAATTATGGCAAGAGACAAGCAAAGCAAGTCATAATCGGAGGCAGAAAGGGCTATCCGTTGTAGATGGCCAAGAAATGAAATATGAGTGCAAAGGAGCAGAGAGAAAAAGAGAGCAATTGCTTAAGGCTATCTACCTCTTACAGTTGAAAGTAGAATAAGATTGTTTAGCCACATATATTATGCTACAAGTACTCATTTGCGAAAGTTCCATTTATAGAAAGGGATGCACTATAAACACCACATTCAGAAGATTTACCAGACGAAAATAGCTCTAAACATGGAAGTATCTATACCCTATAGAAAGGGCAAGGTCGGCATCACGGTCAATCTTTTCTGGTCTCGTATATAAAAGTAAAACTATTTATTAAAGATACAGTGTGCTAAGGTCGGTAGTTACTTACTTCCACTTTTTTCTCTTAGTCTACTCCATGTGTTTCTTACCACTAATACATCGTTAAAGGGGCTTCCATTCAGAAAAATGCTATGCGCACCATTATCAAACTCACTACGGGAAGTTCCGAAAAGGAAAATCATAACAGCGAAGATTAAGGGAAGCACCCACTTCACTGTTTCAAATTTGATTGATAAGCCTGCCATAGAGCACCATCTCAAGAAGCAACAGTATGTAAACACCTAGAGGAGAAACTATTAGCATTGAAATCTCTCCGACCAACCTCTTCATTCTAGTTATTTGCTACAAAATACAACAGTAATGGGATTGTCAAAATCTTATAGGGGTCACTTGTATTCATTAACATCCTTCCAACATCTGCTTTCTTCCGATGAGTCCATGCTGGTTTATAGGTAGCGTGTTCGGATAAGACGAGGCAGAGTACCTTCAAATCTGCTGGCAAGCACTAGCAGCCAAACTTTTTATCTCTATAGAGCAAAGATTGAAGAAAAAAACAGGGATGGCTGGGACTATCATTGGGTTGTTAACATGTCCAGCATAAGCTTTCCAAAACTCGAGGATTTTGCGATTTGGTTTACCGGATAGCATCTCTATGATTAATACTTCAGAGGGTTTTCAAAGTGCTGCAACTATTGGCGACACTTAATAACTGTTTATCAGAGATTTATGAAGCAATAAAACGTAATCTAGAAGGACTTTTACTGCCAATAAAATATATGACTACTGAACAAATTAACGCACCCAATACGGTGTTTATGGAAAGCAAAGGTTGGTGTTTACTTCTAGTTAGTAATAACGAATAGATTCAGATCACTGCTACCTTGTTAATGGTTTCTTTAGTACAGGATGCACTGACTTGTTGATACGCGGTACATGCAGTTGGTATGCCTTTCGGAACGGCTTCTTTGGTCTGCTTCGGCAAGAGAGTCTCTTCTTTCTTTTTTACTCAGGCTGTATCTACGTATCTATGTATGCATTTGTTTGCTCACCCAGGAAGGTTAATGAAAAAGGAGTGCTATAGTTGATGTAATGGTTTGCTGTAATTGCCATTATTTGAAATATGGGCAGGGGGTGAGGGGGATGAAGCATCTTTTTAAGATCCTCATCCGCTAGTTTTCTAAGGAAAATATTTGCTCCAATCCTGCCACGAAAAGTCAAACTTTGCGGCTGAATACATCTAGTGGCTTTTCTAGAAGCACCTTTACACATGAAACTTTGTTGCTAAAAGCAATTCATAATACCAATTACACTATAAAAAATTTACAAAACATTAGCGACTAAAATTCTATCTTTAGAAACCTTTTTCCCTGTATAAAAATAGCTAGAGCAATTTGATTTCCAATAAAGCATTAAAGATTTATACACTCGGAGTATTAAATCAAAATTCAGTTATGTGTACCAAGTGATTTCCTAGCAGGTTCATGAGAAATAAGTAACGTATACATACATGTGATTTTAAATTTGGTCGCAAGATCTTAGTTGCATGGAGCGAGAGCGAAGGCGGGAGCGTCTTAAAAATTCCAAGCAGGGGACGGTTTTATATATATATAATGCAATTAACAAGTTATATCATGTGCATTATATTCATAGAATATATAGACGAACATACATGTATTGATCGTTGTTTGTTTTTTGTATGCTATCGAGCTGCTCTATGTTCTCGTTCAGCAGAAAGTCTAATGTTATACGTGAAGTACTTGCTCAAAGCTTTTTGACTGATAGACCAGTCATACAAGAGCCTGACGTGGCCACCCTACAGCCATGTAACCTGTGAACAAAGGACTGCGAAAGACCCACTCCAACGTGCTCTCTGCCTCCCAGAGAAGTGACCAGCCCTATTAAATATCAGTACCAAGAAGAGCTAGGCTTTCTCTTAGCGCAACACGTGATCAGCTTTGTCAACCTTGTGGTCCCCGAATACCCCAAAACTACATTAATGATGATCCACAAGAATAACTATGCCACCAAGAGGGAAGAATCTGAGGCTACTTAATTAAGTCCACGACCCCAATCCACCTGGGATCGCGCTCCCAACAAGCTCCCAAGTTAGGAGCGCAAATTCAAGAATCTCACGGAAAATCGTTGCCTACCGGCGAGAATCTTGCAACTAAGAGCCAGATAATGGCCCACCTATTGGTTTTGACATTCGAGGATAAGTGGCATGAAATTATAAGCCTAATCAGCACATAATGTTCTGGGATAATGGAAGCATTGCTCAACATGGTTGATTTAGTAAAAATAAGGGTGTGAGTCCCTTCGAAAGATGTAGGAGAAAGTGTGTCGCCGTGGCAACTCTTCCTAGAGGACCTAACAAGTTCCTAGGTTGCGTTATGATCCGGTCTGCTCACCATTAGAACGTAGAGAGAGAGAGAGGGAAATGGTGAGACACGATGAGGCATTACCAAATTCATTAGCTACCCAGGGGGAGAGAGATGATGATGATGACTGACCGACCCACCCGAGCGAGACTTAAAATTATTTCCATGTAGTGATGATTGAACACACGGTGAAAAAAGTCGTCTGATTGGACGTTATGTTTCTTCTTCCAATAACTGATTTATTTATTGGTAGATTTAGACCCCTGAGTAAATACTACACACATTTAAAGGGACTAGGGTTAGGTCTGATAAGTAGTTTGCTTTTTTGGTATTTTACCTTTTTTTATTGTGGTCCACTAGCAACAAAAATTGAAACCGAAAAAAACTTGCCATAACTCATCTCCAGGTCTACCAACTTGGCCAGATATAAGCAATGTAACCATGCAAGTACATGAAGCCAGTGTGCCTACATGCTGATAAATGCAGGCAAGAACATGTACACAGTGCAAACCGACGAACCCAAGCATGCACATATATATGTATATATATATGTATGTATGTATGTGTGTGTGTGTCTATATAAATATATATATACATACATATATATATATATATGCATGCTTGAAAACAATCGATTTTTGCATGAATGCCTAAATTTAGGGGCGGAACCGAGCATAGGCATTTCCCACCCCAAGACAAAGTGTCTTAAAAAATGCATCTTGAAGAAAGAGAGGAATACTCAACGACATCCTTCAGTTATCAAAAGGAAGCTCTACTCCCTTAAAGAGCCTCATATCCCTATTTCATTATACGTTCCACCTGAGGCGCAAGACGCTAAAATGCTGTCTAATTATGTTATCTTTAAAGATACAGACACGCTCTACAGAAGTGTTGCAAAAGCATAAGAGCATACAAGTGAGGAGGCATATTTGGTTCCCAACATCACAAGTGGAAATTTTTTTGCTAAAACAAGCTTCCCCTTACAAAGGTATACAACATCTCAAGATTCTAGTATGCAGATGATGAGACAAACCGATAGCAACACAACATACGAAGGTACTAGAAAGTTGAAATATCAATTCTAACTAGTTTTGATCCCGTGCGTTGCATACGGAAGCAACAGCTATTAAAATACTTATTGAGAGATCTTGTATTTTTATGTCTAATAACAATAACAATTACAAAATTGATAGTGACAAGAAAATTATTAAAAATTTATTTTTACCTTTTTATATGAGTTCTCCTACCAACTTTTATCGTTAATAATGAACTTGGGTAATAATTGTTAGTTTTTAGTGACTAACGAAGATGAAATATAGTGTATGAAATAGTCTCTTCTAACTAATAGCAATTGCAATGATAATACTAACAATAATAACCTGTGTGTTGAGGTTGTATTATTCAAGACCACCAAGAAAAGAGTAATAATACATAATAAATGATTGAAAAAAATAGGAGAGTAAACAATATATAAAACTTGTAGTGAAATAAAAGGATGGAGATTATGGTAGTTTAAGAGAAAAACTGATCGAGAATATTGTGTTTTTTAAACGATAAGAAAGATTTAAGATTAAAAAGGAATATATAGAGAATTACTTTTGTCAAAATCTAGGAATTAATGGAATTGTAAAAGTATGAGTAAAATTTTTGAGTGGGGTATCTTGACATAGAAGAGAGAGAAATGTAAAATTTATATAATTAGTTGAATTTCAAATGAAAAGAAGGAATTCAAATCAAATTGTGAGTGTGTGAGAGAGAGAGAGTGAGAGAGAGAGAGAGAGAGAGAATCAATCCAAATCATTATAACAAAGGTAAGTAAATTTAAAATATTTTAAAATTTCAAAATAGGAAAGTCCATATGGTAAAGTAAGAGAGTGTTCAAGTAAGCGATGACAGGACAACATTCTCTCAGCTTCGGCTTTCATATATATAATTAGATTCCAACTTGGATGGCTTTATGGAGGTGAAGAAACTGAGTTAATGGCAAATTAGGTAAAAAGTAGTCAAACTAATCTAAACTGAGGTCGTCAAGTAAAAAATAAGATAAATCACATGCAATATATCAAAGCACAGTAGACATGGGCATGCAAATGCATGTAGACAAACTAAATGATTTAAGGCTGCAGTTCTTCTCTGAAATGAATGCGTGAGCCTTGGCACAATGGTAAGGCTGGAGTGGAGATAATGTTTGCGTGTTTCATACAGAATCTCCAGGTCACAATGGAACAGCCTTACTAAGCCATGTCGGAGAAAGTCTTTCCCCCAATGAAACACGGAACAGTCTCTCTACAATAGTGGGTGTAAGGCCGCATCTATCAACCCTCCCCAAACCTTACAATTGCGGGATTCTTGTGCACTGTGGTATACCTTTTTTAGATCTCTAAAGTTTTCCCACTAAAATGGAAGCAGTAAGATTTTGAGAAAATAAAAAGTAAGAAAAGAAATTATGGAGAACCAAAAAAAAAAAAAATGTTCAAACCAACCGTACTTTTTTATGATTATTAGATTCCCAAGGAAGCTATGGAACAAAATAGCAAGAGTGAATTAAAAAACAAAAAAAAGTAAATACCTTACATTTGTTTTATTAAGCCACAAATCAGCAAACAATTTCATTCCCTCTAGAGCCCAAACCTCCATTTCTCCTAGCTTGAAGCCTAGAGGCAAACTAGACTAATTTTCCCAGTTTCATCCATTAAATAATATATTTAAGCTTGAATTCTAGAAAGGGTAGTTTCCGCTGCCATTGAACTAGGCTCCCATTTAGCATCTCTATCAATAGGCCTGCTAACGACCCGAACCATAGAGTACTTAGTACCGGTGCAAAGGTGACCCGATGACAGGGGAGCTGGCAACCGAAGCCCCAGTGAACGGCGGCCGTAACTATAACGGTCCTAAGGTAGGGGTATCAGCAGAAGCGCTGGGTTTATAAAATAAGAGCAGGAAAGTAGGAAAAAGAGAATGTATCCCACACATTGTTGTTCACGTAGTCTTAGTTTTTGTTCTTAGCATCAGGTGGATCCTACTTGGTGGAGTAAGGATTTAATGAACTGTTGCCAATAAAAAATTAGTAGGTTACTTGGAGCACTACCAATAAAAGACAACTCCTTTACGGCAATTAAAGTCAAAAGCATTTTCAAATAAATAGCTCCCCATGAAGCAGCTTTTATGCTGGAATTTTTATCAGATTCTACCTTTAAAAATAGAAAGCTTTGGGCTCAAGGGAAAAAAACACCATACCAAGGCTTCAACACCACCAGCTGCTGCAATTGCTTCTCGATTTCTGTCATCAAAGGACAAATTCCATAATGCACCAGCTGCTTCTTGTCTGTTAAGGGATAGAAAAATGATATTAGTGCTAATATGACCATATAACAATAACATCTTCTCATTAAGAGAAACATCTCAAAATATTCAAGAACGCGGGAGACTTCTTCATACAACATATTGAATCAGTTGACTGGCCATATAACAAAGGGAATTAAGATAGAATCTCAAGAAACACATGCATTTTGCCTGGTTTCGGATGAAATAGGAGTTGCAACTGCAAATAAATTTGAGTTCATAAATTAGATTGAAAAGGCAATAAAATCTTCAGGCAATGTGTTATATCTTCTCCCACAGGAGTATTCGAAGGAGAAAGGACGGACAAATTTACAATCTAGAAAGAGAGATATA
The DNA here is from genome assembly GCA_033065855.1 of Escallonia rubra. NCBI lineage: Eukaryota > Viridiplantae > Streptophyta > Magnoliopsida > Escalloniales > Escalloniaceae > Escallonia > Escallonia rubra. The sequence goes on from JAVXUO010000870.1 coordinate 295,846, forward strand.
AAAATTGAACTCGGATTGAAAATATTCTTACCATTTAAGTCTATTCATGAAATTGGAGAATAAAGATATTGCTTAAATGTTAACCACGGCAGCTATGGTGCCTAATGGTACCTAAAGGAGCAAATCCTAAAAACAGCGTGACTAGATCTCAAAGTCGCTTTAAACTCAACTTTATATTATAAATAGCTTTATACTCAAATTATCTCCTCGTGTCACCATCTTTTGAAATTAGGTTCAAGACAGTAGCAGCGAAATAATAATCTGTGTCTCTTCATGCTGGACAAAAGAGGAAGAGACAAACCACTGCCAAACTTCTTTATCATTTACTCTCCGTGGACCTTTCTGTCCTTCTCAAGGAAATCAAAACCATCAGACAGGTTTGGTAGGCTGGAGTAGTTAGGTAAGCCAAAGAAAGAAAAACTACGCCAGGGGAGGTATTAAGAAAGGATATGCACGGAAATACATGAAAAACACTATTGACCATCTTGATGTCTTGGTATATTGTATTTGTTTCTCTCTCATTACCTCGTGATTACAGCTCTATCTGAAACAAGGACAATACAGGATGTTAGGAAAAAGAACAAAAAAGATTAACTTGTTGTGGCCTCGCACCATGCAAAATAGCCAAAAGGTGTTGAAGGAAAGGGTTGCAGCCTCACACCATTCAACAAAGCAAATGCTTTGAGGGGAGGCCTTCAATCACTAGATAGAACGAAAAAATATCTCTCTATAATCTCAATCATCAAAAGTAATGTCATTCAGGAAAATACACAAGATAACCCTATGACAATTTTCCACAAGCATAGAACTAAATGAAGTTCCTACAAAGTACTAATTCACATTCTCCAATTATATCAACTCCCTTACTGTTCCCCATCGGAGGGACTTAGCACCTCGCTTTTGAACTAATGGAAAAAATGACAGTAGTCCTATTAATTCATCAGCACTAACAAGGCAACAGCTACATACAGAAACGATCATACAAAACAAATTTGACAGAGGACTGAACCCAGTAAAATTGTAAAGAAGTTGAGGTATATGATCGAAACAAGAGATTCAAGTATACCACCTGACACCATCATGAGGAGAACGAGTAAGTTGCACAAGTGCTTCAAGAGCTCCTGCCTCTTGTCCAACAGCAGCATTATTACTGTTGCTATCTCCATGGGCTGCCAGATTAGCTAGGGCACGAGCAGCCTGAGATTAATCAGACAGGACATTTAAAATTGATTGTGCCATTAATTTAAGTCACATGTGAACCTTTTTGTACACGCGGATGTTATTGAATTTCAAGGCAGTAACAGAATAACCGCCTTCAAACACGCAAACAGACTAAGAACACTGAACATTCAGTCCAAGATGTTATCCAAAGCCACCCGTTATATGCAATTCATAATGTGGAGACAAGTATCATAAAACACGAGAAATTTGTATGTCTCCAACAATGAGCTTTTAAGTAGCAGCAAGCAAAGGCAAACTGGACTACATGGATATATAAGTGAACTCTTGCATACCGTTTATAAAGACCATGCAGTTTCATGTGAAACTAAATGCAAATGAAGCTTGAAACGAACCAGGTTTGCAATTCCTAGATCAAAACAAAAATGCAAGCTCTCTTCGTGGAGGAGCTCATGCCTAATGAATTTAAATGAGGCCCTTGTCAATGCCAAGACCATCATATATATGTTTTCGAACCATTACATTATTGTTCTAAGAAATTTTACATCATCAAACATCTAGTATTGAGAAAAGTTTTTGGTGGTCCTTGTAAAGTTTTTGGTGGTCAATAACAGTACAGACTACAGTCCTCCCAAGTTCGCAACTGTGTATTTGCAGTCTAGGGTACAGCATATCTATCTAAAATGGAAACGAAAAAACTTACATAAGAAGCGTGTAGAAACGAAAACAAAGGTTGCCTCATACTAAACTACAGTAGTAGTACCTGCTCTTGCACTCCCTCATACTTGCAGCTTCGAGCAAGCATTACCAAAGCATGTACACCACCTACTACTGCAACCTCCATGCTACACTTGTCATCAGCTGCCAAATTTGCCAGCGCGCCGGCCGCACGCTCCTGTAAAGACATGCAATTGAGACCAATTAAAATTTACCTGACCACCCAACAGCAACTTATTCGAAGACCTATTAGTGCCACAAAAGGATCTGTATGGAAGTGTACATCTCATGTGTATATGCATTAGACCAGAAGGCACATACCAAAACTCCATCACCTCCAGTAGACCATTTGAAGATTAGATCAACTAATGCTTTTAGACCACCAGCTTCCGCAATAGCACCCTGAAACGGAAAAGTTGACATAGTTGTGAAATCTGGATCATAGGATGATAAACCGGCAAACCACAGAAAGACAGAAGACCTTGTGCTCTTCTCCAACAGAGAGATTCCAGAGTCCTCCTGCAGCCTCTTCGGCAACCATCCTATTCATAGATCTTGCCAAATTCGCAAGAATATTGATTCCTCCTTCTTCTGCCACAGCTTTTGCAACATTGGCATTCACTGACAAATTTGCTATAGCCTGCATTTCGGACACATGCAATTCAACCAAATTTCAGCCACAAGACTTAAAGATGAAGCAGTAACATATTTTGAACTTCAACAAGTGAATCAAAACCCAGTGTATTGCTCAAAAATACTATAAATGTTTACCTTTGCAGCTTCTGACTGAAGACCCTCCCTCCAAGATCTAGCGAGATTTAGAAGGAGCCCTATGCCACCATCACGCATAACTGCTTCAGCCCTTCCACCATCAACACTAGCATTTTCATCATCAATTACCACAAAAGTTGCAAGACCTGTGGCTGCCCTTTCTTGAACATCCTCTTGTACACTCTGCATTAGTCTGAGCAACAAGGCAGCTCCTTGGCTGAGCCAGAAATTATCCAAACCTTGTGGATTGCTCTCCGCAACACGTAAAAGCGCATGGGACAGGATCCACTCCAACCATGTCATTATCTCATCCAAATTTTTATCCTTCTTTGAATTCCTCCAATCAGAGAATACATTCCTCTCTCTTTTTGTAGTATCGGCAAATAGAGAAGCTACTACTTTAAAAATATCAGTAAAAAGGGCAAGTAGCAGTTTACCTTTATTACTGTAATTGGCAGCAAAGCTGGTGTCTTCCTCGAGGCTTGGGCAATTCAAGGCACACAAGACTTTCAAGCTCTGGGAAGACGAAAACAATTTTAACACAGCACTAGGAAGAATATCAGTTCTCGAAACATCTAAACCTTTCAAGTTAGGCAGCTTAATCCAATGCTGCGAAACCAAAGCCCACTTCATATTTGTGGTTCCTGCAACCGAGAGAAAGCGAACTGATGCCACATTTCCTAGTGCCATTTCATCGACGTTAAGACAGTCAATAAAACCAACATCGGTCAAGTTGCAGCAGTGCTTAGCTAAAGCATTAATGGCATCCCCATCAACTTCCCGAATTCCCGACAGCCGAAGCTTCCACAGTTTAGGACAGCAAACAGCAATGGCTTTTATAGCATCACTGCTGATCCTTTCACAGAAATCTGGACCAAGTTGGAGGCTCTCGAGGGCCTCGTGTCGAGCAGCAATCACAGAAAGCGTAGCATCAGTGATTTTCCTGCAATAGTCTCCGCTAATTTCACGCAACCCCCTAGCCTGAAGATTTATTATTGCATCAGCAGACTCCGCCCCACGAAACCGAAGCTTCTGAATATTTGCACATCGAGAGGCAAGCAAAGCTGCTGTGCCGGTATCGCACTTGTGCGCGCGGAGATCCAGGGATTGCCATAAACATGGAGAAATGCCCAGCGTTCTCCAAGTTTTACAGGTCGATGACAAGTTCGCCCGGTCTCGATAATTCAGACATGAAAATAGCTGAATCACTGTATCATCAGGCAACCTAGTCCAATCAACCACCCCTTTTCCATCTAAGCTTAATTTCTCGTCCTCGATTTCCAGGTAACTCGGCAAATCCACCTTATCCTTTCCCCTCCTCGCCAGCTTCCGCCGTACCCTCCGACTCATATCTCAACAGTCTAAATCACCAATGCCCTTTAACCTCAAAAACCTAACCCTTAAACCACTGATCAGGCAGAACTGTATAACCTCAATGTTTCACTCCAATCACTCTTAAAACCAGCAATGTAAATGGAACATGACCAAACCTACGTACCAATTCATCCCAAATACTCAAAATTCAGCAAACCCTTCAATCTCAAAATCCCAAATCGCAAAAAAGGACCTAACAAAATGAATGCCCCTGTAGACCTTGAAAGCCCTAGTTCGAAACAACCCACTTATCAAACATTACAGAAGATGCCACCAATCTTTATTTATACAATTGTGAAAATCCAAAACCCAAGTCGAGAAAATCTATAATCATAAATGCGATAGTGTGTAAAGTCAAATTTTTTCTTCCTCAAACCTGAGTGATTTACCCCATCCGGGTCGGGCTAAGAGTCTTTAAACGTATTGCCTTTCAGAAGGGCTTTGCATTGAATTGAACAATCTTGCAAAAAAGGAAGTAACGGGAGCTTGGGTGGGTGGGTGGGTGGGGGGTGGGGGGGCGCAAAGGTGAGGAAGGGTAGGAGAGAATTCAGGTACTTGATTTATGAACAAGGAGGTGAAGGTGAGAAAGAGAAACCCTCAGAGCATTTGTTGTCCACCCCTCCCTCTAGCTTGCTTGTTGGTGTGTTCCAAGTGTAAGAATCCCAACAAATTACAGGCAAGAGAGAGAAAGAGAGGAAAGCCGTGGGGAGGGGAGATAGATTGGGGGGGTAGAGGGGAATAGAGAATTACAGCTCCTTATGGGGTCTGTCGATATGGGACAGAAATTTTCTGAAATTGGTTTTTCGAGAGCTACACAACATGAAACAACACTCACCAGAGAGAGCATCAACTACATCTCCCCCGCCTCTAGTGTTAGGATGCTCTGCAATCCTATTCTAATTATTCGTCTTATTACAGCAGTAAACATGTGCTTAAGATGTTAAGTTCTTTAATACTTTTATCTCTTTTTTATTATTATTATTATTATGTGTACATCAATGGCACTCTTATTTGCACTCCTGTAAAGATTAAAAGCACGCCGTATTGTTTTGTAGAATTGTACGGCTATACATCAGGTTCATAAAAGACTGTTACTCGGAGTCTCATTAGTTCCATTGGAATGTCGGTTGCACCCTAATGAATTTTAAATCAACTTTAAAGTGTCACGTTTCCTTAGGTTGGCTTCCAAGAAAATATATTCGGATGGATAAAAAAACTATATTAACAACGATCTACGTGTCATTAGTACTGTTAGCATGTACTTTTCGTTTTGTTCTTCTTCTTTTTTTTCCTTTTTTTTTTAGTATTGAAGGTGATAGTAAAAATACAGATAAATTCGAGAGCCCACAACCCTAAGTATCGACTTCCATTAGCTTAAATAATCTTGGAGGTGGGCTGAGGATACTGTGCAAAGCATTTGCAATTTAGCTAAAAATCGCACAAGCATTGCCCTCCCGTGGATGTGTTGTCGCCAGCATTCCCAATCTCCTTGACACAAAGCCCTTATTCTGTTATTAGTTTCCCGTACGGGTGTTCCTGAGCATTCCCATTTCATGATTAGGGTCAAACGATAAGTGAACTTAACTCCAATTTAACCCTTTGGAAGCCTCTCTCCGAAGCCAGTTGTAGACCTTTTTTAGTTGCCTATTTTCAGTAAAAGTATTTGTGCCAACTCTAGACATCAAAAGAAACCCCTCATCAATCCCCCCCACGCCCCCCCCACCCCAATTATAGTGCCTCGTTGCTTTCCTTTTTGTATGAATGCACTTAATTTTGATCTAGCTTTCGAGTGGGAGAAGTCATTGAATATGACACAGTTCCAGGTAAGTCTAGCATCTTCATTATTAAGAAACACCCTATTGGAAGGGGGTCTTTAGATAAAAGACATTGATTTCTATATTTCCAAATTAGCCAACATGATGTTAGCAGGAAGTTCCTATTGTGGCACTCTAAATTATCTTAATAGCAGGAGGTGGCTGTTAGGCCAAGTCTTGGGGGTGCAATTAGGAAGTCTTGTGGAAGTTGCCCTTATAGAAACCTCTTAAAACATTCTGGCTTTGTTGTGTTTTTTGAGTGCGTCGATCATGGTTTCTTTAGGTCCGTTATAAATTTCATATATAGCTAAAGTTGACATTTTTCTCTCCCTCCTTAGGTTATTAGTAAGGAGTCTCTCATGGACCATGAGTCAGAAAAGGTTTAGCGGTTTCCGAGAAATGGCTTCCCCACCCTTTTTGGGTTAGTAGGAATAGGCATAGCTTTATAGATTAGGTTGTACGCAGTCCCCGTGGAAAACAAGCCATTTGGAGAAGCCTGGCAAACCCATATATCTTCTTCTATTGCAGTTTCACCTAAGGAGGGTACCGAGAATAAGGTTCTTGATTTCTTCTGTTAAGGGAGTATGTAGAGAACTAAGGTCCCACCTTCTTTCATCAGTATTGATGTCACTTGCTTCAAGATGTTTCTCCTCTTTAATCAGAGAGAATGCCAACAAGTCACTTCAAGGTGTGCTCGTAGCTCAAGTATCACACTATAGACCGATCTTAAATGCCATTCATCACTTTCCACTGCTCTTCCATATTTTGAAGCCTCATGCTTTCAATTTAGCACTTAGAAAGTCTTTCCTTTGCAAGTATTTATCTTTTAACACCCGACCCCAAAGGAATTTGCAATTGTGTGAGAGTTTTTATTTGATTTTGGAGAGAAAAGTCAAGTTGTGATCTTTTATGTCTGATATAGCTAAATATATCCATCCAGCCAACTGAGGACACGTGGCATGGTTGACTTTGAGTGGACTAAGGAATCTGTATCAGGACAGATTCTAAGAGAGGTGATAGAAGCCGTTTAGGACTCAATTGCTAAAAGGAGAGTCCTAACATGGCTCTAATACGTTAAAGATCAGTCAGAAAAGAGTCCTAAAGAATAGAGGAGCCTGGAAATGGCCTATATAAGGGGAAAATCCTCAGGTACACAGACAAGTTCACACACACGCACGCCCAGTGCATTTCAACTATTCAGAACTCTATCCTTATAGAAACATTCTGACTTTAGCATCAGAGCCGCCTCCACCGGAACATCCCCGGTGGTCACTATGTGCTTTGTTTTGCAGGTTCATTTCCTAGCTGTGGTTCCGATCAAGATTTAAGTAGTAACATTTTGGCACCATCCGTGGGACCGACAGGGAACATGCCTAGGCAATCATCTTCAGACACTCCTCCAGCCAGTCGCTCCGTCTAAAATCGACGAGTGAGGTCAAGTGGCTCCCGCCGAAGAGGGCGACAACCAACACCATCCCAACAACATTCCAGTAACGACTGGATTAATGTGACTTTAGTCACCCCAAAGACGACTGACAGCTCCCAGGGAACTCGTTCCCCGACCTCTCTTTTAAAAAAAGGGAGACTTGGGCCATCGCCTGACCCGAAAGCTGGTTGACACTCCGAATGCGGATCTGACCAGAAAAGTCCACTAACTTAAGGGTGTGGTAACTACCTTACAGAAAAAGCCTGAAGAGGTGGCACTGATGATTTCTACCAACCAGACGCATCTAGATCCTAGCGACCTTTGTCTTAGACTGACCTCAAGGTCCAGCTATGGTCGAAAGCATAAATCAGAGACTGATCCCAGCTATCAGCCAGAACAAGAAACCAAAGAATATGTCACTAGAAGTGGATCATGTTTCCGACACGAGAGGTCAATGAAGAACAACACGAATTCGCCTCATGTTGTAGGCGGCGGAATTCGAGGTCGACGCTGCGCGGACCAAAGGCATTATCCCCAAGGACGAATCCATGGCTCCACACCAAAAGTGCATCCCTAAGGGTGAACTTCTCACAAAACCATCTCTGGGCCTTGCCCGGAGGAATTCACTCCCCCACGGACGGATTTTGGATACCCCTTGTCCAAAACAATTGAGAAGGCGAGACTTCCTCCTAATTTTTGGATGCCGCAGTGCGATTTATATGATGGGAGCGGAGACCCCAGAGAGCACGTCTACCAACTTCAAACAAATATGTTACTCATCCAGGTCTCAGATGCCGTCATGTGCCGGGCATTCCCAACCACTTTGAGGAAGGCGGCGCATGTGTGGTTTAAGTCTCTACGACCCAGGTCCATCCATTCCTTCGCCCAGCTGTCTGACTTGTTTCGTAAACATTTTGTGAGCAGCCGAACTCGGAGGAAGAATTCAGCCAGTCTCCTCAACGTGGTCCAGGAAAGGAACGAATCCTTGTCGCCGTATTTGGGACGCTTCAATGCGGCAACATTAGAAATAGATAACCTGGATGAGTCAGTAAAGTACACAGCTTTTAAGCGCGGGTTTCGTCCTACAACCAAGTTTGCATTTGCGGTAAATAAAAGCCCCCTGGAAGCATGAGCGCCTTGTTGGATAAAGCCAACAAATACATCCAGGCCGAAGAATACTTAGAAATCCACAAAGGACACCGAGGGGACAATGGGCAAGAGCAAGAAAAGAGAGCTCGAGAAGATAGTCCAAGAGGTGGACGGGGTTCTAAGCATTCAAGAAGGGACGAAAGGCGCCCCAAAGAGATGTTCGACATGAAGAATCTGACGCCATTGACTGCTAGACCATCGCAGATTCTCCATGAGATAAAGGATAAAGAGATATTGGAAAGACCAGACATGATGAGATCGGCGCCTAGTCAGAGAGATAGGAATTTGTGGTGTCGTTACCACAATGACCATGGTCATACTGCCGACAAGTGTGAATCGCTTAAGCGTGCAATAGAGGCTCTTATCAAACGTGGACACTTGCAAGGGTATGTCAATCGAAGAAATGAAAAGAGGGAAGCCACTCCTTTAGCAGGAAGAAAAGAAGTGCAAGAAAATGCGAGCGTCATCAATGCTATCTTGGGAGGAATCGCCGCAGGAGGCTCTTTCGGACAAGGATGAAAAGCTTATGTAAGGGAAGTCCTCACAACTGTGGGACCGTCGACTAAAAGCAGAAGAAAGAACTGGCCCCGACAATATCCTTCTCTGATGATGATGTGGGAGACACAAGAACACCTCATGACGACCCCCTGGTAGTTACACTTCGGGTGGGAAACTTTGACATGAAAAGAATCCTCGTAGATAATGAGAGCTCAGCGGAAGTACTTTTTTATGAGGCATTTCAAAAAATGAACATCTCATCCGACCGCTTACGGAAGATAGATACGCCTCTATACAGTTTCTCTAACCACCCTGTTGTTTGCGAGGGAATTATTGCATTACCAGTGACTGTGGGTGCCCCTCCGACCCAAGTTAAGCTGATGCTAGATTTCGTGGTGGTACACGTTTCTTCGGCCTATAATGCAATTTTGGGCCAAACAGCGTTAAACAAATTAAGGGCGGTGGTATCAACATACCACATGAAAATGAAATTCCCCACGGAGAATGGAGTTGGGGAAGTCAAGGGAGACCAGGTGGTGGCTCGACAGTGCTACATGGCGTCATGCCAAAACAGAGCCAATGAAACCCTAATGATTGAAGATGTGAGGGATGAGACCAAAGTCGAGAGAGGCAAACCCGCTAAAGACCCCATTGATATCGAGTTATATCCAGGAAATGAAGAAAAAACAGTAAGGGTGGGAACAGGTTTGTCAGATGATCTCAAGCTCAAGCTTGTAGACTTATTGCGAAGCTACTCAGACATCTTCGCTTGGACAGCATTCAATATGCCCGGGATTGATCTGGAAGTGATCACCCATAAGTTGAATGTGGACCCGCTCAAGAAGTCGGTCAAACAAAAGAAGAGGACGTTCACTCCAGAAAGATAAGTAAAAATCGAGGAAGAAGTTAACAAGTTGTTGGCAGCCGGATTCATTGAGGAGATATCATACCCTGATTGGATCGCCAACATTGTGATGGTACCCAAGTCGAGTGACCGTTGGCACATATGCATCGACTTCACTGACCTTAACAAGGCCTGCCCAAAGGACAATTACCCGCTACCACGAATTAATATCTTGATTGATGCCACTTCGGGCCATGAGTTGTTAAGTTTCATGGATGCGTATTCTGGTTACAACCAGATTAAGATGTGCGTAGACGATATTCCCAAGACCTCTTTTATTACCGAATGGGGATTATATTGCTACAAAGTCATGCCTTTCGGATTCAAGAACGCCGGGGCAACTTATCAGCGCCTCGTTAACATGATCTTTCGCGATTCAATTGGGAAAAATATGGAGGTATACGTGGACGACATGCTGGTAAAGAGTGTAGAAGCTGAGGCTCATGTGAAAGACCTCAAGGAAACCTTTGACATCCTGAGAGCTTACAACATGAAGCTAAACCCACTCAAGTGTGTGTTTGGAGTAGCATCAGGGAAATTCTTAGGATTCATGGTCTCTCAGCGAGGTATCGAAGCCAACCCAGAGAAGATAGGCGTTATTCATGCCATGAAGTCGCCTAAGACAATCAAGCAGGTTCAGGAGCTTACAAGAAGAGTGGCTTCTTTAGGAAGGTTCATGTCCAAATCAGCATAAAAATGCCTTCCTTTTTTAAGGCTATCAGGAAGGCGAAAGATTTCGAGTGGACAGAAGAATGCCAAAAATCGTTCGAAGAATTGAAGCATTATTTATCGTCCTCGCCGCTTCTTACAAAACCAGTTACTGGCGAAGACTTGTTCCTATACCTATCGATTAGTGAGGTAACGGTAAGCACGATTTTAATCTGAGAAGACAAAGGCAAGCAAAGACCTGTTTATTACATAAGCAAGGTCCTACAAGACGTGGAGACAAGATACCCTCGAATAGACAAGGTAGCCCTTACGCTTGTCACATCGGCGAGAAAACTAAGACCATATTTCCAGTCACACACCGTCGTTGTGTTGACTGATCAACCATTGGGGAAAGTTCTCCAAAATCCTGATGCATCGGGGAGATTGGTAAACTGGTCGGTGGAACTGGGTGAGTTTGATATTAAGTACCAACCCCGTACAACAATTAAGGCTCAAGCCTTATCAGATTTTGTTATTGAGTGCACAATACCGGAAGACCCCCAGCAGTTGATTCTTTCAGAAGTTTCGGATCCTTGGCTCTTTTATGTCGACGGCTCTTCCAAGGTAGGAAGTAGCGGAGTCGGGCTTATACTTATCAGCCCTGAGAAGTTCGTGATTGAGTATGCCATTCGCTTCAACTTTCAGGCATCAAACAATAAAACTGAGTACGAAGCGCTACTAGCAAGAATAAGGTTGGCACACTCTCTGAAAGTCGACTCTCTTTTCGTACACAGTGATTCTCAATTAGTTGTGAATCATATCTTGGGAGACTATGGAGCGAAAGATGATAGAATGGCCCAATATCTCCAGGCGATGACGACGGAAGCCGCTAAGTTCAAAAATTTCACCATCCGCCACATATCGCGAGACCAAAATGCCCAAGCAGACTCACTGTTAAGACGGACTTTCGAGGACATTTCGGAGTTCTCACGTGCAATATACATTGAGTTCCTCCAAGAAAGAAGTATCCACCTCTCAAAGGAAGTGGATGTGGTAGAATATGAACCTTGCTGGATGGACCCAATTATTCAGTACCTCGTCTCGGGAGCGTTACCTTTAGAGCGAAACGAAGCCCACAATTTATGTGCTAAAGCTGCTCGGTTCGCTCTTGTAGCTGGAGTGCTATACAAGAAGTTTTTTAGCCTGTCGTACCTAAAGTGCCTGAGCCCTAAAGAGGCAGACTATGCGTTACAGGAGGTTCATGAAGGTATTTACGAACAACACTTGGGTGGAAGAAACCTGGCGCACAAAATCTTGAGGCAAGGCTATTACTGGCCAGGGATGCAGAGAGATGCGATTAAGTTCACGAAAAGGTATGACCGATGTCAAAAATTTGCCCCACTTACGCACACACCGGCGGCGCCCCTTAGTATCTTAACTTCTCCAATTCCGTTTGCAATGTGGGGGATGGATATTTTGGGCCCCTTTCCGATGGTTACCGGGCAAAGGCAATTTGTGATAGTTGACATCGACTACTTCACAAAATGGACTGAGGCCGAACCATTGGCCACCATAACGGCGTTGAAATGCAAAGAGTTCTTCTGGAAGAACGTTGTCTGCCCTTTTGGGGTTCCAAAGGTCCTGATCATCAATAATGAGAAGCAATTCGATAATTCTAACTTTTGAAGCTTTTGCGAAGGTCTTTCTATCAGTCTCTATTTTACATCGGTCGTTCATCCTCAATCCAATGGACAAACAGAGAACATGAATCGCTCAATCCTTCAAAGGTTGAAAAGAATGCTGGACGATGCTAAGGGGGCATGGGTTGATGAGCTTCCTAAGGTACTTTGGGCATACCGCACAACACCATATTCTGTGATAGGCGATACACCATTTTTGCTGTGTTTCGAGACAGAGGCGCTGCTGCCCGTAGAAGTGGGCCTCCCCACGGTTCGAGTGTTGCAATTTTTGGAGGCAAAAAATGAGGAGAATCTTAGAGGAAATCTGGATCTATTAGATGATGTGCGCGCCCAAGCCTTAGATCGAATGATTTCAACAAAACAACGAGTTGCGCGATTCTATAATCGAAGGGTTCGAATGAGGATATTTAGAGTTGACGATCTAGTCCTCAGAAAATTGGGAGTTTCAGACCCGAAGGCTACTGTGGGGAAGTTGTCGCCAAATTGGGAAGGACCTTACAAGGTATCGAATGTGCTTAAACCAGACGCTTATTCACTGGAAACACTTTCAGGAGAAGCGATCCCACGAACGTGAAATGCTGACAACTTGCAGCAATACTACCAGTAGAGTCTTGTATCTGTTACACGACGTTTCCTTTTTTGGGGGGAAAGTGGGATAAAACACAGTTGGAGAGTAGAGATGAAGTATTTCCATTGTAATAAAAACTCTTCATCAGTTTGAAGTATATCGTTTCGTATACCAATATTAACATATTTATCATCATCTGAAAGAGTTATTGCTTACATTAGCATAATGATGATTGGTTAGCTCAGATAACGATATCCATGTTCCCAAGAACGATGTACATTTAATACCCGAGCAGACTGCCTGAACAAACTTCTCGAACGAGTAAAACCATGAATGTTGCTCAAGCAAAGTATCACCCAATGTGATAGGGTAAGACACAAGTCTTACCTAACACGGTCTAGCTTTAGTTCTAGCCCGAGAAACGGCAAAACCATGTGGGGCATCGTCGTCCCACCCAGTTTTGTTAATTCAAAATCTAGCCAAGCGTGAGTGCGAGGCTTCTTTGCCAGCCCTTAGCTAACGATAAGGGTTCGCGTCAAAGTAAAAACAATGCAAGATGTGAAAGATTCAAAACACGATTGCAAAAATAAAACTCATCAAGGGGTAAACAAAAACATATCCATTTATAAGCCTCTGAGGCAATAAAAGTACTGAGGGCACATCAAATGGGAATTGCAAAACAGGGGAATAAAAGATAAGTTGTCCTAAGATGCATGAGCATTCCCAGATCGGACACTTTTCTCCCCGGGGGAAATAGCATCTCCAGCTTCGGTAGGCGCGGCCGTTTCCCCCGATGGTGACTTAAAGCTGGGCACCGTGACATCATCCAAGAAAAGGCTCGAATACTTGGCCATCGTTAGTTCCTTGGCTTTCTGGAAGCCCTCCTGGAAGATGGAAAGCCCATCTTCTGTTCGCTTCCGCAGCCATTCATCTCCAGCGGAACCGTCAAGGAATGCCTGGATGGCCTTATTCCCGATCTCGGCCTTTTCATGCCTTAGCTTCTCATATCTTTTTTCCAGATGACCGAGCTTAGTAAGCATATCAGCATTCTCCGTCTTGAGGTTCTTGACCTCCTTGTCAAGTTTGTCAGCCTTGCCTTCGGCTGCTCTCTTGTCAGTCTTAGCGTTGCGGGCCACGTCCATCGCCATCGCGAACCTGTCCTGCATCTGGTTGCTATAGCAGTATGCCTGAAAAGAAAAAAGAGAGATGAAGACGATTAAATGGTAGAAGGACGGGGAGAGTTTAATTGACAACCCAAAAATAATGAAGTAATTCAAATTACGTTGTAAGCAGCTTGGACGTGCGCATTAGCAAAGGCCTCATGAGGTTGGTTTTCCAAGATGAGTTTATCACTTGGCAACACCCCGTGTGCTAAGTGCTGAGTGGAGACGTGTGAGTGGGGCATTCCCGAGTCGCCTCTCTTAATGGTCCATCTGGGACGAAAAATGGGATCCTTGTCGATGGAAAGATCATCAACCACAAGCGGAGGCACTGGAGAAGTCGGAGTGCGGGCCCTTTTTACAAGAGGGGAAGAACCTTCCCCTGTAACTTCCTTCCTTTTCCCCTTTGAAGCCTTTTGCAGCAGATTTAAAAAGTCACCTTTTGCACCTTCTCATTTGCCAGCCATTTCTGTCAGAAGAACTGAGTTAGGTAACTTGTTCACAATAAGAAAGGACAGAAATATATAAACATGGCTTTAGACTCTACCTAGACTTGGAGTCCTAGAAGACGACGTTCCTATCGCCCGGTTCTTGAGTCTTAGGCCTCGAAACAATTTGAGGTTCTATAACAAGAGTTGGAAGAATAGGCATAGCGGGGGTAGGAAGAATGAGCCCCGCGTGCCGCATCTTTTGATTCTGTAAGGGGCTCATCAATATTGAGAACACCCCTCCTCTTTATGTGATCAAGTAGTTTTTTTGTCATAGCATTGGGAGCCAAGAAGCCTTTCTTTTCATAATCTTTACAGAAACCGTTCCACTTTCTTGGGAACTCCCATTTGCCGCTTGGCCTCTGAATGAAGAAGTATCGGAGTGCCAACCTTTGTTGGATTTGGGACCCCCCCTTTATCACTCTGATCCGGTTGTGGATATAATATCAGCCAACACTTTTGGCCACATTCTTTATAAAGCATACTTCAAGGTATAACCTCATGAAGTCATGGACTGTCACTGGATACCCTGAGGTCTGCACAAGGTAGATCAAGCCAACTAGTTTTCTCCACCCGTTGGGCACAAGTTGACCTGGCGCCATTTTATAGTGGTTGAAAAAGGCGACAGCAAAAGGGTGCATTGGAACTCTATAGCCAGATCTAATCTGGCCTTCGTAGACACTTGTTTCCAAGTCTGTACCATAGTTGGCAGGCTCTTGGAGTGTAGGAACCCGAGTAGAGAAGGAAGGAGGCAAATGACATTCTTCCAAAAGCTCGACTATGCTTTCTTTTGTCATCTTGTTCCTCTTCTCATCTGCGGCAAACCAAGTGTCTTCAAAAAATTTATCCTCAGCTTCATCCTTGATTTCCCCAAGAGCATCTCTACGGGGAAACGGAGTGGTGGCTTGGGGAGTAGAAGTTCTTATTCGACTTCTATAAGTTGAAGTACCTACTTGTGAAGATCTTCTTTCTGAACCACTCTCTAAATCGTTTTCTGATGAACTACTTGAAGATGACGAAGAACTACCCGAAGTTGTTGAAGATATATTCTAAACATAATCTACGATATTTAAAGCTACTAAAGGGAAATAAATATGTGCCGAGCAAGAAGAAAAAAAGAGGAACTTATTTGTTAAAGATGAGCCGAACAGAGAGAGTGTGAGTAGCAGGGGGCAAATGAAGAGAGGAGCCCAAATATATAGAAGGGAGTTGGTGTAACTGCCCCTACGAAGGCGGCAACATTTAATACACGTGTCTTGCGCGATTCCCGGATCATTAAATTTTGAAATTCAAAAAATAACCGCCTTAGTTTTGGCGGTTAAAGGACCGTTACACTTGCATGCTTCCACGACACGTGGTGAGATAACAAATGGACCATCTCTCGAGCAGAGTTCCCGAACAGACTGCCCGAGCAGAGTTGTCGAACAGAGTGCCCGAGCAGAACTTTCCTAGTGCCCGAGCACAATGTCAAACTACCCAAGCAGAGTTGTCGAACAGACTGCTCGAGCAGAATTCCCGAGCAGACTGCCCGAGTAGAACTTTCCTAGTGCCCGAGCACAATGTCAAACTGCCCGAGCAGAGTTGTCGAACAGACTGCCCGAGCAGAGTTCCCGAACAGACTGCCCGAGTAGAGTTCCCGAGCAGACTGCCCGAGCATAGTTCGCGAAGAGACTCCCCGAGCAGAATTCCCGAACAGACTGCCCGAGCAGAACTTTCCAAGTGCCCAAGCACAATGTCAAACTACCCGAGCAGAGTTTCTGAGCAAACTGCCCGAGTATAGTTCTCGAACAGACTGCCCGAGCAGAGTTCCCAAACAAACTGCCCGAGCAGAGTATCCAAACAGATTGCCCGAACAGATCGCCCAAGCACAAAGGGTCATGCCCGACCAGGATGTCCGAGCAGAGCTCCCGACCAGGATATCCGAGCAGAGTTCCCGACCAGGAAGTCTGACCAATCTTCCCGACCAGGATGTCCGAGCAGAGCTCCCGACCAGGAAGTCTGACCAATCCTCCCGACCAGGATGTCCGAGCAGAGCTCCCGACCAGGAAGTCTGACCAATCCTCCCGACCAGGATGTCCGACCAGGATGACCGACCAGGACGTCCGATCAGACGTGCCGACCAGGATGTCCGACCAGACCTGCCGACTAGGATGTCCGACCAGACCTCCCAACCAGGAATTCTGACCAGAGCTCCCGACCAGGTTTCCCGAGTAGAGTTTGCGACAAGGATGTCCGACCAGAGTTACCAGACCTCCCGAGCAGAGCTCCCGACCAGGACGTCCGACCAGACCTGCTGACCAGAGCTCCCGACCAGGTTTCCTGAGCAGAACTCCTGACCAGGTCTCCTAACCAGATCTCCTGATCAGATCTCCCTAGCACATACTTTTGAGTGTGGAATATTGAAAAATTCCGCTAAATAACAAACATGGAAAATTCATAGCTGAACTGCCTTCGGTCAGCCTTTACACCATATGCCTTTAACTGTTCACTCGAGGGAATCGTCAAAGGTAGGGGGCATTATGATATAGCTAAATATATCCACCCAGCCAACTGAGGACACGTGGCATGGTTGACTTTGAGTGGACTAAGGAATTTGTATCAGGACAGATTCTAAGAGAGGTGATATAAGCCGTTTAGGACTCAATTGCTAAAAGGAGAGTCCTAACATGGCTCTAATACGTTAAGGATCAGTCAGAAAAGAGTCCTAAAGAAGAGAGGAGTCTGGAAATGGCCTATATAAGGGGAAAATCCTCAGGTACACAGAAAAATTCACACGCACGCCCAGTGCATTTCAGCTATTCAGAACTCTATCCTTATAGAAACATTCTGACTTTAGCATCAGAGCCACCTCCACCGGAACATCCCCGATGGTCACTCTGTGCTTTGTTTTGCAGGTTCATTTCCTAGCTGTGGTCCCGATCAAGATTTAAGTAGTAACAATGTCTTTGAAGCCAAGGCCCCCCAATTGTTTACTAGAGCAGGCCGCTTTCCAAATCACCAAGTGCATTAGCATGTACTTTTCAAATAGTCAAATTAAAAGTTGACAAGCAGTAAAACACTAACAGATTAAAAAATAAATTATGTCCCGTCTATTCTTCAATATTATTTGTCCAAATCATTTTCCCAACAAAACAAAGAAGGAAAAAATAGAAAAGGAAGTTTCTCTCGTTAAAAGAAACTAAAAGACTGAGAAATAATTGAAATAGAGGTTAATTTATATTAAACCTCTATGCAATATCTAGAACTTCCTTAGACTTTGACATTGAGACGTGGAACGAGAGAAGAAGCAAATACAATTTACTATTGCTAAAGCTTCTGAAGTACTTCTTCTAGGGATGGCAATGAGGCGGGTCGGATGCGGATTTTATGAAATCCGCACCCGCCCCGATAGTCATTATACACCGCCCCACCATCGGGTCAAGGGATGGGAATACCATCCCCGATCCGATGGATTATTAGAAAATCCGCCCCCACCCCGATCCGCCCCGACCTCCAAAATTTTGAATTTTATCTCAAGTGTGAGCATGAGATTCTTCTCTATCAATATGCAGTTTCTACCATCGCAAATATCATCTTTTCGTAGTTATGAAAGGTTCAAATAGTGGCAATATTTTCTCTTACATGGCTTGGGATGTAAACCAGCAAAAATAGGATTGTGTTAGTTCAGCACAAGTCTTAAAAAAGAACCAGAAGCAGAAGAAAATCTAGAGTGAACTTTCATAAATGCTCTGCCAGTGATATGTTGAGACACTTAGGAACATGAGGAGCAAGCAAGACTGACCCATAAGAATACAAAGTTCACCAGTTCTAGTTAAAGATGAAGGACGAAAATACAAGTTATAATAATTGGAATCTATTGTCAAACTGCCAAAGACCAGATAGAAACAATGGCCAAGAATTGAGTGTGGAATGTAGCCAAAACTCCAGCTACATCAGAAACTTCAGTTTAAGTGTCTGGGTTGACCAGAGCACATCAGATACTTCACAGTGAAAAATATAAAACCAAGAAAAATTAAAACAAAAAAAATTTATCAAATTCTACATATCTATCAGATCTGCAAACCCATCTAGACTAATCGAAGTTAAAAATCTCAGACCAGGAAGTCAGCCCCATTGTCTTGACTTTATTGTATGGTATCGTTTCAGCCTTGGTGCCGATACTTCAGATCCGGCAATTCATCGATTCACAGTCACGATCATGGCGATTAAAGCCCTCCATGAGTAAAGGTGCCAGTGAAGGCATCACGGTGGACGATGGCGAGTGATGAGGACATTTGTGGAGGGGATGACAAGCGGTGGGAGACTGAAAGAAGAGGTGAACGGCTACGGCACCGCAGAAGAGAGAACAGAAAGAATGGGAGGTTGGCAGTAGGGGTTTTTGTGATGCTATATATATTAGCGAGATGGACGACTATGATTAGATTTTGGGATATAATTATACACGGGGCGGGTGCGGGTCGGATACAGGGCGGTTTAAACTAAATACCAAACCCGACCCGTACCCGCTACGGGTTAAAAAATTTAATACCGTACCCGCCCCATAACCAGGTCAAAGTCAAAAAATTCCGCTCCTAACGGACCGGGGCGGGGCGAATATCCACCGGGTGCTGGTCAAATTGCCATCCCTAACTTCTTTGCTCAAGCCTCCAACTACAAGGAAAAACTTTGAACTTCTGATGTCAACGTGATTACCTGAACTTCTGAAGGTCTACAATCTTACTTAGGATCATGTAGCAAGGCCATTGAATTGATATCACAAATTTATTGCTTTCCTATATGAACTCGTAAAGATCACGTCATTTGATTCAGAGATAATGTCACTCGGCCCTCAAATCTACATCATATATTTGCTGGCTTTTCACGCCGCTTTGAGAACTCAGAAAAGCGAGCCATAAAGATGAAGACTACGACGTCGGGCTTTCAAGTCAACACACTTTTTTTAGAAGATTGAATCAAAAGAATTCACAAGGGGTGTACTCATTTTCTTGTCTATAAAATTTCTTATTTGTTTATACAGGTTTTGCTTGTTATTTTTATTCACAAAATTCGAGTATATGTTAGTCATTTAGGAGTGTCAGTCAAACCACCTTTATATTCAGCTTGCTTTTTTTTTTTATAACCATATGGTAGAGAATTCTTAATTGTGGTCGTGAAAGTTGGGGTGAGTATTTTGGCTTGCAATACCAAATTAACGGCTAACAAAATTAAAACGAATTCTTATACCATATTCTTGAAACACAAAAGCGATACGCTTTCTAAAGCCAAAAACCGAGATCAAAATATAGTTGTCAAAATAATACCATACAGAAACCCAAGTATAATTCAATCTTTGCACATGTATCATGCAGTGTAATACATTGACACGTATTGTACACATATACGTGAATATATTCGAAATCACTTATTGGGTTGAAAACGAATGGTAACTTCCAAAAGAAACTAAACTAAGAGTCTACCTTTTACTCACCAAATAAAAAATGACTACAGTATCTAATGACAAAAATCTTTTTTCACAATTCGATTTGATTGATTTGGTTATTTCGGTAACCAAAAAAACATTCACCCATTTATGAAAGGTGCAAACAATAATAGTCATCAATTATGCCGACTAGATTAAGAGTGTTGTGATACTTGTTAAGTTCTTCGATCTATAATGTCAAACTAATACATCATCAGTACTTTGAAGTTACATTCATATCCTTTGTGATAATAATGACTTAAATAAGAAAAGTTACTACACATTCTATTGTGTACTTGGGATTCTAGAGCACATTGTAGCTACTTTTACTGATCTTACGTACTTTGTTTCTCATTCTCATCAGTGGAATTTGATCAAATTGTTAGGTAATGTTTAAGTTTCCATACAAACATCTCATGACGTTCTTTTCAAGTATTAGGGGCTCTTCATTATGGTAATATGCTTACTTTTGCTGATCTTGACCTTTTTGAAAGAGGTTTGAATCAGTTTGATCCTCTTAGACAGATAAGCAATGGGTAAAAGTGTCCTTTTGGCTGCAACTCGATCTTTTGGTTTGGATGCTTCTAATTTTTTACCATTTGATAGCATTAGAAGAAATGTCATGGAAAATAGTAGTTTGTCAATGTTGGTAAGGATTGCTCAACTCAAGACTGATTTTCAGGTACTTCATGTCCCGTCTGGCTTTAATCTGTTTCTCAGGCATCCGTGGATCCATACAAATTAGAGCATTACCTAATACTTTGTAGAAGGTTAAATTTATTTTAATAATGTTGTTTTGACCATAATTAAAGACCCAAAAATCCATCAAGTAGCTCACTCAGATTGGGTTGACAGCCGATACTCCACATTCTTCAAAAGATTTTCTTCTCAGTACTTTTAAATTTGATAAGACAATATAGTTTATTAAATTTTTTTACTGAGGGAGAGAGAGACCTTGAATCTCCGCATATTAATATAAACGACTAAACATTATGAGATGTATGGGATACTTGTCGGGATTAGACATGGAAAAAAACTTCTAAAAAAGGCCTCATGTCCCTGCAAGGTTAGATAAGAAAATGGCCTAGGGTAGAATCCCGCTTGGAAAGATGTAACAGAGAATAAGAAGATACAAGCAGCCCTTAAGAAAGCTTGCCAATATTGTGCTAGATTTGATCATCCTATGAGGCCTTGCAGCCCTTTTTTGAATGGGAACTTTGTCAAACCTAGGGAGATTTATTCATATAATGGCTTTGTAGAGCCCATTTTCAATGTGGAAGGTGATAAGTTTGAGAAATGCTGGGAGATCGCTTCTAATTTTGAGGGAATTGTATATAGACCTTCTATCAAGACTCTTTGAAGTGATGACAATGCCACCAGCAAGGCTTCTGCCATAAAGAACTTAAACTACTTTTGATGAAAAGGTTATAGACAGTGGGCTATAAAATTTTAGGTGAAACAAAAACCAAAACGAATCAAAATTGGATGTGCTGATCTACATCAGAAAAATTAGTTACTTAATCCAACTCGTAGACACCCCATTTTCATAGTTTTTAATTTATATTATAGTCCAGTCCAGTTAGTGTATTTGTGTTGGGCTTAACCCAGAATCTAGTAGTCTAATTTGAATGTAAACTCCCCATCTTTACATTATTGCATCCATCTTGGGGTTACTTAGCATATGTAATCACCTGATGATCATTATCACATTTTTGTTATGGTTATAACATGTCATAGTATGTTTGCATGAATTTTATGTCACAATTTTGGCTTGTTTTGGATTTTTATGCTTTGTAAGAGTCAAATTTGGGTGCACGCGCAAAACAGTCTACTTTGGTGAATGATAATTTCTACATCCCGGAGAATTAGATAGTGAGCTTCACATATTTGGAAAGGTCTAGAAGTTAGCTTCCAATTGGTATATCACGATCCTAATGTCATAAGTATTGGCTGGAATAATTAAGGATTCCCAAACTTGTTCAAAGTCTGACATACCTTAAGTATTTACTTAATATCTCATATTTCACCTTTTTTTAGTGATTCTAATTCCCTGTAAAACTAGACTTGCCAAGAGAGAACCTAGCTCCTAAAGTTGGCTCATGTGTGAAGTCATGTCAGTCAATCATTGTATAAGGTGTATCGGCAGGTGCACCCACTGCCAAAAATCTTTCTTCTACCAGCTAGTTCTCATTCCTTTAGGTCCGTTGAAAAGGCCCAGGACCTTTGAGATAAATTATTGTGAGTTTTTTAAGTCCCTTTTGGACCCAAAGTTGGTTTTCTTAGGCTCCAAGGAGTTAAGGACCATAAATTAAGGTCTCAGGGTTCAATCCAAAGAAGGAGTGATATTAATTCAAACCTTTTAGCCTCCCCACCCTTACTTAGCATCCAAAACCCTAGAATCCCGATTTCCTTCATTCAATACTGACCAAAACTTTAAACAGCTCTAACTTGCTCATACAATATTCGATTCAGGCCATTCAAAAGCTAAAATCATATATTTTTTTCAAGAGATAAACCTTTGTAGAAAAAGTTGAACCCATCAAAAGTCATCTTCAGGGTCAAAGGGCTGAGTTTTTAACTAGCCAGGACCCTTTTTGTGTTTTCCGGCGCCAGCTCGATCCTTGCATCGTGCAACCAGGCAATCTGGTCTAAAGGTAAAAAAAATTCTCTAGCTTTGTTTTTTATTTTTGGGCTAGTGCCAAATATGTGCCCTAAAGTATCATCCCAGTATGAATTTAGTACGCAATATTTGAAAAGTATCAAATAAGTGCTTAAATTTTATTTTGAACCAATTAAATCCGAAGGCTAACAGGAGCCAGAAGGCGTTAAAAGTCCAAAGGTATGAATGTCTTTCCTAAAAGAAATGTATGACGTGATAGTCCTTTGTCATTCTTCTTCCTCTCCCTTTCTCCCCCCTCCCCACCCCTCGCCCTCTCCCACTTTCCACCAACCCTCATATATGCGGCCATGACCCAGTCATGGCCCACCATGCCACCTCTATCGTGTTGCCCCAGTCGTCTCCATTATGTAGCTACTACCCACCCTTATCGCTTCCGTCTTACAGTTACACCTAGCCAATCATCTAAACTCAAACCCAAACCCACAACCACCAAGCAACTGAAACCTAAACTAACAACCACCATAAAACCAAATCCATAACCACCATCACCCTCCGACTTGTACCCCCCATAGCAACCATAAAAGGCTGATCAACTCTAGTTTATAGCCTCACCTTCAGCATTAACCATAAGTAGCTTTAATCGAGTACCCGACCTCATGTACAACAAAAGTTTCATTTTGTAAAGAATTGCCTTAATTGCAGATGAGATAAATGGTTTGTCAATTGGACACATGTAATCCACAACAAGCCCTCTATTACCCATTATTAACTTCATCTCGCTATTGGCTAGCAAACCATGAACCGCTTAGTAATCTGGAAACTTATGCACAATAGATTTGAGGTATAGTTTAACCGTCTACATTCAAATGGGGGCATATTTGTAATTATTAACGGTAAAGGTGGTAAGCAGAGTCATTTAAATCTAGTTGATATATTGAGACAAGGTGGCAATTAACGAGATGTTTGATTGTGGAAATGGTGGTGGTAGTGGTTTGGTAAAGGTAAAGATGGTGATGTGCCGGTGGCAGTGGCACTATTTACTGATACTTATACTAATGGGTGGCAGCAGTGTAGATGACAATGGTGATAGTTTTTAGGGATAAGAAAGAAAAATGATGATTTTGGCAGAAACTTATTAAGGATTTAGCTGTGGTGGTATTGGCGGCAGAAATGGTCAAAACAACACATTTGATTGCAGTGGTTGGTTAGATTGTATGATTCAATGAGTGAAGCCCTTTTTCTCCGTTCTTTTGACTAGCATTTAAGCCCCCATCGGACCTGGAGAATGTGTGGTGTGATGCTGGGCGTGGTGTGTTTATTATTGTGTGTGATATCTTCATGTCTGGAGTATGCTTAGGATTTGAAATATATGGTAATTGGTGGTGTATTGCAGTGGAGTTGAACAAGGTTATGATGCAAGCTTGGTGGTGGTGGCTTGGCAGTGTGGCAATGGCGGTGGTGGTGGAGTTGGAGAGGCTTTGATGCAGTCTTTGCAACTCACTGAGTGTGTATGGGCGCGTGAGGCTGTGTGTAACTGTGACAGATTTTCATTCCATATCATCATATTAGGATGACATGGACCAATCAACTAGGAAAATATGGGCTACTTGGATCTGTTTTATAGATATTTTCCCACAATGACAATCATATCCCTTAAAGTTAAAACAACTTCCATTGGCCTTTGACTTATTTGGTTCGAAAGTAAATGTAGGTCTGATTTGGTACTTTTTAAATTTGAGTAGTTGAATTGTATTGTGGTGATACTTTAGGGCACAAATTTGACATTAAACCCCTTCTCTGCAACCAAGTTTCCATATGTGATAAAAATAAGAATAAAAGTCTGTAAGCCTGCCACAAGAAGAAGTTTGTTAGAATCAAATTTTGATAAAGTAGAACTATGCTAGAACTAAAATTTTGTTAGGATTAGACTTCTGTTTCAAATATAATTCTAAAAAAAAGCAACTACATGAGTTGACCAAAAAGATTTCAAAAGCATCAACTAGTATACGTCAAAATGAATTAGGTTTTTAAAGAAATACATATCGAGATTTAGGTCACCTCCCCTAGGGTTGATTGAACTACGAGATTTTGATTCTGACTTGTCCGGTCGGGTACGTAGGCCATTCGACCCCTGATATCGAATTCAAACCAAACTTAGTTTTAGCTTAGGTTTTGTTTTGATTTGTTTGTGCTTGGGATAAGAATAAGAAAAATTACAATAAACAAGTTAGAGGCCGATTAGGATATGATGGGGTGCCTAACGCCTTCCCGTTATGTAACTTAGTCCCCAAATCCGAATCTTTAGTTTCGTATGTTATAAGCTTTAATTGGACAATCTAGACTCGATTAGAATTTTTTTTGTTTTCCCTTGTTATTCATTACCTAAAGTAAGATGACGAATTGAGAAAACCTTGGTCTTTCTCGGGGGCAGTTCGCCACACAATTGCTTTGCGTACAGATGTATGTGGCAAGATGGGTAATTGGAATGTAATGTTACACGCTATTGGCTACTATTGAGGTTTTAGTGGATGAATATGTCTACTATGATTTTGTGTCATCTCCCTCTTCTGAGTTTCGTTTTGATGAGTACGATGATTTTGTTCTTAAACTTTCTATGTTTTGTTTGTAGAAGGTGATTTTGCTTGTTTTTTACATGCCACGGTGCAAGATTGAATCGACCAATCAGACCGATCTTTGGTAAGCAAATAAACAATATGATATTCGACGTGAGGAAGAGATGGTCCCTAGAAAATAAAATGCAGTGTCATTGACACGTGTACCAATCTAGAGAAATCAAGAGTGGTGATAGGTGTATGAATCAAGGAACGCGGGAAGCTTAGGACTGTTTCTTATAAAATAGGCGAGTGCACGAAACATAATAGAGATATAATAAGAACTAAATCCTAGCATGATTGCTATTAGAAGGCCATATTCTCGTAATCAAACCAAGTCCAACCATTTTCTACATGTCTAAAATAATTGCCAGCCCATAAGCAAGGGTGGGAGAAAACGCCCAAGATAGAGAAGTAAAAGCCACACTTCGCCATATTTTTAGAGCTGTCTAGCATCAAATCGCATCAACTAGATCTTAGACTAGCATAACTTTGTTCTGATCTGTATGTGTATTTCCATTGTCTATACTAAATAATTAAATTTATGAAGGAAATTTGCTTTAGACATAATTTCTCAAGAGATAAACGTAAGCTTTCATATGTCGCGATTCAATGGTAGAGTAGTTTAGTATAATTTTAGGAGTAAATCACTAATGTGACATTTAGAATTCCTAGGATCGAAAAGTTAAACGGGCAAAAGAACCTTGCGATTTCTTTCCCCAGCTCTTTAAATTGTTGGATAGAAATTAATCCCCAACCACACACATCATATAGGGGTTGAAATTAGTCTGAAGCTTGTACTTGAAATCACCGAGTCAGTCTAGACTTTGGCATGCCTGCATACACATTTTTCGATCTAATTATTTAAAGCCAAAAGGTTGTCCCTTGATTGCTCATACCAATAATGATGATTGACTAAATCTCCAACTGAGATACAAAAACACCTAGAAGAATTATGAAGCAAGTCAACGCAAGAGAGTCTAATCGAACGTGTTTAGATATAGAAGTAATAACACTAATCAATCTAGATTCTCGGTGTTCCAAAAAAGTGAAGATCTTATTGAGCCCTAATGAATTCAACAACATAAGATTTGATAGACTTGCTGAAGAAATTGATTGATGTTCTTTGCTTGGTCCCATGAATATTTGTCCGGCATGGATTCTCGGTAGTCAATCATATCACCATTTTATCGATTGTCAAACCTGTAACACAGAAGTTTCACCAATTGACACTAGAATGGTCACTCAAAGAGGATTAATAAAACAAATGAGTATAAGGTTCCTCCCAGTCATCACATACACATGGTTATCCATCACAAAATCCATTGCAAATCCCAGTGCACGAGTATGTATGGACACGATAATTAATAACATCTCATAGCATAAGCTGATATTTTCTATGGAGTGTTTCACAGGATATAACGAAAGCAAAAATGGGTCTTGAGGAACAAGCTAAGACATATGTAACCAATCGAAATGGCTTTTATTGTATAACATCCTCAGAACTCTTCTGTAATTCCATCTTGATCATACAGTCCAGACATGCATGCATCATTATTATATGCCGAGGAAGAGTCTATCATTTCATGATTCTTCCTAAATAATAATCTTTTGGAGATATGTCTGTTTTCTTTTGGAATTGGTACCTCATGTGTCTTGGCCACTTCAATCTTTGTTTGTTTCTACCACGATCATATGCTTCAGACATGTAGGCATCAATGTCATCTAGTGGCATGCCAACCCTCTCGTTATTCCTTCAAAAGGTTAATTGTTCTATTTCTGCTCTTGAAGGTTAATTGTTCTCGAACGGTTCTTCATTCTTCGCTGGGCATTGTTATGGCAACCATGAGTTTATCCTTTTTTGCTACTTTCATTTGCCGAAGGTAGATCATCATTAACTAAGATTAAAAAAATGGATGTTCATTTCTCTCCCTAATGTTAAGTTGACCAATGGAATTCCATCTTCCTTAAATTCTCGTCAATGTTTTCCTTCCTGATCCATGCTTGTCAGCTTTATATCATTGTCTTATGTGTGATTATGCCATGACTCTCCCCGGTGTTAACTGGACCTATATGAGTTCCATCTTTATTAAACTTTTCTTCGTTATTCCCTACCCATGATCAGTGAATCTCTATGATTGTTTTCCGTCCCATATTATGGTGGTTATGTCATAATTCACCTAGCAGATTCCCTGGGAGTTAGTAAAGTAGTATCTTCGACTTAATAAGCTAATTATTTAGCTTTCGCAGAAAATTTAATATTTTTACTGCTTGAAAAATTCTAGTTTAGCTTTTCTTAAAGTTGAGCCTGTTGTATCAATATCATATTCTATAATGGATGTACTCCTTCAAAAGCAAAGTATCTCCTAACTTAACATCGGCTTTGATGGATCAGTGTGTGCATGCAAGGGTATCCCTACCTTGGTCTACCCCATGGACTGTTGAGGCCGTCAATTCTTTCATCCATGAAAACACTGTGTGGCTGTAAGATAATTTTCTCATATCCAAACTGCCAAAAATTCTAACAAGGAAGATAAAATGAGCTCTTGTAAAAGCTAGACTGAAAATAAAATGATATCAGGGAGTCCTTAATGTCGTGAATCACCACCAGTTACAATGCCACCTAATATTGCTTGATTCTTTAATGCAAACAAAGGGATCCATTTGTCAACACTGGTCCTTCCTTCAAATTATAGATGGCAAGCCTTAAAGCAATGAGATAAATACATCTCTTACTCTGTTCAGCAGTGAATTTGAGCTCTAAGGTCACGATGCACTTGCGATATTCCATATGCGGTCTTTACCAAAATCATATAAGCCGTATTTCTACCTTTGCATACTAGTAATAGAAGGTTGGAGTTTGTACATGCAGAACTTCCATGCATGTATACATCATAAATATACCAGTGACGTATAATGCTAGAGCAACCGCATGGCGGGAGGCATTCATTTTTGTCATGTCCCCAAGGTTTGGATTATATGACCATGCAATACGTCCTCATGACGATTGAAAGATCTATACTTTTCATTAAAAATCTGCAAAAGTTCCATTAGAGGATGGATGGATCTGTTCTGAGTCCTTGGCACATTGATCTTCTTTTGGTAGCTATGTCTCTGATGGCTCTAAGTCCTTGTAGGTGGGATAGAGTTATTCCATGCTAAAATGGAAGGCATGAACAATTGGATCTTACACTTGTAAAATCTCTAGTTGGATTATAAAATATATTTTTTGTAAAATCTTCAGTTGGATTATAACATATCAAAGTTGGACAACTATTTACAAAGAAAACCACCAACCAAAAGGATTCTGTAATACCCCGAATCTAGGCTTGGTTTTGTGATAATTTTAGCCGATTATTTATTTCTTTAATGGCAATTTGTAGAAGTGATATTATTTGGGGTCTTTAGCTACAATTGACATGAGCGGTTTTATTGACAATCTTTAGCGATATTTTAAAATAACCATAAGTTGTAGATCAATGATGTGGGGTGCAATAGAGGAATAATGACAGTGGGGGGTGACTTGAAAGACAAAACTAACTTAAAGGCTATTATACCAATAAAAGAATATAGATATACATATTGTGGCGCATCACGTCAAAAAATATCCTTGGAAAAAGGATTTTAAGAGTCGCATCTTATTTAATTTGAAAAAAATATGAAAAACCTTAAAAATGACTTGAAAGTGTCCAAGAAGGATGACTGATCTATTGAAACCAAGAGAGGAATCCGAGGATTAAGTTAAGCAACGGGAAGGTGTTAGGCACCTTCCCCGCCCTTTCAGTCTCTACTTTATTTCTAGTGATTAATGGCCTTAAAAGCATGTAACATGTAAAAATACGACAAAACCAACCCTAAGTTAATTTTGATTATCTTTTGCTTGAACTCGACAACAGGGGTCAAGTGCCCTACATATCCGATTAAACTAATCGGAATCAAAACCATCGTAGTTTGATGTTGGTCCTACATGAAGTAGTCTATAAATCAAAGCTTAAACTTAGACAAAGAAAACAAAAATACCTTTTTTGTTGTCTGGAAATGAAATGTGACTACGAAAAATGGGAGACCAGCTATATGATGTCTACCCTAAGAAAGCTGGTAAAAGTTACCTCGCGATGCAACTTGCTTCAAAGACTCGTGAATGTTTTCTGTTGGATCCGCGATGCAAAGACAAAGAGACATTTTTAGGGTGATTTGAATATTTAAGATTCTCGAGAGAGGTTGGACGTCACTTCACGAGGAAATGGCGTGCAAACTCTATAAAGAATAAGCTTAGGAAATAGGTTTCATGTCTGACCCCCTAAAAATAGAGACCAAGACCCCTTTCTATAGTGCTAGGGTCGCAGATCTGATAAGATTGACAATGCTAATCTGCATGGTTGGAGATAAGACAGAATAAGTGATAAAATCGCAAATTGGCAAAAGTCAACTAATCGGCCCCGGTTCACCCCATTCATTAAAAATATTTTTTCCCAAATTTGGGGCATTATTTGACCCTGATTTCGGTAAGTATCTTTGAAATCACAAATGAAATGTAACCAGATTCGTGATAAGTCACTTCTTAACTATAAAATAAACTGATTTGATCTTTATATTAATGATAAATCATGAATTATATTCCCAAAAATCATGTAGACAAAGTACATCAATTAAGATAATCTAAACCATGGACCGAACTTGACCTACATAGAATAGACTAAAGATAGTGGACTGGACTGGATTGGACAATTAAACTGGACCAAATCAATTAAATAAAACTGGACTGGATTAATTAATTAAATTACATTATCAAGCCCAAACTCAATATTGCATTTTAATTAATAATGAAGCCCATTATTTAAATAACTGAAAATGCCTACAAAAATGGAGTGTCTACAGAGCCCTTCGGGGATGGAGCGTGCTGGCGGGTGAGCATCACCAAAAAAGAAAGACAACGTATTTTTGTACTGAAAACACGAAAAAAGACCACGTGACTTAAGGACAGACTCAAAGACTCACATAGATATGAGTTGGGACCTTCGAAGCCGGGGACAATAGTGACAACGATTGGTCGTCAAGCAATACTAAAAAGAGAGAGTTGAAACCGAAGCTGCTCTGGGCGTGCCAGAAATTTGTACACACAAATTTCGTGTCTAAACTGCAAGACAAGAAATAATTGTACAAAAACTGAATTCAAAGATTTTATGTAATAGGGTTACACCACTCTGTGATTTTTACATAAAATGAATGTAAAATCCTCTGATTCGATCTCCAATTTTGGTCACGATCCAAGGGCTGAAATAGCTTGATCTTGGAACTAAATTTTGACTTCTTCAATCTTCAAGGTTGAAAGATCGTCGAACCAGTGCTTGCTCGAGGGCTTCAAAGCTTTATCCCGAACAAGTATGTTGATCCTTGACTTGTAGAATCATTGATGTTGAAGGCAAATTCCTCTTCAATTTGAGGCGAAAGAGAAACCAATCTTCGTAACTTGGAAGTGCTCAATTGAAGAACGGCACTACGTTAGTGCGTATTGTTCTTCAAATGAAGCACAACTTGGGAGACGACAGCGTTTCGGCGGAGCTTAGGCTTTGATCGCGGAGACCTTGTGTGTCATTCTTCTCTACCTCAGGCTCTCTCTTTATAGGCAAGGTGGTAGGCTTATTTTTGGAAATCCCATCATTTGAGCTTTGATTTTGTAATTAAGGAGATTTTTGTCCCCTTAATTATCTGATCTCCTCAATTAAATGGATATTTGTCTCCATTTAATTTGGGAATGATTTTAGTCAAATTTGACTTTTTTGGTAACAAGACCATGGGCTGAACTGCATAATTTTATCTGGACTGATTCTTCAAATTTAACTTTGGTTCGAACCCGTCCTTTTGCTTGGCCCCAAGCCCGCATCTTGACCTGTATTTTTCACGGCGTTGAATAATTGACTAGACACTAAATTATTTACTGTTGGCTAGTAAAATAATTTTTTGGTGTCTACAGGGGTCGACATACAAGACGAAAAAAGATTTTGACCGTTACGGGGCCTTTAAATCGATTTAAAAGGGTCGACGGACAAAGTGAAAAATAACCTTGAACGTTATTGGTGCCTTTGAATCGATTAGAAAAGGGTCGACGAACAAAATAAAAGTTCAACTGGTAGCTGGAGTTAGAAATGTCATAAAGACAATTAATTGTCGGGCGTGAAAGAGTCAGTTCACTTCACGAAGGAGATACTGGCAATAAAAACGGAATCTCGTATTAGCCTTACATCGTACGAGATCCGTTGGATAAAGCAGTAGACTTGAAAAATATGGATAATGTACTACTCAAGGATCAAATGTCGGACATGCACAGCCTGGCATGCAAACTTTAAAATGCTAGATAACAATGCCCATGAGCGAATGAACAAATATCATGCGACAATGCACAAGCAAGCAGACACAAATTTATATTAATATTAATGGTGAAGCAGGCAAACATAGAGGCATGCAATTTTTCTTTCTATATTTACAAGGGTCGAAAACCGGCTGGTTGATCAGAACTGTTGAGAAATTTCAAAATTAAAAATTTTAAGTTGAAAACCTGTCGAAAGTGAGCAAGTTTTTGAAAATTTTGAAAATTCGGACGAAGAAATGGCCGGTTAGTCAGAGACTTTGGGGTTTTTTAAAAAAAATTAAAGAGTCAAAAACCGATCGATTAGTCAGAGACTTTGACCAACTTAAACGACAAAACCAACCGGTTTGGCCGCTCAGTTTTGTGGGCAATTTTAGGGTTTTTTTCAAAACACCTCTAATTAAAATCCCACTCCAATCCCTCCCAGATTTCTTCTCTCTAAGAGTTCTAGATCATATATTCTAGCCCTAATTACACTCCGAGCCTATAAATACAAAAAAATTATTTCCCATCTCTCTCAATCCGCATAATCATGGAGGATGATGTGAGAATTCGCAAGGGAGATGAAGGAGGTCCAAATCGGCAAAGTCTCCAGATTCCAACCGAAGAATCGAGCTGATGATCGTTCTCTACTCACCCCGGGGCAAGGCAATCATCTTAGTGCACTCTATTTTGCGAAGGAGGTAAGTCGGCTTGAATTTTCCTCTTAGATACACATTATTTCACCTTATTACACGCACGCGTACAAACGCACACACACACACACCATGCCGATGCACGGTAGGCCCTACGTTTTAGGGTTTTCATGCAATTTCTTCATGAACAGGATGGCTCCTTAGCTTTTCTCTTTTGCTTTGCGAATTTGTAGCCCCTCCTTACAAACATGCAATGTAGGGGCTCCCCTAGCCTTGTAAGGGAGTAATGGGCAAAACTCCCTGATCCGGTTAAAAATAGAATGGCCACTACTGGCTTTCATCCCTTTTTGGATGAGTTGCATGCTTTTACCTCGAGTAAAAAGCATCTTCTATGCCTTGCCGAGCGTTGGTGAGATTCCACCATAACTTCATATGCCATTCAGGGAGGCCACAGTCGCCTCTTTTGATTTTATGAACATTACTGGTGTTTTTTGTCGAGGGAGGCCCATTCCATAGGCCCATGATCTCGATAAGGATCGTGACCTTATGGTCCGCTTGCTCGGCTACGAGCCATCCTTCAAGAATGATGGTTCGATACTCTTGGGTTCCATCCTGAATCACTACAAGCAAACGAACTTGGATGCGATGGAGCCCATATCGATTGATCAGTTTATCTGAGGTTTTTTTGGTTCAAATACACATTTTAACAAATTGAATACAATTATAACAGATTAGGATTCAATTACACTATAGAAAATCAAATTATATACATACCGAGGATGGGGAGGGTGACGGCAGAGATGAGGGGCGGGGGCAGAGGAGAGGGGCGGCGGGGGAGGGGGAGGGCAGCGGTAAATGAGAGGGGCGGCGGGGGAGGGGGATGGCGACGATAGATGAGAAGGGCGGCGGGAGAACGGCAATGATGGAGTGAATAGAAAGTATATATATATATATATATATAAGAGAAAATAAGGGAAAATTTTGGTTTTATCAGGGTTTACTTTTAGCAACGGACTCTGCGGTCGCTTAAAGTAACTCTGTCGGTAAAAGTTTTTACCAACTGATCTTAGACGACGGGTGGATCCATCACTAAATGTGACTTTTAGCGACGAATTTTGGTTCGTCGTAAAAAGTCTGTGTAAAGACCTTTTTTCTTGTAGTGACATTTGTCTTTCAATTCAAAAATCCATGTCTCGGTGGTAGCACAAGGTGGATGAGTATGCTGAGGAGTTGAGCCGTACTGGGTGTCAAATGATACTGGTAGGACCCTTGTATGAGGAATTCTTCCTAGGGGTTAGAGTGCTTCCTAAGCATTATCTAGAGGACATGGGCTTTAGGATACCAGTGGCTACTCCCAAGGAGATGTACCGTACTACAGAGATAGACAGGGGATTGATACAGACTTTGCTCAAGGAGATCTGGGTGTCGTCCTTGTGGTGGCCGAACGATCCTCGGACATATGAGGTGTTCATACGAGAGGAATTAACGCCTTCCTTAATTCGGAGATGCTGAAGAAAATTCAGAAGGAGAAGGCAGCCCGGGTCAAGAAGGGCAAAGGGAAGAAGAAAGAAGAGGAAGTGGCTGAGGGCTTTTTGTTCCCTCAATGGAAGGTGCCATACTACCCCAAGGGTAAAACTCCTTAGTATGAGCCCATCCTACGACCAGAGAGAGATTCCAAGGTTTTTGGGTTCAAAAAGTTGGCTCAAACTCACACGGTAATTACAAGATTTGATCTTGTTTTGTTCGTTCATGTCATGCACGCGAAGTCATGATTAGGTGTTTTTTCTTCATGTAGGTCCCTTATTCCCTACTCCAAAATGATAGACATCCTGAAGGACATGGTATCCGGCTACCGGGATATGCTATCTGCATACAGGACTTCGGAGGGAGGCACATAGATGCCTACTCCCACTCCCTTGGTACCTCATTCTGGAGGTGGATCGAGTGGTCGGCCGAACTTAGCGGAGCCCCTGCTGCTACTGCTGCTGGTACCCTTAAGGTGACCCTAGTCACACCAAAGGGCAAGCATATGAAGAGTATTACAGTTACCTAGACGTGGACTAATGAGTCTCTGAGGCATAGACCACCACCGCCTAAAAGGAAAAAAGTTGCTACCGATTGTAAAAGGAAGGCACCATCTCCTCCGTCAAAGAGGCCAACACAAAAGTCGTCCTGAGCTGCTGAGGAAGAGGACTATATAGGGGGTAACGAGGAGGACATGAAGGCAGATGAAGCCTAAGCCGAGGATGAGGATGAGCCCAGCGAGGAAATAGATGAGGAAAACCAGGAGGCTTCAGAGTCCGGCCAGAAGGAAGTGCCCATTGTCAGAAGATCCCAGAAGAAGCCTTGAAGACAACTGTCGATGTTAGCCCCTAGGTCTAGAAATAGGCCATTTATTAGGACATTTGTTAGGGTCCTTTAAGGACTAGATTTTCAAACAATGATGTTTTGCACATTTTTTTTTGTTTTTGCGTTTTTGTTTAATGACCACTTGTTAGTTTCCTATGTTAATATGTACTATGCTTATATACTCACACACATGCACAAAAAGAAGGATAATGGGACTGAACTGGAGGAGGTAGAGTTTGAGAACTGGAGAATAGAGAATTGAAAATCGAGATTGGACAGGTACATGGTTTGGCCTAAAAGTAGGCAAAACCTGAAAAAAAATTAACCAAGACTGACTAACCAGCCGGTTAGGCAGTGACCAAAAATATTCTCGAGAAAAATCGGTCGGTTGGTCAGAGCCTAAATCTAATTTCAAGGCCAAACCGGACGGTTGGTCAGAGGCAAACTCGACTTTCAAGCCAAAACCGGTCGGTTGGTTAGAAGAAAATTAAATATTCTTGAGAGAACCGGACGGTTGATCAGAAATATGGACCATCAAATGTGCAAATTAAATAGGAAAATCGATCGACTTATCGAAAATCGGATGGTTTGTCTTATGAGATATTTAAATTTTCGACTCCTAATTCTATACAAATTAGGGCTACTCAACTACATACATTCAGGACTCGTCCTTTCTTCTCTTTTCAAATCCCCAATGGCTGTCGAAAATGATCCTCAATGTTCAAGCCCCAATTTCGTACCTTTGCAGACTTCTTTAACAAGATTGAATTGATCCATGTGGATGGGAGATTCAGACTAAAATATGTGATGACCTTGAGGAGCGTGATGGTTCATAAAGACATTCTTCATGCTGCTTGTAGATTCCTGGATGGGATGTTGAGGTTCATGTTTTCCGTTTCGGTCTAACCAAACTCTGCCCTACTTTTGAAGAATTTTCTGCCCTGGTAGATATCCCAGCAAATCTTTCAATTGATGTTTCAACCATTCAAGATGGTTATGTCAATTCCCTCAAAACGCAGCTGAAGGTCCCGAAGGAATGCCATGTCTTTCATTCAGGGTGAAAGTATTCAACTCTCTCATCTGACATAGTATTTTTCTGCCAAGTCCACTGGTCATGATGAACAATATGCACATGGTAGAGTGTCTGCCTTGACGCCATGTTTGGTAGCCAAATATCTCACCTTTTTCGGCCCCGTGGTTGCTGATGTGAGGATAGCTAATGTCTTAGTTCAAGTGTCCACCGGAGGTAAAACCCTGATCTCCTTAGTATTAGCTGAAACTCTACTTGGCATCACTGGTGTTCTTAAAGATCACGACGTTCCATTTGGAGGTAGTTCCTTGCTCTTGTACATGTGGCTACTAGACCATATGCGCTTGATAGCCAGGCATACTGTGATGGGGTATTGCCCCAGTGCTTTCTGTTCTCGGCCTTTACTGTTAGAAGGTCGTTCTGGCATAGAAGACTGGACTTATTTCTTCTGTGTGCTAAAGTCCAAGGATATCCATTCGTATTGTAGATGGTGCAGGGCTCATGGGTCAGTTTTGAGAATAACTGAATATCTTTGCGTTTACCTCATGGGATAACATTATACATCATTCTATTTTTCCTGCCAAATCCTGAGGCAATTTAGTTATGAGCAGGTGATTCCAAAAGTCTAGGGGAATTTATAAGGGGCAAGCCCTTAGCCCTTCCATAATCAAGGTTGTTTTACGAGGTTGGGGCTTTCCGCTTTATACCTACAGTTCGATTGAATATAAATCTTTCATAACCTGTATTGAGCCAGTTGCTCCTTTGTTGCCTAATGCATACATCTGTTGGCGGCTTTGGGCCCGTGTTCGAGAAAAAAGTGTTAACTCTGGAAAAGAAACTGAGGGTGGAGCTGGATTGGAACTTCTCGAGTGCTTGTGAGATACAATCTTTAGAACAGGCCAATGGAGAATCCTTGTGCTACTATCAGATTAAGCCCGGAGATGTCAAAGTATGGCAAGTCTTCTCAGATCATAATACAAAGTTTTTGTTGTTCTCAAGATGAAGATGAAGTTCGGCTCACTTGGATCAGGCATTCTTGGATTGGTTCACAAATGTTCGAAGAGAAGTTTGATGCTGACGAGAATCCGGTACGGTCTTTATACATGGACGAGCGCTAGAGACATCCTACTTTGCTGCTGAAAAAGAAACCATCGAAGAGAAATCAGACTATCAAAGCTACTCAGAACCGGGAGGCCAGTGTGGATGCTTATCTCGAGGGTCAGTTTGATAGGCAGGGGTAATAGAGGCAAAAAGAAAGTGGATCAAAGGCCGCCTTTTCAGGTGAAGGAACTGGAAGATGTCATTCCGGTGTCTCAAAGGTCGGCTTACAAGAAAGACTTAGAGACATGGGAATTAATCTTGAATGGTGAGGAGAGTCCAGCTATGAAGAAATTTAAACATGCTAGAGGATATCCTATAGGTTGCTGATAAGACTTAGAATTTTTCGTGCCCTAACTTTTGCCTAGGCCACCCTTTGTAGGGTTTTCATTCTAGCGGGCCTTTTTATATTTCAATTATTTTCTTTTTTTCTTTTTCTTTTGCACTAACTTTTGCTTAGGCCGCCCTTTATAGGGTTTTCATCCTAGCGGGCCTTCTTATTTTTTTTTTCAAGAATATAGTCAGTGCTTTAACCAGTGTAATAAAATAATTTTATTAAAATTTGACTGCACCCGAGGTAACTTTACGCATTGCCTATGTACCTTTATCTATTTGTTACATAAATTTGTGTGTTCTGGAAAATGTTCTTAAGGATGATCAAGTCATTCATAGTTCAATTACAAAATTCGCTCAAGTGTAATATTTCTTTAATCGATCTAGATTGACTAACTGTGACAATTCAATTTAGTCTAAATCAACAAACAATATTACACCCCGATCATGATTTGCTTGATCATATAAGGGCCTGACCAGTTGGGTTCAAATTTTGCTCGTGGTTTTCAAAATTTTCCAATGTTCTCCTTTAACACCAAATCTCCTTCTTTTAACCCCCATCCCTTGACTCCCTTGCTGAATGTTCAGGCATTCTGTCTCTGGAAACCCTGAATGTGATAGAGTGCCTTCAACCATTTCTCGTCTACTAAGGCCAATTCTTCACATCTGTGTCTCACCCAGTCTTCCTCGGCTAGCTGATTCTCCAATAGCACTTTGAGAGAGTTGACTTCCAATTCTACTGGGAGCATGACCTCCATGCTGTAGACCAATGAATATAGGGTAGCCCCGATTGACACTCTCACTGATGTCCTATACCCCAAGAGGGCATAGGGGAGCTTGTCTTGCCAACTCCTACATGAATCTATCTTTTTACTCAATATGCTCTTTATGTTCTTGTTGGCAGCCTCGACAGCCTCATTGGTCTATGGTTGGTATGGTGACGAGCGGTGCTGGGTGATACCATATTCCTCGCTTAAGTCTATGACTTCTCCTTCAAAGTGTAACTCATTGTCTGAGATCAACTCCCGGGGTACTCCATATATGTAAATGATGTTCGTCCGGATAAATTGTGCCACCTTCCTATCATTGAGCACGGTGTATGAAGCGGCTTCCACCTACTTCGTAAAATAATTTATGGCTACCAGTATGAACTCGTGTCCTTTAGAGGCCTTGGGACTGATCTTTCCTATTATGTCTATTCCCTACACTGAAAATGGCTAAGGGGAGGTCATGTTATGTAACTCTTGGGGAGGTTGATATTTTAAATTGGCGTACACCTGACATTTATGACACCTCCTCACATACTTGACACAGTTGTGTTCCATGGTGCTCTAATAGTATCCCTGACAGAGGGCTTTCTTCGCTATCATCCGGTTGTTCATGTGTGGTCCACACTCTCATGCATGTATCTCTTCCATGATTTGGCAACTTTCTCGTTCGGTTACACACAACAGGTGTTCACCATTATAATGTCTCTTATACAATCTCTGGTCGGCATGATGATCTATGCTGCCCATCTCCTCAAAGTTGCTCGATTTTTTGTTGAACACCCTTCAAGATATTTTTTTTATCCCAAGTAGGATTCTGTATATCGGTATACCATAGTTCGGCTACTCCGTTTTCTTCTACATGAGCTATCATGAAGTAGTAGGTTGGTCAGTCCCTCTTTTGTATGACAAACGGCTCTATATCGCATCCTTCGGGTATGTTCACTATGGATGCAAGAGTGGCTAGGGCATCGACAAATTTTTTCTTGGCTCTGGGCAGGTAATGAAATTCTACATCTTCAAACTGGTCTACGACCTTCTCCAAGTAGGCATGATATGCATGTAGATGCTCATCTCTAATTCTTCGCATACCTTGGATTTTGTATATGATTAATGCTTAATCTCCATAACCTTGAACTCGCAGGTTTATGGTCATCTCTAAACCGATGATACAAGCCTCGTATTCGACGGTGTTGTTAATACCGTCGAAAGTCAACTTGATAGCTATGGGTGAATGAGCTCTATCTGGTGAGATCAATAATATCCCTACCCTAAAACCTTTGTTGTTCCATCAAAGTACAATTGTCACCTCATTTCCGTTTAAAAAATGCATATTCCCATATGTAGGAACTTTGCCTCACATTGACTGGTGTTATCTGTTAGGTAATCAGCTAACATGTCGCCCACGACCTTTTCTTTGATCGACTTATGTGTCACATAAGTGATGTCAAATTCAGACAACAACAAAAGCCATTTAGTTGTGCGGTTTGATACGACAGACTTCTCAAATAGGTACTTGTGGGGTCCATTCTAGCTAATAACCTGATGAGATACGCCAGAACGTATTGTCTCAATCTTTGAGTTACTCAAACCAAAGGCACACATGTTTTCTCTAGGGCTGAATAATTCACCTCTCTTTGGGTCAACTTCTTACTCATGTAAATATGGCCCTTTCCACCAACAAATTCTTCATATATTGGGCTAACACGACTTTGGTTGCAAAATTAGTCACGGTAAGGTAAAATAATATAGGGTTACCGGGTATAGGTGGACTTAGGACTATAAGGTTGCTAAGGTATTGTTTGACCTTGTCGAAGGCTTTTTGGCATAGGGGATTCTATTCCTTACTCGAATCCTTCTTTGACAGTATGAATGCGGGTTCACAGATCATGGTTAATTGGGATATGAACCAACTGATGTATTGGATTCTCCCCAAGAATCCCGAAATCTCCTTCTCGGTTTTGGGTGGGGGCATCTCAACTATGGCTTTCATTTTGGCTGGGTCCACCTCTATCCCTCGTTTACTTACCATGAATCTTAGCAAATTTCCGGCTGTGACTCCAAACACACACTTTTGAGGATTCAATCTCTCATTGTACAACCTCAACCTTCAGAAGTACTTTCTCAATATTATGCAATGATTTTTCATTTTCCTTGATTTAATGGTTATATCATCCACATACACTTCCACTTCTTTATGGATCATATCGTGGAATAGGGTTATAGTGGCTTTCTGGTATGTAGTCCCAACGTGTTTTAATCCAAAAGGCATTACTGTATAACAAAAAGTACCCCAAGGGATGATAAAGGTCGTCTTATTCTGGTCCTCATGAGTCATTTTTATCTGTTTATACCTCACAAAACAATTCACAAACAATACTAACTCATACTCGGTTGTATTGTCTATGATCAGGTCTATGATGGGTAAAGGGAAATCATCTTTCGGATAGGCTCAGTTTAGGTCCCGGTAGTCCACACACATCCTAACTTGACCGTAAGGCTTGAGAACATATATGATATTGGCTAGCCAGGTTGGGTATTTGATCACTCGGATGAATCCTATGTGGAGCAACTTTGACACCTCCTTTTTATCCTTGAGGGACCACTCTGGTCTCAACTTGCGGAGTTTCTAATTGACGGGCTTGGCTTCCGGTAGGATGGGTAGGTGATGTTCCATGATAGATGAGTCTATATCAGGCATGTCGTTATATGACCAAGCAAATACATCGATAAATTCTCTAAGGAGTGCAGTCATTTTCTCTGTTTTTTCCCACACACACACATCTAGATTAGCCTCTATTTTAATTTCTTTTATATTATCCAAGGAGCCCAGTAGGACTTGCTTCGGTAACCTCTCCCACAGTCAACGATCCGTACTCAATCATCCAATTATGTGTGTTGCATATGCTGGAGTCATTAGGTATGCTAGGTCTGTGATCTAGTTGCCCACTTCATAGATAAGCACTGAGATAAACATATATGTGAAGCACATTGCCATTACTTCTCGATCCACCAACTCTATCTAATTTGAGACTTCTTCGGTACCTGGCGGTCTATACTGGCAGTTCTTCATCTTCGACCGACTTACAGTCGTAAAATATCTCTCATCCTTTAATCTGCTTCCCGGTCTCAACACTGTAAACTAACTCTGGAAATCTATAGAAGGCCAATTCTCTTCTTCTTTGATGAAGTACCCGTTCATAGTAGGAATCTTGGTCGTGCTTATGTGCTTCTCACTTCCTTTATCCTTCTGGCCTAGGTGAACTTCTGGATAGTTTCCTTCCTCTCTTTTCTGGTTGGCTTGTACCCAAAGCCGGACTGGTCTTTCTTGTTCTTCATATCCAGAAAGCTAGGAATTTCTTGACAGTTTCTGCCCAAGCCTTTTCCAGAAAAGTAGTAGAATTTCCTCATCATGATGAGCATTGTCATACTACTATAGGGGTAAAGGTGAGGAAGTTTTCACCATTACAAACTTCCTTATACTCGAGACACTGAACCCGGTGATCCATTCTAAATTCACTGAGCAGAATATCCAAAGAATCATGTTGAACATTGTCCTTCTCGATCTGTCCAATCTACGGCAACTGCAAATCTCCCATTATGGTAAAAACAACATCATTCAACACGAACTTCACCTCTTGGTACAATGTAGAGGGTATTGCACCCACATAGTGTATCCGAGGTCGACCTAACAAAAGCTTAAAGGTGGTTGGAATATCTAATACCTGAAATTCAACATCAAAGCTGGCAGAACCCACAGTCACTGGAAGCTTCACTGTACCGATTACCTCCCTTCGAGTGTTATCGTATTCTCGGACGGCTTGGTTGGAAGGAATGAACTCTGACGGGTTCATTCCAAGGTCATGAATAGTGTGTAGGGGATAAACATTTAGAGCAGAACCATTGTCTATAAGGATTAGATGAATCATTTTAACAAGGGCTCGCATGGTGATATGGAGTGGGTTATTGTGGCTTGGTCCGGTTTTTTGCAGATTAGACTCAAAAAATGTGAGAACATTTCTATAATGTATAGCCCCTAACACTTGGGACAAGTCTTCAGGCTGGGTCTGGATCAATATATGGGCTCTGCTGAGAAGTTTGATAAGGGCTTGACGGTTTGAGTATGAGGCTGACAGTAATCCCTATATGGGAATATTGGCTTGGGTCTTCTTCAACTGTCTAAGGACCTCATCATCTGGAGTGTCTTGAGAGAACAATGGTTCGAATGTGGCTAGCTGGGGCGGGATATGATATACTCGGCCAGACCTGGTTAAGTGGGACACACTGGCATTGAGTCAGAACATAAACCCGATTTTTTCATCATATTCTTTTCAACTATGAAGGCCTCTCCATCCATCAACTCCTCCCAAGTAATCACATCACAAAATTGTGTTAGAGAATCGTAAGCAGACATTGACTTTAAACCTGCTAACTGGCAGGAATAATAAAGACGGTCGAATCCATGATGACCACATTTTTTAATGTGGTTAATGCTATAGAGCGACAAGTTCTTTTCAGACATTTGGTCTATCTGGAGAGGAAAAATCACCCTTGTCAGTGAGGTCTTGTATGGCGTGTTAGAGGGTGATGCATCTCTTCGTGGTCTGACCTTTTCCCTTATGGTAATCACAAAAGGTGTTCATCTCATATCCTGCGCGTATCATTGTATGAGTCGGGGTAGGCGGCAACTTAGAAATCATTTCTCTCCTTAACAACTGTTCAAAAACCTTGGGGAGTGGTGTGTTCAAGGGTGTGAAATTCCTTCTAGGCTCTGTAGTAGGTTCTCATGTCACGAGGGTTTTGTAAGGTGTTGACATTGTTGGCTGCTACTGGCTTAGGCTGTACATCAGAACTCCTTGGACTGACTCGGTATACTCCTAGCAGCTTCAACTCACGAGAGATGGTTCCCTCGTTGATGGCATATTCTATCTTAATTAGGGATCCCATGAGAGCTTTGAACGGCGTGTGGTAGTGACCAAAGATGTAGTCATGGTAGACTGGAAGCATGTTGCTTCTCATAATGTTCACTTGCTCTTCCTCTGTCGGGCAGTTCCCCATTTGGGTTGCCTTATTCCTCCACCTCATGATGAAAGCTGAAACAGACTCTTTCCACTTTTGCTTTGTGGTTTCCAAATCTCTCTGGGTTGTATCTAAGTTGGCATTGTACTGGTATTGCTTAATAAACTCTCCCACAACATCTTCTCATGTATGACTTAGGCTTCATCTAAATTAAGGAACCATCAAGATCGGCTCTGGTGATGGTACGATGGAACAACTGTGTCAATTGATTTCGGTTTACCCTGTATGGGGGCCAATGCTCGCATATACATCTTCAAATGAATCTTGGGAATCGTGGTACCATCAAACGTATCCATCTCCAGCATTTTGAACTTGAGGTATAGCCTATCCTCGGGTTTTATAGCTAAGGCACTGAGGTCTAAAGGGGGGTCATCGGCTCTCTTCATCCTAGAAATCTGGGATTCATGTGGCTAACTTGTCCCTCCATTCTGGTGCAACATGAATTTTTATCTCTTCTTTCTCGAACTCATACATCCAATAAAATTCCGGACCTTTGTTTTTTGTCATCCTTCCTTTGGTCTTCTTTCGGTTCTTTCCTACCTCTCCCCTTGAGATTATCTAATTCCTCAACGGTTCGAGATTGTTGCTCGGTTAGGGTAGTAAAACCATTCTGAAGATCCTTTTTGAAGTTTACTGATGATACAGACTAAATCGAAGATCTGTGGGAATTCTTCAGCCATTGGAGTTCGTGAGAGTTTTTCGGACAAGTCTCGATACTAACCACGCCTAGCCTTAACTGTAC
The DNA here is from genome assembly GCA_033065855.1 of Escallonia rubra. NCBI lineage: Eukaryota > Viridiplantae > Streptophyta > Magnoliopsida > Escalloniales > Escalloniaceae > Escallonia > Escallonia rubra. The sequence continues at coordinate 339,332 of JAVXUO010000870.1, forward strand.
ATGGAAAGTTCTTGAAAATTTAATAATACATTCCATATATATCGAGTTGGCTAGCTCATACACCGATGGGCCGGGGGTGAAGACAATTTTTTTGGAAAAAGGGTTGACTAACCGTCCGGTTGGTCAGTGTGGTCTGGGGATTTTTTTTCTACAAATTTTCCTGGAGACAAGGATTTCCCACTAAATGTTCAGTTATTTGAAAGGATAATCGGCCGGTTGATTAGTGGCTTGGGGATTTATACGGGAATTTTTTTCTAGAAATTTTTTGGGGACAAGGTTTTTGATTAATCGTCCGGTAGTTCAAGAGGTTAATCGGCTAGTTGGTTAGTGGTTCGAGGAATTTTTTTTGGGCATTTTTCTACATATTTTCTGAAGATTAAGGTTTATGACTAATCGTTCGGTCATCCAGGAGAATAATCGGTCGGTTGGTCAGTCGGTTTGATCAGGTTATGAACTAGCCAATTTTAAAATTTCCAAGTAAATGCACATACTGACTATCCGTCCGGTTTGGAGCGCGGATAACCGGCCGATTAATCAGAGTCTACCCTTTTTGGTGAAATTACCAGTTTAGGTTACAGAATGTTGGTGGTTTCCCTGCCAACATACTATAGACCAATACATGTATTCTCCTAACAAAGGGTAGAACACTGAATGGTCCGGGTGTGAGTTTTCCTCCTTATAACACCGGTGTAAAGGTCATTCCACCGGCTCAACTGTACCATATACCTCATGCCCGAAACTATGAAGTTAATGATGAGCGATCATCAGTATATATACAAGTCATTTAAGTTTAATATACCAAGAGACCAGAAGGAAGATTTAGTACGAGGCACGAGGAAATGAGAACTTGATCGAGGATTTTTTCCTTGAGCCCAGAAGGACCAAGGCCTCGAGTGTGTCGCTCTCAAATGGGTGTGTAAGCGTGAGACGTGCGCGTGTGTGAGGTATAAAAATAAAAGCGCAAGTACCATATTGATGTCATATTGTACATACTACTAAAAAAATACAACAAGGCCAAAATCAGGAGAAACTTTTCAAGTCTAGTCCTCTTAATGTTTTTGTGCCCAGCAGAGTCATCACTGTGGCGCACTGCCTCCGAAAAAATACTAGGAAAAAGGATTTTTTAGGATTCGTCATCTTATTTAATTTGAGAAAAATAAAAAAAAACATTAAAATGACTCAAAAGTGTCCAAGAAGGACGACTGATCTATTGAAACCAAGATAGGGGTCCGGAGACTAAGTTACGCAACGGGAAGGTGTTAGGCACCCACCGCGCCCTTTCGATCTCTACATTTCTAGTGATTAATTGTCTTAAAAACATGTGGCATGTAAAAATATGAAAAAACTAACCCTAAGCTAATTTTTACTATTTTTGGCTTGAACTTGACAACAGGGGTCAAGTGGCCTACGTATCCGATTGGATTAATCGGAATCAAAGCCATCGTAGTTCAACACTGGTCCTACGTGAAGTAGTCTACAATTCGAAGCTTAAACTTAGACAAAGCAAATAAAAATACCTTTTTTGTTGTTTGGAAATGAAATGTAACTACAAAAAATGGGAGACAATTTATATGATTTCTACCCTAAGAAAGCTAGTAAAAGTTACCTCGCGATGTAGCTTGCTTTGAAGACTCATGAATGTTCTCCGTTGGATCCACGATGCAATAAACAAAGTGATTTGAATGGTTAAGGTTCTTGAGAGAGTTTGGGCATCACTTCACTAGGAAATGGCGTGCAAACTCTAAACAGAATAAGTTTAGGAAATAGACTTCATGTTTGACCCCTAAAAATGGAGGCCAAAACCCCTTTTTTATAGTGCTAAGGTCGTAAAATTTGATAAGATTGACAATCTTCATGGTCGGAGATAAGTCAGAATAAGTGATAAAATCGCAAATTGACAAAAGTTAACTAACCGCCCGGTTCACCCCATTTATTAAAAATATTTTTGCTCAAATTTTGGGGCACTAAGTGGCCCTAATTTCGATAATTATCTCTGAAATCACAAATGTGATGTACCAGATTCGGGATAAGTCACTTCTTAACCATAGAATAGATTGTTTTGATCTTTATATCAAGGATAAATTATGGATTATATTCTCAAAAATCATCTAGACAAATTATATCAATTAAGATAATCTAGACCATGGACCATAATTGACCTACATGGACTCGACTAAATGTAATGGACTGGACATGCATTGGACTAGACTGGACAACTAAATAGGATCTGACTGGACTGGATAATTAAACTTGACCAAATCAATTAAATAAAATTGAACTGGATTAATTAATTGAGTTACATTACAAAGCCCAAACTCAATAATGCATTTTAATCAATAATAAAGTTCATTATTTAATTGACAAAAAATGCCTACAAAAATGGAGTGTCTACAAATATGTGTATCTCTGTGTGTGTGTGTGTGTGTATTGTTTTTCGCAATTATGATATATTACAAAATATAGTTAAAATAAGTTCCAAAGACCAAGCTTGATATTATAAAATTAAAGTATCGTATTGCTATTTCTAGTACTACACATGCATCTCATGTGCCCGATAACTAGTACTACATTCGTCCCATAATATTTGATCGTGTTTGACTTGCATGCTTATCTAGGATATGAGTCAAATCTTATGAGTTTTTCATTATACCTCAAGAGAAAGGGGCATGAGATAGAAAGTGGGTTGGTGGAGGATTAAGTATGGAGGAAGAAGATATAATAATATAACTATAAAATGGGTGAACATAAAAAATATCTACATAATTTTTCTTAGTTTAGAAAATGATCAATTTTTTTCGTACAAACCCAAAAAAGGGAATATGATGAATTTTTTTTTAGAATGGAGGGAGTATTATATAAAGGAAACATTTTTTTTGGTGTTACATAACTATTCACTTAGAATGTTGACACTTGACATCAAATTTTTTTAAGATAATGCAAAAATAATATTTAAATGACAAATAACTACCTTAGAAGAAATGTTTAATTTCTAAAATTAAAAAATAATAGTCTGTTGCTGTTAAATATATGCTTTGGAACCTTAGCCTGGACCGATGACCTGCAAGACAGAAAACGAATGACCACCATGTGGGGTTCCAAACAGAGAACTCTCCGATGCTTAAGTCAGAGCGTAGAACTCTGGAAAAGCAAGAAAAGACTGTATGTCTGTGTGTGTGATTATTTGCATACCTAGGGGTAGTCCATTTATATAGCTGTAGATAGAAGACCCCTAGTAGGACTGGGCCGTGGGCCAGATCTGTTAGGATCGTGTTATGATCCTTCACGTCAAGATCTTTGAGTATTCTTTTAGAATCCTAATTCTTAATAAGATAATTATCAATCTCGTAGATTGACCCAGCTTGACTGGGAGTGCCGGGTGTCCCCCAATTATTGAGAGTTTATATTTGAGTTATATCATAAGCCCCCCACTTTCTTAGCTAAAATGTTTGGCTGAGAAATTTGTACCAGATGTCTTGAGACACGCATCATATTTGTAAAGGATCTTTCATCTGCTTATAGGGGTAAATAATATTTCTCTAATCCATGTGCTCGGACCTAAGCTTTTGGGAGCTTAAGCCATAGAATTTCGCACGAGTAGGGTGTTCGAATTTTAGCTCTTAAGAGCTAGGTCTTAGGATTTCACCCAAGTAAACCATTTGGAATCGTCTTTGGGAAGACGAATCATTGGATCTTAAGATCTTTTAGAGGTCGTGTCCCATGGTAGCCTCTCTGGGGAGAGGACAAAAGCTGTGTATGCAAGTTGTTGCATGTGCTTGTACATATTTGTCTAAATGTTTGAATGTCCCCTTGAAAGGTTTTACTTGACAATGTAGTTTTCGCCTCTCCGTTGGAGGGTGTTTGTTGCAAGTGTGTGTTCTTTAGCTTGGATTGACACATCATGCTTGCATTTTACTTTGATGGGAACTCTTATCATCAGTTAAGAGCTGGCAAAAGAGCCCCGCACTCACGCTTGGCTGGGTTTTGAATTGAAAAAGAATGGTGGGGTGATGAAGTCCCATAGATTTCTTTGCCACTTCATGGGTTAGAACTGTAGCTAAAATGTTGGGATATAACTTGAGCTCTATCCTGTCACCTTTGAGGGTGTTCGTCCTTTGAGGGACCGTCCTTTAGGGCTAGTGGAACGTAGAGTTCTAGTAAGTGCCTTGTAGGCTGATGAAGCACAAAACTCATGCAAGTACCCTTGAGGGTTTGAGGGAACATAAGTTCTCATACGCACCCTTGAAGGTGGATGAAGCACAAAGCTCATGTAAATACCCTTGGGGGTTTGATGGAACATAAGTTCTCATACGCGCCCTTGAGGGCGGATGGAGTGCAAGGCTCATGTAAATACCCTTGAGGGTTTGACAGAACATAAGTTCACGTACGCACCCTTGAGGGCTGATAAAGTGCAAAGCTCATGTAAATACATTTGGGGGTTTGACTGAACATAAGTTCTCGTATGCACCTTTAAGCGCTGGTGGAGCACAACGCTCATGTAAATACTCTTGGGTGTTTGACTGAACATAAGTTCTCGTATCTGCCCTTGAGGGCTGATGGAGCGCAAAGCTTGTGTAAATACCTTTGGGGGTTTGACAAGTCATAAAGTTCTCGTATGCGCCCTTGACGTCAATCAGTTGAAGTAACAAGTACTTGTTACCGTGATGCTAAATAAGCAGGCGCGGGGCATTGAGTCCGTAATATGGCTACTGTTACAAAGCACCCCTGTCTAGGAGGGCATAGAGCATTAAGCCTGTAATATTGCTGATGTCATAAGATATAAAGCCTCCCTGCCTGAGAAGGCATAAACATAAAGATGGCTTTTCAGCCTATATGTAAGGCATGGTATCAAGAAGACATGTATGCGTAATAGAGATATATAAGACCATAATCTACCTGCTCCGTTGGACGAGCATATAAAGTTAGAGGACGTGGAGTCTATCTGAGCAAGATGTTACTGATGATCAATATAGAGGACACGAAGTCTGTCTGACCAGGATGTCACAAACATGTTAGTGATGCTATCAGTAGAGACTGGTGAAGTGTCCTCATTCACATGCGTGCCTCCGTTGCTATTGAGTTAGCGCTGAATGTGTTGTGGTGTGAATATTTCACAACTAATAGAAGCCATTGTATGGCCGAATGTACCACTAGACAAATGTGTAAAGGTGAGTTGGCAGGATGCTGTAGCAAAAACACTAGGCGTGACTTCAAGTCGCAGGGTACTGCAAATTTGTTACTCGCATATAAAGCGGTTTTTATATCATTATTGATGCTTGCAGGCGCGGTTTACGACCTTGCCAAAGGAAAAAACACGTGACTAAACAAATATATTTTAAAGTAATAAAGCATATGAGTGTACAAGTGAAACCATGTATTCAATGTAGGGATAGAAGCGATATTCATACTCTGTGGCCCCATTAGGGCTTTTGTCGGTTAGATGACAGGAGTGTGTTGGCACTGCGTGTTGCAAGTGAGCTCAAAAAAGTCGTAGCAGTTGAAAAAACCCGACATGTAATATACTTGCGTTAATTGACGAGATTGGACAATGCTAGACAAAAATTAAATAGGTCTAGGTATTATAGAATCGCACAGAATGCAGCCGTTGGAAAGCTTGCTAGTGTCTAGAATTATAGATGTTTTATTTTTAGCAACATGCCACGTGACATAGAATGCATGCATATTTTTTAAGAATGTACGACACATGTCAAATAAATGAAACCCTGTGGGTCTGGAATCTAAAATGGCCTTTTTCACGGATTAAAAGCTTAATACTTTAAAAAGTATTTGGCCTAAGTGGAATTCATAAGACCTTGTGGGTCCAAAATATAAATATGCATAATTACGGGCTAAAAGCTTAATGCTTTTAAAAAGTTGTGGTATGTGCAAAACAAAGGAAACCCATCAGGTTTAACATAGTAATATGCATATTTATGGCGGGAGTACATAATTCCTTAAAAAAAAGAATGCTCTTTTCCGTTTCTTTTGCCTATTCCTCTCACAAAGGAAGGTGAAGCGGTGGCGCGCTAGCGACGTTGCTTGCCATGGCCTCGACTGTCGATATTGACGGAGTGGTGCCGTCTCTTGTGGTTGTGGTGAACAAAGCTTCTCCCTTGCCGCGGTAGCGCAGATCTGGACCAACGGCTGTGGCGTACGGTGGCGCGACATCGACGATGCTGATTAGAGCTATTGCTCGTCATGATCATGACGGGGCCGATGGGCATTGCTGCCCGTCACGTTGATGGCATCTCGACGACACGTGTCTGACGGTGGGACTGCTGTGGCAGCGTCTCCTGTTCTCTTTCTTTTTTTTTGTTTGATCGCTGTAGTTGCTATAGCAGCTTCACGACGGTGACGATTGTGCGACTGACGACGACGTAGATTTGTTTAGGGTTTTGACCCTATGCTGCGGCGGTGAACTTGGCTGGTGTAGCAGTCGCCTGGAAGCGCCGTTGTTGCTGCTCGTGGTGGACGACGTCGTCTGGGGAGGTCGCGAAAATTGCGTCGGTGTGGCTGCTAGTTGTAGAGGGGACTTTGCTGACTGAAGCCTCTGAGGGTCGCGGTTACGGCATCGATCGACGCAGATCTGGCCGTGGATGTTGCGACTGTGGCAGCGTTGTCGTTTATGATTTGCATTTTTTTTTTCTTCGATGTGGTAATGGAAGCACCGTGGTGGCTGTGCAGCCATGAAGGTTGCTTTTGGCGACTCTGCGGATGACAGTAGTGGAGGCAGATCTGTGTTTTTTTCCTTTTCTATTTTTTTATGGTAACCGGACTGTTGACTTGCGATGGCGGTGGCTGATGCGTGCATGGCCATCCTACCAGCCGATTCCTTGTTTGACATCATGGAGTTACGACTCTTTTTTCTTGTTTTTCTTATTCCGTCACTATGAAGACAATTGAATTTGGAAACTCGCAGCGGTGGTGGTTCTGTCGGTGGTTCCGACGTGTTGCTGTCGACGGTTTGGGATACGACTGTTGAATTTTCTTCAGTCAAACGGCTAAGCTTGTGAGTCCTACAGATGGCGCCAACCTGTTGTTGCTAAAATATGCTCTGGAACCTTAGCCTAGATCGATGACCTGTAAGACTAAAAACGAGTGGCCGCCGGGTAGAATTCCTGGCGGAGACTTCTCTGATGCTTAAGTCGAGCGCAATTACATGATAACTCTATAAGAAAACAGGAAAAGGCTGTGTGTCTGTGATTGTCTGCTCCCCTTGTATAGCTGTAGGTTGATGACCCCTGAGCTGTGAGTAAGATCTGTTAGGATCACGTTAGAATCTTTGAGAATCACGTCAAGATTTTTGAGAACTCTTTTAAAATCCTAATTCTTAATAATATAATTATCAATCTCGTCAATTGACCCATTTTGACTGAAAATGCTGAGTGTCGTTTAATTATTTAGAGTTTATATTTGAGTTATATCATGGTCAAAATATATTTAAAAGATAATATTTAATATTACAAGAATATCATAGTGCTCATTTTATTTTCGTACACGTATTTAGGGGTGAGTACGGTTCGATTGGTTTGATTTGTAGGCTGAATACCAAACTGAACCGACCAACCTTGGTTTGAAAAAAAAAATTGAACCGTGGTTGAACAGTTCGATTTTTGCGGGTTGAACGGATCGGTTTGGACGGCTTAATCGGTTTGGGCCAAACTCAATTTTGGGCAAGTTTAGGCCAAAAAATGAATAACTTATACATGTCAATACGCTCCAGAAAAATTAAAAATTTTATAATAATTAAAAACACTTAGTGAGATGTAGGCGGCGAGTGAAAAATGTGTATTGCATCAAGGGATATAAGGTTTATCCTATTTTATATGAGTGGTTAGATAATTAGAATTAATACAGACTAACTAGGATTATGTAAAAATACAGATATGTTATATTATATACGGTTGATTTGGTTTATACGGTTTCAAAAAAATTTGAACCGAACCGAACCAAACGAATCGAATGTATGGTTTGAAAAAAAAAAATTAAATCGATTAATTTTTAGATCGATTTAAAAATAGACGAATTGGTTGGTTCGATTTTTACGATTGGATCGGTTTCAACGGTTAAAATGCTAATCCCTACACGTATTTCATGGTAACGAGTTAGCTTTTCATATATCCATCGATGAATCCGGTCGCATATTCGGGCACAACGACTTGTCATCATAGTAACAAATTCGGTATTCGGGAATTATTTGATATGTGGTAATAATTCGGAATTCGGGAATTATTCGGAGAACTTCGCTATTGAATCGGTAATAATACGGTGGAATAACAAAATTCGTATCGTAAATCGGGAATAATTCGGTAATTAATCGCTTAGGTTATAATGATTTTAAGTGTATGAAATTTTGTAAAGTATGTACCTGAAATAACAAAATTAAAAGAATTGTTCTATTCTTTAAGTGATGGGTAAAAAAAATGAGAGAGAATGCACGGCTAGTGCTTTATAATTCAGTGTGGCTTACTATAATATGTAGTTTCTTTTACCTAAACAAAGCAACAATTATGGGTTTGTGTGATGGCACAAGACTGTTATATCACGGGTTCGAATCCCACCAAAGAAGTCTTGCTGCTATCCTTTTTCCAGGAAAAAGGGGAGGAACCTTAACTCGCGATATTCGCGAGATATCGCGATATTAACGATTAATACCGCGATATACGTGAGATGTTCGCATATCATGCAAATATTCGTGATAAATTCGCGATTAAGACTTTCTAGTAATTTTGTCGCGATAAATTCGCGAATAACGCCAATATATCGCGATTTTTGTTACTATGCTTGTCAGGGTCCCTGTTCTTACCGCGGGGCCCATTGCCATAGTGCTTACGACACGTGTCTTAAGTGAAGCTCAAGTGCCGAGCACGCCCACCTATATAATCATTGATGTCCCTCATTACAAACGTGACAAACCTTCCCAGCGGCTGTGTCTGCGTGTGCGTGAACTGTGTGAGAGAGAAAGTGTAACATGAGAGCCGCAAATGATGACGCAGCTCCTCTTTCTTCCTCTTCGTCATGCATTTCGCACTTCTGGTCCTCCGCTCTCAGGGCCAAAACCCTAGCGCCGCCCTCGGAGACCGCCGTCCGCACGAATTCCGGCGAGGGCCTCGTCCGCCGTCTCGGTCTCTTCGATCTCGTTCTCCTCGGCATCGGCGCTTCCATCGGCGCTGGGATTTTCGTTGTCACCGGTACCGTCGCCCACGATGCCGGCCCCGGTGAGTCAGTTCACCTTTACTTTGTTATACGTGTTTTTATCAGCATTAGTTTGAGCTAGAGTTGTGATCTGTGTTGAGTGAAATTCCGATCTATCTATAATGGAATGTACCGTACGAGCTACTGATCATTGATTTGGTTTTCAATATGGTAATTGTGTTACTTGGTGGCACATCCTGCTTGGCGCATTCTAAAGATAGTAGGTCCCTCCATCTTATATTATCTCATCTAAGCCCGAGAATTTGGGAAGAATAACGTTACTCGTGTTGCAGCAGCGTTTGGCACCTACTACTTTGTAGTGGTAGATCATATGGTAGCTAGTTATGCGTCTACTTTGCCATGTTCCCCATTTGATTCCGAGAAGACCGATTTATGTTTTCTTTCTTTGATTGCTAGTTTAAGAGCCGTGAAAGCATGTATGTTTAAGTCCATTGGCAATTGTGTAAAGGGTCTATATTAGAGCAGATGGAACCAATGTAGCTTCATGAATTACGATGAGTAAAGCAGCCAACTGAATCAGAAGACTGATTACATACTTTCTTAAACGACCTTGGTGTTCTTGTAAATTGAGACTTATTTTAGGACGTGATGAAGTGATCAATGAATGATGATGCTGAAAACATATAAATGTTCGGAACTATAACTGAAAAAGTGTGTGCGCTATTTCAATATTTTAAAATGATCAGTGCACACGTGATAATAAGTGAAAAGGGGTTGCAATTATGTTTGGATTATTGTTAGACTCTACTTAAATTAAAGCTCTTTATCAAGAAATCAAACCATACATCTTCATCATTGCGGTAAAGCCTGCTTTGTATGCCTTACATGATTTGGTTGATTTTTTTTGTATTACTAATGCAGTCTATTGCTTCAAAGCAGGAGTCACAATAAGCTTCATACTGGCAGGAGCATCTTGTGTACTGAACGCACTCTGTTATGCTGAGCTAGCTTCTCGTTTTCCTGCAGTTGTTGGGGGAGCATACTTGTATACTTATACAGCTTTCAATGAGCTTACAGCTTTTCTTGTGTTTGCTCAACTGATGCTTGACTACCATATCGGTGCAGCTAGCATAGCACGAAGCTTAGCAAGCTACGTTGTTACCATATTTGAGCTCATTCCCTTCCTCAAGGAAAACATCCCAAGCTGGGTTGGTCATGGCAGTGAAGAGTTTTTAGGAGCTTTCTCTATCAACATCTTAGCTCCTATACTCCTAGCCCTACTGACAATAATCCTATGTCGGGGCGTTGGAGAATCTTCTATTTTGAATTCGGTCATGACTACTACAAAGGTGATTCATTGTGAAGAGTTTAATGCAAAATAAGAGAATAACTTTCCTCTCTAATCATACGTCATTAATAGTGTTATTCCGTCTGATATAGCTGCTGAAAACCTAAAAATGAGTTTCAGTTCTGAGCTTTGGAAGATTTACTATGATAATTAGTAAGACGTGTCAATTGATTTTGTGAAATGAAAACACGGCTACTTACAAAGAACATAAAAAGATGCAGTTTGGCAGATAAATGAACTTCCATGGTGAGATTACGTTTTATCGCAAATGATAACACAGTTCTGATTTCAGATACAAATCGGGATCGTAAACTGAGCATTTTATCACAGTTTTGTGAGTTGAGAAACAAATTGAAGGTGAAATCCAATATTTGATGCAATTTCCAGAAAAGAAGTTCTAGTGTATGAACATGTTTTGAACAGTGATTCAGTGATGCATATTATAACATGAAATTAATCTTATGACAAAATCACGCGGTCTAATTTGAAGGAAGTTGGTCTACTTGGCGAGAATGTTGTTAAGAATCCACCATGAAATATTTTTCCATGAAACTCATATGGCATTATGAACATATATTCATCTCCAATCATCATTATTTCTTAATGCATAAAAATGCATATGATTGTCCAATTAGTAGAGTGGAAAGATTTCAATTGCTGAACGCGTTATTGAGAAAAAGAATCAACTTGTTCTTAAAGAAATATCATAGCATACCATATTGAATTCTCATTTTTATGCAAAATGTTCGAAACTAGTTTATAATAAGGAAATAAGTCCTGACTTGAGTAAAAGCTGGGTACAAGAAGCAGAAACATAAGCCAAGTAAAATTGTCGAACATGACGAAGTGCAAAAGGCAAAAAAGTTTAGTAGAAACAAAGGTGACTGTGAGTTGTACAAGTTAAATTTACCGATCACTGATAATTTGGTTAGGGGTTCGTGGATTTGACAACAATCAGTAGGTTTATGGATTATATAGATTTCTTAGAACTAGTAGCAGCCAAGAAACATTGATATATGTACCCCATGTGAAAACTTCCATTAGGACTAACTGAGTTGTTGTATACTGCCAGCCTCAATCTTTTACTATTAAGGTAGTTAACTCCCTTCTTTTCCTTCTCTTTTTGGTTGTCTAATTTATGTATGTGGGTTTACTGCAATGCACTATTGTTTATCAAACTGTTTTAGAATTTCCAATTGTTTAGTCTCCGTCTTTAGTCGTACTTGCTATCCGGCAGCCTCCTAGGTCAATCACAGAGTTGTAGTGGCTATTACAAATCGTAGGATGCTACTGCTGTCCACCATAGCAAGTACTGCTAGGTAGATTACGGTTCGATTCCTAGCTATTCATTTGCTTTCGCACAAACCATCCGTTTTCGGCCATGTTAGCACTATTTTGCATGTAGTCTAACACAGTTAACTAATTATACATTATCTTATCTCATGAACCAGCTCTTAAGGTCAAATAACGTGTCAAGTTTTTACTTTTTGTGGTCGAAATGGTATTGTTCAAGTTTGCAGCTTTGTGAAAGTTTCTTACTTTTTTTCACATGGACTTCCTTCAAAGCTACTCTAACATTTGCTAGGGATGAAACAACAAGATTGTTGGCTCTAGTCATCCTTTTGCATATTGTGTAATCCGGGTTAATTGATTGCTCTTCATCTTTCTTGCTTTGGATCTTGGGGGTTAGATAAGTGATGTAGTCCTTTCTAGTCTTCCTTCTAATTGAGAGTGCTGGTGCTACTGTGTAAAATGTGCATGAGAACAATAGTGTAATTGAATGAAACTGACAACTTTGAGATACTTGAGAGTCCTCCAGTTATCTGCTGCTTTTAATGATGATAACGAGTTTTGCTAGGAGGCCTCTAATGGGATCATGATAAGGCGGTAGTATCGAGAAAGAGTTTCAGATAAGAGAAGATGTTAGTGTCAGGTCACGTAATAAGTTGATAGGGTTAGATTGGGACATCTTGTTTTCTTAAATGAAAATTTTCTTTTCCCAAGGGCGTTTTACAATGGCTCTAATTTCATTTTACAAGGAGGTCCCATGTTTCAGTCAAATCCTTTGAGGTTACCCCTTGAGATTTATACCGGAGTCGATTGATGCGTGTGAGACAAGGACCGTTAGTCTGCAATTAGAGCCAAATACATGCCTCGATGCCTTGTTTGGGGGACAGAGTTCGCAAGTGGACTAGATATTTATGGAAACACTTGACTACATGTCTGAACTGCGACTTGGGGATAGAACCAGAATATAAGGCCGAACGAAGACCTTGATTTATAGTATTTCTTCCGTAGCTGCACCTACTTAAGCGGTACTCATATAGTCACCCGTTCTGTGAAATATGTCACTTCTTGCTCGAGTATTTAGTGATGCCGTGCCAGCAAATTGTGTTATTTGTTTGAATGCAGTATCCCATCCATCTGTTTCAGCTCATAAAAAGACTTGACTATGTCAGTTAGGGATGTGTTGTAGATCATATTCATGCTGCCATTGAAGAGAAAATGGATTCAAGTATGCTGATGCACGGAATAGTTTCCCAGTTCATCTTTTCAGCAGGTCTCTTCTTTTTCATCATAGCATGCTCCTATAAAACAGTGTGGGAACAGTGCGATGTATGCGCCTGATCAGGTTGCTAAAAGACGGGCTTATTTTTATATTAGAACAGTTTACTGAACTTCTAAGTGAATCTGCTGTTGGATCATCTGCTCTGTTCGAGCTGCTTCCTTCAGCTTCATTATCGGATGAGGGTAATTTAGGCTAAGAATCGATAATAAGATTTTGACAAAGAATGCAATTTCTTGGATGCCTGGCCTGGATTGGCTGCATTTGTTTTTAATCTTCTCGTCCCCAAGGGAATTGGGATGAGAAAGAGCAGCCTGCTTCTCCAGTTGAGTCATTGCTTGACACCTTGGGTACTCTTACTTCTTTTTCAGGAGTTGGTTGGTGGTATGGACACCTAGCATCTTATCACATTATAGGTTTTTGTGTTGGAACAGGTAGCGGAGTCACTATCCACTCCAGCAGTAGCAGATTCCAGATCTGACAGTTGGGATTTCCTTGGGTTATTAGATGTTTCAGTTAGAGATTTTCCTCCTCCGGTCATTTACCTTCAAGGGCACCTAGCTTACAACCACTGTTGGATTGCCAATTGACCCAGCTAGCAAATATTTCTACAACCATTCTATATATTATATTCCTCTAGGCAGAGTGCAAAATCGGTCAATTTTTGATAGCACAAGCAGTGCACATTTATCTCCTTCCACAGAGTGAGGAGCTGTCTTGGATAGTCAATCTATATCATTAGAAGTCTTCTGGAGCCCCCTTATCTGGTGGGTGGATCAAGTCGTTGGAGGTACGAAGTCAAGTTGGAGAACCACCTGAAAAGACAAGGTAATGGAATTGCTTAAGCTCTGCAACCTGAACAGGTATGATTTTTCCGGACAGGATGGTCACTTGTAGATGTAGATTTGGTGAGAGATGGAAATGAAAACGACGGCTATACTGGTGGCCTGCCCGGTAGGGTGGGAATATTCCTGCCCTGGCTAGTTTCAGCAAACTAGGGGAGTTAAAAGGATTAAAGGTAGCGGAACTGACAAGAGTTTTGAATTTCTTTAATTTAGAGTGGCAAGTGGAACTGCTCTCTTAGGAAGATTTAGCAAAAATAAAATTGAAGCCATCAGATGCTCTTAAATGAAAGCAAAAGAAGAATTCCATTACCTTCGGACATGACGTAACGAATTTAAGGAAGGCTAGTGTTATGCTTAGCATCTGCCCCTATCTTAGATATTGAATTATAAGTATTTCATTTTGTCCTCCTTTTGGTGAAAGGGGATGTATAGTATAGTATCCAATCTCTGGTTTAATCTCATCAATTGATGGATCACTTTTTAGACAAAGATAGAGTTCGCAAGTTAGATAGGAGGGTGGCATCAAATTGGCTGGTTGTAATATTTCTTTCAGAGGTAGGAGGCAAGTTTATCATTTACTCCAGTGGAATAGACGAAGCAAAAAGAAGATAATTTATATAATTAACTCTAGAATAATCTCTTTGGTGTTTACAACCATTTCTTAAATGTACTCGGTCTATTTTCTGGGTTGCTTTGTCCTGCACGAGAAGCGTTTGGTGCCAATATCGCATTACAAGTTTTGTTCATTCTGGACCATTCTGCATATTGTCCATATGTGTAGCACCATCGTACTTCATTTGCTGGTCTTTTAATCGTCAAACATCTCGGGTAAAAGGGTTTGTTACCGGCAGTCGTCATTTTCTGCCTGTTGCGTGTAGTTTATTGTACTATCTTTTTTTGTATGTACAATCACTTTTCATATACTAACTTTTGACACCTTTTTTGCGTTGATGGACAGGTAGTCATCGTTCTTTTTGTCATCATTGTCGGAGCTTTTAAGGTTGATGTCTCGAACTGGTCTCCTTTTGCTCCAAATGGGTTCAAAGAAGTACTGACCGGAGCAACTGTGGTATTTTTTGCATACGTTGGATTCGATGCAGTTGCCAATTCAGCTGAAGAATCTAAAAGACCACAGGTAGCGAATTGATGACTTTGATGCATATTGGCACCCTATAAGTCACCACTCACCACAGCTGAAGAGAAGCTTTTGTGTACTACGTTCCACATAATTGTGCTTGTTTCTTTATCATTTCTCATCATAATTATGACATTTCAGCGGGACTTACCACTAGGTATAATGGGAAGCCTTCTCATTTGTGCTGCATTATACATTGGTGTTTGCCTTGTCCTTACTGGAATGGTACCCTACACAGCCCTTGGAGAGGATGCTCCTTTGGCTGAAGCTTTCACATCTAAGGGCTTGAAGTACGTTTCAGTGTTAATCAGCATTGGTGCTGTTGCTGGACTTACTACAACCCTCCTAGTTGGTCTTTACGTTCAGGTAAATCCCATATTATATTTCATCGCACACCAAACAAGACATTAATTACCTGTTACCTGGCTTGGCTGGTGAAATAATTAAATGTTTCTTATGAGCAGTCTCGGCTATATCTTGGTCTTGGAAGGGATGGCTTACTACCTTCTTTATTTGCTAAAGTACACCGGACACGCCACACTCCCATTCATTCTCAGGTCTGGGTTGGTATTGTTGCTGGTATATTGGCAGGGCTTTTCAATGTGCACGTGCTCTCACACATTCTCTCTGTTGGCTCATTGGTATGTTTGTCTTTCCATCTTTCGGCTTCAATAGTCAAACTTGATAAACTTGTTCTTTCTTATAGAGGCAGCAGCATAATGAAGCTTTTGTACTCATCCTTTGCATATAAGTTTATTCGATTGTTACTGATAATGAGGGATAGCTTGCTTTTCTTGAAAATAAAAATGGGATTCAAGGTTCAGTTACATTGCCTGCACCGACGGGATCTGAATATTGTATCTGATTGAACTCGGAAGAACTTTGCCTCTTACAACATCCTTGCTTAATCACCTAAGTAAAAGGTGAAAGATTTAGTTGGATCACGCACTGTAAGAACTCAAGCGAGCATTTGTTTTTTGTTTTCAGACAGGCTATTCCGTTGTTTCGGCATGTGTGGTGGCCCTTCGTTGGAAGAACAAGAGTGCAAGTCATTATTCTACAAGGTGGATTTCAAAGAGGGGAGAAGGTATTACATGTCTCATTGTAATTGCCTGCTGTGGTTTTGCTACTGGACTCCTTTACCGCTTCAGCGCTTCATTCATTTTCGCGATCGTGGCCATAGTTATTGCTATCTTGGCGGCTGCTGCTCTTTATTTTCGGCAAGTAAGTAAATTTCGACACTGGGTCTTGGAATGTTGTTATCTATTAGGCTCTGCATTCATTAGACTACTATAGGTAGGGGAGAACACCAAATTTGAGATGTTTTAGGGGCTTGAAAATGCAAATACATATGGATTCTACAGTCGTGTTGATGGTGTGACGCATCAAGTACTTTTGGGTTGCTAACCTCCTCATCCAATTCCTAGACCACGTCAGATTCACTGACAAGGTTGTAATACTTGATAAGATATTTTGCTAGTATTGATGCCAACATATAATTTACATTATGTTGGAGGTATCATGAACATCCCCACCGCAGACTAATAAGAGAGGTCTCAAGGGATTCTTGTTTACCTTGAAGTCTGTATTGGACTAACATTTGGCACTTGTCTAGTTCAAATGGCAAAAGAAAATTATGTCTGTTATCATTCTTTCCTTGATAAGACATATATTTGATATTAATTTTGTTCAAAAAGCCTTGAGGAAGCTATTACTTGAAAAGAACTTCTGGCTTCCACAAGCACTCCCTGAGAATAAATTAGGTTTTAACAGAGACCTTAGGGGGCTATATTCTCGTAGTTTTCAGTCAGGTAAGCTATGAACCATTTTGGTTTCTTCACAGTTGCTTTTTGCTGTCTGAAGCTCAACAAATTGGAGCTGAAACCTTAGATTTTACTTCACATGTCCTGTTGATGTAGAGCTTTTCCATTCTTTCTTGATTTGCGTGGCAGAAATGAGCCTTTGGTCGGGATGTCACCCCAATTTGAAAGTTCTTATAGTAAATGCTCCTCCGTCCAGTAAAAAAAATTAAATAAAGAATACCTGGTTTGTTTTTTCCCATGATTTGCACACCCTGGGAAAATTGGTAGTTTCTGAGTGCACTGGTGTTACCACTGGAGATATATATAGACTGATCTGACCTCCAGGTCACTGAGGGGGGACGGCCGGCGATTTGCTGGCAACTTAACTAAGTTAGCTCTCTCTCTCTCTCTCCCTCCCTCCCTCCCTCCCTCTCTCAGAGAATGCTTTGTCTGATTGATTCGAGCTAACTATATTGCCTCTTTCCATACTTAAGTTGATTATACTGGTCTTCGATATTCAGCGTTTATTATTTCGTTTGTAGATGTATGCGGTTGCATCAGGTTTCTCTTGTCCATGGGTTCCAGTTGTGCCAGCTGTTTGCATCTTCTTCAACATATTCTTATTTGCTCAGGTTTGCATTTTATAAGCTCAACTTTTAGAATATAAAATGATTCAGCAAATTAAGATAATCAAAGCTTCATTTTGCAGTTGCACTACGAAGCCTGGGTGAGATTTATCGTCCTCAGCATCATTTCAGTTGCTATATATGCAATTTATGGGCAATATCATGCAAATCCTGTAAGTTCAAGTGAGACAATTACTTACCATAGGGCACCTGCAGAAGAACCTCAATAATCATGTGTACGGGAAATCAGCATTTCACAATGCATTTTCATATGGCTTGTTTTCTGTTGTATTTGTTCTCTTGTAATACCGCCAGAGGGATTCGATTATACACATTAAATTGTTGGACCTTGTATTAGAAACCAATCCATTAAAGAGGTAGTACAGTAGTGTAAACACGGTTGATTTTTCCCTTGTAAATCTCACAATCTTTGTTGGCAACCTGTAAGACATTCTGTTTGATGATTTCAAACCATTTATGTTTTCATATGTTGAATAATACTCAAAATATCCGTCCCCTTTCCTGTCTTTATACTCTTTTGTTATTTTCTGGGAGTAAAAGAGAGAAAAAAGTCGGGAACCCTCCGCCCCCCATTCTTACCCAGAAAATAAGAAATACAAAAAATGCGGGGAATTTTTTAGAAAGCTAAAGCCTAACCCGAATTTCTCTTAAATTTCTTCCTTCGATAGGATTCTGCAGGTTCAGACTGACTTAGCCTAGACTGGAGAATGCGATGGCAATGCTTATTATGTCTGATAGGAAGCACGGTGTGAATCGGTACCCGTCTGTATCTTCTTTTTCATTAAAGATTGTTCTCTTTTAATTGTGCAGCTAACTCATTAATTAAAGAGAAAAGCATGGTGAAACATAGACCGAGACACGGAGATGCACATTGCATCCTGTTGGCAGTACTAATTAATACAAGGTTACTTGCCTGATAAGTGTGTGTGTGAGATTGAGCTGCCTTTCATGTTTATTTCTAGTAATGGCGCCACCTGTAAGGGTCTAATATATTTCTAGAGCGAACACTATCGTTCTTTTTTCCCTCCTTTTCGTCCAATATATTCTTGCCTTGTTTAAAGTGCGAATATAGCAAGATGCTAACCTCACTTGTTACTAATAGTTATGTTTTGTTTTCGGTTTAGCTGATTTTCATTTTCACTTTTGTTGTTTCTTTATATACTCCTTGCTTTTGCAGATCTAAGCAGTTTCTGACTTACAAGGCTTACTTGATTCGGGCTGAGTATAGTGAAAACGAGTATAGGAAATTTGTTGATTATTATAATGACATATTTCTATCTTTACAAAGCAGTTAAGCCTCTGCTTGTGTGGGGCTCAGAATTCCTAGGGGGGGAGAGAGCAAGTTTGTCGAAGTCTGCCAGTGTCAGTTGTGTTCACAATTCCTTACCTAAATCAACTGCGTAAGCCAGATTAGACCTGCGTCGAATCAGACCGTGTACGTTTTCTTTTTCCTTATTCATTAGCTTGTTGGTCGTTTGCATGCTTGAGAAACAAAACATGACCTCTTTTCTTTTCTTTGATTGTGTAATGAAGCACAACCTTTAATCAACTTGAAATGGGAAGTAAAAAGAGAATCCAAGAATGGTTATGAGGTGGGTAGCAGTGCTGCAAATGGGACTAGGAAATAACTTTTTCTTTTGGTTAATAGTATTAACATTTGAGTTAATCGCAAAATATCCTCCCGCCACGTTGGCACAATCACTTTTCAGGGAAATTTAATCGCAAAATTCTGCCCCACATGTGGCAGGGATAGCACACATTATCTAGACCTAATTAACAATAGCTGCTAAATCAAACGAACTTTCAGTAGTTCTTTTTATATAGAGGTGAATTTTGCAACTTAAAACTTTTGAGGGATATTTTTGAAAACTTTGATAAAGATGACAATGACAATAAATAAATGGGTTAAGTTCTACACCTCTGTCCCTCTTCATTTTTTATTCACTCCTCTTATCACTTTTTCTGACCTCCAAACTCTCTCTCACATGCTCACCCCTCTCGATCTTAAGCAATATGGCTTTTTACAATCGTAATTAAAATGTTTAGGAGATTTTCTTGTAAAATGTTTTCCAGAAATGCATTGGAATGGGTCTATTTTTTTTCTTTCTTCATTTTTCTCTTTGCCCCTTTATATATTAAAATGACGAACGCATGCTCCCTCCCTCCCTCCTTCCACCCACCCCAACCCCTTCAAAATATTAAACTCTATCACGATCAACTATCTCAAAATGATTGCTTGTGATTGTCTAAATAAAATTCACAACTGTCGTAAAGTGGTCACTTCCTTCGCCTGGTTCAACAATACCAAGGCAATATTGAGCAAACAATTTGCTCTACCTTGCTTCTTTGTGATTATTCAAAGTCAGTGCCTTTATTAGATAAAATGGCAATGCTGATGATTATATACTCCTTATCTCTGTTAAAGTTCGAACATTCAATCACACATAAAAGTAAATAATACGAAGCAAAAAAGTATTCACAACTATTTCATTTGTAGAAAACTATCAAGCGTGCCTCGATACATCCAATATAACAAAGTTTTCTATTTGGGAAGAGAGGAATCAAAGAATTTTTAGTGGAAAGCAACAAAGGAGCTATGAAATTATTGCAAAATACAGAAATTGATGTTCTACAGAATCTTGAGCTGGCCAAAAGCTGTGGCAACTCGAACCAATCAGCAGTTGTGCTGCAATTGGAACCTACCTTTAACAGTGTTACAATCTTAAGCATTTTTTTGATGTAAAATCTGTTAAATAGCATAGGATCTAGCTGATGAAGATGTAAGATGATAATGGTTTTCATTGGTAATAAAATGACCTGTTACCCAAAAAAACAAAGTTTTCTAGAGTTAGAGCAAAAAATTATTGAGCAAAAGATATACTATGTGGTATAAATTTGCAAAAATCATAAAATACATTATTTTCTAAAATGCCCTCTGTATCGGGAAATAAATTTGCAAATAAGGGTTTAATTAGCCTTTTCTAATAGAAGACGTTGCTATCTCTGCCATATGTGGGAGGATGTGTTGCTGTTAAATTTCTTTTCGAGCTAATTGCGCTCTAACATGCTATATATGGGGGATAAAAAGGAAATTAATTGAAAACGTTTCATTTACAATATTTACCAAGCTCTTCCGGCTAATTATTTTATCTTCATGACCCAAAAATAATATTAAGGCTATATATATATATATATATATATATATATATATATATATATATATATATATATGGGAAAGCAGATATGTAACATATGTTGCTAGCCTTAGACAGCTTGCCTAAGGCTAGCGAACAAAATTACGTTGTTTTGGTGTAACCTTTTTGTTCTG
This sequence comes from Escallonia rubra, assembly GCA_033065855.1. Lineage (NCBI taxonomy): Eukaryota > Viridiplantae > Streptophyta > Magnoliopsida > Escalloniales > Escalloniaceae > Escallonia > Escallonia rubra. Next base: position 360,156 of record JAVXUO010000870.1, read on the forward strand.
CTTCCCCCCACCCTCCCCTCTCTCTCTCTCTCTCTCTCTTTCTCCCCTGTCATTCTCTTTCTTTCATCAGTAGTTCAGCCAAACCAGATCATCCCATTGCTGGCCATCGTCACCGGCCAACCTCCACACGAGGGACCCACTAATGCCACCACTGCCACGCCTCTATATATCCTCTGGCGAGATCACTCATTGCTGCTTCAAATAGACTCCACACCACTGACCCACCATTGCCGCAGATCAGCCAAACCAGACGGCCACCGTCGCTGGTCTGCTTCCACACCGGCGACCAGCCATCACAAACCACTAATCCAGCAAAAATCTATCGAACCTCTCTCCTATCCCGAGATCAGCCTTGCCGCTTCAAATAGCCTCTACTCCACTGCCGCCTGAGAAATTCATTTGACGATTGAAATCTAAATATTTCCAATTCAAAATTTTTAATTCAAAGTTAATGCATCCGATCTCTAACAATTTGAAATTCAGAAGAGAGGCGGTAAAGGATTTGCGCGATGTAATGGTGGCTAGTTTTCACTTTTCTGATGTGGTCATGGTGAACTTGTGTGATGCATGCGTTGGTGGTTGGTTCTGCTGACGGTTGGTTGTATTGACGTGGAATGCTTCCATGAGGTGGAGGTAGACGGAGGCAGAAGGTGGAGGTCATAGGGAGGAGGCGGAGGTGGGGTGTTGCGGCGGTGGGTTTCTAGTATGGGGAAGGTGCATGATATAGTGGTGGCAATGGAAATAAGTGATGGTGACAGGGTTTGGGTGGTCATGGTGGTGGGTTTCCAGAATTTTGGCTGTGATGTATTCTTGTGAGGTGGCGGTTGTGTTATGCGATGGGCGAGGGGAGAGAGTATGGTAGGGACGGGTTCTATAATGGCGAGAGTGGTGGGCGGTCTCTGATGATGTGGCAGTGGTTTGTGAGGTTGCTGGCGACGGAGGAGACTGATGATGGAGGGCGGGATTAGTTTGAGATATGTGTTAGAGAGAAAGAGAGACTTTTTTATCAAAATGACTTAGTTTTTGTTTCTAGCCTTAGGCAACTTGCCTAAGGCTAGCAATATATTCGCTATTCCTTAGCGACGACAACATGCATGAGGAATTGGCAATTGACATGAGAACCTACCAGCTCCCCTCTAATGAACAGTAGTCATGTAATATGCGAATGGGAAAAGAAAAAGTACTGATAACCAAATTCTAGATTCGGCACTCTCTCCCGGCCAAAGATACAAAATATAGAGTAAATGACTATTGGACTTTACAAGGACAAGTCGTGGTCACCAAAGTAACTAATGTCTACCTTTTTCAGTTCTTTTTTGGGAAAATTAGGAAAAAGTGGGGTTTTGGGTAAAATTTTTGGGGATGGTGGGTTTGTTTTGAAAACTTGTGAAAAAGTGGGGCAATTTTTAGAAATTTCTGAAAAAGGGGATGACTTGTGAAAAAATGGTTTTTCTTCTAATGATGACTTTTCATTTCCCATACTATCCCTCCCCCTGTTTAGTCCCTTTCTTGATGGGAAGATGCGTTGGTGAAAATGTCACCAAGAGAAAGCAAAAGGCATATAGAAGAAGAGGAAGAAGATGGGTAAAGGTTAACAAGTCTGTGCAGTGGGAGTGGTACACTGTGCTTGCACAGTTGTACCACGTAGCTATGGGGCATCGTGCAAATCTCATAAAATGCTGAAACTTTACAGGAATATTTTTAGGACAATTATAGAATTACTGTTAAAATTTCAGATTTTTCTGATATCGTTTAATGTTTTCAATATGTTTTGAAAGTTCAGTTACTCTAAAATTAATTTGGAGCTCTTAAAATTCTTAATAAATTCTGTAAAAATTACTTTAATGCTTTTATGATGTAAATAAGTTTTTGTTTAAGTTTCGTAATTTTTAGAGTTGATTTGATACTAATTCCATATCGCATTTGATTTACAAAAATGGATGATTTTAAAATGGTTTCGTTACTTTTTAAATCCTAATTTCTGTTTCACTATTTTTCTTATATATTTTGAAGCTATCATGAAAATTATGGGACTCTGATTTGGGCTAGAAGCATTAATTGCCCTTTTTGGGTTTTTTTTATGGTATTTAAGAAAATCGTTTTTAATTTGAAAATATTCAAAAATTCAGAAAATTTATATTGTAACTTGTTATGCTGTTTTAAGGTACAAAACAATTTTATAAGAATTTATTATCATTCTAGAGTGTCTTAATGCGTTACAGAGTGTGCAAGGTTATCGGTTAGCTAGGTTTAGCGGCTCGAGCAATCCGGTTCGTTTTCGTTTACTTTAAGAGTGTCGAAGTGAGCAATGATTAAGATTAAGCATTATATTAATAGTTTGTGAGGTTAGGCTGAATTATACTAATTAATTTTTCCATTTAGGTTAATTCGAGGTTTGAACAAAGTTGAATAACAGCGAGCGCATAACTTGGATCGTATTAAGGGATTTTTATCCGAACCAAACTCTTCATATTTGATTTCGTACATTCTCTTGATTTGTTATCGCTATTCTTTTGGATTCTGTTATTTTCATAAAGTCGCATTGTTTGTCTTGAAAACCCTGTTTTGAGCCTTATACGTTTATTGAAAATCTTATTCGATGCTCTGTGTTTATTTCTCGTTGTGCATCGATTTAATCATTGTACTATCAATAGGCTTAGAGACTCTTCATCACGTCGTTAATGTCATGTATCAATGAGAATCAGCATACATGTGCCACTTAAAAATTGGGCATCGAGAGTGAGGGTGCGGGTTAATATAGGACAAAAAATACTATGATGTCGGACTCTTGTGCCAATCAATATGCGTATTTTGATGAATGTCATTTTTCCATCAATTGACCTCATATTAATTAAGCATTAGAACTTCAGTTAGCAAAATGAACCATGTTTAGAAGTTAGAATTTTTATCATATATGAACTTATTTTGTAATGAAAAGCACCGCGTTTTGTCACCTCTCAATTAGGCCGCATTTTTTCGGCCCAAATAAACATGTAGGTGTTGAGGAGAAAATGATCCGCTTCGGAGTGTGTTTATCGATTAATCATAGAAGAACGGTGTGGAAGCACGGTCTGGGTGAAACTAGTCACTTTCTGCAGAAACACAAGTCTCTTTCTGCAGAAACACAAGTCATTTTATGCAGAAGTGCATGTCGGATTCTGCCAATGCCCTAATCTTTTTATGTAAAAATTACGGGGGGCACAAGCGTTGCTTTTGCAGAAAGTGACTAATTACGGGAGTCTCACCGAAGCAAAAGCAGCGCTTGTGCCCCCCGTAATTTCTGCATAAAAAGACTGGGGGTCGGCAGAATCCGACATGCACTTTTGCATAAAAGGACTTGTGTTTCGGTAGAATGTGACTAGTTTCACCCAGACCGTGCTTCTATACCGTTCTTCTATAATTGATAGGTAAACATACTCCGAAGTGGATCATTTTCTCCTCGGCACTAACGTGTATATTTGGGTCGAAAAAATGCGGCCTAATTGAGAGGTGACAAAACGCGGCGCTTTTCATCACAAAATGGCTAAACCGCATCCGTTTCTTCAATCCCAACCCCCTTAGCGAGGTCCTCTTTTTTTAGGAGTCCCACCGAAGCAAAAGAAACGCTTGTTCCCCCCGTAATTTTTACATAAAAAGACTGGGGCATTGGCAGAATCCGACATGCACTTTTGCATAAAATGACTTGTGTTTCTGCAGAAAGTGACTAGTTTCACCCAGACCGTGCTTCTACACCGTTCTTCTATGATTAATCGATAAACACACTCCGAAGCGGATCATTTTCTCCTCAACACCTACATGTTTATTTGGGCCGAAAAAATGCGGCCTAATTGAGAGGTGACAAAACGCTGTGCTTTTCATTACAAAATAAGTTCATATATGATAAAAATTCTAACTTCTAAACCTGGTTCATTTTGCTAACTGAAGTTCTAATGCTTAATTAATATGAGGTCAATTGATGGAAAAATGACATTCATCAAAATACGCATATTGATTGGCACAAGAGTCCGAGATCATAGTATTTTTTGTCCTATATTAACCCATGCACCCTCACTCTCGATGCCCAATTTTTAAGTGGCACACGTATGCTGATTCTCATCGATACATGACATTAATGACGTGATGAAGAGTCTCTAAGCCTATTGATAGTACAATGATTAAATCGATGAACAACGAGAAATAAACACAGAGCATCGAATAGGATTTTCAATAAACGTATAAGGCTCAAAACAGGGTTTTCAAGGCAAATAATGCGACTTTATGAAAATAACAGAATCCAAAAGAATAGTGATAACAAATCAAGAGAATGTACGAAATCAAATATGAAGAGTTTGGTTCGGATAAAAATCCCTTAATACGATCCAAGTTATGCGCTCGCTGTTATTCAACTTTGTTCAAACCTCGAATTAACCTAAATGGAAAAACTAATTAGTATAATTAAGCCTAACCTCACAAACTATTAATATAATGCTTAATCTTAATCATTGCTCACTTCGACACTCTTAAAGTAAACGAAAACGAACCGGATTGCTCGAGCAGCTAAACCTAGCTAACCGATAACCTTGCACACTCTGTAACGCATTAAGACACTCTAGAATGATAATAAATTCTTATAAAATTGTTTTGTACCTTAAAACAGCATAACAAGTTACAATATAAATTTTCTGAATTTTTGAATATTTTCAAATTAAAAACGATTTTCTTAAATACCATAAAAAAAACCAAAAAAGAGCAATTAATGCTTCTAGCCCAAATCAGGGTCCCATAATTTTCATGATAGCTTTAAAATATATAAGAAAAATAGTGAAACAAAAATTAGGATTTAAAAAGTAACGAAACTATTTTAAAATCATCCATTTTTCTAAATCAAATGCGATATGGAATTAGTATCAAATCAACTCTAAAAATTACGAAACCTAAAAAGAAACTTATTTACATCATAAAAGCATTAAAGTAATTTTTCCAGAATTTATTAAGAATTTTAAGAGCTCCAAATTAATTTTAGAGTAACTGAACTTTCAAAAAATATTGAAAACATTAAACGATATCAGAAAAATCTGAAATTTTAACAGTAATTCTATAATTGTCCTAAAAATATTCCTGTAAAGTTTCAGCATTTTATGAGATTTGCACGATGCCCCACAGCTACGTGGAACAACTGTGCAAGCACAGTGTACCACTCCCACTGCACAGACTTGTTAACCTTTACCCATCTTCTTCTTCTTCTTCTCTATGCCTTTTGTTTTCTCTTGGTGACATTTTCACCAATGCATCTTCCCATCAAGAAAGGGACTAAACAGGGGGAGGGATAGTATGGGAAATGAAAAGTCATCATTAGAAGAAAAATCATTTTTTCACAAGTCATCCCCTTTTTCAGAAATTTCTAAAAGTTGTCCCACTTTTTCACAAGTTTTCAAAACAAACCCACCATCCCCAAAAATTTTACCCAAAAACCCATTTTTTCCTAATTTCCCTTCTTTTTTGTCTCATATACAAACCTGGTCCTTACAAACGGACTACGGAGTTTCTTGGTAGCATTGCTAATTCTTCATGAATGGTACTCCGTCGTTTATAGCATAGTTAAATTCAAAATTGCAGACTTGTAAATGCAAGTGAATAGCATTCCGAGTGACTGTTACCACTACTATCTAGCAAAGATGATTGAGCTTATGGTTGGCACTCTCCTCGAGATTGACTGGTCGGAGAAAAGAATGAAGAATGACGAAATTGGCATAAAGGTAAAAGTCTTTCTAGATGCACTTCTATTTCCAGAAATATTCTTAACCCTGCTCGACAATACGGGAGTCCAACTCCTTCGGTGCACCTACGATAGCATGCTTCCGGTGCGGACAGATTGGCCACAAAAGTATCCAGTATTACAAGTGGTAGAATCCCTTTGCCGACAAGCAGCACATATAGCTGGCCCTGACTTGTATCCTACCTTCATTCTGAACAGTTACCAATGTGCAGTAAAACCCTTCACCCCCTCGCACTTAGCTGCCATTAATGATGAGTTGGAGGATCTGACTATAAGGGTGGTGAGAGGGGTCGTGATAGAAGTGGCTGATTTAGGTGGAGTAATTGAAGATTTAAATATAAATCAAGACATAGATGAGCAAGAAGCAGCAGCTGTACAAATGAATTTGAATGCTCAAGGTGAATTCTTATTGGGGAAAATTAGGAAAAAGTGGGTTTTTGGGTAAAATTTTTGGGGATGGTGGGTTTGTTTTGAAAACTTGTGAAAAAGTGGGGCAACTTTTAAAAACTTCTGAAAAAGGGGATGACTTGTGAAAAAATGGTTTTTCTTCTAATGATGACTTTTCATTTCCCATACTATCCCTCCCCCTGTTTTGTCCCTTTCTTGATGGGAAGATGCGTTGGTGAAAATGTCACCAAGAGAAAACAAAAGGCATGAAGAAGAAGAAGAAGAAGATGGGTAAAGGTTAACAAGTCTGTGCAGTGGGAGTGGTACACTGTGCTTGCACAGTTGTACCACGTAGCTATGGGGCATCGTGCAAATCTCATAAAATTCTGAAACTTTACAGGAATATTTTTAGGACAATTATAGAATTACTGTTAAAATTTCAGATTTTTCTGATATCGTTTAATGTTTTCAATATTTTTTGAAAGTTCAGTTACTCTAAAATTAATTTGGAGCTCTTAAAATTCTTAATAAATTCTGGAAAATTTACTTTAATGATTTTATGATGTAAATAAGTTTCTGTTTAAGTTTCGTAATTTTTAGAGTTGATTTGATACTAATTCCATATCGCATTTGATTTAGAAAAATGGATGATTTTAAAATGGTTTCGTTACTTTTTAAATCCTAATTTCTGTTTCACTATTTTTCTTATATATTTTGAAGCTATCATGAAAATTATGGGACTCTGATTTGGGCTAGAAGCATTAATTGCTCTTTTTGGGTTTTTTTTTATGGTATTTAAGAAAATCGTTTTTAATTTGAAAATATTCAAAAATTCAGAAAATTTATATTGTAACTTGTTATGCTGTTTTAAGGTACAAAACCATTTTATAAGAATTTATTATCATTCTAGAGTGTCTTAATGCGTTACAGAGTGTGCAAGGTTATCGGTTAGTTAGGTTTAGCTACTCGAGCAATCCGGTTCGTTTTCGTTTACTTTAAGAGTGTCAGAGTGAGCAATGATTAATATTAAGCATTATATTAATAGTTTGTGAGGTTAGACTGAATTATAATAATTAATTTTTCCATTTAGGTTAATTCGAAGTTTGAACAAAGTTGAATAACAGCGAGCGCATAACCTGGATCGTGTAAGGGATTTTTATCCGAACCAAACTCTTCATATTTGATTTCGTACATTCTCTTGATTTGTTATCGCTATTCTTTTGGATTCTGTTATTTTCATAAAGTCGCATTGTTTGCCTTGAAAACCCTGTTTTGAGCCTTACACGTTTATTAAAAATCCTATTCGATGCTCAGTGTTTATTTCTCGTTGTGCATCGATTTAATCATTGTACTATCAATAGGCTTAGAGACTTTTCATCACGTCATTAATGTCATGTATCGATGAGAATCAGCATACATGTGCCACTTAAAAATTGGGCATCGAGAGTGAGGGTGCATGGGTTAATATAGGACAAAAAATACTATGATCTCGGACTCTTGTGCCAATCAATATGCGTATTTTGATGAATGTCATTTTTCCATCAATTGACCTCATATTAATTAAGCATTAGAACTTCAGTTAGCAAAATGAACCATGTTTAGAAGTTAGAATTTTTATCATATATGAACTTATTTTGTAATGAAAAGCACCGCGTTTTGTCACCTCTCAATTAGGCCGCATTTTTTCGGCCCAAATATACATGTAGGTGCTGAGGAGAAAATGATCCGCTTCGGAGTGTGTTTATCGATCAATCATAGAAGAACGGTGTAGAAGCACGGTCTGGGTGAAACTAGTCACTTTCTGCAGAAACACAAGTCATTTTATGCAAAAGTGCATGTCGGATTCTGCCAATGCCCTAGTCTTTTTATGTAAAAATTACGGGGGGCACAAGCGTTGCTTTTGCTTCGATGGGACTCCTAAAAAAAGAGGACCTCGCTAAGGGGGTTGGGATTGAAGAAACGGATGCGGTTTAGCAATTTTGTGATGAAAAGCGCCGCGTTTTGTCACCTCTCAATTAGGCCGCATTTTTTCGACCCAAATATACATGTAGGTGCTGAGGAGAAAATGATCCGCTTCGGAGTGTGTTTATCGATCAATCATAGAAGAACGGTGTAGAAGCACGGTCTGGGTGAAACTAGTCACTTTCTGCAGAAACACAAGTCATTTTATGCAAAAGTGCATGTCGGATTCTGCCAATGCCCCAGTCTTTTTATGTAAAAATTACGGGGGGCACAAGCGTTGCTTTTGTTTCGGTGGGACTCCTAAAAAAAGAGGACCTCGCTAAGGGGGTTGGGATTGAAGAAACGGATGCGGTTTAGCCATTTTGTGATGAAAAGCGCCGCGTTTTGTCACCTCTCAATTAGGCCGCATTTTTTCGACCCAAATATACACGTTGGTGCCGAGGAGAAAATGATCCAGATTGCTCGCAAACTATTAATATAATGCTTAATCTTAATCATTGCTCACTCTGACACTCTTAAAGTAAACGAAAACGAACCGGATTGCTTGAGTAGCTAAACCTAGCTAACCGATAACCTTGCACACTCTGTAATGCATTAAGACACTCTAGAATGATAATAAATTCTTATAAAATGGTTTTGTACCTTAAAACAGCATAACAAGTTACAATATAAATTTTCTGAATTTTTGAATATTTTCAAATTAAAAACGATTTTCTTAAATACCATAAAAAAACCCAAAAAGAGCAATTAATGCTTCTAGCTCAAATCAGAGTCCCATAATTTTCATGATAGCTTCAAAATATATAAGAAAAATAGTGAAACAGAAATTAGGATTTAAAAAGTAACGAAACCATTTTAAAATCATCCATTTTTCTAAATCAAATGCGATATGGAATTAGTATCAAATCAACTCTAAAAATTACGAAACTTAAACAGAAACGTATTTACATCATAAAATCATTAAAGTAAATTTTCCAGAATTTATTAAGAATTTTAAGAGCTCCAAATTAAGTTTAGAGTAACTGAACGTTCAAAAAATATTGAAAACATTAAACGATATCAGAAAAATCTGAAATTTTAACAGTAATTCTATAATTGTCCTAAAAATATTCCTGTAAAGTTTCAGAATTTTATGAGATTTGCACGATGCCCCATAGCTACGTGGTACAACTGTGCAAGCACAGTGTACCACTCCCACTGCACAGACTTGTTAACCTTTACCCATCTTCTTCTTCTTCTTCTTCATGCCTTTTGTTTTCTCTTGGTGACATTTTCACCAACGCATCTTCCCATCAAGAAAGGGACAAAACAGGGGGAGGGATAGCATGGGAAATGAAAAGTCATCATTAGAAGAAAAACCATTTTTTCACAAGTCATCCCCTTTTTCAGAAGTTTTTAAAAGTTGCTCCACTTTTTCACAAGTTTTCAAAACAAACCCATCATCCCCAAAAATTTTACCCAAAAACCCACTTTTTCCTAATTTTCCCTTCTTATTGCTACAAGCAGTGAATGCGCACAATGAAGAGATCCTATATCATCCTAACATGAAAACATGTGAAGATCAATTGTTAGATGGAAATCTAGGGAAGATGAAAGGTTAATTGAGCAACCCGACGATACCGGTTTTAATTCCAATGAGACTGAACCAAAAGAGATTGAGATATCTCCAACACCGTACAGCAAATTTTTACCAGAAGATAACGCATTACCAAAGGATGACGATTTGAGTGAAGAAGAAGAGACCACGTCCATCCAGTTGGAGAATTCTTTCGTGGTGCCACTTGAGTCGACAATTTGACTGTAACAAATCTAAAAAAATCTGGAAAATTCAAATTAGATAGCACTCACAGTGGATAATTATACTCACCCAATATCTGCAATTGAAATCTCTCAAACCCCTTAATTCTCATCTCCCATCACACCCACTTGCTGCTTTGACAAACCTTTGAGGTGGGCTGCTTTTCACACCTTTCTACCTTACCACACCTTAATGAAAACAAAAAAGGGAAAATTGGGAAAAGATGGGATTTTTGATTAAATATTTGGGGTTAGTGGGTTTTTTTTGTGAAAATGGTGAAAAGAGGGTGCCAATTACTAAAATTTCTGAAAGGTGGGGTGAGTTGTGGAAAAATGGGTTTTTAAAAAAATCAACATTTCCCCTTCCCCAAAATGCCCCTCCCCACAGTAAACCCATTTCGTTCCCTCCGCCCAACCATTCTTGAGCTCCAATAAGACGACCACTTCATCCCCTTCCCTCCAATTCTCCCTACCCACTCCATCTCCCCTCCGCCAACCCCGCAGGTTACCCCACCCCCTTCTGCGGTCACCCCCACCCCACCCCGACCCCCATATTTCCCCCCAACCGCGACTGTCCCCCAAGTCAAGACTCCACGCACGGCCGTCTCCCTCCTCCAGGCACGGCTGTCTCCCTCCCGCACCTAGCACCGCCCCCATAGCACGATCCTCCATCCCCTTCGCCCAACCCCTCAGCCTCCAACCACCACTATGTGGTGGTCGTTCTTCCGTCCCCGCTGCCGTAACGGATGTCGTGATGAGAAAATCAAGGATCTTTTCATGCATGTCGCTGTAGAGGCACTGTAGAGGCATTCCGAAGCTCGACGTTGGTGCCCGCCAGTGTAAAGGTACCCCTTCTTACATTTTTTGAGTGATCAACAGTTTCTTTGACGTTTGTTTGTTCGCGCCGCTGTATAGCCCGACTGTTGTGTTGTTTTTTGTGATCGAGTGTTTTTTGGCAAATTCACGACCTTCCGTACTTTGGCATGCATATTGCTTCAGTTGTAACAACTGAAATATTGGATGTACGTTGTTTTAGTAAGATTGGCTCTCTGTCAAGACCTAGAGCGTTGCATGAGTGATTGTAGTCATGTGTATAGTTTGTTATGATAATCGAACTATATGCATATGTTTTGCCTTAGTTTTGTATGGGTACATCAAACTTTATTGTTTTATGGTACGTGTTCTAGATACGTTACGCAACATTGATGACTAGGGGCTCAAATCTAATCAAAAGCCAAACTGCAAAATGATATGTAGGACGTCAATCACTACAAGACGCAGGGGCTTTAGTGGCCGCAATTTGCGACCGCCAAATCATGCGGTTGCCAACTGCCATAACATGCGGTCGCTAAAGATTCACGGTCAACGAAAACTTGGATTTAGCGTCTGATTTGGCGATCTCAATTGGCCGTCGCTAAATATTTAGTCAAATAAACCCTAAATTGAATTTTCGGCCACATTTGTATTTACAGTTCCCAGCTACCGCCAAATTCAAGCAGCGAGAGAGAAAGTGAGCGGTGGTGACTGCTCCGAGCGCGACAAGCAGCGAAGGCTGGCGACGAGTGACAGGTTTGTACTCCGAGTTGTCTTCCTCCCACTTATTTTCTTGTTTTATTTCAGACGAGCTCTATTTTCTCTCATTCTTCTTACCTTAGTAATCTATGGGTAGAATATCTGTGGGTTGTTGATTGAAAAATTAGATCAATTAGTATTGTTTAAGCAAAATGAAATCATCCATAAATCTCAGCTCTCATGAATTGGTGATTGAAATATTCATCGCTTATAAGATTCAAGGTGAATATTGAAGAGGCATACTAGCTTTAGTTTCAAATTTATTAGTACCAAGGCTCAGATATCTATGCATCATATATGTTAACCATTGTGCTTAGGTAGAGCTTCTCAGCTGATAGTTGGTACTGACATTGACTTTGGAGTGTACACATACTTAGAAATCATATTGGAATTGCTCTTTGTAAATGTTCACTGTATGGTGCTTTGGGTTCCCCTGACTACTCAATGTTCTTTACGTAGCTACTTCATTTTTTTGTTTTGTTATTTGTTTAGTATTGATACTATATACAACTATTATGTGATTTTTCTGGCTATTATCAGGATGGTGATGGCTAATGCCGGTTTCTAACACGGTGGTTCAGAATTATGATGATGTATTAAAGCAGGGTCATGGACTCTATTTGGTGTAGAAGTTGACAACCCTGATGCTTGTGGGCGGTGATGTTAGGTGGTGGTGACTTTGATGGTTTAAAAGGAATCCGAGGGTGAGTACACAAGTGGCAGGTGGCAATGGCGGTGGAGGTGGAGGTGGAGGTGGAGGTGGAGGAGGAGGAGTTGGTGACAATTGAGTATACAATATTGGTCATAAGTTTTGGTTTTGCGGGGGAAATGACTTCTTTTCCTGGAATGTGAGCTTAAGGATGTCTAAACGTAACCAAAGGATGGAGTTGGCAAATGTTTGATAGTTCTAATGACTTAGTTTGGCTAAAAGTGAAGTTTAGGACTAGAGCAACGAAGTCTAGGGACGTTTTTGGAGTTTCCCCCTTCTATCTTTGTTTCTACTGAGAAAGATTTGAATCTGATTTGCTTGGGTTTAGGCTCGTATAGAGTAACATTTCTCTTTAATTTTGGGAAGATATAGTGCTTTCATACGGGTGCTTTTGCAATACTAGTCACTGCAATGCTTTTGTTATGTACAATGACATATGCAGTTTTAGCAGCTATAGCTAAGAGCTGAATTATCTCTACGTATCTAATTCTTTTTGTGTGCTTCATGGCCGCCATATTTTCTTTACAGGTTGAGGCTGAGTACGTTCCGCTGTACAACAACTACGGTATAGGCCTCCCCACGTGGAGTCCACTTGCCTCGGGAGTTCTGACTGGAAAATATAACAAAGGAACCATTCCATCTGATAGTCGGTTTGCATTGGAGAACTACAAGGTAAACATCTCCTTAGTCAAATTTTTTATTGCAGAAGTATCTTTTTTGAATGATACTCCCTCCATCCCGAAATAAGTGGTAGCTTTGACTTTGCACATATCTTAAGAAATCGGTCAATTCATTACTCTTTCCACCATTAAGCTTATTTATCCTGAGTAGTGGGTCTGTTGGGGATCTGAGTAGTGAAGTACTGCTCTCTGGGCCTGCAATCTGTATTCCACAACGTATAAACATTTGGACGAGTGGAGTAGTTGCCTCAGCTCACCCAACCCATTTTCCCTTCATTGGCGATAGTTTGACCCCTGAGGATCTAAAGTTTTTGACTTCGGAGTAGTTTTGGCATATGCTTACTAGTCCATTGTACCAGGAAAAGAAAAAAAAGGGGGCATATGCAGATTAATAACATTAAAGTGTCCACCACATTAATAACATCTGTCTTTTGTCCGGTTGTCGGATTTGGTGAAAAGCTTTACCAAAAGTAAGAAAGCCCGAGATGTATCAACCTATGTTACATGGACTCGGTGTCGGTGTCCGAATCGGGTACGTGTCCGAGTGTCGGACTTGCCTATTTTCGAAATTATAGGATACGTGGACACCGTCCAAAAGTTGGACACGGGTACGGGGATACGTCGTACGTAATATATATATATATATATATATATATTTTATATTCCTACTGTAGTGCGCTACTAAACAGTAAACACCATATATAACTAATTACTATACATAAATATTCTGAATAGAATGCTAGAAATGTGAGTAGAGCATCAAGATATGTATTAGATTGGACTATTAGAGAGGGTGGGGAAGTACATGTTGCCTGTTGGTAGCCAATGATCTTCATCTTGAGCAGTTGAGCTGTAGCCTGTATGCCTATATGTTTTCATGTTGATTAGAATTAGATACTTTAAGGCTTTAAGTTTAAGCTACTAAACTGAAGAGTGAAGAGGACAATACTTACAGTCATATACTCATATGCACCTTCTTGCACCATAGATTTGAGTAATTGACTTGAGTCACTTGACCAATTTTAACTCTCAAGCTTTTGAACTTGGAACTTGCCGAGCAGTGAGCATTACCAAATCAAAGATAAACATAATAACACTAGGAATAGAATGACAAATCTCCAGCTTACACAGAGTGTCAAAGTTATCTTAGAAATTAGAATGCTGAGTTTATTAAAAGATAAAAAACTCATAAACACCAACTCACCAAGGCAATGAAGGCATCTATTAAATATCATCATTTCAGTCTTCAGAGTTACAAAAGTTTAAGCGGAAGATCAGATATTGAACATAGATAGTCATATGGACACAAAAGATAAAAGTTATAAACTTATAACACACAAAAGATTATCAATCTTCAGTTCTTCACTTATCAGGTATCAGTATCACATACAAAAAAAATGATAAAACCTGCTGGCTGCTTCTAACTCTTGTTGCACACTTGCAGCAGTGAGTAGCCTACTCAATTTCGTCCCCACTGTGATCAACATCTAGATTTTGAGCACCTCCAAGTTCATCAACTTCTACTGGTTGTTTCTCCACATTGTCATCAAAGGTGACTGCTTCAATCTCTGGTTCATCTAGGGATAGTTCTGCTAACTCAGTCAACGCGTGTCCATCAATATCGAACTTGTCTCCACCTACAAAAGATTGCAACCATGTAAAATTTCAGTATACTCTTAACAAATGCTTGATCAATGTTGAGTCTTCTACATAGACAAAAGAATTTAACCAAAGAACTTACATAGGTCCCAATACTTTGTAGCTCCCTCAGTGTATGCCTTCTTTTTCCTAGCCATAAGTCAAAAATTGCACAATACAAATACCAAATCCTCAGCTCTGCTGGTTGCCAATTTGTTCCTTTTGATACTTTGAATCACAGAATATGTGCTCCAATTTCTCTCACAGCAGGACGATGATGCGGGCTGTGAGAGTAGCTTGAACGCCAAATCTCGCAATAATGGTGTGGAAGAACCATGATTAGCCCACCACAATATCGGTTCTTCGTACATTCTTGCCTCAATTACATGAGCTTGGTTGAAATAGCCAGAGCCACTTGAAAATACACCATACTCGACACAAACTTTCCGAATATCTTCTTGATTTGGGAAAAGCTTGAAGCATTTCATCCTATTCATTGACACCTCTTGATCTTCGTGAGGGGATATTCTCTCATTTCCGTTAGTTCCTCCTTCAAGCCACACAACACTGTAATACTTTGGAACCAAGGAATGTGCCATACAGTGCAACGGAGTGTTGCTTTTGTTCCATCTAGCCTCCAAAACATTGTGGATGACATCAAAAAAATCTGATTTACCTGTGATTATGTTCTTTCCTTTGTGTTCAAAGATTATCAACATCACCTTCTCGATCATTGTATCCCACATGTCATAGATTAGATGAAGCACTGGTGCATCGGTGTCGGCAGCCCTTAACATGTCCATTAATGGCTCTGTAAAGCTCAAGAAGAACTCCAGCTTATCCCACCAAGTATCATTGACAATGCATTGCTTCACTTCTTGAGCTTTAATTTTTGTTGGGCTTTTTCCATCGCCTCGATAGGTCTTCCAACTAGAATCCATAACCATCTTCTCTAATGCTAGCTTCACATCTCTCAAACGTCTTGCCATGTCAATACTTGAAGCAAATCTTGTTTCAGCTACCTTTTGCAAACTTAAATTTGAGTAGCGATTGAAAATTGATAGTGCCATACCGTGGTTAACAATAAAGTTTCTTATGCTTTGGACATCATTAACGAGCTCAACTATCCATTTACACTCAGAATATTGAGGTGATTTTTCTGAAGGATCACACATGCTCTTAATTGCTAAATTCAGACTATGGACAACACATGGTTTCCAAAAAATGCGAGGATACATCTCCTCAATCGTCTGCCCAGCAGCTTTGAAGTTGCTTCCATTGTCAGTGAGAATTTGAACAATATTTGCTTCTCCAATATCCTCTATCACAGGGAGAAATAAGCTTAGTACGTAGTTTTCATCCTTAATATTTCCGCTTACATCAACTGCACTATGAAACATAACTCCTCCAGCATTCGCAGCCATCATATTTACGAGAGGCCTCCTTTGTCTATCCGACCAACCATCAGAGCACAATGATGTTCCCTTCTTCTTCCACGTATCTTTTATGGGCTGCAACTTGCGAAATATGTGTGCTTTCTCTTGCTCAAGCAAAGTAGTGCGAAGCCTGTCATAAGATGGTGGATAGTAGCCTGCGATGTTGCTATTAACAAGTGTCTGAGACTATTTCCTGAAGTGTAACATCTAGCTAGGTTGAATGACAAAGCAGAAGCATAAAACATGCGGGATGCTCTCTTATCGGCAATATTTCTTTCCACCACGTTAAAGGCTTTCTCTAGAGGGCCCCTTGCCTTCTGTTTTTTGTTTTGTAACAAATCTGATCCATTAGGTAATGTGAGGTAATCGACATGTTTTCTTGCTTCCAAAATACGTATGTGCTTTCTTCTTTCGGCGTCATCGTGTTCTTCCTTTATTGCTTTCATGATCTCTGCACTCAAATTGTTGCATGCAGTAACTCCACAAAGAGGGGTGGCCAACAGATGGCCCTTCACCTTTGAGTATGAACCCGTGACCTTCTTGTTGCAGTAATTGCACATCCAGTGCCTATTGCCACCTCTACCAACTCCACCACCAGTGACTTTGACGTGGTTCCACAGTGGTGAATCATCAAAACCCCCATCTTGATTACATATATAAGGGACGCAAGACAGCCTTGCCTTTACCTTTCACTGATCGAGATGAAGACATATTGTCTACCCTTAAAGAGAAAAGACTATGAGTTTGTTATGGAAATATATGCTTGAATGTAGAAAAGAAAAATGAAGACTTACTATCCTAAGAGAGAAAGTACTATGAGTTTCTTATGGAATTATACACTTGAATGTAGAAAATGAAGATGAAGACATACTGTCTATCCTAAGAGAATAAAAAATTATGAGCAACATATGGAAATATATGCTTGATTGTAGGAAATGAATAATCGAAACCAATATTACCTTTATGCTGTGATTTTCTTGTAGTATTGCTTTTATCTGTTTCTCATTCTTTGGGCATTCGCTAGATTTTCCTCTGTATGTTGTTTGTGGGAAGTTGGATACAGAAGAGTGAAGCAGAAAGCAAGTTGTTTGTGGGAAGTTGGATACAGAAGAGTGAAGAAGAAAGCAAAGCAGTGGCGGTATGGGAGTGTGATTTGGCGGTATGGAGTGTGATTTGGCGTGCGAGTCTATTCTTTTGTTGTTGGGATTTGGGAACCTAAGTCTGACTTAGGCAACTTTGTTTTTTCTACTAGAGTTCATATATCATATATGTGCTTTGGTTCAAATAGTCAGAATCTACTATAGTAGACTACTGTTTGGCCAACGAAATTTTTGCTAAGAATGCTAGGGTGGGAGTGAGGTGCATTGGTAGGAAAAGTGGGCTTCAGAATATAACGGCACCCAAAAAGTTTTAATTTTCAAGGCAAATTAAATTTAATGGTTATATAAAAATTTATCTAATTTCCTATTAATTTGACTCTAGTTAATCATGAAATTCTTTGTTTCAAAATTTTAGTCCCTTATAAAACTTTAATAATTTTAGTAAACTATACTAATACTTGAATGGTTTCCCAATCTCTTTGTGTAGTGTCATGTTGCATCTATTTACCTTATTATTATACTATAATTAAATTCCACGACTAAAAATGATAGTGTTAGTGAGATCGGAGTATAATTATATGAGTATATTTTCGTGTTATCTATGGATAGTTGGACACACATTAGCAGTGACATGCGAGTTGTAACAACAATGTTAGTTATATCGGCACTTTGGTGAAAGTGATCAGCGTGGAGTGGCATTAAGTGGTGGGATAACAAACTGCAATGTTAGCAGTCGTCGTGTTATTAAGGTGTCATTAATTCAAGTGCCGGTGACAATAGTGATGGCGGCGGTAACAACGACAGTGATGGCGGCAATTGTGGGCAGTCTAATGATGGCAACGTGGTAGTGGTGATTTTTTTTATTGAAGCGTCGCTAGTGTTGGTGAGAAGTGATGATGGTGGTAGCAGTTTTTGTTAGCGGTTGTGGTGATGGTGTCACATCAATATTGGTGGTGTTGGCGCGATCTAGTGATAGTAATAGAAGTTGGCGCTATTCGAACGTGCCTGGTGGCAGTATTGGTGACAATGGTGATGTAGTGGTGGTCGTGGTGGACAGTCTAGTGATGGATATGGTAGTGGTGGCGACAGTGCTGGTGGTGGTATTAAAGAGTCGCCGGTGGTAGCGTTAGTGACAGTAGTGATAGTGTTGATAGCAAAGACGGTGGTGAGAACATGGTGCGGAGGCGACAACGACAATGGTAGTCTAAGTGGTGGTGATATTGATAATAATGGTGGTAATGTAACATACTATAGTGGTAGTTGTGGTGACTATGGCGGGTGTTGGTGGCACCAGTGTGGTGAAGGTGGATGTGTGGTGCTGACTGGCGATGGTGGCGGGTGTAGCCGTATAGTGGTGGACCTATGGTAGTGTGAGGGTAATAGTGGTGTGAACTGTGAAGTGATGAAGATATCAGTGAACAATATTGACTTCCCGTACGATTCTATTGATATAACTTATGGGATTGTATAACTCATAATTGCATATTAATCTAAGAGAATCTATGATGAAAAAGACATTACTATAGACGAAAAGACCCCGTTGTATTTAAATTCCTAATTAGTTAGCAATTTTTTGGATAACATGATTTTAGCAAGAGTTTTTGCAATTTACTATGGGTAATCTTTATTTTTAAGTTGACAAATCGTGGAATTTCTTGTTCTCTCATTGTTTTATCAAAGTTAATCATTTTTTTTTCATATATCGCGGTTAATCCTGTCATAAATTTGAGTTTACAACCTATTTTTTTTTTAAAATACAGATTATACATATTAATATGGATACATAAACACAAGCACACATGTCCATACCCATATATCTACGCCAAATATAAACATCTATAACATATGACAACTGTAACAAAATATTTTTTCTAATTATGAAAAGTTCAAATGATAGGGCACGTAATTATTGATGCGAATTCATTTTTATATCAATGCATATTTTAGATTTTTCATTAGTATATTTGACTATATTTGAAATAACATTCATTTTCCGTATTTGAACTACTCGTTTGAAACACACATGCCATATATTGTTAACGCTAAGTATATCAATAGTTGTCTAATAAAACCTTGTTTTTGTTGTTCGAGCACATAATATATAAAAAAATATTTTTTTGGCAGCTACGGCCTATGGAATACGCCATAGAAAAATTAATCATGGGAATGAGACTGCCTCAATAATTCATTAACATTAAGAATGTACGATATTATAATGAGTGTCAAAATTTTCTCTTCCTAAGTACATTAGTCAAACATTTTGGTAAAAGATTTACAGTTGCACTCTTTTTTTTTTTTTATCATTTCTATTGCAGCTGCCACTTAAAAATTGCTCGTAAAACTTTAAATTGCATGAATTAAAAAGAGTGACTAAATTATAGTGGCAAAAGTGAAGTGTAAGACAACGTAAAAAATAAAATATAATTTTATATGCAATGTGAATGTTGAATTATATTTTTTCTCGAGTTTTACGTAACCAATATTTTGAAGAGATTTATGAATTCAAAAAATTGAGCTGTCATTAAAATTTATGAATTTAAAATTTGAGCTGTCATTGTCAAAGGTAACATATTTTAGATTTCTAGCATAGTTTGGAGATATTATACACGGTTTCCGACTACCAAAAAAAAGTACCAACTAGCCCTGGATCCAAACCGCCGCTCCCCCGCCCAAATAGTTAAAAGGCTGAAACAATTAAGAGGCCATGCTTGCATCCCATCACAAGGATGTGTGGTTTGAGGCCTCATTTCAACTTGCAAAAGAGTGCAAGACAAGTTTTCTGCCATCACAGGGACGTGTGGTTCGAGGCCTCTGGCAGATGAGACGACAAAAAAGAAAAAAAGGGTTCAGTCCTCATGCGTCTCTCGAGGTAAGTTTCAGAGAAATCCTCTCCCCCTTCTGCTGTCGCTGCTCCTTCTCATCCATCTTCTGCTTCTCCGTCTCTTCCGTCTCCGGCCACTCTCCTTCTCTTCCGTCTCCGGCCACTTTTCTTCTTCTTTCTTCTGCAACGCAATTGGCAAACAAATGAAACGAGTACACAATAACAAAGATCAATCAATTTAAGGATTTCATTCATTAATTTAACGAAAAACGAAGAAGAAAAAATTGGTACATATAATGTTTCATCATTTCCTTCTTCATTTCATCCGGATTAAAAGTTGCCCAAGAATCTTCTTCATCCTCTAAGTAGCGACAGAGACATCAGCCGTGTCCATTCTCAGTCCAAAGGGTCTGGTACGACGACCGTACCCGTGTCAGGGTCGTGTCGTTTGGACACCGTTCTTCACCCCAAATTGAAGGGCCCATGTAACATAGGTATCAACTACACATAAATGGTGGGTTGTTGGCAACTTAATTTGCCAAGTTGAGACATGATGTGTAAAATGGCAGAGTAATTTCTCCATTGCTAATTTGACGCATGGCCACATGGTTGATCTAAGAAGTAATTACATATTGACTATAGTTTAGCTGTTGCAAGTGTAATTTTTGCCCTTGTTGGTGTCCACATTGTGTAAGGTTAATGGCTCTGCCACTGCATCTAGGTACAATATTAGATCAAAAGTTTGTACGTGTATTTAAAATTGCCTTTTGTTTCAGCAATGAGCTCAAACATGGAGCGAGGCGAGGCATCTAGTACAAGGAAGAGACTTGTCAACGCGTTCATGCGATTTTTTTAAGTTCTTGATAAAGTTTATAAGGTAGTGTATATGCAAGACATGTAATTATGATGAGTGTTTGACCTTGGTTTGCATTATTGTCTTCAGCGCCGAAATAAAGCAAGGATTGCAGCAGTCCCACGCTACCCATTGTATGACGATGAGAGAGGTAATTGAACTATTTTAGCATTGCCTAGCTCACTTATTTGGTAACCGCTCTATTGACAATCTAAAATATGTCTTCATTTTAGGTTTCACAGCTTGCCTCGCAAATGTGGAAAGACCTCAGCGAGGATGAGAAATTACCGTACGTCCTCCAAGCCAAAAAAGGCATGGATGAGTACAACGCAGCTCCGAAGAAAGGCAAAGAGAAACGCAAGACCAATAAGGCAAGTGTTTGTTTCATGCCAATTTATTGTTATGCATGAATGGTTTCGTGGTAAAGTCATAAGACTAGTAATCCCAAGGTTGGCAATATGTAGGGATTTCTTTTTTTATTCTTAAATAAGCTTAGCCTGTGATTTAATGATAAACAAACTCATAATGTGTGTGTGTGTGGGGGGGGTTGGACATTTAGACCGTACCCCTGAGAAAAGAAAATCCCAACCTCGAAGGGGTTTGAAAACACTAAAAATTATGAAAACCGGCAAAAAGTGTGATTTTTTCACGCATCGTAATACTCTGTAAACTCCCATAGGGTACTAGATATCTCCCTGATACCAACCAAGCAAAGTATCCAATTTGACCAATAGAGTACCCCCCTGCTTCACAAAATATTTTATATTAGCTGGATTGACAACAAATTATGTATCACTCACAGGCAAGTCAACTTTTTCTCTTGTTAGAACCAATTGTCTCGGTTTGCCACCATGATCTACGCCTAACAGGACCCGTCAATGCTTTATAAACACAAAAGTCTCCACTGTTGTTGTTATAATTAGAAAAGAAGCCAGAAATTGAAACTTTACATTAACTGAGGTATCTGTTTGGAATTGTTAGCCCCATAGAATTCAAAAATCAGGCCTCTCACCGTCACATTCCATTGACTCATGCGTCAATTCAGGTTATGCCTATAGTGGAAATTCAGAAACTAAATTGGTGTTGACATAGAACACGATGGCATTCAATCAAAAAGGGGCCAGACTGCTCAATGGCTTTCAATAGCAAATTCAGACTAGACTCCATGCTGCTAGGAGGGGCCCCTCTTCTAGCATGTAATCATCCATTTGATGGGATATCGGAAGCAAGAATCTCTTTTACTTTGACATTATAAAATCATAGAATCTTATATCGAACTATTAAAGGAACATTTTAAACCTCCTCCCTGCTGGCAACCGAGAACCAAGTGATGCTTGGATCTGCTTCATTCACGTAGTCCTCCTCGTTGATCTTTTCACCCTCAGTGACCACAATTTTTTTGCACTTCGCAGTGAGTGCTTCAACAATCGTTCTCATCACTGTAGCAGCTGGTTCAGCTTTTATTTGCCTTGGGATAATTGTAAATATTACTCTAATCTGCCAAAAAGGATCAGCATCCTTGTTATCATCGAGAGCTAAAGAAACTAAGATTTGTAACAACGAAAAATGAATACAAAACCTGCCTTCCAATATGGCAGCCGGTCAGTTGAACGGGCCTCTGCTTCTTTCAATGCAGTGTAAACAGCTTCAATAACAGGACTATCACTTTCAAGGGAATCAAAATTGTAGTTGAACACTACCCTGCTAGACCAATAACGTTTAGGGTCAATTGAGAGAACTGTTCTTCCATATTAATAGCAGACCCATTGAAAACGTTGCTTTTGAGCTTGCCTCCCAATCTCTCAGCACATTAGCAGAACACCCGATCAATTATTACCGACAGGTGCTTCTTGTGAAGCGATGGAACCACAGCCCTGCGCCTTGCCCATCACAAAGCCTATGAGAGGTACAACGCGGGGTTGCAAAATACCAAACTGAACATACAGGTCACCACAGGTTCACATAGGACATGTGATTCTGATTCTGACGCCTCCCATGGTCAACAATACCTCCGCCATTATCATTGTTCTTTCAAGAATCAATGATAGCTCGCATACATTGGTATTAACGGAGTAACTATTAAGGATGACAATTTATTATCCATGATTCATACTTAAATAAGTGATCTATCAATATTACGTTAGCAAATGATCCATCAAAGTTTACGTAGAATAGTCCTATCCATATTGAAAAGGTCTATCCCAATAAGTTTTACGTATACTAGGTTTATTCATTGTTTAGGGAGTAAGGGGCTGTGATTTTTGGAGTAACGTGTGTAGTGTGTCAATATAAATCTGTGAGTGTGGGTAATGAGGTTTTGCAATTGAAGAACAAAAACTAGCGATGTTGAAACTCTTTTGGCCAAAGGTGACGCAATGCCTCTGGTGGACATCTTTCTTCTGTTGGCCATTCCAACCCGTACATGTGTAAGGACGTGGACATAAAGATAGCAGTACAATGAATGCATGAGGAATGTGTGTTTGTGAGATTTTCTACGTGTATAATTCGTTTGGTGAGAATGTGGGCTGCGGTGCAGCCATGGTGCGAAGGAGGGGCTGCTTCAGTCTTGGTGCAGCCTGTGGGTATGGTGTGTTTTGGTTGTGGAATTGTGTTCGAGTTGTGTGTGAACTGAGGGCAGCCACTGTGGCTGCCCTAGTGTGCGTATGTATGTAGGTCTGATAAAAAAAAAAGAGGGCTATGGTTGCGATCGGGCATCCATGGCTGCCGTGTTTACGCGAGATCGGTGTGTGCATGTGCTTGATGGTGTGTAAGTGGGTGGATGTATGGTGGTGTTATGGGGAAGCGTAATGAATGTATTATTGTTGATTTCACCAAGTTAAAAAGGGCGTGAGGTGTTGTAGTGTTTTGTGAGTATAGAGGTAGAATGAGCTAGGGCTCGCGTAATCGCCGGCCTCTCCGCCGGTGATGTCCTCGGTAGAGACGGTGAGTGACATCACAACGTGCCTGACTGTATTTTACCTTGATGCATGATTAGTCTCCTATGTATTTCATGAACTCCAGATCATCATTAAGCTTAAACTAGCACATAAGCTTGAACTTAGCACATAGGCTTGAATTAAAATATATGGAAAATGCGGGGGGTAAATGTCCTACGTACCTTCTGAACTCCAGAACATTCACAAAGCTGCTAAGCTGTACAAGCTCTCCACAAATTCAGTCAAGTAGAGAGCTGCATATGCACAATGACTTCTCTATACATTCAGCAATCACACTTTGGAACCTGTATTATCTTGCATTGTAATTGGACGGTGTTGTTTTACAAGCTTTTATATCGAAATGTACTGCACATGCCCTTATTGATAGCATTTATAACTTATTGCAGGCAATCTTCGAGAGCCGGTGTAGCCCAAGGATGCTTGCAGATTTGATGGAGGGGCTAAAAGAAAATGCCGCCAAATCCTCCGCAATTGAGGCAATGGGTTTTCAATCGTTCTTCAACATGCACTGCACAACATTGCCAAGGCGTTTCTTACTTGGCCTTGTTGACAGATTTGACCCGTACACGCGCAAGATGCGCGTAGGCAAGACCAAAACCGTTCGGATAAATGTCAGTGGTGTTGGACTTGTATTAGGAATTCCATACAAGGGCAAACGAGTTCCAACATCCATTGACGATGACGTCTTGCATCCCATTCGAGATCGTTTTTCTCGAATGAGTTTAACGGCCTTGGCCTCGTACCTCACTAGTGTACAAGTAGTGAATGAGGAATTTTGCCAGGCTTTCTTGCTGTTTTTGCTGAGTACATTTCTTTGTCCCACGAGGGGCCAGCCATCCGTCGACTTATTTCCTGCCATATCTGTCGCATCAACGTCCGCCCAATACAATTGGTCGCAGCTTGTCCTTGATAAGTTGGTCCGAGGTGTGACCAATTTCAAGCAAGGCAGGACCAAAACCGGTATGGCCGGCTGTGTTGCGTTGTTGATGGTATGCAAGAATTACTATATGTACATTTATACAATCGATAATGGTTATTATTGAACCTGATCCATGATGAAATTTCCCGTGCAGTTCTTTTACTTCCACATAGCTCCATGCGGCGTCCTCGACAACATAGAGGTTAAAAGTCCCTATATGGCACATTGGACACCACGCCATATAATTAGCCGCATTGAAATGGAGAATCGTGGAGAAAATGACACGGATGTCTCCCCCGCCCCTGCTAGCACCTCCTTCACTATTCCGGTACGTAGCTTAGCAACTCAATGGACTGAAGTTATTTGCTTCTGTTGGGTTTCTTTTTTTCACCTTCAAACCATAGTTGTTTTTTTACGAACTACGTTTGAGTCATTTGCAGTGGATACGGAAGCTTGCGGAGATTGTGCCTCACTTGCCAGAACTTGAGAGGTTCCTCCTTGCAAAGAAGGCTGCTGCATCGTCTACAGAGCCAACATCACCTGAAGTTGGCCCAACATCTCAAGGTCAACTACTATCATCACCATCCGAGCATGCGATTCGGACTGCTCGGACTGCTTCAGGTCGTGCCACTGCTGGAAGGAGTAAGAGTGGAAAAAGGCTGACCATTTTGAAGAATGACGGCGCCCAATACGAACCTGTATCTAAGCGCCTACGATTCTTCTCCTCCCCTCCTGCAACTGAAATGTCTCCTGGAGCTGCTCACTCCGAACGTGCCAGCCCTCGTTGTTCACCACCGGCTCCGATAGGCGACAACATGGATGATTCTTCCCTGGCCGACGACCTGCTCGTACCCACATCAAAGCTGTCCTTCAAAACGAGGAGGGCAACCGCATTATTGCACAACAACCAGCGGCCGATTTTTCAATCATCCGTCCCCGTCCAAATATGAGGTCTGCTCCAATTAGAAGGGTGAAATGCTCTAACACGACTAGGAGCCCCTTTCTTCGTTTTGCCGGTGAACAAATGGTGACGCTCTCAAGGCTCGAAAAGGAAGCTGTGAAGAACGTCTTCCAGTCCGAAGTCCCTGCGAGGTAATGAATCTGCTTAAGGCTTTGGGGTAGTTGGGTCATTTTATTTATAGAAGTTCTTATTACTTATCCTATTA
This sequence comes from Escallonia rubra, assembly GCA_033065855.1. Lineage (NCBI taxonomy): Eukaryota > Viridiplantae > Streptophyta > Magnoliopsida > Escalloniales > Escalloniaceae > Escallonia > Escallonia rubra. The sequence continues at coordinate 385,908 of JAVXUO010000870.1, forward strand.
TTTTCATTTCTTATCGAGAGTTCAGTTGTCGTTAAGATGCCTCAAAGCTTCTTAACTAAGGACCGAATTCTCACGCTACAGGTGTATTGTTCAGTTGACATTGCCTTTATATCAACCATTTTAGGTGTATTGTTCATTACACACCTTATGTGCTGAATTTTTCTTCCCTTTTCAGTTCTGCGTGCCAATTTGCTGGGAGTATCATTGGTTTATGCTCTGCATCAACATCAATAGGGGGTGCATCGACTACCTCGACTCTGGTCGACGCAGTGTTTTGGCTGAGATTGAGGTTTTTCGCAGGCACCTGGTATATACTCAGCCATGGCATTTCTTACAACTGTCGAAATGATATAATGTAAAGTAGAGCCAACATAATATGTTTAACCTTTGCTTTGGTTAGGCCCGCGTCCAGTCTTGTATGTTGAGGCATACAACTGGTAGAGACATTGACTTTCAACCTTACGCTTTCCAGAGTCATCCATGCCCAAAACAAACAAATGAGTACGATCTTCCCTTATTGTAACCATATCTCCTCTCAACTCCGTTCCTAACTTCATCCTCTTAATGACATTACTGAACAACGTGTGTTATGAACTATTTCAGTGATGATTGCGGAGTGTACACATTGAAGTTCATGGAGCATTGGTGGGGCAAGTTCAGTGTAGCGATCTTCCTGGTAAGGGTGTAAACCTTGTTTGCATTTACGTTTTCGCAATGTTTAAGTATACACGATTGCACGTAATTTCATTAGTAGTTTCATGCTCCTCTAACATAGTGCTATTGTTGTTAGTCTGAACTCAAGCACTATAGAGTCCAGATTGCTGCCAGGTTGATTCTCCATCCATTGAATGCCATTCAACTCCCGGTGGTGCACGCGGAAACAACTCGTACTAACACTCATCTACCAACCACTCATGAACCACGTAGCTTAGCCGTCAAGGCAGATTTGCTAGGCTATGCCTTTTCATCCTCCCATGATCCGGGGTACGAGCCAATTCACAATATTAAATTTAGTTATTCTCCTCTTAAGACATTGACCACCTATCCTCTGTGCTTTTAATCCCGTTGTCCTAACTCACAATGTTTCCACACAGAAGAATCACATTGTTCATCTTGCACATAGTAAATAACGCATTCCCTTTTAGCATGAATTCAATTTTAAAGGCTTCCTTTCATCGGTTTCCCACGTATATGTTTGTGCCTTTTGTAGGGAGGTCCTGATAAGTATGTACGACTACCACTTAACAAGATTTGATATCTCGACCATGGAAGGCAATAACTGGGTTGGCGCAGCCGTGAGTACTATTAAATGAAATGACAATTTGACGAGGTGGGTTTATTTGCCCGGTGTTATACTTTATGGCTACCAATGCAGGTTCTCGACATGGTTATCAGGGTGATAAACGCAGAGAGCAATGGCCCGCTAGAGCGATACATCACGCACCTCTACATTTGGCGCTTTTTCATTCTCACCAGTTCCCTAGAAGTATACCTAATGACGACCGGACTATGACATGAATAGTTGTTGTGTGAGCAGTCAACGTTTTGTATTAACACGATGCACTTTGCAACTTGTAGCATAGCGTTATATCTTACCTCTCAAGCTCTCAGACGGATGACGAAATTCGGAAAAAATTTCAGAAGTATTATCTGTCGAACCGGATTAAGAGGAACCTCAACTCCTGCCAGATGGTAATTGAATACATTTCTTAGAACCTCTCCTGTTGAAATATATGTGAATATGACTTAGGAGGCTTATTTTCTGTGCACGCTCATGATATATTCACATGGATTTAACTGTTCTTCATATGGATGTTTCAGCTCATAACGCCTATGTTGTGGAAAAGTAATCACTGGGGGGTGGCTTTTTCCTTCAATCTACTCACGTGTGGCATGGAGTACTTGGATCCATCAAGTACAACTCTCCTTCCCGAAATGAGACATGCCGTTAACCTAATGGTAACCCTCATTGGTTTGCTGTTGGTGCCATTTGCACACCGATCCGTTCCCTCATCAATAGCTAACAATTGTTATTTCGATGCTCGAACATGCAGGGTAGGGTAATATCCCTTATCATGGCAGATGTAAGCAGAAGGTCCTCTTTCACATCGGCATCTTTTCCTTTCATCCCTACCAGTATTCCACGGGATACCACTGCGTAAGAGTTATTTACTTAGTCCGGTCCATATATGTTTTTGTAATTTTCATAGAAGGTCCTTTATTGCCGGCAAATAAACCTAAAAATCAACATACATCCATATCAGTTTACAACTACGCTGATGCAAATAAAGCCTATCGTGTATCATGGGCCTCGTATGTGCACCACTGCTATAGGTAATTCCCAGTGATCATCATCTACTATACTCCAAGTGTAGTTGGGGTCTCTGGTCCTTTTTTTTATTTTTGACAGCAGCCATAATATGAACGTGCATTTTGGGATGTGCCCATGAAACCGTATCTTCTTCCTCTGTGCCACAACTGGTCAGTGAAGATGAATTACCAGTTAGGGTAAAAAATCCCCGACATTAGCTCTGCGATGCGGCAAGGCTGAAGTTTTCATCCTCATTGCCATCACTCGTACGCACTTCTGATGACTAATCTCTAGTGTTAACGATGTCAACGGTATAGGCATCAGAAGTTCCTACGAGCGATGACAATCAAGGTGAAAACGTCAGCCTTGCAATTGTATTCAACGTACCAGATATAAGAGTCTTTGACACCTTCAGGGTCAAGACACCGGCAACATCATATACCGACCTTGTTCCATATTGAGCAACCACCAGGACCATTAGAGTGCCAACTTCCTGGCTGAAACCATAACCTTTTTTTTCTAGAAGGTCGTGGCCTTTGTGTTCCTAATTGAGCGGTTGTATTTTGACCCCTGGTCTGCCTGAGTTGGGAATGAGGTCCAACGTTCTTTTATAGTGTGGTGTAGATAATATATTTCTTGGCGGGGAGGTAAAAAATGTTAGTATCCACGGAAGCTGGATTTCCATTCGTGGATGTTTCTTAAGCCAATCCCCCCTTCTTTTTTTGCCACACACATCCTTCCAACCTACTTCCTGTAAGGCTAATGTCACTTTCATGCCAGCATCTAGTGTACGTTATTATACGGTACGATTTACGAACTTTGCCAAGTTTGTCTCGGATACATCATGTCATCTGAAATTGCACCCGTACGTCATACAATCTGCAATGGAGTAGAACTGTCATGTGGAAAGTTTTTTCGCATAAGCATTTTGATAGCATTCCCCAGTTTAGTTGACACCGTGTGCCTATGTCGCTACTACTAACGTCTGGTAGAACTTTAACCCGTTTTTTCTGTAGGTGTCATTGCGGTATCTACTTGATAAAACATTTGGAGCATTGGTATGGTAAAATGGAGTACGATATGGATCCGGTGAGTATAATTCTAGCGGGTATATACCCGGCAAGTACAATTGTATAGTCAATTTTAGCCTAACGCTCGGCACACTTTTTAATCCTTTATTGTGATTGTGTGTCAGAGTGCGGTGGAGATGCTTCGTAGGGAGACAGTCGTCGGCTTATTATTCCATGAGCGTAACACTGAGAGGTTGCGACTTCTCGCCCAAACCGAGCAGATCAGCAAACCCTAAAGGCAGGTTAGTTGATAATGGAAAGTACATGGTGTACATTGTCTTTTCCGACTCATTGTCGTAATGTTGGTGATATAATATGCTAGGTTGCATTTGCAAAACCTTGTGTCATTCTTCTGCATCATTTTGTGTGGCGCAAACGGATATAACGGTTTATGCTGGAGATGGTGGATCGGTTTGGCTATCCATTTTGATTAGCCACAACAATGCTTAAGGTTTTCTTCTTTTTCACCCAATGAAATTCCTCCATACGTTAGTTGCACAGCCCTGAAGTATGTAATTTGTTGTCAGGTGAAAATTGTTTTGGACATTTTGGAAATGCTGAGCAGAGGCAAAGTATAGCTTCTAATTGCTGGGGGAGAATCTTTGCCATACAACTATGTTATTGCTCCCTCCTCTTCCTCCCTATCTAGATATCTACGTGGTGAGTTGGAAATAAGGTCCATATGGCTTTTTGTACAATTTTGGTTTGTTGTTCCGCTCGAAGAGCGTGACTTGTACTCAGGATGGTGTGGTTGTCAGTCTGATGGAACGCCGATTTGGTTGAGATTCTGCCCATAGAGCTTTCTTTTAATTAGTGGATTGGTTGTCAGTCCATGAGAATTGAGAGTTATGTATATGCAGAGTGGCTGGTATTGTCTACCAGTGTAGGGTGGATATATTGCATGACTTGACCTTAACTGCCGCCTTCTATGTGTCCGCTAAATTTTCTCATCATCATATTTAGCACACAGCTTTTTAACTTGGAATAGCGTGCGAAAGGGCATGTGTTGACGTGCTATGGCACGTGTTGACAGTCCCCAACAGGTTCTCCACACCCTCCTAACTTGGGGGGCAGGGAAAGTAGATTTACTACCCTTCTGGGTTAAAATGGTCTGGTATTTCTTTGAATCTGGCATACTATCTGTTTGGCTATACCCGTTGGCAGGACTACATAAATTTACTAGCTCTTGAATGAACTTATAAATGTGTATCTGTGTGTTTATGTATATGTGTGCACGCATTTGTCTTATCGGGTATATGCGTGTTTGTGTGTGCACTTGTTTTCGACTTTGGCTTCATGATTTACCATTCTCCGTTGAAATGATTTAGGAACTTGTTTGTGAGTGTGTGCACAATGTGTAGGAAGCATGCCAATTAATGTTAGGAGGTGATGAGGGTAATGAATGCAGATGTGCAAATCGTTATATGAAGAGGCAGGCAATTATCTCGTAATTAACGTGCACACCTGATGTGCAGTACTGGAGTTTGCCCCGCATGTAGCTTGTTTTGCCATGAAGTCCATGAGGTATACTCTTTCCTTAATGACTCTATTCCAACTGTATTTGATATCTGAGCTTGGAAAGTTAGAAAATCAACTTCAGACCGTATGTTAACCATGCCTAGATCCGTCCCTTTACGGCCAAGGGCTATATGTTTTCCTGCTGAATGAACTTATTACTTCCCATATTTAGATCAAGTCTAGCAACTATTTAATAAAGGGCATTAGTCTACTAGAAGTGCAAAAATGAGTGACTATAGCCAAAAGCCTTGTGGCGTCATGACCAGTAACACACATTAGATGTTTATAGTAATCAATTTGGATCAAAATTTTGGATTCCAAAGAGTGTCGTAAAGACTTCTCCAATCTTCTATTAGGCATCAGCTCTTCTGAGCATTCGTTCTAGAGTTTCGAATTACCTGTACGTAGAGGATGAGAAAGACACATTGGTCAAGCTCAATAACATTACATAAGCTGAAACCAAGTAGTGGAACAAAATAAGACTTCGGTAGCAGTTTTGCTCAACGCGGGTACTGTTTAATTATATTCCCTCCAAAGTATAGTTTCAAGAGTAATTTTTTAATTTACAATTTAGCTACCCATCTGCACTTTTGTAAACACCCTTGAAATGCTTCAGGATCCCATCTTATTATCAAGTATCAAACATGTGGGCAGTAGTATGTGGGACTAATAGGCATAAGCTTTCTAAGAAGAGCTTACAAATGTTAACTCTAATAGAAGTTAACTTCTCGCAAATCAGTAAAATCACAAGCCTTTTCATTGCCCTTATGCAGATCAAGTCTTGCGATATAATTTCACTAAAGCCGATAAGTCTACTAGAAGTGCAAAAATGAGCGACCATGGTCAGAAGCCTTCTGGCATCATGTCCGGTATCCCACAATATGTGTTTAACGTAATCAATTTGGATCAAAATGATGTTCGTAAGGCTGTTGGTAAAGACTTTTCCAATCTTCTATTATGCATCGTCTCATTTGAGCACCCAATCTAGAGTTCTGAATTACATATGTACTTTCGTGTGACTCTTTGTAAACAACCCTCAACTGCGAGAAAAATACTTTTGACTGCAATCTTAAAAGAGAAGAATGAAACTCTGAACCCCCATAAGGTATTCCAAGTTCTTCAAACATCGTAGTTAGCTTGTGGCATAATGAAGGGTACCTCACTGATCATTCAAAAATTCTCATTGAATCGGCAATGGCAATGAGCTGAAACAAGACCACAATCACCCAATCTTCTTCTATCTTTTCCTCTTGGAGCCAGCCGAAAGAACCTTTGGAGTGAAATGTTAGTATAAACAAATCTCTACTAGGTCTACGATAGAGCTAAACATGGGACCTTCACTAGCTTCTAGAGACAAAAGAGGTTTATCACCTTGGACTGAGGACTTAACAGCTCCAAAAATCCATATAGATTGCTGCTAACGAATACATAGGATGTTGACAACACCCTTGATATTCCCAATGTATGGGAGGGAGAGATAGAGAGGGGAGAGAGAAATAGAGAGGGTATCACGAAACAGGGCGGCCATTGTCGTGCCATGTTATGCATTACCAAGAGAACAAAAAATACCCAAAATGGCATTAGCATGCACTTGCACCAGTCACCTGCACCTGCTTCTCTGTTATCTCACCACTCCACACACACACACACATTATAGATATGCAATCATTCTATAAAAGGGAAGGACATTAAAATGGAAATTGACACAGATGGTGAAAATAAATTGCAAGGAAGACAATCTTAGTAGCGTTACTATACAGATAGATGGATCCGTATTAAGATGGTATATGCACTAAATGTTCCGCTCTCCGGAAAAACTGTTGGGAGGCTACCTTTGAAATTATATATGGTAGTTTCGGTTTAGGGAGTTACATAAGAGTGAAAGTGAAAATTTTGCAGTCATATTATGAGTCTTGTTAGCTTAGTATTTAGTATCAGAAAATTAACCATATGTTCTTTTTGCTGCCCTTGTGCTATAGACATTTAGAATGATGTGTTAAAATGGCAAAAGCAATTGATTTGGCCAAAGTGATTATGCCAAAAGCAATCTTTTGCTTATCAGTCTCCTATTAACATCCTAGCAGAATATTAGATCAGGTTTCTTTTATGGTGTATTATACTTATATCTTTGTGCTGGAACACTGTGTAATTTTTGCGATATGAATCAGCTCAGTGCAAGTCGATTGCGTGTCAGCAGTTTTGCTTTACATGCTGAAAGGCAAATTAAGCAAGTTGAAATTTATCCCTTACATGTGTTCAACTTTGTTTTTAGGTTGATATTGATGCAGATACATGGCTGAATACAAATGGACCAGAAAACTTTGTTCTATGCATGGTGGTTTTGTGTAGCTCAGGGAAGAAGCCTATTGGAAGCTTTCTTTGTTTTTATGTTTGAATGGATTTGTTAATTTGATCCAACCTATGTTAGTCTTATGAGTTAGATTAATTGTAAAGAAGATGGTATGATTTGTGTAACAATTTAAAACTTTAGTCAATTTTCACTTACTACTTAATGAGTTCAAATAGACCACGGTTTTTAATTTTATTTTTCTTAAGCAAAATTCAGCTATATTAGTGGCCATTAGTCGCTGGCATATAGTTTTAGCTGCTGCTATAGGTATCCACAGTCAGCGGATAAGGAAGCCACAATAGCAGCGGCTGTAGATACCTTTGACCGCTGCCATAAGTCTTTGGTAGTGAGACTTGCGCCAGGCGTATGTGAACACTGCCAGAGCCTATAACATCGGTTATTGGACCTACAACAGTGCTATTCGACCGCTGCCATAGGCCATTTTTCTCGTAGCGCGGCGCGTGGGGTGTTGCGGATTGTTACCTTTAGTGTAGATCGGTTTGGACATGTACATCTTTTTTGTTTCTGGTTCTTGTAATGTGTGAACACCTCGTGCCATTATAATTGTTGCTCTTGAAACCAAAGGGAGGCAAAGTGGCTTCAGCTTGTAATACTATTCGGTACCTTTATGTGTCTTCTGCCGTTTGGTTGGGTAGATTTGTAACTTAGGCCAGATTTTAATTGTTGAGCATGCTATATGAAGAAGCAATACTAACTCTATCAAGCTCCTATGGAAACTGAAATGCAGCATCTAGTGTTGTATTGAAATGGAGTCACTGCAATAAATTGCGGCGAATAATTGGCCATTGAAGGTCATTAACACTAGTTGTTACTATTTATCAACGGCAGTGACTTCATTGGATTTAGAGGCTTGCTTAGGATTTCGGGGTTTTGCATGTTCACTCAGTGGCATGGTCGCCCTTTATCGAGCCAAGAAGTTTATTCTCCTATAGACGGACGTTGATATTCTTTTACAACGCTTAAGTCATTGTAGAAAATGGGGGCGTTCAGGTAGCAACGGTGCAACGGTTTCCCACGATGGCTTACGGTGCATCTCAGCTTTTTTTAATTGTACTGTCAATTGGAGGAACAAAAGCTGACACATGGGCCTGAAACGGGCTCAAAGTCAAATACCAGCCAGACGGACTGCTGCAAATGTACAATATTGCTAATGCAGGCCATGGTCTTGCTAACGGGAAGTTTATTACAAAGGGATAATGCATAATTAGATGGAACTGTCTTAAACCGTGTCTCCTAAACCGTGTACAGCGTTGATTAAATGCCATTCGCAAATGTCGTATGCATCGCGTAAACGCCCTACGTTATTAGTAAACGCAACAATGATGGCACCAATATTACGCCGTGCAACTAACGTTGTTCCAACAACTGTCTTACACGCATAGGGGCGTTTACTGGCAACCCGCTAATAATATTTTTTAACGGGTTCTACAAAACTCCAAGCATGGTTACATAGACAAATAGTAAGGTAGATTGATCACATTTCAGGAAACAGGTGAGAGTGGGCGCCAGTTGGAAAATGGGGAGCACAGTAAATGTTTCCAACCCCCTTGGCATGAATGCTCATCAACACGTAGGATGTTGACAACCATCAATAATCCCAACCCCCTTGGCAATGTTCCACTTAACGTGGTTCACGCAAGGGCATCCCACTTATATAGTGGTCCCGCCGAGAAGAAATGGAGCTGGGCTCCGCCCCGTAAGTTCTGCATAAATTGACTTGTGCATCCGCACAATCTGACGAGCACATTTGCAGAAACCGAATGGTGTTTTCGCAGAAAACGACTAGTGTAGTTCTCGCCCCGTTTGTGTCTACACATCCGCTTCCTTAGAAAATTCACGCTAAACACATCAACCACTCCGCATCAGACTCCTTACAGCCTCAACAACCACGAGGGTCCGGACCGATAAGATTCGCCCTAGCGGATAGGTGACGAAACGTGATAAATCGAGTTCCCATCGAAGCGGGGGATATTGACAGCCCTCAATGATCCCAACCGTGTAAGGGCAATGTGTTTGCGTGGTTTCCGCACGGTCATCCCACGTATGTAGTGCTCCCACCCAGAAGAAATGGAGCCGGGCTCCATCCCGTAAGTTTTGCATAAATTGACTTTCGCATCCGCACAATCCGACAAGCACATTTGCAGAAACCGACTGGTGTTTTCACAGAAAAAGACTGGTGTCACCACGCCCCGTTTGCGTCTACACTTCCGCTTCCTTGTTGTTCATGGGACCCCATTATTCGAACGTAAACTAGACGAGCACTTCCCATAAAGGTATTTAAAATCACCTTAGCTTTGCCCATGTGTCACCTAAACGCATGGGCAAGCACTAACGATTTGACCTCTCAACATGAGTACCACTTATGCAATATTTGCGTGTCTTGAAGCACCGCTTTGTTCTCACACAGTGTCTGATGGTCACTTCTTTGGATCCTTCACCATTTCATATTTTGGTTGGATCATGACCAGTATATGCGGTAAATTAGAGTAGGGGCCATGGGTACACTTCTCCAAATCTATGTGGTGCTCACAATGTTATTCTAAGTACGTCGCATATATTCTTCAGATTCCCAAGTAGCCTCCTCAATTTCATGTTTCTACCATAAAACCTTAACTAAGGGAATGACTTTTGTCCTTAACACCTGATCATGATGGTCAAGAATCTCAACCGGTTGCTCTTCGTAGGAAAGGTCCTCATGTACTGATAAAGGCTCGTACGACACAATGTCCGTCGGATCATAAACATACTTCCTCAGATTCAAAACATGGAAAACATTATGAACGTTCGAAAGCTCTAGCGGCAATGCAACTCTGTAAGCCATCAGACTGATCTTCTCATGGCCCAACAAACCTAGGTTAAGCTTGCCCTTCTTACCGAAACGCATCACCCTTTTCTAAGGTGAAACTCTTAAGAACACGTGATCACCTACCTCAAACTGTAGTTCGCGGTGACGGTGAGATGTATAACTGCGTTGTCTGTCCTTGTCACTTAAAGCTCTACTAAACACTACTAAAGCATCAAATCCGAAACTTTACATTTGCTTAATCAACCAAACTCAGTGGTCCGTTACACCTCAGTGGCTCAACCACATCACAACGTTGCGGTACAAGGTAGCTTAGACAAGGTACAAGCATGATCCAACTCAAGGTCATTACAAAAGATAAGCTCTAGATCCCACGTATGCCCAATTTCATAGTAGAAATAAAACCAATAATAATGAAATGTGGGTAACGCCATAAGCTATAAACTAGTCACTCAAAAGTTCATAATAGATTTATTCCTTTTACAGAAAATCATTTTCACACCTAGCATCTGTAGCCATAAATCAAGATCTAAAAATCAGTGATACTTGGTCGGATTATCATAAGAGCGAGATTCACAACCTCAACCACTGACCCGATACGCAGGCACCAACTACACTTAAGAGAGCTATAAGATTACCATCCTCGAAATAGGTCAAAGCGTTTTGAAGCTCAAAGTGGGCATTTGCACAATATATAGTCTATAGTCTAACTACTCCTATCTATAAACCAAGACTTCAGAAATAAAGTAATGAACCGTATATCCTTGAACTGCAGAACATATTTCCAATCTACGAACCATAATTTACTTAGCATTCTTTAGTAGATACAAAAAGTGTAACATCTTGAACAAACTTCCTAATAACATAGTTCAACTTTTCTAGATCATATGTCAACACCCAAAGAAAGTCAGCTGAAGAATAGCATGTGTCCACCAACGTAAGGCATTCTAGCCTCGTACTACCAAAATCCAACGATCCTGACTTAAACCGTTAAAAGTCGAACAACTTGTGACTTCTGGTTCCCAAAAACAAGAACAACCATAGTTCCACGAGTAACTTAAAAGCTTCTGGATGTCAGATAGTACTTAGTTGGATATAGACCCTATGAAACCATATGCCGAGAAAAAAAACAAATTAAAAGATCACCAATCAAACTAGATAATCCAAGTTACCTTAAGAGCAAGAGTCTCCAAGTTGCTACATATCATTAAATCTGAAAAATAAGATTGTCTATTGAACTTAGGTTCCACTCCTTCTATGCATAAAATACCTTAATTGCAACAAAGAATACCACTTTAGCCTTTGTCTTTGACTCTCAAGAACACGGTTATCACCGACTTCATGGACAAGAACTCCAACAATATACTTTGATAAACTTGAGCCAATAGAACCTTACTTTCCACCAAGAAAATGTAACATAAGCTAAGACATTCTATAATTCAAATTACTCTTATGTTCTTTGACCTCAACTATTTTTTTTTTTTTGACGAATTAAAGAAGGACACCCCAAGGGAGAATAAACCCCCCCAATAACATTTACGAAGCTAGTGACGAGCCATAATAACAGAGACTATAACTAACAACTAACTTGGCTTTGAACCCTAAAACTCAAAGTGAAACGAAACAGATAATCAGAAACAGACTCACTTGTCAAAAATTATCTACCAAAGCACGATAAATATGCTAAGTAATCCATACCCAAAATCACGCTAAAATCATGAGTATCAGAAGGAACTAGATCCCAAAGAAGGTCTCAATCATAATTGTAGATCTTACAGTTCCTCAATACTAACTTAATTATCACGAAATGGGATATTGACTCTAACCATAATCTTAACTCTACCCATCCTAGTCATCTCGTGACTTATCTGATCCTAAGCATATAAGTCTACAGAAGTTTAAACATATAGCTCTGATACCAACTGTAACGTCCCGAATTTTTCGGAGCGTCAATATCAAAATAAATAAAGTCAAAAATCTCAAAATATCAAAAGTCACCCAAATAGGTTATTTAGAGCATCTAAAAAGGAAACCTTCAAGTTACATAATTAAATGTCGAATATACTTAAAACAGTAATTTAATCCTCAATTACTCCTACAGGTAGTTTCAAATTAAATATCCAAATCCAAATATTTCCTCTTATTATAATTTCTAAAAAAAATCAAAAGAACTCTGAAATTAAACCGCTAACTCTCAGTCACACAGCTAGCCCTGTAATCCAATCCCACCTACTGATCACCTGAAAGGAAAAACAATAAGGGAGTGAGCCAAATGCCCAGTAAGGTCGTTCAACGGACTAACAAAAAAGGATACAAAATGTCTGAGAAAACGAAATTGCGGACATACAGAATTTTTAACGGAACAGATACACGAAAGAATTTCGAAATGTCAAAATATATTTTTCTACAGAAACACACACTAGAGAGCCATTTAGAATAGGGTTACACATGTCATCACTGACACGTGAAATCATTTTCAGAAAATTAGATTGCGATCTCTAACTCATCCCACTGAGTTAGCCCACGTTCCAATCTACGTGGGTAAGTCAGAAATAAAAATCATGTACACGTGACATGGCTCATCAGAATATAGGTAATATATTTATTTTTATCCAACTAATTTGCCAAATTACTGGGAAAGAAACTAAAGAGAAAGAAAAAGAAACCAATGGCTGTTAAAGCCACCCAAAGTATAATGAATGCTGAACCACTTAAATGCAAGGCACGAGACACTTGAACTGACTAGAATCAGTACATCTCTAAGATCAGATAAGAAGACGTGAAGTAACAATGTGGATTAAGGAATTGAAAGGAAATCGAATGTCTTTGGAATTAAAGAAACATCTAATATATGGATTCCAAAACGACAAGCAAAAGATAAATGATCAGGGAAAGAAAAGAATAAAGAGAACGGATGAAGGTTTCTGTTAACCACACATGGCTTCTCATGGCAATAATTAGATTTATAACCAGTATAACATTTAAGCAAGAAAAGACATGGTGATGCTGGGCCACCATTAAAACTTAAATGAAGGTTAAAGCCAAACAGAAGGACATGGAGATGCTAGCCTATCAAACTGAATGATTTAAGACCATAAAGATTCTGCGCACATGAAGAAGGCCCAGACATGGTGAATGCTAAGAGGCTGACGAACATTAGAAAAAAAATAATAAAGAAGGCAAGCCACATAACACCAAGAACATGAATAACGAGCTAATGGCCAATTCAGTTGTAGATGTTGCCAAGAAGCATATTGCCGCAAGTCCTAACAACTCTTACGCAGGCTCAATCTAACGCACAGACCATGTAAGAATCCTCACAACTGAAATTGATTTAATCCAATGGCAATATGGATTTGAAGAGTAAATATTCACAATATGAGATCGATTGGTCCAACGCTAAATCAGATTTCAAAAAAAATAAACCCTTACCTCTGATCGTGATTAAATCCAAAATTTGATATTCTCAATTCAATTGTATCAAAAGCCCTAAAAATTAACAAACCCAAAAGGTTCCAATTAAATTCTAATGACAACGAAAATTCGTAGACTACTACAATCCCAAATAAAAAATTCTTACCTCAAGCAAATTGTAAAATCCCAAGAAGTCTCTTCTTAGGGATTCTTTTGAGCCTTCTCTGAACTTTGATGTGCTCCTATGAATGTACTAACTATCAGACACCTAAAAGATATATATTTATATTCCTAAAACAAATAGAATTTCAAAATACCCATTACGTCCCAAACTTTCTAATTTTTTTTAAGCATTTAAATATGAAGGGTCTAACACTAAATGAGTTGCTCATGTGCTCAAGTGAGGTGATTAGAAGTATGGCTAAGAATATGCTTGAAAAGTTCAATGAATAGTTGATTGGATATTTGTGCAATCAGGGGGTGCTGTAAGAATGCTGAGTAAAAAATGGAGTTGACTAAGTATTATTTTGGCTAGATTTACGGTTTGCCAAAAGCGGAAGAAACCAATAAGGTGTCCACACTTTGTTAGAGACGTCTTCATGAGTTCTAACCTAGAAAGGCTTATGATCACGATTCTTGTATATATATATTTTTTACCCGCAAGAGCTTGTTGAGGTTGGACATCAAGATTCTCTTAACGATTTGACGAACATGTCAACAAGGAGAAAAAGTCTATTGTGAGGTTTGAATTTGATTTTTATAAGAGGCGTCTTGCGTAGGTTATTAGACTTTGATGTTTTTGCTTGGTGAAAGACTAATGGGTTGGGACACTGAAAGTTGCTGCTAATGGCTAGGGCTATTCTAGCTATTCCCATATCTACAGTTACATCGGTGGCAACTTTTGGGTTGGGGGGGGGGGGGGGGGTGGGGTTCAAAATTATTCTATTCCAATTGTATCTCTATTGGGTCAGGTCCACTTATTTTTTCTTTTGTTGATTTCTAATGGGATATCTGATTGGTATAATAGAAAATAGGAATATTTGGTGATTCAACAGACGCATTCAAATACATTGGAGGCATTAATGTGCTCAAGGCTGGTTGTGGGTTGAACTAATAAGGGAACTTGCAAATTTATAACATATTGTTATAGTTGTATCTAGTCAAGCATGTTCTAAAGAAGCAACAATTTATGATGACCAAGATGTTCATGAGTCATGTGTTACAGATGCAAAATTCCTTATGCATATTGTATCTCATCCTAATTGGATTCTTTATCTTCATGTATCTATTGATCTTTCTTTGTTGCTTGTTTTTACTTTTTGTGGTGACAACGATAGTGGTTTAACTGAGCTCGTGGGGTTCTCTTTGAGGCTTTGGAGCATTCGACCTGATTTGGACCAACGTGCTTTGAAGTTTGAAGCCTTGGTTCTTTTTTCTTTTTCAATTTGAACTTTTTGTTAGAAAATTATGTTTGGTGGTGTACTATTTATTTTAAACATTAAATTGACTTGGGTGGTGTAATCTTCTCTTCTTATAACTATGTGAGACTTGAAAAACTTTATTTGCATACTATTTTACTTATTTTGAACATCAAATTAACCTATCATTTTATTTATATAAATAGAATATGGTCCTTTGTAGTTTGGAAAATATCTCTCTTATCTTTTTAATGACACTTAAAAGCGTAGGTTGTTTCATGTATCAACAACATAGTCCGGTAGGTCTGGGCAGGTCGGGCGTGGTCGGATTTCTTTTTGTATTTCATTAGCTCGGGGATGATACTCTCATTCCTTGACCAGATGGCAGGGCAAGTCAGAGTCAGAATCACGGATTCAAGTTGTTGGGTTGGGTACGGATACCATAAAACTCGCATCCCATCCAATCTGTTGCCACTCCTAGAGGTTTCTTCAAATTGGCAAGGGATGTGTAATTGCAAAGGTTTCAAGTGGTTTTTCTTTCTATTCTGAATTCTAGTGCAAGAGTTCCGGCAACTTTTGGACATTGACTATACACTGAGTTTGGTGCTATTTTTCCTTGATTTTCAAGTCTAATGTAATCTGGGAGGAGAAAGTTGTTAATAGAGAAGTGGCTATACCAAATCTTATGCAAATCTGCAAATACTGAACAGAAATGCTCACGTCTTTTTTTTTCCAATGTTGTTTTTCATTCTATAATTGTTAGCTACACATACGAACTTATAAGTATCCGTGATTTCAGAAGGATGAAGGACATAGCATTTTTGTTCAGTAGTTGGAGATATGTGTAAGATTTGGTATAGCCTTTTGTTCATTCTCTTTTATCAGCGAATTTGATTGTCATATGACATATTGAAAAACTTTCTAGGTAGAAGGATGATTGGAAGATAGACCGTGAAACAAAGGGAGGCATTATTTGCACACCCTAATAACTGAACTAGTTGCATCTCCATAGGTTATTCATCATTTTCTCATTTTTTTTGGTTGATTGTGTATGACTATTTGGTTCTGAGTGTTAATCAGCTATCAGCTCTTTGATTTGTTACAACGATGCAAATTGCAATACTGTTATGTTTTATACTTATATGCATATGGCATTACTATTGCCACATTGTGCCTGCCGATGATTCATTGCTTTTTGTTAAGATGTTTGCGCTCCTTTCACCTCTTCGTCTCTAATGTCTCGTCATTCTTCTCCTACTCAAAGTCTAGAATCTCATTCTACTTATGTCACATTTGTGAGTGTTCCTCGTCATTTTCTACTACCCTAATTTCTAAAATAAATGTTTCGGCACCTCAACCATCACCAGTTCCACAACCCTTTCCTTCTTCCACTTTATGAGCTTGAACCTAGATGTAATTCTCCTAGGGTTTAGATCGAATTAAGAAGGTTTTGCTCCAGATTTTTCAGAACTTTCAAGCGTAGGCTACACAATTCCATTTTTTTGGTACAAGAAGATAAGTTTGTCGTTGAATTAGGTTACTTTGACCAACAAAACAAACTGTACCTTCGAACAAAATATAAATGAGTAGAGACTTTTAATTAGGACATGATGGGTTCCGTAACACCTTTGGCTTATTCATATTAGATTGGCTCAGTCAAACTTTTTCTAATTTGCGTGGTTAAAGAGGTAAATTAATTTTAAGATTTGATTGTTAGCTTGGGAATTAGATAAAAAAGGGGGGGGGGGGGGGGGGATAACTACATTTTGATATCTTGAACTACGCCTGTTTTTAAATTTGTCCCTAAAATACTGTTTTTGCAACCCGTGTCCTTGAACAATGCTTTCGTGTCTAAAATCGTCCCTTTGTTACCATTTCTGTTAAAACTTCAGGGTGATTTTGCTATTAAAAACTTTTTCCTTCTTCTTCCTATTTCATTTCATCTCTGGTCAACACTTCGGAGCCCCACCACTTTGGCCACTTCAATGAATCCACGCGTCGTCGTTTTCACTGCCATCTTCATCTACATCTATATTGTTTACACTTCGAGCTTGAACTTACATGTAAATCTCTTGGGGTCTAGAATGTTTTCCTCTAGATTTTTCTATTGGATGCTTAGGCTACACAACCTCAGTTTTTTAGTACAAAAGACACAACTACGTAGCGTAGAGTTTGTCTTTGAATAAGGTTATTTTGACCGATAAAACAAACGGTATCATTGAAAACACTAAAAATAAGTTGAGATTTTTTTAATAAGGTATGATGGGTACCTAATACCTTTGGCTTGTGCCAACTAGATTGGCTTAGTTAAACTTTTTCTAATTTTCCCGTGGTTAATTGGCTAAATTAACTTTAAGATTTGTTTGAGATAATTTCAAATGCATGTCATCACAATTACCTTCATATATCATGCTTGAACGAGCAAAGTTATGTTTATCTATGGGCATCCTTATTGTTACTCAAGTTTTGAAACATTTCCTTTAGTGACAGAAAAAGAAAACAAAAATTAAGGGATATTCATTTTTATCCCTTGAACTAAGCCCGATTTTTCAATTTTGTCCCTGAAATATCACGTCTTTGAACTATGCTTCGTGACTAAAATGGTCCTTCTATTACCATTATGTTAAAAACTTAGGAATACTTTCGTTATTAAATAAGTAGGAGTACTTTATAAAAAAAATTCCCTTCTTTACCACGATTTTCTGGTCAACACTTCAAAGCTCCCCCACTTTGGCCACTCCACGGAAACCACTCCTTGTTCTCACCACCGTCTTTATCTCCATCACTCAGGTTGACACTTCAACACCACAATCCTAAGATACGAACATCATCTCCACCATTCTCTTTACCTCAGACTTCTAAGAACTCTCGACAACAGCCGTGGTTATGATTTGGCGATGATGGGTGTGAGTTTGGGTTGGTAAGGATCATAGTAATGTTTGATGTCATTATAAGATATGATAAAGAAACTTCAAAATTGTAGTAGGCCATCCTAAACTTTCAGTATTGAGAGGATATGTAGTGGATAATTCAGATTTAGAATGGGTATATAATTATGTTATTTCAGGTTTCGTTAGTGCTAAGCTTTTTCATTGCAAAAACGTGATGCTTACCGCAGAGATTTTCTCATTACATTGGCAACCACAATTATAAATACCATACTAGAGGGTGTACTAACCTAACCATTATGATGGTACGTACCGCTATCACTGAGAGACTGTTGGCACGGGGGATTCTGTCAAATCCCAAGATTGTAGTAAACTGTGATTACATGAAGCAATAATTTCATAATTGTGGTAGAGCATGATTATAGGAATCAATAGTTAGAAAAAATAATTTGTTACCTTATATATGTGTATTACCTAGAATAAACTCTCGAATTTTTTTAATCTGATACTTGTATAAATATGCCTTGTGAAGAGAAGAATAAGGCATGTCGAATACTTTTCACCAAAAACTCTTTCTATTCATCATGGTATCAGAGCCTGTCTGATCCAGAAGCGAATGAAAAACTGTAGTGAAGCTTATTGTTTTCTGAAATGGCAGGCCTGAACCTCACTAATCCCACAAATCGTATCATCCCAGCGGCATCGTATAACCAACCACCAACAATCATAGTCCAACAGAACAATTCAGCTTTTCCCATTGGTATTGTTCTTGATGAAACGACTTTTCCATTTTGGTTGCAATTGATGGAGATGCGCATTGGAACGTGACACAAAGTCGGATATCTTACATGCAAAATGACAAAACCAGCATCCAACGATCCCAGCAACGCTACATGGATTACTGACAACCACAGAGTTAATAGTCGGTTCATTTATTCAGTGAGCCCCATTTGATGTAGCAGCGTTTATCCGGCTAACCACAACGAAGGAGATATGGGAGGCTGTTGCAAAAACTTTCTATGATGGATCGAAACCGGTTGTTTGAACTGAATCTAAAGTCTTTCCCCACCACACATAATGGTTAACCTTTGTCAACCTACTATAATGAACTTGCTGAAAATTTTCAAGAAATAGATCATCAGACGGTCGTGCAGAGGGATCGGTTGAAGGAATTGTACATATGCATTCCATGATGGAAAGGATACGAATCCATATATACCTAAGTGGGATTGATCCAAAATTTGATCAAGTTCGTGGCGAGATTCTACGAAAGGATCCAAAGCTAGATTTGGAAAGTACATATGCATGTGTAAGAAGAGAAGCACAACAGAGACAGATCATGGTAAGTTTTTGACCGGCCCCTGAAAGCTCAGCCATGGTGGCTCACCGAAACCCACAAGGATCCAGTAACAGCTTTGTAAAGGGGCGAAATTACCCACCATCGAAAAAACCTAACAACTTTATTTATAGCTATTTTTGGTGAAACAGGGCACTCGAAACAATGATGCTATGAGATTATCGGATATCCAGACCGGTGGGATTTCTCAAAGAAGCCGAGGAAAAACATTATTAGCAAAGTTTTAGTGGCCATGCAAGGGGACATCCAATCTACCCATGAGAAAAAATCACAACCTTTGCCAACGTGGCTCAACCAGGTATTTTTGGTAAGGTGGATAAATTTTGTGTCACCTATAAGCATAGTACTTAGATTATCGACACTGGATCATTCGATCATATGACTAGAGACCCTAACAAATTACAAGCCATTCAACCATTCTCTCAGTCTGTTACCTCCACCGCAAATGGAAATACATCTCTTATCACGAGGGAGGGCTCCGTTGTACTATCTAGTACCTTGGAACTCGATACTGTCTTGGTTGTTGCTACACTTGAGAGTACAATCTTTTGTCTGTCAGCCAAATCACCTCATCTCTTAATTGTGCTATAACTTTTTGGCCTTCATTCTATGTTTTTCAGGACATTTTGACCCGAAAGACTCTTGGTTATGGTGTTAAATGGTGCAAGCTCTACTACTTAGAATTTTCTGAAGATGGGAAACAGAAATTCGGCCATGCATTTCAAACAAGTTGTGTTGAAAAGGCCGAACAAATATATGGTTATGGCATAGGAGACCAAGGCATATTTCTTTGGCTACTTTCAGAAACTTCAACCAAGTTTGTTTTCTGATTTATATGTTTCAGATTTTCGATGAGATATGTACGTGTGACCTGGTGAAAAGCCACCGAATTCCTTATTTGCCAAGTTTGAACAAACGCTCATAATCTTTTGTTGTTATACATTCTGATATTTGGGAGCCTTAAAGTATAATGCACATCTAATATCAACAACAAATTTGGATTTGGTAGTCTGACAATGCGATGGAGTTTATTGATGCTTCATTTGGAGAGTATCTAAGCCAGCTGAGGATACGACACCATACTTCCTACACATACACACCACAACATAATGGTCTGGCAGAAAGAAAGAATAGGCAAATTATGGAGGTAATACGGGCATCTCTCTTTAGGATGAACATGCCACGGTTTTATTAGGGGGAGGCACTCAAATTTGTTGTTGTCTACCTAATCAATTGGGTTCATTTCCTAGTTATTGGCTTCCAAACTCGCCAACAAAAGTTACAGTCTTTTTGCTCTACTCCGCATCTACTAGACCTTGAACCAAATTTTTTTGAGTATAGAGTATATGTTCATATCCCCAAAGTCTACGAAGTAAATTGGATCATTGTGCAAAATGATGTGTTTTTGTTAGGTAATCAGAGTTTCAAAATGGCTATCGATGTTATGACCCACGTAATAAGAAATTGCATGTCACCTTAAATGTCTACTTTTGCGAGACCGAATCATACTACACATGGGGAGTTTCAAACTCATCTCTTCAGATGGAGAACTTAAGTGAAGAGCCCGAGCTGAATGGAGGAGACAGTGTAGTTTCAAGTAGTGAGGCCGAGTTCTTAGAGTAGGAGGCCATGGAAGAAAGAATGAATACACTTTCTGAAATGCCCCCGACCCGGAGGCGGATCTTCATATACTATTTCAAAATATTCCTGCTTACGAAAAATATAATACCCAAAGCATCTTACTAAAAATATGACCTCAAAGAGGTAATCAGAGCTCTAAATTATATCTGAAATCAAAGACATTCAAGTTTCTCATCAACGTCTAATAATTGCAGCGGAAGTTTGATAACAATAATTATTTCCCAACCATTGGGGTACCACAAGTCACTAAATCAAAAACTATTACATGGTTCTTATTTCAAAGCTACTAAGAAAGTTATCAATTCAAGTTCACTCCAAGCTTAAGCATAATGCTATTAACTCCTCTAAACCGTCTCAGCTTAATTACCTGAAATGGGGAGAGAAAGGGGGGTGAGCACAAAGCCCAGTAAAGATCACACGCACACACCCACATAGTACAACGCATGTGTAACGACCCGGTCTACGGCCCCACCACAGGGCATTGCCTCCCTCAAAAGGGCTAGCCAAGTAGGTACTTATGAGTTCATAGGCAGGGTCTTATAAGGCCAATCGCAAACTCTCCCACAACCGATGTGGGATATTACAATATCCCCACCTTATTCCTTAGGGTCTTCATTAAGGCTCGATCACACATAGCCCATAATCTTCCTCTCTAGTCAATGTGGGATATACCCGACTCACCCTTTGTTGCCCCAACCATCCTCTTGATGTGGGATATACTGGGGCTTGCCTTCGTTTCCCCTAAGCATTGGCAACCCGACTGGATAACCCAGCTCGAGCTTTCGAGAGTCGGCTTTGTTACCATATCTGTCACTGAATAGATATTTAAGGCTATTGTGATCCGTATAGATTTCACACTTGTCACCATAAAGGTAATGCCTCCAAATCTTAAGTGCAAACACAACTGTGGCCAACTAAAAGTCATGAGTAGGGTAGTTCCTTTCATAAATTTTCAACTTGCGTGAAGCATATGCAATAACCTTTCCATGTTGCATAAGAACACAACCTAACCCTTTCAAAGAGGCATCACTATAAATAATGAATCCACCTGAACCAGAAGGTAGTGCGAGAACTGGTGCTGAAACCAATCGATTCTTCAACTCCTAAAAACTTTTCTCACAAGCCTCTGACCAAATAAACTTAACTCCTTTCTGAGTCAACTGAGTCAAAGGGCTAGCAATACTTGAGAATCCCTCAACAAAACGACGATAATACCCAGCTAGGCCCAGAAAGTTACGAACCTCAGTCATAGAAGTCGGCTTACTCCAATTCACCACACAGAAGGAGCTGAATATGAGGTAGCGCCGTTGGCTCGAGTTATTGAACAATTATGATTTCAAGATCCACTATCATCCAGGTAAGGCTAATGTAGTGGCTGACGCATTAAGTAGAAAGAGTTCAGGTAACTTAACAGCCTTGATTACTCATCAGCCGCAGTTGTTAGCAGAGTTAGAGAGTTTGAAGTTAGAGATGCGAATTGGTGGTTCAGATGGGCAGTTGGCATATTTGCAGGTCGAACCTTCTATTATTGGGAGAATCAAGTCTTCTCAGATGAGTGACCCAGACTTAGTTGGTGTTGCAGAGGATGTGAAGGTTGGCAAGCGACCTGAATTTCATCTTGAGGATGATGGTACTTTAAGGATGAGATCAAGGTTATGTGTCTCAGCAGTTTCAGAATTGAGGGCAGAATTATTGAAGTCAGCTCACGATTCAGGTTTTGATGTACATCCTGGTAGTACTAAGATGTATAGAGATCTTCGTGAGAACTTTTGGTGGAATGGTATGAAGAGGGAGATTGCAGATTTTGTATCGAGGTGTATGATTTGCCAGCGGGTTAAGGCCGAGCATCAGCAACCTGCAGGTAAGTTACAGTCACTAGAGGTTCCCCAGTGGAAGTGGGAACATGTGACCATGGACTTTGTAGTTGGCTTACTGAGGACCTCATGTAAGCATGATGCAGTTTGGGTTATTGTTGACCGTTTGACCAAATTCGCACATTTTCTTGCTATTTTCGCCAACTATACTACTGAGAGGTTGGCTAAGCTATATATTCAGGAGATAATTAGGCTACACGGGGTGCCAGTATCTATTGTATCTGACAGAGACTCACATTTCACATCTCGTTTCTGGACTAGTCTGCACAAGGCTTTAGGCACTCGTCTGGATTTCAGTACGGCTTTTCATCCACAGACAAATGGTCAGTCTGAGCGTACTATTCAGACCCTGGAGGATACGTTACGTGCTTGTTTGTTAGATCTTCAAGATAATTAGGATGAGCATTTGCCTTTGATTGAATTTGCCTATAACAATAGTTATTAAGCAAGTATTGAGATGGCTCCGTTCGAGGCTTTATATGGGCGTAGATGTCGATCACCTACATGTTGGTATGAGGTTGGTGAGCGAAGCTTATTGGGACCCGAGGTTGTTCAAGATACTTTGGAAAAGATACAATTAATTAGAGATCGTATGCTTGCAGCGCAGAGTGGCCAGAGAAGCTACGCCGACAATCGTCGTCGGGATTTAGAGTTCAAAGTTGGTGATCATGTCTTTTTGCGAGTTTCACCATGGAATGGCTTGATGAGGTTTGGAAGAAAGGGAAAGTTGAGTCCTAGATATGTTGGACCTTATGAGGTTTTGGATAGAGTTGGCCCTGTGGCCTATCATGTTGCCTTACTGCCGGATATGTCTCGTGTGCATAATGTTTTTCATGTGTCTATTTTGAGGAAGTACGTGCACGACACATCCCATGTTGTGGAGTACGAGCCTTCACTTATTCGTGATGACCTATCAGTGGAAGAACAACCTGTCGAGATTTTGGGCAAGCGAGATCAGATTTTGCGTACCAAGACTATACCTTTGGTAAAAGTGCTTTGGAGGAACCATGCTGTGGAGGAGGCCACGTGGGAACTCGAGGAGTCGATGAGAAAGAAGTATCCATTCCTATTCGATAACTTGAGGTACTTAAATTTCGAGGTTGAAATTTTTTATAAGTAGGGGAGGATGTAAGGCCCCAAATAACTAGTAATTAAATTATTGTTATATTTAGAGCATCTTTGTAAATTTAATTATTTTTGGGGTATTTTAGAATAAGTAATGAATATTTAGGGGTCTTTTAATTATTTATCAAACTTAGATACTTTTAAGGGCTAGCCAAGTCTGTTTACGATATATTCAGTTTTGGTTACAGAGAAATAGAAGAAGGAGGAAACTAGGGTTTTGGAGGATTGCAATCTTCTGTGCACAATTGGTAAGATTCTTGAACCCACTTTTGATTATAAGGATGAATTAGATGATATTAGAATTGTGGTTGTTAAGATTTTAACGTAAGTGGGTTTAATTATAATATCTAGGTTTTGAGGTTTTCGGAAGCGATCGCAAAATCTCGACAGGTTGTTCTTCCACTGATAGGTCATCACGAATAAGTGAAGGCTCGTACTCCACAACATGGGATGTGTCGTGCACGTACTTCCTCAAAACAGACACATGAAAAATATTATGCACACGAGACATATCTGGCGGCAAGGCAACACGATAGGCAACAGGGCCAACTCTATCCAAAACCTCATAAGGTCCAACATATCTAAGACTCAACTTTCCCTTTCTTCCAAACCTCATCAAGCCCTTCCATGGTGAAACTCGCAAAAAGACATGATCATCACCCTCGAACTCTAAATCCCGACGACGATTTTCGGCGTAGCTTCTCTGGCGACTCTGCGCTGCATGCATACGATCTCTGATTAATTGTATCTTGTCCGAAGTATCTTGAAAAACCTCGGGTCCCAATAAGCTTCGCTCACCAACCTCATACCAACATGTAGGTGATCGACATCTATGCCCATATAAAGCCTCGAACAGAGCCATCTCAATACTTTCCTGATAACTATTGTTATAGGCAAATTCAATCAAAAGCAAATGCTCATCCCAATTACCTTGAAGATCTAACGAACAAGCACGTAACATATTCTCCAGGGTCTGAATAGTACGCTTAGACTGACCATCTGTCTGTGGATGAAAAACTGTACTGAAATCCAGACGAGTGCCTAAAGCCAGACGAGTGCCTAAAGCCTTGTGCAGACTAGTCCAGAAACGAGATGTGAAATGTGGGTCTCTAGTTCTGAGACGTTTTCTCCACGTTCTTTATTAGGCAGAACTTGCCAAGGTACTCAATATCTCTTGTTCAAAAATGAAAAAGGGTGTAATTTATCAAAATCAGTGGATGAGGGCCACTGATTATCATTCAGGTGGGGTTCTAGTATGAGTTATCTCGATGGCTTGTTTCAAGAAAAAGGCAGGGACAGTACGAGCAATTAGATGACATTAGTTGCAGGCTGAAAGGGATATTCTGGCGTGTCAGAGGTTCCTGAATCCTATGACATGACTTGTTTAAAGTGTATTTCCCCTCACAGCTTATGGCCGTAGTATCATCAAATTTATGTTCACCTGACTCAAGCATTGTTATATTTCCAGTCTTCGACTGTAATAATAGTAGTATATAATTAACGAGTATCCTTGGGGTATTTTTTGGCTTCACCATCCGTCCACAAGTTTAGCTTTACTTGCTCCACGTTGGAGAGAGAGAAATAGACCATCATCAAAACTCAGAACTCCAGATGAAAGTACGTATATGATTGTTTATCTTGAATAAGAATTCAAATGCTATAGTGAGTAGTGCAAATGGTTTGAGTTCATGGGGGATTGAAACCACCACCAGCAAAACCAGCTAAGGTATAGAGAAAGAGAGAGAGAGAGAGAAGTTACATCAACATAAGGATGATGCAATTGTTAAGGAGAGTTAGCTTGCCATGCAAACAACACCTTTGCACCATGTGAACCAGTCGTGGATAAGCCTCCATCCTCATGAATCTGCAGCAAATCATCTTCTCCTTTAATTCAAAAGTCAAATTCAAATGCACCATGCGAACCTGCCATGGATAAGCTTCTATCCAAATGAATCTGCCGTAACATCCTCTTCTTGAATTCAAAAGTCAAATTAAAATGTTTAAAGTGTTAGTTTAAAGTGTAACAGTTAGGCATATATCTCTCCATGTTTTTCTCTCATCTCTGGATGTACCTTCCGTGTATATATTACTGCCAAAGGAATGTAAACAATTGGTAATGCAGAAAATATTCAAAGACCCATTTGCTCTTTCATGGTATCAAGAGCCTTCGTTTGATTAAAAGCTCAATTCTATTTTCGATCCATGGCCAACCCTATAGTTCTCTTCAATCACCATCACACCTTCCCACCAAATTCACATATACTAACTTCACAATGAGGAGAACTCAATTATATTCCGGTCTAATTGCCCATAACCTACTGGGTTTCAATGATGGTTCCAATCCCTCACCCCTTCAAACCATTCCTGAATCCACCACCTTCATAGAAAAAATTGCAAATCCATAATACGCCATTTGGCATCGCCAAGATCAACTCATACTCAACGCCATGTGTTTTTGTTAGGTAATCAGAGTTTCAAAATGGCTATCAATGTTATGACCCGCGTAGTAAGAAATTGCATGTCACCTTAAATGTCTACTTTCGCGAGACCGAATCATACTACACATGAGGAGTTTCAAACTCATCTCTTCAGATGGAGAACTTAAGTGAAGAGCCCGAGCTGAATGGAGGAGATAGTGTAGTTTTAAGTAGTAAGGTTGAGTTCTTAGCGTAGGAGGCCATGGAAGAAAGAATGAATACACTTTCAACCCACCGCTTATCAACCAGGACATAGAGGCTCTAGGTTTGTTGAGTTTTTGATGTAGTACTGAAAGGTGATGAAGATGCCTTAAAAGAACCCATATTAACACCATTAACCGAAGAGCTTTCCCAAAATGTTCAAGATGATGTTGCACCCCAGGTAACCCTCGATTTGCATTCAAATGAGTTAGAATATCCTAAGAATCATCCTCGTTCTTCTCAATTTCCATCAAGATTGAATGGGGGTATTACAAAGAAACAATATGAACATGATCTCAAAGTCAATGTGAAATATCCCATTAATAATTATACCTCTATTCATCGACTATCAGATTCATATGTGCTAATTGTCGATTAGTTATCCAAAGTATCTATTCCTAGTAGTGATGCATTAGCAGATCTAAGGTGGACAAAGGCAATTGATGAATAGATAGAGGCTTTAAAAAATACTCAACTTATGAATTAGTTCTGTTGCCCAAAGGGCAGAAGACAGTTGGGTGCAAATTGGTGTATACTGTGAAGCTTAAAGCTGATAGTTCGCATTCACATATCAGTGGCATTGAATTGAGGCTGGTCTTTATGATAGTTCGACGTAAAAAATGCCTTTCTAAATGGTGACTCGGAGGAAGAAGTATACATGGAGCTTCCACCATGTGTTGAGCGTGGATCTATACATAAAGGCAATGTATGCAAATTAAAAAGATCACTGTATGGGTTGAAACAGTCACCTAGAGCATGGTTTGGGAGGTTCACATCAGCAATAAAGTCGGTTGGTTACAAGCAAAGTAACTCAGACCATGGTTTATTTATTAAACACAAAGGAAGAAAGTAACAGCCTAAATTGTGCATGTAGATGATATGGTGTTGACCGGTAATGATCCTGAAGAAATGGAGAGGCTACATAAATATTTAGCCAACAAGTTCAAAATCAAAGACCTAGGACAGCTGCAATATTTCCTAGCTATTGAAGTTCATGGTCAAGACATGGATCTTTCTAGTATGTGTTGGATTTGCTGACTGAAATTGGGATACTAACCTGCAACCTAGTTGATACATTGAGGGGATAAATATCAACTTGGAACTTCTTTGGACGAAAGTCTGGTAGACGTAGGTCGTTATCAATGGCTAGTAGGGAAGTTGATCTATCAGACTCACTTTAGGTCGGATATTGCCTATATTGTGAGTATGGTGAGCCAGTATATGCATACTCCAGGTGAAAGCCACATGAATGCAGTCTATAGAATCTTGATGTAATTGAAAGGTACTATTGGAAAAGGGTTATTATACTCAAAGAATGAAGCATCCACCATCAAAGGATACACCGACGCGATTGGCCTGGAGATCAATCAAACATGATGTAACGCCCTGAACCCGAGGGTCCGAACACGTCCTTAACCAAAACCCAATTCCAAACGTAACAATCGTAATGGTAGAGCAGAGCATCTAAAATACTGCAAACATAATGATTTGAATCTCAAAGTCTTAACTCCAAAAAAAAAACAATCCAAAATTTTATTGGAATCTCTCAGACTAAATATTTGAGTCCAAAGTGAAAAAAAAAGCCAACTAACCAATAATTATGCTAAAGAAATCATAAGCTATGTTCTCAATAACAAAATCCAAAGCAATTCCCTCCACTGTACTTACATCTCGCCCTTTCGTGCTACTTTTGGCCTGAAAAGGGAAGGAAACAAAAAAATAAAGGGGTGAGCACGAATTGCCCAGTAAAGATTTTTACACCCGGAGGACCATAAAACCGAATACCAAATTAGAGTTATCGAGTTAGTTCACCAACAAGTAGGAATTTAGATAACTTAATCAAATTTCACAAACGAATGACTAAGGTGACCAAAAGAGGGTTACAAAAATGAATAACAAAATTGAGTTATTGAATAGAACCAACAAATATGAATTCAGATAACTTAATCGAATTTCACAAGCGAATAACAGAAGCGACCAAAAAGGGGGTTAAATAACCAATAAGTCGAATATCGATTCACACACGAATAACAAATCGACCCAAAAAAGGGGTTACATAACCAATAAATCGAATATCAAAATATATTTACCAAATCTTGTGGGTGCCACTTACACAATTGCTTATTATTAAGCATCACAAATCATGGTTATACCATATCGAATATTGCAGCCGGCGCGTCACACATAAGTCACGATAGTTAAAAGTGACTTTCAAACACAAATATCACCCACAAAGTAATTTAATAAATATAGCAAATATTCATTTGAAGTCCAAAAAATAGTCATTGTAGACTCAATCTGAAGAGAATAAAAATACGAATTCAACGAAATAAAAAATCAGCTTAATCGGAGATCAAACGAGTGAGATATGGTCAATAAAATTTTTGGGGTGAAAAGTTAGTGGCACGAAAATTGAGAGAATAAAAGGACATTGTCAAGAAATAGAAGTCACCAGAAATTTGACTCGTGGGAATTCAAGCCAAAGTACTACACGGTTAATGTGAAGTATACGGATAGAAATTAATGAAAAGAATTCAAGACCCAATAGAAAAGTGACACGTGGCAAGGCAAGGGAGAAAGCTACGCGGTTATGCCAAAATCTGGGAGAAGTTCAATGGAACCATGACAAAAATATGAAAAGAATTTCAAAGAACCAATGACCACGTGACACGTGGCTCTCCAACAAAGTTTTTACTTCTTCCTTGCGATGGGAAACAATTGCGGCAAAGAGGAGGCTGAGAAAGAAAATAAATTCCTGACCCACGAGCACAAAGTAATTACAAACGACTTCTTATGATAAAACGAACACATATTTTTTTTAAATCACATAGGAACCGTCTTGAATGCAAATTACAAGACAATAAAATAAGATTATTGATGACGTTACAAAAAGCGTGATAAAAAATAGGCTCAAAGATAAATATATTTTGAGAATCAAATGATAGAGCACATAAATTCTCGTGTATAAAATGAAAGGATTGCGTAAAATCTCTTACCTTAAAGTAACGGATATAACCTCAAAAATCTCCTCAATTACCACCTTTTTGCTTGAATATTCAAAAGAATGCACTAACTCTTTTCTCTCCTTTGTCTCTAAAAAAATATGAAGACTCTTATGACTCTTATATCTTCTTCCGCCTTATATAGTTTGCTAGTCTAATTCTAATATGACTTGAAGTCTCAATATCTAGTGTAATTATAACACAACTAAAAGTCCTTATTGCTATTGTAATTATTATACAACTAAAAATCTTTATTGCTAGTATAATTATAACAGAACTTAAAGTCCTATTTACTAATTTAATCACAATATGACTTAAAATCCTAATCTAAATCGAAATCTTTTCTTCTTTTATAAATAATATCTAATCTAATCACATTATCGACTAAGACTATTAACTATTAATTTCGACACTAAAAGGTCTCCAAGGTCCATTATTCAACTCAAAGTCAAAATACCCCTTTTTTATTGTTATTTGTATTCACACAAATTAAGTCCAAAAATCTGGGGTATTACACATGAAGTCTACCTCGGGTTATCTCACAATTGTAG
Organism: Escallonia rubra; assembly: GCA_033065855.1. Taxonomy (NCBI): domain Eukaryota; kingdom Viridiplantae; phylum Streptophyta; class Magnoliopsida; order Escalloniales; family Escalloniaceae; genus Escallonia; species Escallonia rubra. The sequence continues at coordinate 415,929 of JAVXUO010000870.1, forward strand.
AAGACAATCTTGTTACATGGAAGAGCAAGAAACAGAAGATTGTTGCTCTGTTAAGTGAGGAACAAGAGTTCCAAGGTGTGGCATATGGTTTATGTGAGATGTTATGGATTAAAGGAGTTCTAAAGGACCTTGGAATTGAGTGTTCAAGGCCTACAAGTTTGTTTTGTGATGACAAATCTGCAATTGAAATTGCACAAAATCTGGTACAACATGATTGCACTAAACATGTTGAAGTTGATCTTTTATCAGATAGAGAATCTGGACTAGAAGATCATTCAATTCCTATTTGTCAAGTCAGAGAGTCAACTCATCGATATCCTCACAAAGGCTGTCTCAGGGAGGACATTTCATGTAGTGATTGACATATTGGGCATGATAAATATCTATGCACCAACTTCAGGGGAAGTGTTGGCATGAGAGATTCTGTCAAATCCCAAGATTGCAATAAAATGTAATTACAGGAAGCAATAATCCCATGTTTGTGGTAGAGCATGATTATAGGAATCAATAGTTAGCAAAAGTAATTTGTTACCTTATATATGTATATTACTTAGAATAGACTCTAAACTTATTGTCATGTGATACTTGTATATATTTATCCCATGAGGAGAAGACTAAGATATGTCAAATATTTTTCAACAAACACCCTTTCAGTTCATTAGAGACCAAGACCATTCAAGGGTTCGATAGCATTTTTAGATGGTTTGAAATGCTTATTGTTACAATGGTTGCTAACTAATATTTCACTCATTAAAATGATTTAGACAAAATTGCGCAAATTTGATAGTGATATCGTGTTAATTTAGAAATGTAACATTTTAGGATATTAAAAATGTGTTTAGGTAGGGATTTCGACCACAAGTACTAACCTTACCTCTATTGGTACGAAGAAAGATTGCTCTTTGTAACGTTTCTGCCCTAATTGATGGTTACAGTGCCATATTGATAACTATCCTTGCAACCAGTTCATCATGAGGAGATCTGGTCCCCGTCTGGAACGATATATCGACCCTTAATTGCCAAAGTGTTGTAAATATGAGGCATCTTGTCCAGCGAGGCGGTGGTTTACCCTACTGCAGATGTCAGCCGTTCGAGCTTGTTTTGGAGCTCAACAAATAGTTGAATTAGTGGAGAAGCGAATTTCGGTGAAGCCGGTGCAAAAAATTTCAGCATATGCCCGCTAAAGGAGCTTTATTGTCGTTAGTATAGCAGCAATAATTTGAATTGAAGAACAAGGTTGTAGATTTAATTGAACTCATCTCTTTTAACCGTTTCACATATTAGAAAATCGTATGCATTTAAGGGTGCAAATGGATCACATAATTGGTCTTCAAATTTGGGTTCAATTTGCAGTTGGACAATAAGATTACAATTCCGTTGTTTGGACCATCTATTCGAAATTCAAATTCAAATTCAAACCCAATTTTGGAAATCAATTTATACTATGTTGGCCCATTCCCATGTCTCTAGCTAGAAGTTATAGTTCTAAGAAGGAACCAATACTTGGTTGACCAGCTGCCACCTTCTTGATCGGCTCGGGCTACCTTCGACCGCCGTTGCCACTGTCGGACCTCTGTGGGAACACCACCGTCGTTGCTAAGCTCCTGTCATGTGGCAGCCGGGCTCCACTGTCGCTATTTGGTTGCCTATGGTAGCCACCTCCATTGTTGGAGTTGTGAATTTAAAGGGAAAAAAGTTAATTATTGGACCAAATATGATTTGAGTTTTGTATTTGACTATTTATTAAATAACGAGGTTAGAATTTTGTGTTAATTTCAATTCTCAATTCTAGTTTCTATTAAAACGAAGTCTAAGAGAACTTGAATTGAAAAACAAGATTGGTCATTTAGTTAAACCCTATCTTTTAATCATGTCAGCTATATGAGATAGAATGCACCCGTACGTGTTTCTTTTTGGTCATGTCCAAAAGTTATTTATATTAGTATCCCAAATCTCATCTTCTTCCGGAAACCTTCTTTCGGACAAAACAAATCCCATCTCCATGACTGGCAAATTGACGGAAAGAAACATTAGGGATGTAAAATTCTCTGTCGTTGCTAACTTGTTGCCGGCAAGATTGTGCTTGATTTTTGTTGACATTTTTGCGATTGATTTCCTGCTGAAAAGAACAATGAATACAAGAAGTACCGAAACTTTTTGGTGTTAAATTTTATGCAATTAATATTTGATCTCCATTCTAGTCAATTTGAGCTCCAATTAGTATACTACGAGTTTTTTCCCTTAATAACTCATTTTTAATACTTAATTACCTCTTTACCTTATTTTGAACCGTATTTACCTATTTAACCCACTTTTCAAAAACGTGGTTTCAAACCACATTTTTCAAGGGAAGAAAACGTGATTTCAAACCACGTTTTCAAGGAAATCTCTGTTTGAAATAGAGATTTCTTTTGAAAACATATGAAATTTCTGTTTGAAACAGATATTTCAAAAGAAATTTCTGTTTCAAACCACGTTTTTCAAAAGTGAATTAGATAGGTAAATAAGATTCAAAATAAGATAAATAAGTAATTAAGTATTAAAAATGAGTTATTAAGGGAAAAAACTCCAACTTGGTCTTTATCTGAAAACAAAGATAGTAGAAACAACTGTTTAAACAATAAAAAGGAATCATGGCACGAGTTGCCGGCCACCTGCCAATAAGAATTGAATAATTGCCCTTTTCAATTCCTCTCTATGAGGTGGGTGTTGACTTCTGTCTTCATACCTCTGCTCTCATCTGCCTTCAGCTTTCTCATTGCAACAACACCGCCATGGTTGTGATTGCAGAGATCTTTCTCACTGCATTCTTCACGGTGCTGCTCGAAAAGCTGGCCTCCGGCGACCTTTTCAACCTGGCTCTCCCTAAGGGAATCTGCTCTCAGCTTCAAACTTGGACTTCAAAACTCCAGCTAATCGAAGCGGTCCTCAGTGACGCGGAGGAGAAGCAAATTACGGCAAAGTCTGTGAATATGTGGCTCCAACAACTCCAAGATCTGGCGTACGACTTGGATGACCTCCTGGACGAGTTGGCCACCGAAGCACTGCGCCGCAAGCTGATGATGGCCCAACCTACTCAAGCCAGCAACCCCAGTATGTTTCGAATCCTCATCCCAGCTTGTTGTTCAACCAATTTAACTCCTCGTGCTGTTCAGTTTGATTTGAATATAAGTTCCGAGATAGACAGCATCACTGAGAGATTACAGGACCTTCTGAAACAGAAAAGTGATCTGAATTTGATGAGTGACCATCTTGGAGGTACTAGGTCGAGAAGAACGGGAGACGAAAGACCATCTTCAACTTCCTTGGTCAATGAATATTCGGGATTTTACGGAAGGGAAAAGGATAAACAAGCAATACTCGCCCAAATGTGTCTTGGAAGCGAATCGAGTAGCAATTGTAGGTTCAGTGTTATCCCTATTGTTGGTATGGGTGGTATAGGCAAAACCACTCTCGCTCAGCAGATCTACAATGAGGTGAAGAATTCATTTGATCTCAAGGCATGGATCTGCGTCTCTAACGAGTTTGACGAATTTGCAATAACAGAGAGGATTTACAAACAGATCTCGTCAGAGAGCTGTGAGTTCAAGGACTTAGAAAATGTCCAGGTGAAGTTGCGAGAGATAATTTCAAAGAAGAAATTTCTCCTAATTCTAGATGATGTTTGGAACGAGAAATATGGAAAATGGGATGTTCTCTCACGTCCGTTTCAAGCTGGGGCTCCTGGAAGTATAGTTATTGTTACCACTCGCAATGTCAGCGTGGCATCAATCATGCGTTCCGTCCCGGATTATCACCTGGACGAGCTTGAGAATGAGGAAATTTGTTCCATCCTAGCTCATCATGCACGGGGATGGCAAAACTTTGATGCACGTCCAGGTTTCAAAGAAACTGGAGAGGCAATAGCGAAGAAATGTAAAGGCTTGCCTCTCGCAGCAAAATCACTTGGTGGCCTCCTTCGCACTAAGGAGAACCCAAGTGAGTGGAAGGATATTCTAAATAGCAAAATTTGGGATTTACCTGCGGAAAACAATGACATTCTTCCAGTTCTAAGGTTAAGCTATCACCATCTCCCTTCTCATTTGAAGCGCTTGTTTGCATACTGCTCATTATTTCCGAAGGACTATGAATTCGACAAGCACGAACTAGTCCTTTTGTGGATGGCGGAAGGTTTCTTGAGGCCATCAGAAACTCACAGGGAGATGGAAGATGTTGGTTTCCAATGCTTTGATGAGCTATTATCAAGGTCATTCTTTCAACGTTCAAAAACAGGTGCTGAATCACGATTTGTAATGCACGACCTTGTGAATGATCTAGCTCGACATGTTGCTGGACGTGTGTGCTTTAGGCTGGACGATAAGGCCGAGAGCAATGTTCAGCACAAGAAGGACTCTTTCCTGAAGGCCCGTCACTCGTCTTTCATTCGTCATCAATATGATGGCTCCCAAAGATTTGAGGCTTTCAGTAGAGTACGTAAGCTGCGAACTTTCTTACCGTTACCAGTTTTTGAGACACATAGTTGGCGTTTCTACTTAACAAACCAAGTAGTATATGATTTGCTGCCGCAACGACACTTCTTACGAGTGCTGTCCTTGAGTGGTTATAACATATTACAGCTGCCAAACGCCATCGGAAATTTGAAACACCTTCGATATCTTAACCTTTCTGACACTAGAATGAAACAGTTACCTGAAACTGTTACTGAGCTCTACAATTTGCAGACATTACTTTTGTGGGATTGCCGGATGCTAACTAAGTTGCCCTCGAACATCGGAAATCTAATCAATCTAAGGCATCTTGGCATCGCTGGTACTGAGCAATTACAGGAGATGCCAGTAGGATTGTGTAAGATGGCTAGCCTGCATACATTGTCGAAGATAGTTCTTGGCAGGGGATTAAAAGTGAATGAGTTGCGGGGTCTATCGAATCTCAGGGGAGCGCTTTCCATAATCGGTTTGCACAGTGTGATGGATGCTCAAGATGCAAGGGAGGCCAATTTAACGTGCAAGCATGGCCTGGAGGAACTGGAGATGGTATGGAGTAGTGAGTTTGATGATTCTAGGAATGAAATGATTGAAAAGGAAGTAATTGAGTTGCTAAAACCTTCTACAAACTTGAGAAGACTTGAAATTAAACATTACGGGGGTGTGGAATTTCCTAGTTGGCTTGGGGATCCCTCGTTCTCCCAGTTAGCGCACATATCGCTCAGTGACTGTAGACATTGTACGTCTTTACCATCACTTGGTCATCTAATGTCCCTCAAGAAGTTGCATATATCAGGTATCGAAGGGGTTAAAACTGTGGGTAATGAGTTATGTGGCCTTGGCTGGCCACATGTAGGAGATGCTTTTCCATCACTTGAAACTCTGGAATTTGCTGACATGGTGAGTTGGGAGGAATGGTCCACTAATTTGAGTGAGGATGTTGGAAACTTTCGACAAGTGTTTCCTCGCCTTTGCGAGCTTATCATAGCTCGCTGCCCTAATTTAATCAACATTTCACTTCCGAGGCTTCAGTCGATCCTAGTCCTGAAAATAAGTCAATGCCAGGAAGTGGTTCTGACACGTACGGTTTCCGTCGCCTGTGCCACAAGTACCCTGAAAATCAGGGAAGTCTCGAGGCTTGTTCAACTGCATGAAGGGGTTACACAGTTTCTCGGAGCAACACTTGAAGTTCTGGTGATCGAGGAATGCAACGAACTGGTATCTTTGTGGCAAGGAGATCATGCATGTCATAATCTTGTCAATTTAAGGGAAGTAAAACTTACGGCATGTTCAGGACTAGTATCCCTGGTGGGACAGGAAGGGCAAGAGCTGCCCCCAAATCTTGAGAAGCTAGAAATACGGAGATGCAACAACCTTGAGAAGCTTCCAAACAGGTTGAAGAGCCTCAAATCTCTCAGATTGTTGAGCATCAGGGAATGCCCAAGACTGGTTATCCTCTCGACCTCCACAGAAGAAGAGGTGCAAAGCAACATAAACGACAACAAGATTGAGGATGTTAAGATAGAGAGCTTCTCTCAGCTTGAAGAATTCAGAGTTTATGGTAGTCGGTCTCTGGCAGCCTTTCCACTAGGCCAGAGGATACCTGCTACACTGAAGAGACTTCATTTTGAGCTTTGCGACAAGATGGAGCCAGATTCAGAAGAAATGTGGTTATCCAAGAGCGCTGCGCCATCACCGTTGCTTGAATCTATAATCATCAATGGCTGGGCGAATCTGAAATTCTTTCCAGGGTGTCTGTTCAAGTTCATTCACCTCACGAGCTTTTATCTAATCAGTTGTCCAGGCCTAGAGTCGTTTCCGGAGAGAGGGGGCTTTCCCCCCAACCTGGTAAGTCTTGGGATCAGTGACTGCGAGAACCTCAAGTACTTAATCCCAGATGATGATCATCATCAGATGCAAGGCCTCGCATCTCTTACGCATCTGAGGATAGAGAATTGCCCGAATCTCGAGTGGCTTCCCAGACGCTGTTGGCCTCCCAACCTAAAACAGCTAGAGATCGGAGGGGATATCAAGGGGCCCAGTGGAGGAGGGCGGGGCCCACAGAGACTCCCGGCCTCTCTTGCTGACCTCGAAATCAGTGGAGAAGGAGGAGAGTGGTGGTACAACTCCCTTGAGCTTCCAGAAAACCACTCTCTGACCGGTCTCCATATCTACAACTTGAAGAATGTGGAATCCATTCCCAGGGGCCTCCTCCAAAGCTTCACCTCCCTTGAACTTCTCTACATACGGCATTGCCCAAAGCTTCGATCACTGCCGCGTGGGCTGCTTCCCACGCTTTCAAGCCTGTATATCTACCGCTGCCCGCTTCTTGAACGAAGGTGCTCCAAGGAGAAGAGAGATTATTGGCCCCTCATAGCCAACATCCCCCACGTGGAGATAATAATATGACAAATGAATGGAGTCATGCTAATTGAATGGCTTCATGCTATCGGCTAAATCTCACTCACACACGTGGATTTAAATCTCACAAACAAATTGACTCAAGCTACGCTACTTTGTTTAATCCTTTTGCGAGATATACGAGATCGTCATTTTAAGACATCTTTATTAATATATTTCATTTCATTGTTCTCTCCTATTAATATATCTCTCTGTCTTAAAAGAGTTATGTGCTTAAACATGTTTCTAAATATTTTTATCACCAAAATGCCCTCTGAAATCTCCCAAAGTACCAACTACCTGCCTTTTTGAAAAAAATTAAAAATAAAAGCCTCCTGCCACCCGCCTTTTAAACTCTGGCGCCTCTTCTCCTACGCCAACCTCTCTCCCTCCTTACAGACGCTCTACCCTTGCCTCAACAAAGACATCTGCATTTGCCTCATAGACATACTGCCGTCGAAGAACCATCTTCACAGAAGATATACGAGTGCGTTAAACAGTGAATCTAACAACAAATTGTTCCTGCTTTCTCTACTTCCGACTTCCTCCTGCAATACTCTTTTTGAAGGTCAGCTTTCGCATTATCAGAATCGCATAACAATGTATTCTCTGGTTTTAGTCTCCTCAAAATACATTCACATATTCGATATCATGTTTATCTGCGACGCGTTCTATCATTCTACATACATGAGATTGCATCCTTCACCACTAGTGCCAGTCCCTCCATCAGCAAAGCATGTGACCATGAATTACATGTACGCATACCTGTGACGCACTTCAAATTCACTAATTTCATGTGTACGAACAGAAATTCTGGTTTGATTAGCATCTCCACTTCTCTCCACATGTCTTCCCTCCATTAATCTTAATCAAGGCCTTCATGCTGTCTTACCCTTTTACCATTGCATGCAAGGTGTTTGAAGATTTGCAATAGCACACTATGTTACTTTGCAAATTCTAAGCACGTCACATGTGTCTCGCTTTTGTTCCAAATTGCTTATTTTCTTGCCCAGTGCTAGCAGAGGAATTGCTGATTGCTTTTGGTTCTTAGGCTTGACATAGGAAAAAACAGATTTAATAATTATTAGGAAAAGTACAATGATTAAAAAAGGTGTTGCAAGCATATCCTAATCAGTTGAGATGAAAATTTCAGTAATAGTAGTTGACAAAAGAAGGCAAGAACCAGAGTGAAGAGAAGAAAACATATAGTGGAAAGGTAATTCTGTTCCCTTAGGACTGACCTCTACCCTAAAAATTGCGGCTCGTATTCAAGCTATTATGGCATAGGCAATCAAAGGACTGACCTAAACCAGCAAACCTGCACAAGCCCCAGCTCACTTCACACTTCTTGCACGATCCGGTCCTGTACGAGACGTTTATTGCAAGGAAATCCCGAATTGCGATTCCGTTGGGTCGCCCTCATTTCCCCCAAATCCATATAGTGAAGTACTAGATGAAAATTGGAGCTTAGGGAGATCCGGTCCATAATCAGGACCAACAGCAATTGGTGGATACTAAACACAAGAAGTAGAAATCGGTGCAGCCGGTTCCAGTCCAATACCTGTTACCCCTTGCAAGAATACAAGCCTCGGGTCAGATACAAACGTTAGGGCCCCCTAGCTCTTAAGACTATGATCTGAGCACAAACGTTAGTAGCCTGTGTTTGATACTTAGAAGCGGCCTTATTCATTTGGGCTTCAAAAGATGACGATTTTTTGGCATTCGTACGTAGTTACACCCTAAAAGAATCGACACCGTTTTTGGCACTATCATTTCGTACAAACTACGCACAACAAACAATTGCAAAAATCTATCTTTCCCCACCTATCTAGCATTGTCAGCTCTGCTTGACTAACAACTTAGATGTTAAAACGCGATGAGTTTTATAATACATTAGTATTGCACAGTCCAGAAAAACGAATAGTTACAATTATCATATCTTCGTATTACTCTTATAGTTGGTGATTAATGTATGACACGCTTGGTGGCTGTGAGAGTTAGTCTGCGATATGGCTATTTTGGTGAGAATTCTTGGGCCAAGGAAATGCCACTAAAGGGATGATGTGTAGTAAGGAATGGAAACAATGGTAATGGCATGCCAGGAACTGTGTTAAGAGTGGATCCGAATCACATTAATATGGTCAAAGGCACAAAACTCTTAGATGCGAGTGACATATGGAAGTGGAGAGCCGCACTAAAAAGGTGACGATTGCATACACTATAAGCTCTCACTCTTTGGTGTGGTTACCTTTCCGTTCACAGGTATTAAAAGTTCTAAGTTAGATAACCAGATAACATTTCTACCATCAATCTGGAATCAGGTTTGCACAAGGAATTTCACCCAAAAGAATTTGCTACCATTGGTCAATTAGTTAGTAAAGCTCCAGATTAAATAATGCTCGAGTCACATAGTCATTCACTGTAGGTGCGAGAACAACTTATGCTCTTTAGCACCACTATACTTGCACTGCCTCTAGGACAATATTGTTTTGCAATTAATGGCTTGGTTGTGACTCTTGGGCTGTGATTACTGGGTTATTGTTGAATACTGTGCTACTGAGATCTATTGCCTCACATTTCACATGTTGTGTTTGACTTGCAGGTGTGTCTTAGTATCTGGGTATATATGTCGTAGCTGCAACCAAACCAACTGAAAGAGTTTAGCACGTGCCACCAGTTGGAAAGAGAAGGTTTTGCTATCTTATTACCTCTATATCTCTTTATACTTTTGAAAAGCTAATAATCGAATTGGTTTTAATCTCATGGCCTTTAACAAAATGGAAACCATCATATTACATGCATATTAAATATTAAAGAAGGATGCTCAATCGTACTTACCAAAGGAATCGATATGCACGACTCACCACCGAAGAAAAAAACACAATACGTTGAGAAGGTTTTCGAAAACAGGAAACGGAGAAGCAGTGATGTAAACTCAACTGCCAATGCAAGCCTTCGAACCAAAAAAAGGCCAAAGATGACACGAGGTATGTTGTATCATTAGTTTTTTGGTTGTTGGATGGGTAGCTGAATTGGCTTTCTACTTCTATATTACAGATAGTGGTCGGATGATCGAACGTCTTTAGCCTACAAAGAATAGGCATTAGCTAGGACCATACACTCTGAGATATTGGAGGTGATATGATTTAGCTCGCACACTTTAGATTGTGATTGGCTGATTCAATGTTTTAAGCATATGAGTGATAATCATGAGGGGCCATTTTAAGATATGGAAGTCGAATTTTTCCTACTTGTTATATAACTCATCTTCAGGTTCCAATGTTATGCTACTGTCTAGCCCTTGTTATCAAGTAAAGATATAATAACAATTGAGAATTGAGAAATTTTCACACGTGCAGAGGAAAGAATATCCTTCAATCGCAGTTATCGAAGGAACATATAAGCTCAACTCACCAATGAACAAAGAGCTCTGCATATAAAGGAAGTTTCCAAAAATAGAAAAAGACGGAGCATTAATGTAAAATCACTTGCAATCGCACAGCTTCAAACGGAAGAAATCTCAGAGATGACACCAGGTACATTATGTCATTATTTTGTTGTCTTCTTTCTTCTTTGACAGTTTACGCTACAAAGGACACTTGTGCAAGGATTTTTTTCTTCCTTTACATTTTTATCTATTCTATCACACTTTAAGTTTCACTGATACAAAAGGAAGCAGCTTCTTGTGCAAAGCTGAAGATATGCAAATTGCCATATTTTCTTACCCAAAAGAAGAGAATGGAAACAATTCAACAAACATCTAATGTACAAAAGTGCAGAGTAATGATGTGCGTCATTGCATATATTCAAACACCTTGAATACAATGGTAATGCCAAAGATAACATCAAGCAATGAATCCATGGAGTAAGATAAAATGAGCAAAGCCGTGGATATTTTCTAAATTTAAAGTAGGTGTAGTTGCTCCAATTAGATTCAAAAAAGGTATACTCGTAAAAGTCATAGCTAATCTCTTTATTGCCCACCGAATCCATTGATATAAATAAGGCATGTCATAATTTAGAAAAAAGCTCTGTACGTGGAGGAAATCATAGCTAATCTTATTAGTGCCTATCGGAATCCATTTGCTCTTGATCAGCTGGTTTCACTGCATTTAATTAGAATTGATGTTGTGACCAATACATTCACATTGACTCTAATGATAAAAATAAGAAAAAAGAAAAATAGAGTGAGTGACAGCTTCTCGGCGTACATCTAACAGAACCTACACCCTTCAATGGTGGGAGACCCGTCATTAACTCTAAAGAGTCGAGAAAAAGGAGCTTTATAAAGGACCTTATGAAGTGGTGTCGGTAGCTGAAAATTTCAAAATCATGTGGAATTAGATAGTCATAAACCATTTAAACAAGATGCTTGAAAAGGATTAAAAAATATCGAAGGGCATATATCCTTTTGATTCCTCACAAAAGATCAGAAATCCTTAGTTACTTTAAGATACTTCTCCTAGAAATTAGTTGTACTTGTATTGTTTATACATACTATATACCAATATCATATCAAGTGAATTAACAAAGAGTCGGGAATTGAAGTTGCATGTAATGCTCCCGGAAAACATGACTCTCTTGCAGCAGAGAGACCATCACGGGTCCGGTCTTGGGTTTGTTGCCAAACTAAGGAAAATGAAAACGACGAGTTTCAAGAAATGGACCTGCGACAACGTGTTTTTAGCTGAAAGTTCTTATTACCATGTGGAGTTAAATGTCATAAACCAGTGGTTTTGGGAAAAGGTAGGAAAGAAAAAAGACTACACTCTCTAAAAGGGTTTTATCTTTTTAACCATAATGAGGAGATTCACCATGTCATTTATTATAAATTTCTCATTCAGAACTTATCTGCCATTATATACACGTATATGGTTGCAACACATGGCCAAAGACATGAACCTACATTATGGGTTGTCTTTGAACTAACATGAAGTTACTTTGCCTACTTGTAGATTAGGGCCGCATACTTGAACCTCGTACACTTGCATCTAGCTAATAATTATGCCTCATGAAAAATTATAGTTTTTTCTGTAGGCCGTATGGTTCTTGAAAAGTTGCTTATGGTGATGTTTTGTAGCCTTGATTTAACTGAAAATAGAGTCTGTGAAAACACGCAATGTCGTCGTAACTTCTCCTTTTGATTCTTTAAGAATTGGATATTTTAGTTTGCATAATGATACATCTGCAGAACATAGGCAATCTTTTGGTTATTCAATTCTCTTGCTTAAGAAGAATATAGTTTTCTTGTTTCCAAGTGAAATCTAACCGATCTGCGATAAAATAGGCATGCCAGATAAACTTTGAGATGCAATGGCTAGGTCAAGGCCTTGAAAAAAATTAAGCTTAAATTAATCAAGCTTTCTATGATATGATGGCCGGGGGTTGAGGTTGTAGTTAAATGAGTCAGTTGTGCTATTCTTATATATTAGTGGCTGTGCACTTGAAGCCAGTGGCTGCTTTTAAATTTTCAAAGGATTTGGTAGCTATGACTCTGAGATGGGTGACTGTAGGATGACCTAATCAGTAGGTCACGTGGTTTGCTGGATGATGAGTTTGATATACAAGAGATGACTATATTTTGTGTTTGGTTAGGGGAGGTTTTATCTTATCGAACTCGAGCACTAGGAGCCGAAAGTAGAGCTCAAAGAAACGAGAATGTCCTAAATGATGCATAAAAGTCACGAGTAGTTATGAACTAAGAAAGTAAAACTGTTGAATTGCAACTGTAGTGAAGTACAAACATCCCATTCAACACCTAAAGTTAAAATATTTTGCGAAATACATGCGCAGAGAATCACTTGCAATTATGAGAATCACTTGAAGAGCCAGTGATGGGTTAAACTATGCAATAAATATCATGAGGGTATGTCCTTAAGCTATTATGTTTATGATTTTTACCTTCAGTGGTCTAAGAATAAAAAATCTGTCGACGTAATGTCACTGCTGAAGATCATTTTCAGTCAAGGATAACAAGGTGATATTTAAATTATGTTCCATTTGGTTTGGAAGGATAAAATATTCCTATTTTTAAGAGAGCTTAAATAACCAACTAGCCAAAAACATGCAATGGCAGAGAATCTTTGAGATGTGTTGGCTAGGTTAAGGGTAACAAAAGTTTCAACTTTCAAGTTTTTACCTTTTACCAAGGTGGCAGGGATTGTTGGTTTGAGGCTTCCGGTGAATGACTGAGTTTGATGTACGGTGGTAGGTCTTGGGAGGGGTTAAGGGAGTTAAGATTCTGAGCTAGGTGATTGTAGACTTGAAGTGTGCGCCGATCTGCATGCTTTGGTTGTACCACATCAATTATCTGGCTTGAGGAGTTACATATGTAATCGAACTCAAACTGAGAGCTCCGTATATGTATATTAAAGTAGAGGGATAAATAAAAGCCGGAGAAGCGCTGAATTGCTTTTGCATTGATGTAGAAAAAGTTTTTCAGCCTTGAGAAAAATACTTTTGTGCGTCCTGTGAAATAGGGATCTTGTCTCCTATAAATCACGATGAAATTCTTAACAGTTTGGTTTGGCATACCCTCAAACTATAACTAGCAGACTTCAACAGCTCCTTCCCTCTCTTGGCTACTTGACAACTTATACTCGAGATGAAATAAAAGCTGCTTTACCTACAAATACTTCTGGTAGACTCATAAAGTATTGTATAATACTTGAACAAAACTACTGCAGACATATGCTACATAATCGTTTTGGTTGTCAGAAAATGTTTGTGACGCGTTTATGAAGTTGTGAATTTTATCCTATGTATTGTTCTATGTTTAAAAAAGTGAGGGAAAAGCTAGATTTTTTTTTTCTTTTTGCGATGACATTCTCTTCCGTCAAACAACGAGGGAACACCGTTTCTGGAAAAAATTAAGGCCGTATCATTTGTGAACATTTAGAAGAATGAGTGGTTCTATGCAAGCATTTGTCTTGCAGTTCATTCTATTCTCAGCAAAAGCTGTTATCTATAAGCTGCTACGTTTTGCAGTAAACCATTTAAATTCATCTAGGCAAGCGTTATTTATTTATTTGTTCTTTTTGTTAAAGGAACTTTTGAGAAAAAAAAATTTGAGAGCCTTGTCGCTAAGTTACATCTTTTTCAATAGAGATATAATGGTGGAATTGTTTTTGGACACCCTTCGTGGCTCCCATGTTCAGCGTGAAGAACTCTTGGAATTGTCTGTTTCCTAAGGCAAAGTGTGTAGTCAATATGGGTGCTAGACAGGTTGAGTTCCTTGTTATTGTTTTGAGTAGATTACTTGAAGAAGAGATTCTACAGTCATATTCTATTGTCTGCGAGTTGCAAAATCTGGTGTTGTACATTTATGTGCATCGGGAGGGATGCCTGTTGGAAGTACCATCATTCGTTCCCCTTTCTGTGCTTGCAGTTTGGTACTCATGTATATGTTGCTTAGTTGGTTGTTGTTCCTACTCTAACTGGCCACTTTTAGAAAAGATGAATCATTTGAACTGTTTCTTGAGACGTTGAAAGAAAGAAACAGAATCTTGTTCTCTTAAAGCTTTTGTTACATTCTGCCTCCTCATAGCTCAAGATATGTAGCTGCAGATCTGAAGATTTAGATCGTGTTGTCCTCTTATTTTTCTGAGATGAGTTTCTATCATATTTGCAAGAATGAGATTTGGAGTCTAGGTCGACGACATAAGAGCAAGAAGTGGTTAGACTCTATCTCCATGGACGTGTGGAATTTAGGTACCAATAAAGTAAGATAGGGGATAAAGATGGTCTGCGAACACTTGTAGCTATAGAAGCTAAAATGAAATGCTTAGGAATCAATCTATGTGAATTTGTGTACCAGTAAGTTAACTTAGCAACACTAACCAAGATGGAATAGTCCTTGAAGTCCAATGTCGCTTAGGATTAACTTAGCAACACTAACCAAGATGGTCTTCAAACCATCATGAACGTTGCCGATAGCTTAGGGGGTCCTGAGTGCTTGTCTATGGGTTGAATAGTGAAATAGTAGATGACATTTCTCTTCGTCTCACATATCTTCTATAAAACATTATGATCCATCATGGCGCTTGACTAATCGGAAGTGGTTCGGCTGTGTCATGATGTTTTATTTCCTTTATGTGTATTCTATTTCCTTTATGCGTATTCCAGACTTGGAAGACATATAATTATTGGCAGTTCCTTGGGAGCCATCCAAATCTATACACCATTCTTGAGAAATCTGTTTAAAGACATATCAAGTTTGGGATCAATTGCAAGAATCACAATCTCTAAGAACCTATAGAGTGCGGAGTATCAGGCCTTTGTCTGTGTTTGATTTTGTCTTTCGAGGAAAAAATGATCACGTGGGTGGGTTATTCAGATACTGGGATTCGGGCCTCATTGTGGAATTGGAAAATTGTTCAAATATTAATGGATTCCATCCTGATTGAGGTCCCTAAGTTGAGCATGAATGGTTTCTTGTGAGAACCTGAATATTAATGTGGTATGTGGGATGTATGGGGACACAATCAAGGGTCTTTTATCCGCGACACACTTTATACTATGGCTAATCTAGGTGATGATGTCCGTGGTCCACCTGTGGAGTTTCACTGTCTCATTCTATTACCCATAAGGGCTCCTTTGACGTATACTGTGAAACGATGTGGTCTCCATGGTGACACAATCAAGGGTCTTGTATGGGGACACAATCAAGGGTCTTGTACTTATGTATACTGTAATTAACCTAGCTTGGCAACGATGTGGTCTCCATGCTTAAGGAGTCTACTGTGAAACACCCAGTGAGGTGTAGTATCAGCCCCCATAATTACAGGAACACTTGCTTCCTTTGGAAATATTTTACTGGTTTAAAGCTTTTGGTTGACGTCGTAGACTTCTGGAAGTTTTTTATTGGATTGAGTCAATGTAGTTTCAAAGCTACTAAACCCAGGTAAACTTCAGAATTTTCGTTGTTTCAGATACATTAAAGTCATCCTTATTACCCTGGTATGGGATTCTCTATTTAAGGAGTTTAGCCAACTGGCTGTGCACTTGAAGCCAGTGGCTGCTCTTAATTTGCAAATGATTCAGTAGTTGTGACTCTGAGATAGGTGACTATAGGATGACCCAACCACTAGGTCACGTAGTTTGCTGGATAATGGGTTGATGTACTGGAGATGACCACATTATGTGTTTGGTTGTTGGACGTTTTGTCTTACCAAACTCGAGCACTATGAGTTGACAGAAGAGCTCAAACAAACCAGAATGTCATAAATGATGCGTAAAAGTCATGGGTAATGATGAAGTAAGAAAGTAAAACTGTTGAATTTCATAACAACTATCGAAAAATACGCAATGACAGAGAAGTTTTGAGATGTGTTGGCTAGATTAAGAGTAACAGACGTTTCAAGCTTTTACCAAGGTGGCAGGAATTGCTGATTTGAGGCTTCAGGTGAATGACCGAGTTGATGTATAGTGGTAGGTCTTGGTAGGGGTTAAGGTAGTTAAGATTCTGAGATAGGTAATTGTA
This sequence comes from Escallonia rubra, assembly GCA_033065855.1. NCBI lineage: Eukaryota > Viridiplantae > Streptophyta > Magnoliopsida > Escalloniales > Escalloniaceae > Escallonia > Escallonia rubra. The sequence continues at coordinate 432,294 of JAVXUO010000870.1, forward strand.
GACTTGAAGTATGTGCGAATATGCATACTTTGGTTGTACCACATCAACTATTTGGCTTGAGGAGTTACATAACCGAACTCAAATAGAGAGCTCAAAGAATCTATATATATTTTAAAGTAGAGGGATAAATTAAACCCGGACAATTATGGAAGTAAGAAGCACTGAATTGCTTTTGCACTGATGTAGATAAAGTTTTTCAGCCTTGAGAAAAATATACAGTGTGTATGATTCAATTTTATGTGTCCTTAGAGATTTGGCCTTAGGAAAAATATAGAGAATGATCTTCAAATTCCATAGTTGCTGCTGAAAATCAAGCCCAATTCAAATATCACATCAATAACATGGAATTTATTTGTTTTAGTTTCAGCCTTGAGAAAAATATACAGTATGTATGATTCAATTTTATACGTTAAGATGATTATTGTAATTCTTGCATATCTTGGAAATAAAGATGTACCTAGCACTGCTTTGCTTACTGTGATGCTCTCAAATGATATATTAACTACCTCTTAGACAATTTTTTTCTCTTTTTATTTATACTAAAACTTTCAGCTTTGTACAATTTTTGGTGAACCAGATGAAACAGTGCGCCATAGAGTCTACTCTTCTACTTTTGAACAGCGGAAATGCAGTCCCTGCAATTTTTGTGGTGCTAAGAAATTTGACTATGAGCCTCCAAGTTTTTGCTGCTATGGTGGAAAGGTAGTTTTGGCAAAGCCCAATATTCTAGATGATCTACGGGTCCTATTTACCTCTCAGAGTGACGATGCAGTAGAGTTTCGCAGACATATTCGAGCATATAACAGTATATTTTCTTTCACATCATTTGGCGTAAAGTTGATAAAGAACTTGCAAGTTCTAGGAGAGGAATCTACACTTTCCGAGCTCAAGGGCAAATTTACCATGACCTTCGTCCTCTGGTTCCGCCAAATAACATTCCTTCCTATTTCCAGTTATATTTCTTTGATACAGACAGCGAGCTTAAAAATAGATTGCAAATTTTAAGTGATGCCAAGCTGAGTGAACCCATTACCAGGAAACTCATGGAGCTTCTCTCTGAGAATCCATATGCTTAATTTCTGCATAGATTAGAAGAGACTCCTTTAGATGCTTGTGAAGTTCGTATAAAGAGTGATGTTCTATTGGATCAAGGAGTATATAATTCTTCATCATCTGATCAAGTGGTTGCAATTTGGATCGAAGGCAACAATCCTACATCTGCATATGAAAGGGATATTATTGTCCATGCGCATTATGGGCATAAGCATAGATTAAGACACTACTATGGGTGTTATGATCCTTTGCAGTATCCACTACTATTCCTAGAGGCGATGTTGGGTGGCACCAAAATATACTGAAAATAGATTCCAAAAAAGCTAGCAATTCCGTTCTTCAAAGAACTAAAAAAGCAAATATCCCTAGCTTTACATCAGCAGAAGATATTTTTAATCAAGAACAACAAGGTGATTTTCTGCTTCTTCGCTGCTCTCAATTTTTGTCGAGAAAGAGAATAACAATGTTCTCTTGTGGGTTTTACCATCTAACCAATGCATCCAAAGAATTTTATAGGTGTTCGAGGTGAGGAACTGAGGAAGGTATCATGCTGTCAATATTATTACAAATCGCAAATTCGAGATGACGATGACTCGATTATTCTTTTATCCAGTAGACTATTGCAGCAATATGTAGTAGATATGTATATTAAGCTTGAAATGACTTGATTACTATAGAAATCAACAATCCAAGTTACGAGCTGAGTTGTACCAAGGAATTGCTGATAGCGTATTGGCCGGAGAGATCAGGGGAAGTATGGTCAGGAAACGAATTGTATTGCCTTCATCTTTTGTTGGTGGGCCACGAGACATGCGATGGAGATATCTTGATGCCATGGCATTGGTGCAACGTTTTGGAAAGCCATATCTTTTCATAACAAAGACTTGTAATTCAGAGTGGAAGGAGATACATGAGGAGTTGAAAGAAGGTCAAACTGCTCAAGATAGGTCTGACTTAACTGTTAGAATTTTTCGAGCAAAGCTACATGATTTGAAGGAGCAATTGCTTAAGAAACAAATATTTGGTAAAGTTGTTGCTTATGTTTACATTATTGAGTTCCAGAAAAGAGGCTTGCCTTATGCTCACATATTGCCCATTTTTGAAGTCACAATATAAGATTACAAGCTCGGATTGTTTTGACAATTATGTATGTGCCGAAATCCCTGATCTAAATAGTGAACTAGATCTGCACAAAAAGGTTGTTAGACACATGATGCATGGTCCTTGTGGAGAAAAGAATCCAAAAAAATTGCATGTATGCGTGAAGGGGAATGCAAGAATCATTACCCACGACCCTTTTGCCCAGAGACAGTGCAATAGAAGGATTCTTATCTAATATATAGGCGAAGAAATGACAAGCGTGAATTATTTGTATGCAAGAAATATTTGAATAATCGTTGGGTTGTACCATATAACCCATTTTTATTGACAAGGTATGACATTCACCTGAATGTCAAAATTTGCTCTGGAATTCAAGCAATCAAATATCTTTATATATATATATATATATATGGATCGTGATCCATTGCTAGCGCTAGCAGGTCTGCTATACTATATAACGGACGGCAAAACAGCGCTAGCAACTCTGCTAGCGCTAGCAACGGATCAACTCCATATATATATATATATATATATATATATAGGGGTTCGCTACACACCCACCGGTGGGAAAAATATTTTTTCCCACCCAATCGCCTGAAAGTCTACCGATTGCATAAAAAAAAAAAAAGACGGCCGGACTGGGCCATTTATGGCGAAAAGGGGCAATGATTGGCATTGGGCCAATCGCATGAAAGTCAGGCGATTGGCCCAAGGTCAATCGCACGGTCCATTTTTTTTTGGGCCATCGCACGGTCCATTTTTTTTTTTGTTTTTTCGGCCTTGTCTCCTCTCACCCGAAGTAACCCCCACCTTGGCCCCACCCCTCTTCCCCCTCCCCACTTGTTTATTTCCCCCCCCCTAGGCCCCCACCCCCCTCCCCACTTGTCCATTTTCCCCCCCTAGCCCCCACCCCCCTCCCCACTTGTCAATTTTTTTTCCTAGACCCCCACCCCCCTTCGGCAGACCCCTCTTTTCCTCCTCCCTCCAATTTCCTCCCATGTTTTGGCCCCCACCCCTCTTCGACACATGGCACAACATCAGTTGGCCCTCCCTCCCACGGCTCACTTTTCTGTCTATAAAAACCCTCTTCCCCCGAATTATTTCTTACGCTCTCATCATTCTCCCTATCTCACCTACATAATCTCCACAATTTTTTTTCGTCAAAAAAATTTACGCTAGAAGATCGGTGGATTTCTTCGTCATTTTTTTTCAAGTCAAAACAAGTAAGTATTTTGAATTTTCTTATAATTCAATGTTAATTTAAATTGTTGTTACGCTTAAATTGTTCTTACCATAGTCTAAAATTCGTGTTTAGGGCGTCAAAATTACGTTTTTACAAATCGGGGTATTACATTCGAAAGATTCGGTAATAGCGATTTTTTAGGGCGTCAAAATTATGATTTTTCACGAATTTATAAACAAATAGCTAGAGCTAGATTTTGCCAAAGTGCAAAAAAGAGACCCTAGTTATTTTTAAAATATCTGTATCAGGTAAAAATTTCAGATTTTTCCAAATACTGGAAAGGGGTTAACTGATACGCGCAACCTTGTAACTTCGCAATCTAATTTAAAATATCAAGCTAGCGCGGTTTCGCGCGAAATTTTTTTGAGAGCCCTAGGATGTTGGAAAGTTCCATTCCCCATGAATTCGGGCCATTCCGAAGCCGGTAGCAATTTTTTGCCGAACGGGCTTTTTAGCGCTCGATCCGGACACCGGTTCGGGATTTTTTGACGAAAAATCCCTAAAATGCTTTTTAGATCAAGGATGCACTCAGTAACCTTCGAATAGCGTCTTAAAGCACGTTTGAGATTTTTTCCGATGCGAGGGGGCATTTCGGTTATTCGCCGCCCGAGAGGGGTATTTTCGTAATTTTGCCCCTTTCAACTTTTTCGAGCGCCTTTTCAGTCCGTAAATGTAAGCAAAACCTAGCGAAGGCTGATTTGAAGCCGATTCGCGGGGCGTTGGGGTCGCTAAAGGTGAAAACTTAATTAGACAGTTTTTCACGAATTTATAAAAAATAGCTAGAGCTAGATTTTGCCAAAGTGCAAAAAAGAGACCCTAGTTATTTTTAAAATATCTGTATCAGGTAAAAATTTCAGATTTTTCCAAATACTGGAAATGGGTTAACTGATACGCGCAACCTTGTAACTTCGCAGTCTAATTTAAAATATCAAGCTAGCGCGGTTTCGCGCGAAATTTTTTTGAGAGCCCTAGGATGTTGGAAAGTTCCATTCCCCATGAATTCGGGCCATTCCGAAGCCGGTAGCAATTTTTTGCTGAACGGGCTTTTTAGCGCTCGATCCGGACACCGGTTTGGGATTTTTTGACGAAAAATCCCTAAAATGCTTTTTAGATCAAGGATGGACTCAGCAACCTTAGAATAGCGTCTTAAAGCACTTTTTAGATTTTTTCCGATGCCATGGGGCATTTCGGTAATTCGCCGCCCGATAGGGGTATTTTCGTAATTTTGCCCCTTTCAACTTTTTCGAGCACCTTTTCAGTCTGTAAATGTAAGCAAACCCTCGCGAAGGCGGCTAGGGTTCCATGGTCCAGGAATTCGGGCCATTCCGAAGCCGGTAGCAATTTTTTGCCGAACGGGCTTTTTAGCGCTCGATCCGGACACCGGTTCGAGATTTTTTGACGAAAAATCCCTAAAATGCTTTTTAGATCAAGGATGGACTCAGCAACCTTAGAATAGCGTCTTAAAGCACGTTTGAGATTTTTCCCGATGCCAGGGGGCATTTTCGTAATTCGCCGCCCGAGAGGGGTATTCTCGTAATTTTACGCTTTCAACTTTTTCGAACGTCTTTTCAGTCCGTAAATGTAAGCACACCCTAGCGAAGGCTGATTTGGCCGTTTCGCGGGGCGTTGGGGTCCTAATGAACCCCGGGCCATTTCGGTAATTTGCCGCTCATCGGGTTCTATTTTCATAATTTTACATTACACGAATTTCCCGAACCACTTTTAGTTTAGGAAAGGGTGTGAGACATCCGAAAAGTTATACTTTAAAGTTGTGAATTAGATAAAGCTTGTTGGGGCGATGACTGAAAAAACTATGAAGCTTTTCTGATGGCAGGGGGCATTTTGGTAATTCGCATTCCCGAGAGGGGTATTTTCGTTACTTTGCCCCTTTCAGTTTTTCAAATGACTGCTTCGTCCAGAAATGTAAGCAAAGCACCTGAAAGGTGCTTTCGAAGCTGATTTGGGGCGTTATGGTGATAATGAACCCCCGGGGGCATTTCGGTAATTTGCCGCTCATTGGGGGCTATTTTGGTAATTTTACATTATACAAATTTCCAACAATTACACTGCAAATAGAGTCCATTCTTCTTTTATTTAATTCTATGACTTGTTGAGAATAAAATAATTTTTATTTTTTAGATTTCAGTATAAATATGGATGCAACTGGAGGAAATATTTTTTGTGAAGGTTCTGATCCACCTTACTTGGGTCAAATTTTCCAAACACTGGACGAAGTCGAAGCATACTACAGAGCATATTCGAAAACGATGGGTTTCGGTATTAGAACTAAGACGACTAGAAAACGGGTGAATACCGATCAAATTGGTGCAAGGTTATTTGAGTGTCATAGAGGAGCACCGTATGTGCCCCCGGTCGTTCAGATCAGTGACGAAGGGACAACAAGACAAAGAAAACGGGACACATTTCCGGGTACCGGCTGCAAAGCCCATGTCTATGCAGTACACCGGAAAATTGAAAACCATTGGGTTGTGACGGCTATGGAGTTGAGCCATAATCATCAGTTTTGCACCCCTAGTATGATTGGTCAAATTCATCAACACCGAGAAATACGCGCGGCACAGAGACAACTGATTTCAACAATGGTCGACGCTAAAATTCCACCTTCTAAGATGATGGGGGTTTTCTCAGGCCAGGCTGGGGGGATTGACAAGTTGAGTTTCAACGACGTAGACCTTCGAAATGAACTTCGTGCTCAGAAGAGAGAGTCTTTCGGTAGGAATGATGCTCAAGCTACCATTGATCTCTTCAGGTGCCTTCAGAGTGAGAATTCTGGATTTTTCTACAGTATCCAACTCGATGATGAGAACCGCATTAGTACTATATTTTGGGCGGACCCCCGTTCTATAGCTGCTTACCTAAATTTTGGGGATGTTGTGACGTTTGACACCACATACCGCACCAATAAGTACTCTATGCCTTTTGCTCCGTTCACGGGGGTGAACCACCACTATCAGTCAATCTCGTTTGGCTTTGCCCTGCTTAGGGATGAGACATAGGAGTCATTTACGTGGTTATTTGAAACGTGGCTTCAAGCAATGTATCGTATTCCTCCACAGACCATCATCACCGACCAAGATCTGGCAATGAACAATGCAATCGCTAAGGTCCTTCCAGATACTCACCATGGCCTGTGCACGTGGCACATAAGCAACAAATATCCCGAACGGCTTCACCATGTATATGCAAACCATCTGGAATTCAAGACTGACTTTAATACATGTGTGAAGAAATCGTTGACGGTAGACGTGTTCGAGGAGAGGTGGGCCACGTTAATGGATGACTACTCTTTGCACAATCATGGCTGGTTACAATCGTTGTATGCGATCAAGACACAGTGGGTCGGTGCCTACACCAAGAAGTTTTTTGCAGCCGGAATGACTACGACCTCGAGAAGCGAAGCTATGAATTCATTCTTTGATGGGTACGTAAGCCAGTCTTCAAGTATAGTGGAGTTCGTACTGGAGATGCAGAAAGCCGTTGATAGGCAATTGTACCGTGAGAGAGAAGCTGACGCGGCTACGGCTTACAAGGAAAGAGCCATACTACTCTTTTCACCTTTGGAGGCTCATGCGGCTCAAGTCTATACGAAGGAAATGTTTAGACAGTTTCAAGTTGAACTACTAAAGTCGAATCAATATGGCATGACAAAGTTGCACGAGTATTCCACCAGAGATCTCAAGGTTTATGCTTTGACAAACGTGACGAATTTTCCCAATCCGTGCTCTTCGTCGACTCCGAGGAACAGAAGACATTTTACCGTGGCTAAATGTATGGACACCGGGTTGGTAAATTGTAATTGTTTGAGCATAAAGGTATACTTTGTCGACACGCGTTGAGGCTTTTGATCTCGAAGAATGCTAGTGAAATCCCTCAACAGTATATCTTGGAACGGTGGACGAAGGAAGCCAATAGAGTCCACGGTCACATTCCTTACGTGCCCAATGTTTCAGTTGATTTCGAGCAATCTGAGCCGCTGCGATATAATCACCTTTGTAACATCATGCACAGTTTATCATTGGATGCAGGCTCAGGCTCAGGCCCGAAGTAGTGCTGGTCGATCCAACCCCGCTTCCATCGCCCCAATGGCTTTGTCGCTTGTCCTTTATCCGACCGGTTTCTTGGGCGCGAGGCCTGGATTCCTACTTGGGTCACCTGACTCTGGCGCTGAGAGTCGTACGTGTCAGGAGGCAAGCGACTAGACGGCTCCCAGAATTCACTCTGGGGCACAAAGTCGTACGTGTCAGGAGGCAAGCGACTACACGGCTCCCACACCTGACTCTGGGGCTGAAACCCGTACGCGTCAGGAGGCAAGCCACTAGACGGCTCCCACACCTGACTCTCGGGCTGTGGGATGTACGCGTCAGGAGGCAAGCCACTAGACGGCTCCCACACCTGACTCTCGGGCTGTGGGATGTACGCGTCATGAGGCAAGCCACTAGACGGCTCCCACACCTGACTCTGGGGCTGGGGCTGAGAGCCGAACGGGTCAGGAGGCAAGCGAGTAGACGGTTCCCCTTGGTAACCCCGGTACGCAACACCAAAGTTGTGAAGATCAGTCTTGTACGACTCAACGGAGCTCTTGAAACTGTCAGGCGCATGCGCGACATACCAGTCAAACCGCTCGAGCTGCTTGAACATCTCAGTGCCCTTGTCAACCTACAAACATGCATAGAAAAATCACCGTCATCATTTCAGGCATGGTCGAGAAGGTGCGCAAATCAATATTGAAACGACACTCAAGCTGACTTACAATGCTCAATGCCCAGAACTGGTCATAGACCTCACGTGGCGCGTACGATGACGTCCTCACTTCGGAAGGGCGATTCACCCTCGTGCGCGTCACCCTGAGAAACCACTGTAAGTATTCCTCAGTACTGGTGCCGTCGTCCTTGAGCGATACAAGGCTATCATACGTTTCCTGCCAGGTATTCCACTGATCCACCTCGTCACCCAACAAAATCAAGGCATTAGCCACCTCGAAGTTCGGCCCTCGACCACCCCTGTATGGCCGCATGTCTACAGCGAGTTTTGGAATCCCTTGTGGACAGCCAGCTTGCTTCATAGCTCGATCGGGCATCTGAAACTCACATACTTTGAAATGAATAAGTGGCACCCGAACCAAACCTGCCAGCACGTACGACACCGGCAGTTGCCAACACGTCTCATCCAACCGATGCATCACCTTCCCATATGGCTGCCACGTCACCAGGGATGCATCCATCATATCTAGTTCCCCCCGATAGAACATTAGATTGTGGTGAGGGTCTACCCGTTTAGTCCGTCTGGGCCTAGGCCCCCAGGCCCACACCCTAGGCCACGTCTCATCGGAATCAGCTACGGGCTGTGGACGACCCGTGGGTAGCCTCTCGTAAGACCAAACCTGTGAATGCAAACATAATATGGAATTAGTTATTAATCACGAATATATTGGCACGTCAACGAAGAATATTAATGCTCAAACCTGTAACAGAGTGATGCAGGCGGCAATGGACTTGGCACCCTTTCTCGTAGCTTTGTGCAATGCTCGATATAGGTGCGCAAGGACAGCTGAACCCCACGAATACGAGTATACCTCCCCAAGATCCTCCAAGAACACCAAATACTTCGGATGCACCGTGTTTTTTTTTTGCGTCGGAAGTAATATAGATCCAATAATATACAAAAGGAATGCCTTCGTATACACCGAAAAATCATGAGGAGTGTATTCATCCGGTAGCTCGCCGTACTGCTCTCTCAGCCATTTAAGTTTTATGCCGTTGGTTGTAAGAGCTTCCCTTGGAATTCCCGGAAAATACTGCATAGCCATCTTCGCTATGGATGCAGACCCATTACTCGAAGTAATGGGTCTACCGTGACATGGGATTCCAAGTATAAATCCAACGTCCTCTAATGTAATAGTCATTTCACCAAACCGGAAGTGAAATGAGTTCGTCTCGCCCCTCCATCGTTCAACTAGAGCAGATATAAGGCAATCGTCGTGCCGAGCCCAAATCCCGCAATCGGTGAACACCGTCAAATTTTGATCTCGCAGTAGTTCTATTTGTTCCTCATTCAGTACCCACTCGGAATGGCCACTTGTGCTTTGACGTGTTTCCAAAACACCCCTATCGACACCGTTAAATACGTGCCTCGCGACGTGGTCATCGTCATCGTATAGGATTGATGTATCATGAGGTCCAGGGTTGAAATCCATATCTGTAAGAACAAAATATAATCGTACATTAACTTAGCGTCCATAATATTTACATTCCAAAACTGTAACTGAATCGTTAACCTAGCTTACCAACGCAATAACAATAGTCATTAAATCATTACTTTAATGTATGAAAACCATTCCTCACTTCCAACGACTCCGAACGCTTAATAACCCTAGCCGCCTTCTCTAGGTTTTGCTTACATTTACGGACTGAAAAGGCGCTCGAAAAAGTTGAAAGGGGCAAAATTACGAAAATACCCCTCTCGGGCGGCGAATTACCAAAATGCCCCTGGCATCGGGAAAAATCTCAAAAGTGCTTTAAGACGCTATTCTAAGGTTGCTGAGTTCATCCTTGGTCTAAAAAGCATTTTAGGGATTTTTTGTCAAAAAAATCCCGAACCGGTGTCCGGATCGAGCGCTTAAAAGCCCGTTCGGCAATAAATTGCTACCGGCTTCGGAATGGCCCGGATTCCTGGGGAATGGCACTTCCCAGTCTTCGCTAGGGTGTGCTTACATTTACGGACAGTATTGACGCTCGGAAAAGTTGACAGCGTGAAATTACGAAAATACCCCTATCGGGCGGCAAATTACCAAAATGCCCCCTGGCATCGGGAAAAATCTCAAAAGTGATTTAAGACGCTATTCTAAGGTTGCTGAGTTCATCCTTGGTCTAAAAGGCATTTTAGGGATTTTTTGTCAAAAAATCCCGAACCGGTGTCCGGATCGAGCGCTTAAAAGCCCGTTCGGCAAAAAGTTGCAACCGGCTTCGGAATGCCCCGAATTCGTGGGGAATGGAACTTTCCAACATCCTTAGGGTGTGCTTACATTTACGGACTGAAAAGACGTTCGAAAAAGTTGAAAGCGTAAAATTACGAGAATACCCCTATCGGGCGGCGAATTACGAAAATGCCCCCTGGCATCGGGAAAAATCTCAAACGTGCTTTAAGACGCTATTCTGAGGTTGCTGAGTGCATCCTTGATCTAAAAAGTAGTTTAGGGATTTTTCGTCAAAAAATTCCGAACCGGTGTCCGGATCGAGCGCTTAAAAGCCCGTTCGGCAAAAAATTGCTACCGGCTTCAGAATGGCCCGAATTCATGGGGAATGGAACTTTCCAACATCCTAGGGCTCTCAAAAAAATTTCGCGCGAAACCGCGCTAGCTTGATATTTTAAATTAGACTGCGAAGTTACAAGGTTGCGCGTATCAGTTAACCCCTTTCCAGTATTTGAAAATATCTGAAATTTTTACCTGATACAGATCTTTTAAAAATAACTAGGGTCTCGTTTTTGCACTTTGGCAAAATCTAGCTGTAGCTATTTTTTATAAATTCGTGAAAAATCATAATTTTGACGGCCTAAAAAATCGCTATTTTCGAATCTTTCGAATGTAATACCCCGATTTGTAAAAACGTAATTTTGACGCCCTAAACACGAATTTTAGGCTATGGTAAGAACAATTTAAGCGTAACAACAATTTAAATAAACATTGAATTATAAGAAAATTCAAAATACTTACTTGTTTTGACTTGAAAAAAATGACGAAGAAATCCACCGATCTTCTTCTAGCGGTTATCCACCGATCTTCTTCTAGCGTAAATTTTTTTTCGCTCGTATTGTTGTGGAGATTATGTAGGTGAGATAGGGAGACTGATGAGAGTGTAAGAAATAATTCGGGGGAAGAGGGTTTTTATAGGCAGAAAAGTGAGCCGTGGGAGGGGGGGGGGGGGCAAAACAAACAAGCAAATTGGAGGGAGGAAGGTCTGTCGAAGGGGGGGGTGGGGGTCTAGGGAAAAAATTGGACAAGTGGGGAATGGGGTGGGGGTCTGGGAAAAAATTTGGACAAGTGGGGAGGGGGGTGGGGGCCTAGGGGGGGGGGAATAAACAAGTGGGGAGGGGGAAGAGGGGTGGGGCCAAGGTGGGGGTTACTTCGGGTGAGAGGAGACAAGGCCGAAAAAACAAAAAAAAAAAATGGACCGTGCGGTGGCCCAAAAGAAAATGGACCGTGCGATTGACCTTGGGCCAATCGCATGAAAGTCAGGCGATTGGCCCAAAGCCAATTGCCCGAAAGTCAGGCGATTGGCCTTTGGGCCAATCGCCTGACTTTCGGGCGATTGGCTTTGGGCCAATCGCCTGACTTTCATGCGATTGGCCCAATGCCAATCATTGCCCCTTTTCGCCATAAATGGCCCAGTCCAGCCGTCTTTTTTTTTTATTTTTTTTTTATGCAATCGGTAGACTTTCAGGCGATTGGGTGGGAAAAAATATTTTTCCCACCGGTGGGTGTGTATCGAACCCCATATATATATATATATATATATATATATATATATATAGGGTCATGATAAAGTTGCAGTCCACATCGCTCATGATGAAGAGGATGTTGTCATTGATGAAATTCATGAGTTCCAAGATGCTAGGTTGGTATCAGCACAAGAGGCTATGTGGAGAATTTTTTAGTACGATTTGAACGAGATGCATCCGGCTATTATAAATTTTGTAGCTACACCTACAAAACAAGCAATGTGTCTCATATTGGGAAAATCAAAATCTGGAGAATTTATTATGCTCGGATGTTGCATCAAGAACAATGCTAACTGATTTTTTTAAGGCTTGCAGTAATGAAGATGGTAAAAAGAAGCAAAGACTTACATTTATAGAGAATTTCCTGAACATTATGTCTGGAACAAGAAAGGCAAGTTTGGAAGCAAAAGAAAGTCAAAGGAAGTGATTGGCCGTGTCAACGAAGCAAATCTATTGGAAGGGGAAATATACTATTTGAGACTTCTACTGAACCATGTAAGGGGTGGTCCAACCTCCTTTTTGTACTTATTAACCTATTACGGTGTCTAATATCACTCTTTTAAAGAGGCTATGGCAAAGAGAGGACTGGTGCAATCACATGACAGTATTTCAGAATGTTTACACGAAGCTGCTCACTTTCAAATGCCGAAGGATTTGCGACGCCTTTTTGCGATCATCTTAGTATATTGTGAGCCTAATGATGTTAGGAATCTATGAGACATTCATTTCAGTTCAATGTCAGAAGATTTTTTGAAGATGTCACCGATGACTGATAAAATGCGAGAATGCAAAACTTTGCAAGGAGTCGACTTCTTCTTGGAAAGCATGGGAAGAAGCATAACAGAGTATGATTTACCAGCTATGGAATCAACTTTTTAAGATGCAATTAACATGGTGAAGCGTGAAGTACTTGATCACCTAGCTGTCATAACTCCGCCAGAGGATCTTCTAGCCGCTTCATCTTTGAACCCAGAACATAAGGTTGTTTATGACATCATAATGGATCGGGTAAATTCGAATGGAAGTGGTGCATTTTTCATTGATGGTCCTGGGGGGGGGGGGGGGGGGGGACTGGTAAAACCTACTTCTATCAAGCTCTACTTGCTACAGTTAGATCAAGAAAGCTAATTGCAATAGCAACAATAACATCCGATGTCACATTCTGCATTAAAAATTTCAATTGATGGCAACGAAACAAGTGTGTGTAGCATACCTAAACAAAGTGGCAAAGCATAATTGCTAAGAAGAGCTACTCTAATCATATAGGATGAGGCACCAATAGCAAAAAGATGGTCTATCGAAGCATTGGACAAAAGTTTGAGAGATATTATGGGTAATGACAAACTATTTGGAGGTAAAATATTCAAACGAAGTGTCAAAATATTCTTCTTCCATATTTTCGTCTATCTGTGTGTTTCAAGGGCAGCTATAACCTTCGATTCGTTGATTAAGTACATCAAAGCTATATACGAGTTACAGGTTGTCTCCCAGTATAATTGGATATTAAAACACTTCCAATTATTTGTTCTTTTTACTTTGAATCTACAAGTTGTACCTGATTTTTAGAAATATTGGAATCCAATTGTAAGAGCATATTTAACAACAATGTTTATGGCCGCTTATTTTATGCCACTAATTGTATCGGTGAAAAAAGCTACTATTGAAAGAGAGGATTTGTTGGGCAAAAAGATACCGTAATCCTTTACATTACAAAGCAGAGGAGGGATTTTACCATCAAGACTGTAGAATGTGTCTCAAATTATAATATGTCTCAAAATTATAATAAGTTAATCACCTCAAACATTTTAAAAAAGTCATTGTTTTTTTTTTCTCTGTCTTTTCATTTCTTAGAACCTTTTTTTAGACTTAACATCAATCACTTGTCAAATGCAATAGACAAATTTTATTATAATTTGCAAATTGTAACGCAGTCTTCAAAAATCTATTTTCTCAATTCTTTTTGACGATTCTTTTACCATGCTCATCCGATCTTGTCTGCTGGGTTGCATGCTGGTATATTTGTTGTATGGGTCTCACGTGCCGAGTTACACTAATTGCTTGATCAAGGCTTACTGCGCAGGCCGGACCTGGAGTACGACTGATGAGCATTCATGTTCCCTTCCTCAAATAACATTTACCTATAAGATATATGAGCATGTCAATATGAGATTTTTATTCTATTGGTTAATGGTTAATATTAATAAATTAATATTAATAAAAAATAATTAATAAAATGTGCAAGTATCGGAACTTTTGTTAACTAAAAATTATTTTGCAACAGTATCTAAAGCATACTCAGGGCAACAGAAGTTGAAGACCGTTGAAGCATATTCAAACGTCGCACCTGTTCTGTATCAGACAACCGCCAAAATGATGACTGAAGAATTCAAATTGGGAACCCCCAAAATCATGAGGTTTGACAGTATATGTGACAGTATATCTGTCATCAACTCCAACAACAGTCTCCGGGAACCGTCAATCGCCTGGTAAGAGCTTATGATATTTCTTCCAGTTCTTCACTAACAGTGATGGGATTAATTTTACGCTACACCCTATACTTTGGGGTCAGTTGCACCCAGCACTCTGTAGTTCTAAAATTAGCACCCAGGACCAAAAATTTAAAAAACTTGGTATCTAGCACCAATTGACGGTCAAAATGGCCTTTAACCAGACGTCTGTTAATTTTTTAAGGGCAAAATGGTCTTTTCATCCATGATGTTAACTAAAAATTATCTGGCAACCATATCTAAAGCATACTCAGGGCAACAGAAGTTGAAGACCGTTGAAGCATATTCAAACGTCGCGCCTGTTCTGTATCAGACAACCGTCGAAAATGATGATTGAAGAATTCAAATTGGCAACCCCAAAATCATGTCCCCCGAACTCAAACTCCATAAATATGTGACAGTATATCTGTCATCAACTCCTACAATAGTCTCGAGGAACCGTCAATCACCTGGTAAGAGCTTTTGACATTTCTTCCAGTTCTTCACTAACAATGCTGATAATCATTGTTACCGCCTATCTTGCATATTTCAGTGTTCCTTAATTCTGATTGTTTCCAGCACAAACATGCTTTAATTTCTATGAATGTGATTTACGATCTTGTGAGTGGTAAGTAATATAATACACCACCTGTTTGTATGTATGACTCAAAGAATAGGCTTTTCAAGGATATGTTTGGACTTTTAGCTGGGTCAGCATCCTAGTTTCCTTTTTATGGATTTAGAGTTTATAAAATTACAGTGAATCCTTTGGTTTTGGCTTTATCCATGGAATTCAGCTCTCTATATGATTTTGTTACATGTTCTAATAAGTACAATAGATATTTGGTGGTGCTTGGTCTATGTGGACAACATGGTATAAGAGAGTATTTTACCCTATCATGCTTAAACTGTATTATGAATTTGCACATGCAATCTTTGAGTGAGCCATTAGTAGATCATCTAGATTGCAAGATCATGCAATAGGTAGAAATGAGAATAGAAATAAATGTTTGGTAGACTAAGTTAAGGTGCAATTAGGTTAAAATTAGATATGAGATTTATCAATTCATTTATCTAAAAGCTCCAATCAGATTTTCTCCCCAAGTTTTAAACTTTAGGCTCTCATGAAAAAACATAGTGTAACAGAAGATGAGCCAATTGTTGGATTCAAGAGGCTACGCATCTATACTAATGCAAGGATGCCTCAAGTGTGGTAAGCATACTGATTTTCTGTCAATTGATTGAAAAGTATGCTAGAAAGTAGTTAACATGTGGAAAATGACATTTTATAACTGTTATGAGGTGATCTTGTTGAAGTTCATTTCTATGGGGCGAAGTGCATTTGCAGAAGCAATCTTGATCATTAATCGCGAGTGCTTCAGAATTTGTAGAAGCCACATTGATCAGTTTCTTCCTCAGATCTTCTTCTGGTTTGCGTGCAGTTGTTTGGCATGAAATATTGCAATACATCAATATGATTAGCATGGGCAGGGGCGAGACTAGGATTAAATGTAGTTTGTCGAGATATCACATTTTTCTGATACACATATAAACATTGCATTATCCTGCATGTGCTTCCTAATTTATGGAAATGCAATAACAGCATTATGTATATCCTGCTATATACAATATGAGCAGATTGGTTACTTGAAAACTGCTTTCGAATCAAGCCATCTGCCAAATGCCAATATTCATTTCCTAGACTTGCTTTTGTAGGTATTCAATTTACGCAAGAAGAGTATCGTCAGATGATGAGCAACTATCTGAGCAAGCCACAATCTCTACTTTTGAAGATCACCACCCCTGTTCATCTAAAGCAACAGACCCAGCTGGAATGCAGGGTACGTAAAGTAGAAATGTAGTCTAAGAAACAACAAGATAGTCACGCTCACTTACATATCTTACTTGAAATCGAGTTATATGAACACTAACACGCCTTTCTAATCTAGACAAAGCTCATACAGGTGATAAGCAATCACGAAGGATGGGCCTAGGAAGAGTTATGCCAAAGTACAAGCCAGTGATGTACAAGAATGCAAGGGAAAGTCAGTTTCGCTCAAAGTCGAGGAAACACGAGATACAATCAAAGAAACCCTACCCCTGACCACATCAGAAGTTGGATCTTCAAGCCGTGCACCTAATCATCTCGAAGGTGACTATAAAGCATTATCCTACAAATTATAGTACCGATTAATTTTTCAAATGCAACATTTATATGTCTTCTGTCTTAGTAGTTTTTAACATATCAGTAGTTTTTAACATATCAACCTCTTGCTTAAGTATCCGATAGGAAAAATGTCTCAAGTAGGTCTATCTTTATGGTTTTCACTTATATATTTATGATGTTACTAAACTACCTATACAAATATCAATGTAGATTCTCCGACTCAATCATATGTGCAAATAGATCAACTTCAAGCATACGATAGAGACTGAGCGGTAAAAGTTAGAGTACTGCGAAGGGGTAATCTGGAGCCCTATTGCACCTCGAAGGGATCTGGGCAGACATGGAAAATCATATTCTGATTGTTTCCCGCACAAACATGTTTTAATTTCTATGACTGTCATTTAAGATCTTGTGAGTGGTAAGGAACATAGTACACCATCTGTTTGTATGTATGCCTCAAAGAATAGCCCTTTCAAGGTCTACTCCAGCGAAGCAAATTGGGGCCAATATGTTTCATGTAAGTTTGGACCTTTGGGTTGGTCAGCCTCTTAGCTTCCTTTTTATGGATTTAGTGTTTATAAAATTACAGTGAATCCTTTGGTTTTGGCTTTATCCATGGAATTCAGCTCTCTATTTGATTTTTTGACATGTTCTAATAAGTACAATAAATATTTGGTGGTGCTTGGTCTACGTGGACATCATGGTAATAGTTTATCTACGTTAAAGTTATGGTAGTAATAGATATGATCCACATAATTACAATGGATTATGTGATAGATCATGCCAAACGAGAGTATTTTACCCTATCATGCTTAAGTTATATTATGAATTTGCATATGCAATCTTTGAGTGAACCATTAGTAGATCATCTGGATTGCAAAATCATGCAGTAGGTAGAAATGAGAATAGAAATAAATGTTTGGTAGAGCAAGTTAAGGTGCAATTAGGTTGAAATTAGATATGAGATTTATCAAGTCATATATGTAAAAGCTCCAATCAGATTTGCTTAAACTTTAGGCTCTCATGAAATAACAGTGTAACAGAAGATGAGCCACTTATTGGATTGAAGAGGCTACCTTATGTGTGAAATATTGCTGGAATTGGTCCCTCAACTTCATGATCTTGCACCATGTCCAAGATAGTGTTAGAGCAGGTTTGAAGGTCTAGAGATGTTTTCCTTTTATGATGTTCTTGTGACACCTTTTTATCCATAGAGAGTCCTTATGATGCATCAAATGTCATAGATGTTTTCAACTTGTTGCATTATTCCATTATCTTACTCTTTGAATCCCCAAACCACCTTCTTATATGGAAGACGCAGGTCTTTCTAGGCCACCATGGCCTTTGTGCATTTCACATCTCACGCATGCCATACAAGAGCTCTACCTCTGATTCAATTTTTCCAACAATTTATTTAGGCAAGATATGTATTATATACCAATAAACCTGCATACTAAGAAGCACATATATTACCAATTACACCCTGCATGCATATGAGAGATACTTGGTTGTCCAACTGGATATCTTGCTAATCAACCTTTCAATCAAATTTTGGCAATCATAAACATGCAGTGTTGTGGATACGAGTGGAACTCCAAGGTAGGTAATTGGGAGTTTGCCAAGAGATATGCCAATAGTTTTAGAGAGACTCACTGCGTTTTGCTCATCCACCCCTGCTAGATAGATTGAACTCTTACTTAAATTGGGAGCCAAGCTTGATAGGATTTCAAGTTTAGTAAGGGCATCCTTAAGCTGTATTAAAGTGGAATGATCCGCTTGAGCCAATAAGAACTGATCATTTGCAAAACAAAGATGGCTAATCTGCAAGTCCTTGCACTTTGGATGAAAAATGAATTGAGCTTGAGCAGCATATTGATCTATAAAACCTGAAAAGGCCTCCATAACCAGTAGGAAGAGGTATAGAGAAACATTATCTACTTGCTTAAGTCCATTTGAGCTGTTAAAATAACCTTTCATACATCCATTAAGAGTGATGGAGAATCTGCAGTTTTAAACATTGCATTGTCCACTATCTGTAGGAAATCCCATCCCCCTGAATCATATACCTTCTGGAGATCTATTTTCATCACAAATTTTGGAGTGCCACCATATTTGTGGTAGTTTTTCACCAATTCTTGCATGCATAGAATTATCTGCAATATTCATTACAAGCCTTCATCTTACGTCAATATGATTAGCATGGGCAGGGGCGAGACTAGGACTCTTTGTAGTTTGTTGAGATATCACATTTTTCTGATACACTTATAAACATTGCATTGTCCTGCATGTGCTTCCTAATTTAATTTACTTTCTTGTAACAACTTTATGGATATGCAATAACAGCATTATCTATATCCTACTATATACATTATGAGCAGATTGGTTACTTGAAAACTACTTCGAATCAAGCCATCTGCCAAATACCTATATTCATTTCCTAGACTTGCTTTTGTAGGTATTCAATGTATGCAAGAAGAGGTGACAATGGCAAAGAAAAGAAAGCTTTCTACCGTTGTATGGTCAGATGACGAGCAGCTATCTGCGCAAGCCGTAATCTCTACTTTTGAAGATCGCCACCCCAGTTCATCTAAAGCAACAGACCCAGCTGGAATGCAGGGTATGCAAAGTAGAAACGTAGTCTAAGAAACAAGAAGGTAGTCACGCTCACTTACATATCTTACCTGAAATTGAGTTATATGTACACTAACACGCCCTTCGAATCTAGACAAAGCTCATACAGGTGATAAACAATCACGAAAGCGTGGGCCTAGGAAGAGTTATGCCAAAGTACAAGCCGGTGATGTACAAGAATGCAAGGAAAAGTCAGTTTCGCTCAAAGTCGAGGAAACACAAGATACAATCAAAGAAACCCTACCCCAACCACATCAAAAGTTGGATCTTCAAGTCGTGCACCTAATCATCTCGAAGGTGACTATAAAGCATTATCCTACAAATTATAGTAGCGATTAATTTTTCAAATGCAACATTTATATGCATTCTGTCTTAGTAGTTTTTAACATATCAACCTCTTGCTTAAGTATCCGATAGGAAATATGTCTAAAGTAGGTCTATCTTTATGGTTTTCGCTTACATATTTATGCTGTTACTAAACTGCCTGTACAAATATCGAAGTAGATTCTCCGACTCAATCATACGTGCCAATAGATCAACTTCAAGCATATGATAGAGACTGGGTTGTAAAAGTTAGAGTACTGCAAAGGGGTAATCTGGAGCCCTATTGCAATTCGAAGGGATCTGGGCAGACATGAATAATCATATTCATGTACAAAGAGGTACACTAATCTTAAAATATTATGGAATTAATCATTTTTTCCTTCTGTACTTATGCTCGATAATGTATCACATTGCTTCGTAATGGTAGGGTACGAAAATACTAGCTATTGTATTCAATGATGTTGCAGATATCTTACAACAATCTCTTCAAAAGGACAAAACGTATCTGATTTCCACCGGCCTCGTCAAATCAGTGAACCCACAATTTGACAGTGCACACAATAGGTTTGAACTAACCTTTTCTTCCGGTACTTAAGTGAAGACGCTTGAGACGAACATCGATATAGCTCAACTTTGATTGCAATTTGTCTCATTCAAGGATCTAAAGCACCATGTTGAAGACAATGGTATCATTGGTATGTTATAGGAGATCTTGTACAAATTATGTATCAGCTATACGATTTGCGTTAAACTTACCTAACATATATTCCCTTTTCTCCATTTTAGACGTGGTTGGCTTATTGGGAGATATTGACAACCTATCATTGCTAAAGAAGCCAGGAGGTGGTGGGATAATGAAGCGGGATATGATACTCACAAATACAGAGTAATGTTCCATGTTCAATGGATTATTTTCCTTTCGTATTACCAGCAAAGAATCTTAACCATTGAAGTATCTAATCTACTTTAGGTATGACACGGTTGTCATAACATTATGGGCCGATTTGGCTAAAAATGACAGAAATGTTCTGTCAGAGCTAGCAGATGATAAGCCTATTGTTATTCTCTCAAAAGCCAAAGTAACGAGAGATGGGGTGTATTTTTCTTAGATAATGAACTCTAATATTGCAATTTCTGGAAAGTTGAAGCGGAAACCATTTTCCCTTTTAATTATGTATGTTTTACTTAAAATATAGGTGTCATATCTCTGTCCACACTCTCCATCACGACACTCCATATAACTCGAGCTTTGCGGGAAGTTGAAGCATTAAAGGCGTGGTATGTATAAAACACTTGCAATGAGATACAAGATACTATATTTACTTTATCAATGTTACGACGTGCTTGTTGACTATGAATCTAACATACTACTGGTTGCAGCCATATGCAAACCATGAAAGTGCAACTCCTTTACGGGGTTTGAAACTTCAAAATGCTGAACGAGTCAATATTGAAGAATTGATCGAACAACCTCTAAACGAGTTCCAAGTGCTTTTTAAAGTGTTTACTTATTAATAAGCATGTGTAATTAGTTATGTTGTAACTGCTTAAAGTACATGTACTAGCTGTTTTCCTCGTAACATAACTCATATGATCTAACTTGTAACAAAAAAACTATTGTTCCTTCAAGGGAACAATTGTGAGTATTGACAACATGGAAAAACCTTGGTACGATGCATGTAATAAAATGCAGTAAAAAGGTTATATTCACTGAACAAGGAGCAAAATGCCATGGATATAGGTGCAGTGGTGCTAACAAAGTTGTGGATTATTCCCCGAGGTAACAAGTTATAAATTTCTTAAGTGTTTTCAATTTATTTTGAGAACTATGCTGAAAGTACATTGACTTATGAACCAAGGGATTGAGATTTATTACTTGTTTAGCACGCATCATATGTTCCGTTTTCAATGATAATAATTTGGTTTTTAACAAGAGCATCTAAGAGGCATCATTAATCAGATGCAGAGGCTCAAGAGTCCATTTATCTATTTCCCAGAAGTTTCGGCCTTCAAATGTTTGTTTATTTTCCAAGAAATTAGCAAGTCCCTAATTGTTGTTCTACTAGCCAGTAACCATTCTTGCACTGCAATCATTGTCATACCTTTCCCTTTTCAACAGCAGCCTTACTAATATTAGAGGGGCTATCAATATTTTGATAGGTCGCAAGAACCTTTGAGTTGTCATCCTTTCAAAGAACATAAAATGGTGAAATGCTGCCAGACAACAAGCACATACTTGATATTAATTAAGAGGCTTAAAAAACTTAAGGTTCTGGCTTTAGGTGGTTGTAACCTCCAAGGTTAACTACCAAGATGGATTGCAGAAACCAGAGAGCTAGAGATATTGGACCTGTCTTATAATTGTTTCAATGGCATTCCTTGGCTCTGTGATAAAATGGGGCTTGGATACGCTACAGGGTTTGTGGCAGTTTGCACCATATTGTTTTTCCATAGTTCATGGAGGCATGCTTATTTCTCTGCTTTAATCAACTTAATCAACTTAAAGGTCAATGTCCATGTCATAATAGCTATGAACATGGCCATATTGCAAAGGAAGCTTTGAAGGAAAGTGATAGATAGTAGTTGTTTGATTTCTTTTGGGTTCCTTTTTCACAACTAGCTTACAATGTGTACTATTTTTCCATTCTTACGTCGAACAGCTTGATGTGGAAAATTCAGGTTGCGTACACAATCCTTTTGGTTTGGTGATAGAGGACATATTAGCATGTATATACTTATTAGGATGTCATCTTGTCCCTTGACAGCATTATAACTTCGTGTATTTGTACTAATAGATGTATCTCTAATAAGTGTATATATATCCACTACCAGGTACCTGCTGAAGCTAACTGTTGGAGATGGTGTTCAAAATGTTTATGTGACATTGTTTGAGGCAGCCGGGAGAATTATTAACTGTCATGTATATGACTTCATAAATTCAAAGGAAAAGGTTAATCCTCAAGCATTACCTTATAACGACAATGCTGTGATATTATATTACTTTGAACTAATAATTTTTCTCCTCTCATACAGGAGGGCATTTATATCAAAAAAAAATATATATATATATATAGGAGGGCATGAACAATAAATATTATAAGGACTTAATTCATCAATATGGGCTATCTTACATATTCTTAGTGAAGATTGATAAGAAAAGTAATCGCATAAGCCAAAGGCCGATTGCCGAAGAAGTACATAGAGATGCAGACGGGGTGAGCTTGAAAGGCACCAAAGGGGTAATTGACTTAGAAAATACAACAACCGGTCTCCAGAATGAAAATACTAGCTTGAAGAATCAAAAGTTCAAAGCCATTAAGGTTGAGAAGGAATGATTTGCTAGAAGATCTTTGTTGACTCACATTCTACGATTGTCTTTAAAACAATGAGAGTACTGTTCTTGAAAGATCATTTTACATCTTTATATATAATTGTTTAGACCTTTGCCTCCTCTATCTTGATTTCTAAGCTTGCATCAGGCACTTTTTCACTTTCTCACGTAAAAAGCACTTGCCTTAGTTTTCAATGCATTTATGAGACGCAATATGCATGACTAGCAGTGGTTTATTTTCTAATTGTTTCCTTTTTTTAATTTTCTCATCTTTATGAAGTACAGAGTTGCCTGTATACTGTACACATGAAAAAAAAGCATTTGATGATATTTGAAAAAACTTGCACCCAAAAAAAAAAAAAAGAACAATTTATTTTGTATAGAACGAAAAATATAAATATCTAAGTGATAGTAGAAATAGCTAAGCGTTACTTTTCACCATAGTTTTCACCATAACAAGCATTTTTTTGCACCAAAACGGTTTTGGTTCGTTATGTGTGCATGTCTTGTTTGTACTTTAACAACGCTAGCCAAACTCATTCTTGGTCTTTTGCCGCTCTTCGTACTTCAATTTTTAATTTTTTTTAATAATTTTAGAAAAGAATGATTTACAAGCTTTAAAAATAGAATTTCAACTAATAATTAGATTTAGAGTTGTTAATTCAAAAAAATCAATAATAATTAGTTTTAGAGTTGTTAATTGAAGAGAATCAACGAATTAGTTATATACTCCGGAGTACTAAAAATTGAGATCTCACAAACAATTATATATAAATTTATTGGACACGAATTATATTGTTGTGATCTAAGTCTCTTATTTGTGGGTTCATGATATAGGAGTTTTTTTTCCCTAAATAATACTGTTTTAAAACTTAATTACCAATCTACTCTATTTTGAAACTTATTTACCCGCATACCACACTTTTGAAAATCGCGGTTTGAAACCGTGACTTTAAAGTAGAAATCGCGGTTTGAAACCACGTTTTTAGTGTGTATATATGTTTTCCATTTTAAATTACGCAAAAAATGAAAAAAAAAAAGAAATGAAAACATGGTTCTAAACCACGTTTTTTACTTAAAGTCGTGGTTTCAAACAGTGATTTCTACTGTAAAGTCGTGATTTCAAACCGCGATTTCTAAAAGTGTGGTATGCGGGTAAATAAGTTTAAAAAATGGAGTAGATTGGTAATTAAGTTTTAAAACAATATTATTTAGGGAAAAAACTCCATGATATAGAATGCTATATATATGGTTCCAAATAAGCCAACCGACTTTATCTGCTAGAACCAAACCCACCATCTTTTTCTCTCTCTCTCTCTCTCCCTCCCATCTCGCTCGCGTAAATACAACACAAGATAGTTGAACCCCCTCTTTCTTCTGAGGTTGAAGCTCTGATCTGCTCCAGTCGATCTGAGATTTGAAAATAGTGCTGAATGCAAAGAGGTAGAGTCTTCTCCTTTGCTTTACCATTATATAATATATAATGTCTAAGTAGATTTTCATCTTAACTTTCCACACACTATAATTGGTCCCATTAAACAATGGAGGCCTAGTGGTAGAACTACCCTCCATTTCCCCAATGTAAGCCATGATCGATTAACTCTCTTGGCGTTACCCAATATAACAAGAGCCGAGGCTCTGATACCACTTGAAACCAATAAAATAACCCTAGAGAGGGGGGGGGGGGTGAATAGGGTTTTAAGACTACTTTAAATATTAACGAACAACAAACCTCAATCTCAAAAACTCATATAAACAATCAACCAATCTCAACACAAATGTAAAACGATAATGAAAAGAGAGAAGGGTTTGGTATCAGATACCAGTCATTAAAGAGAGCATGTATATACCTACTAAGAATACACTCAAAGCACACATTAGAACATAATCAATGTGTAGTTATCATCAAAACAAGATGTAAGCCTAAGTTATCCAACCATAGGGCTAACATAATGTTTCCCTCTTTCCCATACTTTTCCAATTTTGGAGCTTATATAAGTTGTTTGGAGTGATATGTTTACTTTTTCAAAGATTGCAACGCTTCAATGCCTTTATTCAAACGATGCATTTTCCCACTATGAACCGAAGCGGCTGATTGCTACTAACGGTACAAAACAACTGCTATTCCATCTATCTATAAATAACGAATCATCAGTTTGGCTCATAACTGCGAGTTTCATTTTGATTATTTCTGTCGCATTCAATCTCCTGTTTCCCGTCACAAGATTTTACCCATTTTATGTTAATTGCACTTTATAAGTGTAAACATTTTCAGAATCCAGAATGGACAAGAAAAATCTTGTGTTTTTTCGTCTAGGGAGTTGTACTTTTGTTGCTAAATCTTTCAGAATTACAATTCCAGTATCAAGTAATGCCCTTTATTTCTTGTTTGGTCAGTTTTTATTCGCACACCATTAGAACTATGTATTTTAGCGTTTTCTTCGTCTAAATCTTGCTAACTTGTTCCACCCAAAAATAGTGAAAATGATGTGCAAGCAAGGAGAAAATTCTATGGCACATGCTCTAGATGTAATGTATCGGATCAAGCCCGAGAAATATGTAGTAAAAGTAATAGAAAATTCTGTCGCACCATAAACGAGGGGCGCCAACAAATTGAAAGAAGCCTTGCCCCAAACCTTGTATTTTGTGACGCTCGACTCTCCAATTCTTCGGCAAGATGTTCATGAAAATGTGATGACGATTAATCTCGAACTCTCGAAGTTGAATCGAATGTTGGGCACATTAAAAGGTAAGAGCAGAAGTTTTGGAATAATATTGTTCAATCAGCCTATGAGTGCAAATGTTCGCGTCATTCAGTTTGTCAAGGAAAATACAACTCACTTGCATGCACTAACTGAGGTTTCAAATGGAGATGAACATACTGGTCCAAATATAAAAAAGAAGCAAAGGGTAACAAATAATTTTTTTCTGTCATATTGTTATTATTATTTTAAGCCTTCTTAAACCTAATATGTTTTTCGTGCAATTACAGGGTCTTCAAGACCATGATATCACTCTAACAACCAATAGACCTTCTCAAAATTTTGAACCTATTCTGAAATTCATGTATGGCATACAAACTTAAGGTAAAGTACTCTCATACGAAACACTATCTTTATACATTTGACATTGCTCTTAATGCTCTTAATAAGGTTTTCTCTTTTTGTTTATCACAGGCATCAGTTCGGAACAACAAGATGGTCTTTAACTAGTGCTACTCCACATACATTCTCTTTAGACCTAATGATTGTTGTATCTATATATGTAGCTGTCATTTGCTATAGTTGTATAAATGGATGTCATCGAGTCTTTTTGATGAATTTTCTTCATACTAGGTTTAGTTTGTTGGTGTTAAATGACATTGATCTTTTCTTATAATATATGTGTGGATTCATTTTCCTCGTGCTCACTTTCCTTTCCCTTACTTTATGTCAGTTTTAATAACTTTGGTTTTCATATATGATTATACCAGTATTACATAGGATGGCTTTTGAAATTAGACGTGTTCAAGATGGCCTTCAAATACTCTTCGTAACCATGATATCCACACCATCGAATTTTTCTATGTATCTTCTATCTCTCTAGCTTAAAGAATGAAGAATTTCGAGACATTTGTATTCAAAAAATATACTTCATGCCTAAATAAAATATATCGTAAATAATAATAAGAGAAAGGCGCCTTATTTTCTCCTGAGGAAAAACTGAGAAAGACAAAAAGAAAAAAGTGAAGGGATCCAACCGCTATTAATTGCCGCAACTTTACTGAAGGAACCTGTGGTCAGATCTTCATTTGTTGAAGCACATGGGGTTAAGCTCCTTATTCCCCTAATTTCTCCGGCATCTACTCAGTAGTCCATCTAGGTAAGCGTCTTTCTAGGACGTCTACGTGTAATCAACCACAATCTATGTGTCCAAGTTGGCACATCAGGCCTATGAAAAGGCATGATCGGATATGCTTTATCTTGTTTGGAATACCGGTCAAATATATTTTCATCGGACTAAGGTAAGCTGATGTTAGTTCCTGATTAAAACAGTTACTCTACAAAACATGACTCTGCTTTTGGTTATTATCATACTATGAACCTGCAATAGAGGATCTGGCAACTTATAGAGCCCTTCCACAGTTAATAGACGTTGTCAAAGGTTCCACGAAGGAGAAGGTGTGTTCTTGGCCGTTTCACTTAATTTCATAGCTTATTCTGGTGACGGTTGTATTGTAACAATTGTGCAAATTGTTCCTTATATTTCAGTTCATTTATCTGAACTGTGATGGTTTACATTTACTTATATCTAGTTTAATCAATGTTCATAATGTACTTGCCACAACCAACACAAGTTCACACCAGTTCACACCTCTTAATGTAGGACAAAGTTTTTTCACGTGAACACTTGCTCAGCGACTAATAATATCAGATTTATATAAAGATATGATTTATCTTCATCTAATTAGGACTTCCGGTGCATTAATTGCTGGTAGGTTGTTAGGGTGGTTGTCTTGACTCTCAAGAACTTGCTTTCCAAGGAAAATTTTGGCTCCCAGATGGTAGACCTTGGATTGCCACAAATAGTTCAGAACCTGAAAGCACAGGCTTCTTTAATCATTTACTTCAGGAGTTTTTTTTGACGTTTACCTTATTTTCTTCCATTCATATAGTGTGCATTTCTTTTCCTGCTTGTCTTGAGTTTGATTTTTCTGGTACAATCTGAATAAAATCCAATGCATTTTGATCAAGCCCCATTTGGAAGTCCAGGGGCGGAGCCAGAAAATCTAGTCGAGGGGGGCCAAAAAAGCGTAATTTTTTTGATCATATTATAATTAGTATCACTTCTTAAATACGTTGAATGCATAATAAATTATTCAATTGACTACTAAACATTTTAGTTTACTATTCCAAGTGATTTATTTAACTTGGTAAGGCGAATCAATAACGAATTATTAATCTTGCATGAATGAAGCTTAACGATTATAGTAGAGATGTATTATTAATATGATTATATGAGTACAATAGTGCATGTATTAGTTAACATTTTACAATAATTTAAACTGAAAAAAGAGAACAAATCTTAATCATTCAAATTCCTCTGTAATCTGAAAATTTAAAATTTGAAAGAATAAAGATGGAACAAAAAAAGAATAAGAAAGAAGAAGACTATGACCGCCGATGGCATAAAGAGTTAGAAATACAATAAAAACAAAATCATAATTAATTATTTTACAATAATGATATTTTTATAAATATGTTAAATCTGAATATTATTTATATAGAAAACTAAAAGAGAAATCTCAAATATTGGGTGGGTGTGGGGGTGGGGGGGGGGGGGGTGCCGTGGCCCCCTCCGGTCAGGCGGGAGTTCCGCCCCTGTGGAAGTCTATCTTTCTTCTTCATGTTTTACTATAGGCATGCATGCAAGCGTGCGTGCACACTTAAAAATGTTGTTACATTCTTTTTACATGTTTTGCTGAATTAATATCCAAGGTAATTGGTATTGACCATTTGCTGCACTATTCAGGTTGCCAGCAGTTGGACAGATCGGAAAGTAACTCCCGCACAATTAAGGGTGCAAAGATTATTGGTCAAGATAATGAAGCACTATCAGTTGTTCTGCTACCACTAAAAAGTGGTGTAAAGGGCCCCAAGATTCATGCAGGTAAATTGAAACAATTAATGGAGTCCCGGTTCTTACATTTACATAGCATTAAAGCCATTTTGGTGCAAGTGCCTAATTTTTATACGTTTTGTATGTTTTGTGGCATATCAAGGTTCCTTTTATCTTTCAATTGTGTGGGTGGTGACCACTTCATTCTGTTCCAATTGTAGTAGTTACCTCTGGGGACAGATTAAGCACACATAAATGATAGAGAACCATTCCTTTTTTTAATTAGCTATCACGGACCCTATGCTTGAAAAAATACATATACACTGAAGCATTTGTAGATTAAGGCTCAATCTCTGTTACTTCCCTGGTAGCTCCGCCTCATCATAGTCATTAAGATGCCGCCTTCTACGTTTTCTTCGTTCTTCATCTATTATATAGAATTTGTTTTTTCAGGCACCTATTAATCATTAATAATTTTGTATAGGGATCAAGATGTGGTGATTTCGAACCAATCATTGAGAATTCTTTCAATCTTAGTAGCTGCTGGTGCTATTAGTTCTGTTGGGTTAGTTGATGAAATATCATGTGAACTTCTTGGCTTTACTGCTAGCGTGGTCCACATCAAAACATTTGATGGTTATGAATTAATGGCGAAGGTATATGTCCACTTTTCTTCAAGAATACTTTTTTTGGTTTGATTTTTATCCTCTAGTTACTCGGTTATCGAAGTTTATTACTGTACCAGAAGAACTTTATATTTTCTGTAATACCTTTGGATGACTTCGTCAATTAGTGTTAACAAACATGTTTTTTGCAAAATTTGCAGCTAATACTGATACACGATTGCTATATTATGTGTAGAAAGTTTCAGTTTTAAAGCAGCTACTAGATAACTGCAGAGTTAGTGGGAGCTCATACTTCGCGCACTGGGTTGGCTTGGTGGAGTTGTACTCACAGGTGTGATGATGCATGAAAATTTATTATCCTTTTTAGCAATCTGTGAACTTGGTTTCTGCTTTTTATGTAATGGAACCTTTAGGTTGTTGGTTGCACAGACGATGCATCTGGAAGAGTTATGTATGAGTCCAGCGCTTGCATTACTGCTATTCTATCTCAAGTGGCACAGTGTCTCAAAGCGCCTGCAGTAAGTTTGGCTCCTAAGGCCCCTGAAAATTGAACTCTGAAACAAATTCTGGAGCATGCTTAAACAGGAGGTCTAGCGGATCTCTTATGTTTGTGCTTAGCAACTTCTGGATCAAGCCTCATATCCGGTTCATCAAAACTTGTTGCGTGATGCTTGCGAATCCTGTAGGGCTCTTTGTTCATTGATCGATGCTCATGAAGTAGTTTCTATCAACGAAAATGCCTATTGTATTCCCACTCCATGCTTTCCGAAGCCATTCCTTACTTCGACTTGACATTAGACACCATGACTGTCATTCACTGGTTGGGACATGTTCTACAGAAGTTTTCGATGCAGTGACCGGAGCATTCCTGAGGTTGAAAGGTATACAAGTTGCTATCTACTGTGGCCTTCGTTAACGTTTTGAGGCTGCTGTATGTGCTAGTACCCAGATGTTTGTCTTCTCTCATCATTTTTGACATTTTCCGTCTGACATTGCAGATACATGTCACGAAAAATAGACCGAGAATAGCATGGTTTAAACTAGAAAGTACTTAATTAAGTTTAGCAAGTCATATAGTTAATCTATGAAGGGTTATTGAAAGTTGTTCTCCATTTCAATGCTTGGGATTTCTGTTTTGCAGAAGTCGGGTTGCCTCCATGTATGTCACCATTTATATGGTGGCAAAAGGGTGTTGGTGCTATAGAGTGACTTAAATACAAAGACCTTATCTCGTTCCTTAACCACTGTAAGAAAATTTGTATATTGGCGTTTCAAGAAACTTGCGGAGGGCGGCCAAATTGTAGTAGTTGTCTTTTGATCGTTACATCCATCATCCTCATATCAGCTTCTTTCCACGAAAATTTAAGAAAGCATAGTCCTACTCCAGTAATTCCTCTAAGATATATGCACGAAGACACAGAGTTAGCAGGATACCATATCCCTGCTGGAAATGAGTTTGTATTTTTTTCCCTTCTTAATTTGCTACCTTTTTTCCATTTTTCTTACTTCCTCCGGCCAGTTTAACACTTTAACTATGGAGTTGCTACATTGATATGTGTAGATCGTTTAAACATATTGATGCCAAGGAATGTGGGTTCGTACTTACGTGGAGGTGCCACAAAGGCTGCAGTCCGCGTCAACTTCCAAGTACGTTGATGTGAGACACAGCAAGGCTAGAACAAGGGCAGAGACCAAGGGCTTCCCAGACAGAACTCGAGGGTGGCAGTGCTACGAGGGCGATAGCGCGAGATGAATACATGATGACAGTCACAGTCCGATGCTTAGGTCCAGAGTCAGGGTACTGTATGTTTCTCTCTCTAGAATTCTAGAGTGAGAAAGTGAAATATGTTCTGAAAATGTCCAACCTCTATCTTCTTTTCAAATGAATTATCAAGACCTCTATTTATAGAGATTAAGATGATGATGTCATTAACCGACACGTGGCGCTCCCCGGGAGTGACACGTCACCGGGGGGTCCACGGATGCCGGTGCTCCACGGACTGTCGGATCGCATATTCACCCGGCCTGCTCCTCACAGCGTCGCTCTGTCTGTCAGGAAAGACTGGCTCCCACCGCGTTGGTGTGGCCAGAGAATCCCCTTGATCTAGCCTCCAATCCAAGCCCTTGCGGAGTCCCACAGGCCTGGCAGCGGTGGGGAAGACCCGATGCCCAACTGCCAGGTGAACTAGGCGCGATGCCCTCCGAAGACCTGCTCCCGTCTCGGAGTGACCCGGGGGTCATAGTCCCTAGAGGTGCCGACGCAAGCCCCCAGTGCCGGAGCACGTAGGCCAGTGACGCAGGCACCCTGACGGAGATAGTGTCCCGGAGGAGTCGCCTATTCCGCAGGCCGAGGTAGCATCCCGGAGGAGCCGTCTACCTGGCCGGCCAAGGTAGCATCCCGGAGGAGCCGTCTACCTGGCGAAAGGGGAGTTGAAGAGCTCCCTGGCAAAGATAGTGTCCCGGAGGAGTCGCATATCCCCGCGGGTGAGTCCTTGTGCCGGAGCACTTGGAGCGAGTCAAGGTAGCATCCCGGAGTATCCGTCTACCCGACTGGCTGAGGTAGCATCCCGGAGGATCCGTCTAACTGGTGAAAGGGGAGTTGAAGAGCTCCCTGGCAGAGATAGTGTCTCGGAGGAGTCGCCTATTCCCTCGGGTGAGTCCTTATGCCGGAGCACTCAGAGCATGTCAAGGTAGCATCCCGGAGGAGCCGTCTACCCGACTGGCCGAGGTAGCATCCTGGAGGAGCCGTCTACCTGGCGGAAGGGGAGTTGAAGAGCTCCCTGGCAGAGATAGTGTCCCGGAGGAGTCGCCTATCCCTGCGGGTGATGTACACTTCGGAGAGTGGGTTGAAGCATGTTCCATGACCAAGGCAAGGTGCGCATGGTGTGATGAATGAGTGTGGTGCCCGGGGGCATGATGACATGATTGCGGTGCATGGGCGCGATGAAGTGAGTAAGGTGCTGGGAGCACGTCTATGTCAATGGCGCGGCGCATGGGCGCGACGGAGTGCGTAAGGTGCCGGGGGCATGTTTATGTCAATGGTGGCGCATGGGTGCGACATAGTGCGTATAGTGCCGGGGGCACGATAGTGTGACAGAGGGCCTAGGGGCACGGCTGTATCAGCCGCGCGACGCACGGGCGCGGCGAAGTGTTGAAGTGCGACGCCCGAACGTCGGTGACGGGGGTCACGGAGACGACGTCCGGGTGACGGATGATGAGCTTCGCGGAGTTGGCGCGCGGGCGCAGGCAACGTCCGGACGACGGGTGACGGGGGTTGCGGAGATGACGTCCGGATGACAGACGACGGGCGACGCGAAGATGACGTCCGGGCGACGGGGGTCGCGGAGATGACGTCCGGGCGACGGGCGATGTGGTCGCGGAGTTGTGCAAGGCCTCTTGAAGAAAAGTGCAGGTGTTAAGGATAGAGATCAAAGGCCAACCCATAGGGGGAGGCCAAGGCCAACCCCGAGGGAAGGCCGAGGCCTACCCCAAGGGGGAGGCCTAGGCCGACCCCAAGGGGAAGGCCAAGGCCGAGGCCGACCGCAAGGGGAAGGCCAAGGCCGAGGCCGACCCCAAGGGGAAGGCCAAGGCCGAGGCCGACCCCAAGGGGAAGGCCAAGGCCGAGGCCGACCCCAAGGGGGAGGCCAAGGCCAACCTCCTTGGGCAAGTGCCATGGTGCATCGACGGACGACGTGCGAAGTGCGACGGTCGAAGCGTGATGCGGCGTCGCACGATGATGAGTTTCTTGGTGACGAGGTCATATAATGAAAGTGAGAAGTGCACGTGACTTGAGCGTGCATGCTTTGACCGGTTGTGAGCGTTGAAAATGACTGTTGCTTGTGCGGACGTGTCATGCAAAGTGCGACCACAGTGGGCCTTTGGGTGCGACCAGAATAGGTTGGGAACATAATCCCCCTGCGTGTGGTGTGCGCGGAGGGGCAACCCGAGCGGGCACCGCACGCATAAATACTTAGCAAGATTTTATGTTGTTTGGCCGGAGTGTTGTTGAGGTCGTCAATGCATGATGATGATGAAGAGTAGGTGGCTCGAGCCACCTCGTACACCACCTACGAAAGCCTTGGGATGCTTGGTTGTTGACGCAAGGGCATGATGATAGGGCTTTGGGGTGCGAGCATGTAAACGGCACCCGGGCGACAGACGACGAGTGTCGCGGAGACGTGACCCGGGCGATGGGCGACAAGCATAGCAGAGACGGCGCACGGGCGCTGGCGACGGGCGTCGCGGAGACGGCGTACGGGCGCTGGCGACGGGAGTCGCGGAGACGGCGCCCGGGCGACGGATGACGAGCGTCAAATAATGAGTTGGAGTAGGTGGTTCGAGCTACCTCGCATACCACCTACCAAGGATGTTGATGTCGAGGGACATCGTCATGAGGGGCGTGACAAGGGCGCGGTCGGACGTCGCGATGCAGGGGCAGTCCACGACGGGCGCATGTGCGCGGGCAATGCATGTCGGTATATGTTGCAAAAAAAAAAAAAAATTTTTTTGAAGTTGTCGACATTGGATGTCGGCCATGATGCGAAGGTGAGAAGGTCGAAGGTGGCGGGGTGGACTTGGGTGTTGTGACTGAAGTGAAGAAGTTGTGGAGGGGGGTGCGCATTGGTCGTCATGATGAGTTTTTTTTTTTTTTGCATGCTTGTAAGGATGGTTGGTGATGGTTGTCGGCCGTTGAGTGAATGTGTGTAGGCCGAAGTTTGGAGGGTAAGCCTTGGTGTGGTATGAAGCCGAAGAGTGGCCTTGGTGTGGTATGAAGCCGAAGAGTGGCCTTGGTGATGGAGACCTAAGTGGGCATGGAGGATGGTCATGCGTTAGTGTTGAAGGTTGGCCGCGGGTGAAGAAAAGAAGATGAAGGTTGAAGGTGGGTGAAGGTGGAATGTGGAGGGAGGTTCAGCCATGGGGGAAGGATGGGGAGAGTAATGTAAAGAAGAAAGAATGATGTTTAACTTTGGGAGTTAGGAAAGAAAGGAAAAAAAATACAAGTGTTGATTTGGGGAGGAAATGAAGGAAGTGAGGAGGAAGGGAATTAATGGGGAAATGATAAGAGATGGAAGGAGGGGGGGTCGGCCTTGGTCAAGGCATGGGGGTCGGCCTTGGTGAGGGGAGTGTAAGGGAAGTGTGGTGTTGTAAGAGAAAATGGAAGAGGGAGAGAGTGGCCTGGGGTCTTGGGATATGAGGGAGTTATGATTGGAGGGAAGAAGTGATGGGAAATTGAATGAGGAAGAGTGAAATGGGTAAAGAAAGAGAGAGTGGCCGTGAGGGATGAGGGGGAGTGAGAGTGAGGAAAGTGAATGAAGAGAGGGGAGGGGGGTCGGCCTAGGGAAGGGGAGTGGGGAGGCCGAGGCCGAAGGTGTTGGTGTGGGAAAATGGGGGAGGGATTGTAGGGGGGAAATGATGAGAGTGAAGTAAGGTGAAAGGGGGGAATTAAAAAAATGTGAGAGGAAGAGAATGTGTCATAGGGTGTAAGAGAGAAAGATGAATGATTAATGGGAGAGTGTGAGATGGATGAGTGATGATTGGGTAATATGAAAGAGAGTGAAGAAGTGAGAGAGAGAAGGTTGTAAGTGGGGAGAATTTAATGTGAGTAATGAGTGAGGAAGAAAGAAGAAAGAAGAAGGAAGGGAGGGAAGGGATGAGACCCACGTGAGGTTGAGAGAGAGAGGAGTGGTGTTGGGTGAGTTAATGAGTATAAGAGAGAGAGAGAGAGAGAAAATGTGTAAGAGAGAAAAAGAGAGAGGCATTTTATGTGATAAGAGAGAGAGAGTGTGTAAAGTAGGGAAATGGGGGAATGGTGTCTCGGATGGTGAGGGAAGAGTGAGGAGAGGTTGGGTGATGTGAAGGAGGAGAGAGAGAAAAAGTAAAAAGTTGAAAGTGATGGGAGGGAGAGAAAAGGTAGAGAGAGAAAGGGAGAGAGGGAATTAAAATGGGGAAGACCCACATGGAGGGGTGGGATGGAGGCTGCCCGAATTTGGGGCTACCCAGGCGCCTGGGTGGTGGGGGGGGGGATGGGGTGGGAGACAAATTTTTTTTTTGTTTTGTTGGCCTTCTTAAGGTGAGGGAACCCCAATGACTTTCTTTTTTCATAATGCACAAGAAGAGAAGGAGAGAAGTAGGATGGTGGAAATATGAAATCTTGTTCCATAAAATGGAGAAAGAAGTGATGTGTGAAGTGGGGAAAGGGTGATGGAGTTTTGGATGGCAAAGGAGGAGAGGAAAATGTGAGAGGGAGAGTAACGAGAGCATGAATGTGAGGAGTATGTGGGGAAGATGAAAAACTTAAAAAAAATTTAAGTGTTGAATTTTTTTTTTTGAGTTCGGACAAGGATGCTAAGGGGAGGCCGTTGAGGGTGGTGACTCGGCTGCGAAAAAAAAATGATTTTTTCTAAGTGTTGGGCTGAGACAAAGATGCCGAGGGAGACCGCTGAGGATGATCATCGATGACCGGTTGCGAAAAAAATAAAATTTTTTCTAAGTGTTGTGCTGAGACAAGGATGCCGAGGGAGACCGCTGAGGATGATCATCGATGACCGGTTGCGAAAAAAATGAAATTTTTTCTAAGTATCAAGAAAAGTGAATTCAGGATGATAATGCGACCGTAGCAGCGCGGCTCGAGCCACCCCGCGCACCACGTACCAAGTCATTGCAATGTGAGGCCGAAGGGATTGGGAAGGGGTGAAGCCCCCAAGGGAGTGGGTGATGGGATGAAGGGTGATATCAAGAGACTTGTGCAAGAGGAATATAACTTGAAAATTTTCTAAGTCTGGAAAATGGAACTTCATTGATAACGAATGATAGGCAGCATGCCTTTATACATGGGTATGACATACATGGAAACTTGCAAAATGAACGAAAAAATTACAAGTGTGGAAAATGCACTAAGGCATGCCCTTATGTCCCGTACTGAGAGTTTGAGCTCTCCGGACGCAATCTTGTCAGCGAAGACAAACTTGAGGCCCCTGCACCACTTGAGGCCATGACCGACCTTCCGATGATAGGGGCAGTAGTTGGGATGGGCTAAGTCTTCCGGGGTAGGTTCATTGTCGACATTGGGCAGGGTTATGGCATTGTCGTCGATCCATGTCTCGAGGAGATTTCTAACAGTCTTCAAGTCATATGGGTATTCCGGGGCAGGCATCGGCTGCCCTCTCTTGTCAGGACGCCCGTCCTTTCCTTGGGACTGACGCTTGCGATTGTTGTCGTCGTTACCAGCTGCTTCCATCGTCCCGGCCAAGGCAATATGAGGCTGGGGCTTTGGGGTCTTTGTCGGACCGACAGAGTCATAGGTGCGTCGTGCAGCTTCCTTGAGATGTCCCCAAGACCGAAGCTGGAGGTTTTCAAGGTAGACTCTGTAGGTGTCCTTCATGTTCTTGATGCAAATGGGCACAAGGGTTTCATCCTTGCTGAAGTCAGTGCACTCCAAGCACTTGTGATGAAATCGCGTAACATAGGTGTTGAGGTCTTCCCCGGGGTTCTGGCGGATTCCGGCGATGTCAACGATGGTCACACGTTCCGTCTCATAGTGAAATTTATCAAGGAAGAGCTGGACCATGTCGGACCATGAGTGGATAGTACTGTCGGGAATCTGATGATACCAAGAGTAGGCGAGGCCAGTCAGGGACTTGTGAAATTCTCGAAGCTTCAAAGTGTCGTCATCCCCGTAGTGCTCCAGGGAGCCAGCAAAACGGGTGAGGTGCTCGCGGGCGTTGCCCTCTTTGCCATTGAACAAAGTGAAGGATGGTTGCTTGTACTTGACGGGGTAAGGCTTGGTAGCGAGGCTGCCAGAGTAGGGAGCATGGCCTGACAGCTTAGAGGGGGAGTGGGGTAAGGATGACTGCTTGAGACGGTGAAGGAAGGCATCAAGGTCATGCTTGTTGACATACGACGCATGTGAGGGTTTGTGCCCTGTCGTGATGATTCGAGCACCAGAGCCCCCAGTCGGTACAACCTGAGGCATTGATGGGATGACGATGGTAGAGAGGGGTTGGTGGTGGTGAGCAACTTGTTGGGGCATGGTTTGTACATGGGTAGTGTCAGCTGCTGGAGGCCGGTCGTCAGGAAAGGTCGACTGGAGTAAGCCGAGGGAATGACTTGTGTTTAGGTTTCGACTAGTTATGTTCGGGTTAGGCTCCATCTCAATTGATTCGTGAGTCTCCGAAGTGCTTCGAGCAAGGGCAAGGCGTGGCGCTGGGGGCTGAGGTGCCGCGAGTCCTACTGTTCAGGGCCCGGAGAACCAAGGCAGCGGTGGTCGCGACACTGGGACCTGAGCAGCGTCCAAAACTAGCCCAGGCCTTCAAGGTTGCATATGAGCAGGAGGGGCCAAACCTGGATCTTGGGATAACATGGGGTGAGTAATGGGCACATGGTGCAGAGCTCTAAGGCTTTGGGAAATTGGTGATTGTGAAGTCAAGACTTGGATTGATTTTTGCATTTCTACCATGGCTGTCATAAGAGTGGCTATAGTGGGCGAAAACTGTTGGATGGCCGCATTGACTGCAACTTGTATGTCAGGTGCGGTAGTTTGTGGCTGGTCTTGGGGACGCACAGCACTGGTCCCCTCTTGTTCACCCGAGTGGTCCTCTTCTTGCACGGCATGGATAAGGCCCTGGCTGGCAGCCCTCGTAACTTTTCGTTGTCTAGGCATAGAGACTGAGTACGGAAGATAGACAGACTGCAGTACGATGCTCACCTCCCCAGCGGAGTCGCCAAAATGATGCCAAGGAATGTGGGTTCGTACTTACGTGGAGGTGCCGCAAAGGCTGCAGTCCGCGTCAGCTTCCAAGTATGTTGATGTGAGACACAGCAAGGCTGGAACAAGGGCAGAGACTAAGGGCTTCCCAGACAGAACTCGAGGGTGGCAATGCTGCGAGGGCGATAGCGCGAGATGAATACACGATGATAGTCACAGTCCGATGCTTAGGTCCAGAGTCAGGGTACTGTATGTTTCTCTCTCTAGAATTCTAGAGTGAGAAAGTGAAATATGTTCTGAAAATGTCCAACCTCTATCTTCTTTTCAAATGAATTCTCAAGAGCTCTATTTATAGAGATTGAGATGATGATGTCATTAACCGACACGTGGCGCTCCCCGGGAGTGACACGTCACCGGGGGGTCCACGGATGCCGGTGCTCCACGGACTGTCGGATCGCATATTCACCCGGCCTGCTCCTCACAGCGTCGCTCTGTCTGTCAGGAAAGACTGGCTCCCACCGCGTTGGTGTTGCCAGAGAGCCCCTTGATCTAGCCTCCAATCCAAGCCCTTGCGGAGTCCCACAGGCCTGGCAGCGGTGGGGAAGACCCGACGCCCAACTGCCAGGTGAACTAGGCGTGATGCCCTCCGAAGACCTGCTCCCGTCTCGAAGTGACCCGGGGGTCATAGTCCCTAGAGGTGCCGACGCAAGCCCCCAGTGCCGGAGCACGTAGGCCAGTCACGCAGGCACCCTGACGGAGATAGTGTCCCGGAGGAGTCGCCTATTCCGCAGGCCGAGGTAGCATCCCGGAGGAGCCGTCTACCTGGCCAGCCAAGGTAGCATCCTGGAGGAGCCGTCTACCTGGCGGAAGGGGAGTTGAAGAGCTCCCTGGCAAAGATAGTGTCCCGGAGGAGTCGCCTATCCCCGCGGGTGAGTCCTTGTGCCGGAGCACTCGGAGTGAGTCAAGGTAGCATCCCGGAGGAGACGTCTACCCGACTGGCCGAGGTAGCATCCCAGAGGAGCCGTCTACTTGGCGGAAGGGGAGTTGAAGAGCTCCCTGGCAAAGATAGTGTCCCGGAGGAGTCGCCTATCCCCGCGGGTGAGTCCTTGTGCCAGAGCACTTGGAGCGAGTCAAGGTAGCATCCCGGAGGAGCCGTCTACCCGACTGGCCAAGGTAACATCCCGGAGGAGCCGTCTACCTGGCGAAAGGGGAGTTGAAGAGCTCCCTGGTAGAGATAGTGTCCCGGAGGAGTCGCCTATCCCCGCGGGTGAGTCCTTATGCCGGAGCACTCGGAGCATGTCAAAGTAGCATCCCGGAGGAGCCGTCTACCCGACTGGCCGAGGTAGCATCCCGGAGGAGCCGTCTACCTGGCGGAAGGGGAGTTGAAGAGCTCCCTGGCAGAGATAGTGTCCCGGAGGAGTCGCCTATCCCTGCGGGTGATGTACACTTCGGAGAGTGGGTTGAAGCATGTTCCATGACCAAGGCAAGGTGCGCATGGTGTGATGAATGAGTGTGGTGCCCGGGGGCATGATGACATGATTGTGGTGCATGGGCGCGATGAAGTGAGTAAGGTGCCGGGAGCACGTCTATGTCAATGGCGCGGCGCATGGGCGCGACGGAGTGCGTAAGGCGCCGAGGGCATGTTTGTGTCAATGGTGGCGCGTGGGTGCGACAGAGTGCGTATAGTGCCGGGGGCACGGTAGTGTGACAGAGGGCCTAGAGGCACGGCTGTATCAGCGGCGCGGCGCACGGGTGTGGCGAAGTGTTGAAGTGCGACGCCCAGACGTCGGTGACGGGGGTCACAGAGACAACGTCCGGGCGACGGATGACGAGCTTCGCGGAGTTGGCGCGCGGGCGCAGGCGACGTCCGGACGACGGGTGACGGGGGTCGCGGAGATGACGTCCGGGCGACGGGCGACGGGGGTCGCGGAGATGATGTCTGGGCGACGGGTGACAGGGGTCGCAGAGATGACGTCCGGACGACCGGCGACGGGGTCGCGGAGATGACGTCCGGGCGACGGGCGACGGGGGTCGCGGAGATGAGGTCCGGGCGACGGGCAACGTGGTCGCGGAGGTGTGCAAGGCCTCTTGAAGAGAAGTGCAGGTGTTAAGGATAGAGATCAAAGGCCAACCCATATGGGGAGGCCAAGGCCAACCCCAAGGGAAGGCTGAGGCCGACCCTAAGGAGGAGGCCGAGGCCGACCCCAAGGGGAAGGACAAGGCCGAGGCCGACCCCAAGGGGAAGGCCAATGCCGAGGCCCACCCCAAGGGGAAGTGCCATGGTGCATCGACGGACGACGTGTGAAGTGCGACGGTCGAAGCGTGATGCGGCATCGCACGATGATGAGTTTCTTGGTGACGAAGTCATATAATGAAAGTGAGAAGTGCACGTGACTTGAGCGTGCATACTTTGACCGGTTGTGAGCGTTGAAAATGACTGTTGCTTGTGCGGACGTGTCATGCAAAGTGCGACCACAGTGGGCCTTTGGGTGCGACCAGAATAGGTTGGGAACACATATACGGTCGTACCATGGACGACAAAGTGTGGGAACAACCTGAAGAGTGGAGGCCTGAGAGATTTCTTGACCAGAATAATGATAACGTGGATCTGTACAAGATGACGACATTTGGAGGGGAAAGAGGGTATGTGCTGGTGCACTCCAAACTATGCCAATTTCTTGTATGGCAATCGACAGATCTATACAAGAGTTTGAGTCTTAACTCAAAGATGGGGTGGAAGAAAAAGTTGATACTCAAGTACTTACGACTCAAAAACTTCATCCCAGCTGGCCTTGGCTACAACTTCAAATCTCAATGACAAGGATGGCATCGAAGAAACTTTTGTACTAGAGTTACAATTAAATTTTGATTTGAGTTTCAAGTGTAGTTCATACTACATGCCTTTCACAAGATAGTTTGTTGTCCAAAATTGATGTCGACTTTGTTAAATTTGTGAGGGTTGGTTCTATTCCTAACAATCATTCCTCCTCTTAATCGTTTTGTGGATAAATGGGCGATGCCCTTTTTCAATAGATTAATAAGGTAGATTAATAAGGTTTCGAATTTTTGCCAAGTTTATCATTGACAGAATATGGATTACTAGATGAATAGGCCTTGCAGTTGATCGTTGGCTTTAAAATAAAGGGTACTTAAACTTTGAGCAACGAAAGAGTAATGCCGGCTATAAAAAGGTGTTGTTTGATAATCAAACTTTTATTAGATGATCTCTTGATCCCTAATGGTGGTTGTATCAATATATGTAGCCAACATTTGCTATAATTCTATGCATGTATATTACTGTATCTTTTTGATGAAATCTATACGTACTAGGTTTCATTGGTTGTTTTTGTTTTTAATTATATGTGTGAATTGCATTTTATTGATAATCATTTTCTTTTCCTTTACTTTCTGTAAATTTGAGTGGTACTATTTTTTATATATAATTATACCATAAATATATAAAACAACTCTAAAAATTGATGTGTCAAAATGGCCTTCTAATACACATATTTCGTAACCATTAGATCAATGCAAATTATAGTGTTCTCTATATGGGGGGTTGTATTTAGAAATCAAATAGTATACTGTATTAATTGATATTTTATTATTGACGTACTTTTAAATAAGAGAGATAAAAAAAAAGGAAAGTTGTAATTGAAACAAACTATTTGATTTTTCAAATTAATTAGACTAATGACTTCTTTCTCCTCTAGTCTCCATTCTCTTTTCCTCCATTAATATGTTGTAAATATAACTAAATATTTTGTAAAAAACAATATCACAAAAGTAATATTGATCAGTGCCACTAAAGTTTTAAAATCGTGTTGCTTAATGATCCCTAGTGAAAAAAGTTAAGAATATATGCGACAAAAGGTGAAATGTGGTTATCGGTTCTTGAACATAATTTTTTCCTTGCCAGTTATTATATACTTAGACTTTAGCATGAGGAGAGAGTTCTGGATTTTTCACTTCTTTACTTTTCCGTTTTACATGGTATATTAACGCAAGGGTGCGTGCAACCTTGTGAATAAATTCTTGAAAACCTTAATAATTGAGCTACTCACTAATGGGTTCAACGTTAACGTGTCAATCATCATAACCCTTTTCTTTTTCTTTTGAAAATATGAGAATGACATTGATAAAAGGTTGTTACAATGTTTTAGCACGTTGTTGCCATAATATTACATACGAAAATATAGGTGATGA
The DNA here is from genome assembly GCA_033065855.1 of Escallonia rubra. NCBI lineage: Eukaryota > Viridiplantae > Streptophyta > Magnoliopsida > Escalloniales > Escalloniaceae > Escallonia > Escallonia rubra. The sequence continues at coordinate 474,281 of JAVXUO010000870.1, forward strand.
TAACCATCACTCAAAAACATACAAAAGAAATAGAAGCATCCTTCAAAACTAGCCAGGCAGATAAGATATTTTAGCTAGTAGTTATGACAATCTGGAAGAGGCAGATACGCTATCAGTAATGCATTCATGCAACCGGTCTTGGTACACCTCGATTCGAGCGCCGCATGCATAAATCGCTAAGGATCTGGCCTCCCACATTTGATTCTGCATAGCCCGTTCTATGCTACAAAAGTGTGAGTCAACTAGTAAATAGCAAAAATTAAAAAGGATAGGTGCCACCATATCAGCAATGTCGTCACTCCCCAAGAACTGAAAGATCAGAAAGAAAGAGTACACAAAGAATAGAATGTGTTATATTATGTTTGAGCGCCCACTGTAGGGTAATCAAGAAGCTTTTGGACTGTGCAGTATGACTATCAGAGGCTGGAGTTGTAATTGCAGCTGAGCCGCAACGAAGGTCATTCGCAGTATATCAGGATATTCTTATTCCAGCTCCGAGGCGAGTATTGTTGAAGTTACATGCTACATTAATTCATGTGATCCTTGCTTGTGAACAATCGCAGTGTTGCTCATGTAAAGTAATGAGGAGGTTTAAAGTTTTCATCATCCTAGTTTGAGCATGTATTCTGGATAGGTTTAGGATTTATATTGACACGAGGTTTTGGTTGTATATTAGGTTAATATTTTGAGGCTAGGGGTATCGATTTGTTTGGTAATGGTTAGTGAGTTGAAGTATGACTGACGAAAGATTTGGTTATTTCGGTTAATCCAAATGCACGAGAAGGTGACAGAGATATAAACGAGAAGGTGACAGAGATATAAATGGTCATGTTTAGCTATATTGTATGGTTCCTACGTTGTGCCAGCCACGCGATTAGCCATTCAATAAGCATGTTTTGCACATTCGTCGGCTTGAAACCAAAAGATAAGCTGAACCAGATTGACCTGACACAAGGGCATTTGAAGAAAAGGTGATCAGTTGTTTCTGGTGCAATGTGACAGTAGGGGCATAGGTCTGTGTTAATTAAATGGAGTTCGTATAGGTTTGACTGTAATGGAAGTCTTTCCCAATAGGTTGGCCATATTAGATAAATCATTTTGGGTGGATTGGTAGAGACTAGAATTTGACCCAAGAATTTTAACCAGTTAGATGCCCACAACGCGAACTACACACATTTGGCTGGTTTGGTGGTTGCTATAGACTACGATGTAGTAAACCATAGGCAGTCTTAACGGTGAACATGCCATGAGATGTGGCTGCCCAAACTAATTGATCATCATAGTTATATGCAGATATGTGGATTGAAAAGATGTTCTTAGCTGTTTCTGGATGAAATGGATCCTGGATCAACTGTTTGTCCCATTCTTGTTCCTTGATTAAGTCACTGACCCATATATAATATTTGATGTTGCTGCCATAGTCCGCTCACCCGGAGACATATCACTTTTTGGGATCCATTTATCTTGGCATACCGAAATCCTCTTTCCATTGCCAACTTGCCATCGTAAGCCCGTTTCTAGGATCTATCTCTCAGCTATCATAACTTTGAACTCTCACTTTTGTTTGGATTGCCGCACAGGATCGGCGGGTAAGAGTATAAAAAGGAATTGTGACCAGTCAATTTGTTTGGACACAATCTCACCGCATTTTGTAAGTTAAACTATCTAAGCGAAATTGCCTTTTTATGACAAATCTCATTACATATTTCACATGCAAGAAAGAAGGTCGAAGAAAAACTGTAAATAAGTTTGAACGCTAACCAGACTTGCTAATGTAAAGCAAGATTACGTATCGCCATTTGCCGCACGGAGTTACGATTCAGACCAAAAGAAAACATGTAGAATGGCTCGGAACAAAATGAATATGGACGGTATCTTGATTACATGTCACAATACTGTTTACTGGCACAAAAGCCCTCTCATGACTCTTATTTAGCAACGTGCACGCTTTAGGTGACACTGAAGGAAGACTAATATGCAATCTATGTCGCTAAATTCATACCATTACTATACGAATCAGGGAAGGTTCAATATCATCTCTTAGCCTTTGCATTTAGCGGGCAAATATCAGCTTATAGTTGTTCACATAAAAAGAATATGAAACCCCTGTTGGGTAACCTTCGAGATGAAATATGCATAAATTGTTGCATCACAAAAGTTTTGGGTTTTCCGCTTCTTTTTCTGTTTTTCGGTTGGTTTAGTAATCTGGTATTAACGCAAATAAATTCTCCAAAACCTTAGTAGTTGAGCTACCCACCGGATGGATTCAACATCAAACCTCAAATGATCATAACTTTGTCTGGATTGCCGCACGGGATCAATGGTAAGACCATAAAAAGGAACAATACAAAGTATTGTAACCGGTCCATTTGTTTGGGCACAATCTGACCGCATTTTATAAGTTGCATAAACTATCTAAGCAACTGCCTTTTTATGACATAATAATCTCGTTACGTAATTCACCAGCTGCACACTTTTAGCTTAACGCTGCTACAACTAGCTCCTTTTTTGGGATTTGAGCCTTTCAGCAAAGCTTTCTTTGTGGGTTATTAGAAATCACCAAGTAAAAGCCAACTCTCGACAGCTCAACTTCACCTTCAGGTCAATTTGCCAAGGCTTCAGGCAACCCTGAAAAACTCTGACCACCATGGACCTCAAAGGTCCTGAACCTTGTGAATTCTATGGAAAAAAAAAAACCAATGGTGTTTCACCAAATAATCACACTAAGCCGAATAAGTATGGCTAATGTCGTTCAAAATTGCATATGAGTGCAGGAATCCATAAGCGCTCCAGAAGTTGTAACTTTATAATACTCGAGAACATCAATTTATTTTTTCTTTTCCTGGAACAACAGTATACTTAATTGGAGACAATGTCAGAGTAAAATCCTATGGTCCTCCTTTGACAATCTTTAACATCGAGCAGTTCCACATCAAAAACTTCGAATTGTTTTGCGCTGAAAGGGGTGGAGGGTCCTACCTGCAAAATAGAAGATACTTTCTCTACATTACCTATTGACTAACCAACCCGATCGAACTACACTTCCTGACCTTCTCAGGATATACCCATTCCATGATCAGGATCAGGCCCAACCTTTGACCCAAATTTCCAGGACAACTGAAAATTTACCACAGGTTTTACTTTGACAATAAGTGTAAACAAGTTTCACACTGGTAATGCTCGCTGAAAGTAGCATCCAAGGTTGTCATTTTTGTTTGGCAAATGGTTGATTTCTTTGTTGTTATCAAGATGTTACCAAGTTGCAGAGACGTCATTTTAATATGGTTTATATATTAGAACTTTTTAAAAAGAAGATCGTCAGAACTTTCATACAGTGAAAGGTTCTCGGTTATGAAGGTTCTCGGTAGTCATAATAAGTTCCATTGAGGTTTTCAACGCCCCACTAAATTTGTGTCAAACGAACTATCTTAATGAGGGGGTCAAAAGTTCCTGGTAACCTGGCAGTGTAGAAAACGACTGATCATCTAAATCTAAATTGTTGATATGATTCGGGAGTTAGGTGCTTTCTTGCCCTTCAGTGATTTATGCTAAAGGCTGATACTATGATGACAGCGTCTTGACAGGGACTCAGGAAGAAGTGGGATATGTCCCCACATTGCTTGATGGGGTCGATTTGGAGGAACATTGATGATGAGAAATTGTCACTACCTAAGCTGCAAATTTGTTCTTGAGCCTACTGTTTCTGTTTAGCGCTTACTCTAGGTCTTTGGTCCCATTTGTAGAATATGTAAAAGTATAATTTGTATGTTATGACTATCTATTCTTGTGTATATAAAATCTTGGCCATGTGGTATCAGTACCGTCTTCTAAGCCCCCACCGATGAAAATATATAATTATACATCTTCACCCCCCCCTCCCCAAAACCCACCCTTCTTCTCCCCTCTACGGGTTTTCCTGCCTGCATGCATTTCTTGTCAAATGAGATTACGAAAAATTGCACTCATTCTCCCATCATGTGTAAAAGATTTTCTACTCATTGCCAACAATTTCTACTTCAGAAAGTCAAAGGGGCATGCCACCATTTTGGTCAAGGTAGCTTCGCCCATGGATGGAGCAACATCATAGGTGGAAGAGGAGCATGGTATTTAGTTTTTAGAATCTTGTCTAAAGAAGAGATCAGACGGGCATAAAGTTCTAGGAACTTTGCAAACCCAAATCGAGAAAATCATAGATAGAGCATGTTCAAAATGTCCATTCTAAAGTGGGAAATCAAAGGGAAACAAACAGTAGAAGGAAAAAAAAAGCATACTCACAGGTGGTCCCCACAGGTCTCATGTCTCCAATTCCTTCTTCAAACCCTGGAACTAATCCGTTGATTCCGAAACAGTACCTACTAAGGAAAATTTCTTATCAATTGGTTTTATGGGTCCCACCTGGAACTAATTCGTTGATTCCGAAACAGATTTTGGCAGGTCTTCCATGTAAGTAAGTACTGTCAATATGTCGACCTGACTCATTATAGTCAATATAGTGAAAAGTTACCTGCAAAGCAATGTCAAGTTCAGTACAAGCTTATGTTTGCAGACTAATTGTGGTTGGGGCCTTCAGTCTGAGGTGCCTCATTATTTTTAAAATATGGCTTGCGAATGGTGCTTCAACTTTTATGTGATAACATAATTGCATCCTTTGGCACTGTCTTTTCAAGATTCGATTTAGTGATGATACAAGATGCTGAGAGTTTCCTGGATATGAGAGTTGAATCTTTATCCCGCACTCTCAACGAAGGTGGCCAGTAGTCTGGAACTTAGTTGCAAGGAGCGTGGGTGGGAACAGGAACAGGTGCGAGGTTCCGGAGCGAGAACGTCACTACTACAGTAGGTTTTGGGGTGGGAGTGGGAGAGAGTGCGAGATTTTGGGAGCGAGGTTCCAGGGTGGGAACGTGACTGGGGTTGAAGAATTCTGCAACTAAGGTCAGGAAATTGCAACAGAGTTGAAGGACACGATTGATGCCATGCAATACACTACAAGAAAACATGTTTTTAGCGACGGAGTTTTACCGACGGATAACAATCCGTCGGTAAAAACGAGTTTAACCGACGGATACCACCGTCGGTAAAATTCCGTCGTTAAAAACTTATTACCGACGAAGTTACCGTCGGCAAAAGTTGTTGCCGACAATTTTTTTGCGGCGGTCTTTTAGCGACGGAATTACCGTCGCTAACACTTTTTTATAAAATTAATTTTTTCGAGGGTTTTATAAAATTGTTTTAGGGACGGAAGGAATCCGTTGCCAAAACTACCGTCGATAGATATCGTGATTTACCGACGGACTTTTAGCGACGGGCCCAATCCGTCGCTAAAAGTCCTCGATTAAAACAACCAGATCTGCCTTTCTTTCTCTTCCCCCGTTTCTCTCTCTGAAAAATCTCCCACCGCTGTTCTTCTCCGGCGACCAACCTCCACGGTGACCCACTTCCGGCGATCCCCCTACACGGTGACCCACTTTCGGCGATCCCCCTACACGGTGACCCACCTCCGGCAATCCCGCTCCACGGTGACCCCTCCCTCCACTGCCGCCGTGTGAAAAGACTACCACCGTCGTCGCGCCACTGACGCCGCCGCCCTCCACTGCCGCCGGCTATTGTGCCTTAAGGTAAGTTCCGTTTAGTCTTATTTATTCAATTCTTGTGCAACATTTATACATATTCTTTGTGTTTCTTATGATTGTAACGTGTAGTGATCTACTATGTATTAGCTTATGCTCTTAGGATCAAATTGTTAGTCTGATGAGGAATTTTTGGTACTCCATTGATGGCCCAACAACTTGCGCTAAAAAATTGCGCCAGATTAAAGTTGGGCCATTTTAAGAAAAACTAAATTTGGAGGCCAGAACAACTGCGTACTTTATTAGATAGTTGTATTATAAAGTTTCCCCTAAATAGTATAGGTTGTACCTTTAATGACCATGTTTACTAGTTAATGGGTCAATACGTAAATACACATGTCAGAAATTGGGAACCATAGCCTATCGAATGGACCAACATAAAGTTCAACCCATGACCTTCGTCAGTCAGTCGTGACTCGTGAGCTTTAAAAACTTCTTTTGCTGCAATACTTCAATTCTTGGTTGACCGATAATCATCGATCGTTAAACACAATTACATGTATTTTCAATCGGTTCCCATGGTAATTGGAGCAGTTGTGTAAGTTTCTTGTCTCTGCATAGAATACATTAATAGAGACATGTACGTATATACAAACTTCATCTGCTTGCTTTCTGCGCTCCGTCTTGATAATTGCATAACTAGGGTTATTATGTTTATCCATCAATTGAAAGTTCCAATGCTTGAACTGTAGTTTTGCTGATTGAGTAGAGTAGGTGCATCAAATGTCAAGGCATAAGCTGGAATCTCAAAACCCGTTTTACTGGTGAAGGAAATACTAAAAATGAGAAGATTTGGACAGTCTATGGCATTTGGGTGGAAAGGGGTAAAGTTCATTTACTCCAGTCCGTTCCTTGGGTTTGCCCATTTTACTTTTAGGGAATTCTTAAGATAGATGCTTCACTCGCATGAGATGTTGTGACTTACGCAGTTAAGCCTAAGAGTAAGTACATGTAGTTTATCTTACGAGATGTTTCTGTTAAGCACAAAATGAAATATCCTTCTTTTACTTTTAAGGAGTTCTTGACTGTCTACCCAACAATGGTGAGACTCCTAATTCGATCTCGATGAGTGCGACTTTAGAAACCCTAATTAGAGACTTTAGATGAGCCAATGGAGCCGGCTGCCTTACAACTATTGCACTCTAATTAAAAGCGTGGAATATTTGTACTTGCTCTCAAACCTATACTTCTTTTAATTCAATTGCGTGCAATCCCGAACTGCTAGTTAATAGTTGTGTCTCCGCATCCAAGTTTCAGCTTTGGTTTGCTTCTACTTTTATTCTAACATTAGTGAAGACTGAAGATTCTCCAGATGTAATTGGTTTTGTGAGGTTGAGATTAGAGAGGCATAGATTACGATAACGCATTCAATGACTCTTCTGGTAACTGTATGCAAAATCTACCGCTAGTTACAAAACGTCTTTAACAACAAATTCACGAACCCCTTACTACCTTACAAAACATCTTTAACCTATTACCTGTAACCACCACAATCATCCCTCTAATACACCTTCATCATCACCACCCCCATTGAACCCCTTACTACCTGCTACCACCATCATCAACAAAGCCTAACATCATAGCTACCAACCCAACAAACCCACCACCACCACTATCACGTCATCCAAGTTTGTGCTTTGAGTAGTTTGGCATTTGGATATTGAATGCACCGTTAGGCAGTGGGATATCGGCTAATGATAGCAGAACATCTTGACTCTATAGGGGCGCTGGCTCTTGACTAATATCAAAGGAGTCTAGAGCATCAGCTAATTACGTTTTCAAGTCCCTGTGATATTAGTCAAGCACTGAAGCTAGCCATAATAGAATCAGGAATTCATTTCGGTCATACACTAGCTATTAGCCTATTAGCAGTGTGAAAGAGTCCCCTATTTGTCTGTCATTCGCTTGTCTTAGTCATATTAGCTATATACTTTAGATTTTCTAAAAAGCAAAATTTTTGAGACGAAAAGAATCATATAGAATAACTGTGAATTGTTGAAAGAGTATCACAAAATCATCACGTACACAACTGGGTCAAAGTTACATAGAGTTATTTCTTTTATATCCTTTGTGATTACTCGGAATTCGAGATTAAGCGTGTCTCTATACCTTTGGCTTCCACATGTTAGGGGTACCTCAATCCAACGTAATGCCACAACAGAGTCTGCTCGTTAGGACATATATTGTAGGTGAAGATCTGTATGGCATACTAAATAATGTACTTATCATAAGCACATGGTCACATTCCTTACCTTCATGGTTAGGCCCTTGTTTTACGTGCTGTTCTTAATGAAGCAAAACCAAAGACCATGGAAGCCAGAGAATTTCATTTCGAAAAACTCCAAGAATACTCTTCACTTTACTGATCATGCCTTCTCACGATACTGATCATGCGCGAAACTAAAGTAGGAACTAAGGCTCTATTTTTAGCTATGGTGCAACTTCATGCCTTCTCACGCTCATCATTGTTTGATTTGTAGTTGCTAGGTTTAGTTCATTGGTTGTTGGATTGAGTTACTGATATTTGTTTTGCTTGCATTGCGGATGTGTTTTCGTTCGCCATTGTTCCTCTCTCAAAACAAATCTCTGGTGCTGGTATAGACTTTTGTATGCCTTTGTGTAGGTAGTAGTAAAGATACAAGATCTGAATATTTGAGCGTTCATTTGTCAATAGGGATCTGGATATAGTTATTAGATTTGTTGGTGGTTTTATTAGATAGATGGTCATCTCCTGGTTTTAGAGTCAATGCTCATGTAGTCCCCCACCATGTAAGCTACCATGTAAGCTACATAAAGGGAAAGAGTAGAATTTGAACTATGCATTCTCTTAGATTACATTTCCCATTTTGCAGTAATGCAATAGCTATCTAGGAGACTTTGCAGTAATAGATTTAATTCAGCTATAAAATTGATGCTCATCAATTGAATAATGCCCGATTGGTTTTTCATGTTAAAGTAGGTTAAATGGCTTCTGCTTCGGTGAACAGGGATGTTTCAGTCGGCAGGCACTTCTTCAAGGTCATGATGCCTGGTTTTCATGCAGAACTTGTATGCCATCCCGCTTTCTCTGTGTGTTTCGTGCGTGTTAAAAGTTTTATCGTTGGTTAAAAACTTACCTGTCTTATTGTATTATGAATATGTTAGGCCATACTGGTAGCATTTTGCAGATTGCTTACCACATTGAGATTTGAAGCAACTTTAACCAGCTGCAAGGGGTCATGGCCTGTTAAATTGAAGAAGAAGGTTGGCCAAGAGGAACTTTGCTTCGAAGAGGGTTGGAACGAATTCGTGCAGCAGCATGACCTTCATCTAGGAGACTTTGTAATCTTTGAACACATGGGGCAAATGCGTTTTCAAGTGCTGGTGTTTGATCATAGCACTTGTGAAAAAATTGCTTTCCCCCAATGTTCAACTCTGAGCAGTAATTAGACAATATTTTAAATTAATCGCATCAGATATGTAAATTTTGAACAATTTTGTGTTATTTGAACATTGACTATTTGTTTGATAATTTTAGGTTGTTAATTGTGATTATTGATCGATGATTTTAGGTTGTTAATTGATGATTTTAGATTGTTAATAGTGCGTTTGAGATATTGAGATTGTTGACGAAGGATGAGACCCAATTGGTTTGAGTTTTTTATTACAGGTTTAGGAATTAAAAAATAAAAAAAAAGTTTTAAAAAATGACTTTTAGGGACGGATTAATTCCGTCGCTAAAAGTTTTATCCGTCGCTAATTTCCTTAAAAAAGAAAATAAATTAAAAAACGTAAACATAATTAGCGACGGATATTCCGTCGCTAATTTAGAAATAAATCCGTCGCTAAACATTCTATATTAGACGACGGATTTTATAATTCCGTCACAAAACTTTTAGTAACGGCCTTTTATACGAGAAATTTTTAGCGACGGGTATTCCGTCGCTAAAAATTTTAGCGACAGAATATAGGCTTTTAGCGACGGATTTTCCCGTCGCTAAAAGCCTTATTCCTTGTAGTGATATAATCCCAAAGCAAGAGTGGAGGACAAGGTTATTTTGCTTATGGTCACCTCTCGTAAGTTTAGGGTGCCCGTGGTGCCTTGGTTGGTCAGTCTGGTTTTCAGTCAATCCAAACCGTTCATTCATGCTATTGTTGGCTATGCAAAAGGGGATGCATGTTAGGTGTGACACTGTGTTGGATTGTGCTGTGAAATTCTGCGACGAAAACTGTACCTCATCTATTCCGTACCCTTTTCTCACAGGGTCTCGGCTATTCTCATGGGGGTTGTCCAACGTGCAACGTTCAAATTTTGGGGGCAAAGGAAGTTGGGTGGATGATTGATACTTTTACAAATAAGTCTTTCAGCGAACTGGCTCTTCCGTCCAACTTTTCAGATTAGAGATCTTGCCTAGGTGGTTGAGAGAATATGAAACCCAATTTTTATGGTTTTTTTTTTTTATATATATGATGATGCATCACAACTAATTGGCCGGTCTGACAATCCAAAATGTGAAGTTAGCTGGTTTTACATCATCTCAAAGAGATTTTCAACATATGACAAAAGATTCCTCATCTTGCAGGACTGAGTGAGTAAGTGTCTGTGAGTGGTCTGAGTGTGTGTGCGTGTGCGCGCGCGCGAGAGAGAGAGAGGGAGGGAGGGAGAGAGAGAGAGAGAGAGAAGTATTGTTTAACCAGTTTAGGATCAAGTATTTGTGTGACCATTTCAAGGGAGTGAACACAAACATGATGGTTTCCCTATCTGTAAGGGAGTATATTTTTGGTGATTGTGGTATGGAATGTAACTTTCACGATAGCTGGGTAGGAAAACTAGTACAACCAAATCTTTTAGAGAGTAATATTGATAGAGATGGAACAGTTAGAAACTTGGTAGCGGTGACGCTTCTCTCTCAGAAACTCTCTTTTGTGATCCCAAGTTTGGAGACCCATGGGATCACATCCCAAGCTAACATGAGAACTCCATAACCTCGTTGAGAGAACAAACTTGTCAATCAGTGCGAAGTAACAATTCACTGTCGCTTATCATATTTTCAAGGAAAAAAGTTACACCATAATTTAGTGTGTGATGTATTAAACAAATAGTAATACTCTTCACGCATTTATGTATTCAAGCCATTCCTAAGCTTAGATTCTTTAAGGTGCTTACGCTCTTGCGCCCCAGCCCCCGCTTCGTGCAATTAAGTTTAGAAGAAGAAACTTGTCTAATAGTTGACTGGAATTCCATTTTTTCGTTTTTAATGATAGGTAGATTTGACTTGATGTGATATAGGATTTGAGTTATTTCCTGAAGGATTGTTACTGCAGTTCTAATAGAATGGGTTTTATTTTAGGTAAATTGGTTTTTTATTTTTTGATTAGATTTTCACAGAATCAAGGGTAGCTAATACTCGAGTTGTTGGGTTGTGACTTTTGTGCTCTACACTATTTGCAGAATACTGTTCTTATCATGCCTTCGTTGACTTGGTTTGTTCAGTGATGGAAATTCAATAACCTACACCATTGTACTTACGACCATTGCATTTTGTATGTGGTTTTTGCTATACATTTGGTAGGCCACCTACCAGATATGAAGTGAAAGAATGCCTATAAATAGGGCCACTCAACCATCTCAGAAAATCATCCCAGGTTTCCTCCTCTCAGTATATCACGTGAGATAGAGTTAGTAGCCCTTCTTTCTTGAGAGATAACAATGAGAGGGGTGCTTGGATAAGGGTCTCCGGTTTTTAGGATGAAACTGTTGAGAGTTCTCTTGTACCTCTCTCGACATTCTCATAGTATGAGGAAGTTTGCACGCCCTATTGAAGTAGGCACGTTATAGCCGAACCAAGTTAAATCTTGTGTCCAAGATATTTGTGCACCTATGTTTATATTACAGTTCTCGTTAATATATTTCACACTACATAGCAATGTTTCCATTGTATCTGTTGATATATGTCTTGTATTTATGTCCCACATCGGTTACTCAAAGAAGGTTGCAACTTGACCCTTAGTATATAAGACATCTTGTCCCACATTGCTTGGAGAGAGAAGATCACTGTTTATCTCAAAGTATAAGTAAGGTGTCTTGTATTGTGTTTAAGGGAAAGAGAGGAGAGCCCTTCTTTAAGTAGGCCAAGATAGAAGAGTCCTTCTCTGAGTAGGAAAGAGAGGATAGTCTTTCTTTGGGTAGGCAAAGAAAGAAGAATCCTTCTTTGAGTAGGAAAACAGTTGAGAGATACACGTGAGGGAGCGTTGTAAATCTGACCTGTGCAAAATGGATTTGAGTTCTCTCATATTTCTTGTGTTTTCTTATTTGGTTATCGTATTCTATACATATTTATCTAGAGCGATTTCGTAACAAGTGGTATCAGAGCTTCCAGGTTTATTTTTTTGGCAAAATTGAAATCGATTTGAGAGGATAAATATGTAGACAACACGACCATGAAGTATGCCTGTGACAATTCGATGGAAAGACGAATTTTGGCATATGGCAGAGCACGGTAAAGGATTTGAGCAGTGCGACAGTGCATGCCAAAGCATGCATGAGAAGCGAGCTCGAGGCACTTGGAGAGCACTTGCAGCGGATTGTCGCAAGTCAGGTGGAGCTAATCTTCAATAGATTAGATGACTTGGAGGTAGACAGTCGATTAACTGTGCTAGAGAGGAAAGTCGATGTGTTCGCGGAGGAGCTAGATGACTTGATCGAGGAGAGGTCGCCCATTTCACCAAGTGGGAGGTGCAACAGCGCAAGGACCTCAAGGGACAAGTCGCGGAGCTCCAAGAAGAACTAGCTGCTTGTAAGAAGGAGCTTACAAGAGCTACGAGGAAGGGGTGTATCGCGGTGCAGCCAAGGCAAAAGAAAATGCTGGAGCCGAAATCGTACGATGGAACGAGAGAGGCGAGGCAGGTGGATAACTTCTTGTGGCACTTAGAGCGGTACTTTGAAGCCCTCAACATCTCGACGAGGAGGAGAAGGTGCAGTGGACTGTCACAAGTCAGGTGGAGCTAATCTTCAATAGATTAGATGACTTTGAGGTAGACAGTTGATTAACTGTGCTGGAACGGAAAGTCGATGTGTTCTCAGAGGAGCTAGATGACTTGATCGAGGAGAGGGTCGCCCATTTCACCAAGTGGGAGGTGCAACGGCACAAAGATCTCAAGGGACAAGTCACGGAGCTCCAAGAAGAACTAGCTGCTTGTAAGAAGGAGCTTACAAGAGCTACGAGGCAGAGGTGTATCGCGGTGGAGCCAAGGTGAAAGAAAATGCCAGAGCCGAGATCGTACAATAGAGCGAGAGAGGCGAGGCAGGTGGATAACTTCTTTTGGCACTTGGAGCGGTACTTTGAAGCCCTCGACATCGACGATGAGAAAAAGAAGGTGCAGACGACGGTCATGTACCTTACGCTCAAAATGTGGGAGAAGTTCAAGCGTGAACTACAAAGGCAGTTCTATCCGGATAGCGTCGATGATAAACCTTCGACGATTGAGGCAGAAGGGAGCATTCGTGAGTATGTGAAGGAGTACTCGACTTTGATGCTCGAAATACCGGAGATGTCTGAGAGCCAGCGATTATGCTTCTTCGTTGACGGGCTGCAGCAATGGGTTACCATAGAGTTGCGGCGAAGGGAACCTCATGACTTGACTTATGTCATGGTGATTGTCGAGAGGTTGGAAGACTTCAAACAAGGGGAGAGGCCAAAATATCCAAGGCATGACTGTGCGAAAGATAGGAGAGACAGTAGGTCGAAGAGTGACTCGCCCAAGGCAACCGATGATGAGCGGAGTGTGGACGAGGTACGTTGCCACCATCCCAAAAAGGAGAAGAAGCACGAGGGAAGTCACAAGCGGGGTGACTCTTGTGACCATAAGGCTCGTGTGAGGCCTAGAGGAGGATACTTTTACTGTGCAGGTCCGCATTACAGAAGGGATTGCCCACACAAGGGCAAGATGCTTGCGTTCCTCGAGAAGCAGAAAGACAACATGGGGGATTCTTCTAGCAGCGGTGGGGAGGCACGCATGGGGGCATTGCAGATGGTCAATGTGTTCGTGCAAAAGTCAAAGGAAGAAACTGCCAAGGGGAAGAAGAGAAGGAAGAAAAGAGGCTTGCTCTACGCAACGGTGGATGTTGCAGGGAAGACTCAAGAAGTGCTTGTGGATACCGGGGCCACCCACAACTTCATGAGTCCGAGGGTTGCCGAGTGGCTTGGGCTAAAACCAACTAAGGATGAAAGTTGGTTCATGGCCGTGAATGCCGAGGAGCGACCGACGAAGGGGGTTGTCAAGAACGTCGATTTGAGGATCGACAGATGGACAGGAAAGGCCGACTTCAACATCATCGACATGGATGAGCTTGGGGTGGTGCTTGGGATGGACTTCATGGAGAAGTCGAGCGCTACGCTTAATCCATATTGCGGGGTGATGATGATGGCGGAGTGGATGTTCCCGTTGGTGTCCAAGGATGGGGCTGACGCACGTAAGGAGATTACAGTGTCACAGCTGGATAAGGGATCGACGCTATGCTACGATGAGTGGCAGATGGGGCGGAGGACCTACGCAGTTGGTATGCTTAAGAAGACAGTCACAACAGAGAAGTTCAAGCATTGCTTGAGCTTGATTCATCTTCTTTCTTGCTGAGCTCAAGGTGGAGTGCATCCCTACCTTTAAAGGGGATGCAAGGTGGAGTACCTGAAGAAGGTACTAAAGGCATATTACAGTTTCCTCATGGAATGGTTTGTTAATACAAGCCAAGGTGGAGATTGTTGATATATGTCTTGTATTTATATCCCACATCGGTTACTCAAAGAAGGTTGCAACTTGATCCTTAGTATATAAGACATCTTGTCCCACATTACTTGGAAAGAGAAGATCACTGCTTATCTCCAAGTATAAGTAAGGTGTCTTGTATTGTGTTTAAGGGAAAGAGAGGAGAGCCCTTCTTTGAGTAGGCCAAGATAGAAGAGTCCTTCTCTGAGTAAGAAAGAGATGATAGTCTTTCTTTGGGTAGGCAAAGAAAGAAGAGTCCTTCTTTGAGTAGGAAAACAGTTGAGAGATACACGTGAGGGAGCGTTGTAAATCTGACTTGTGCAAAGTGGATTTGAGTTCTCTCATATTTATTATGTTTTCTTATTTGGTTATCGTGTTCTATACATATTTATCTAGAGCGATTTCGTAACAGCATCTGCGTGAGCCATACTAACACGAGTTGCCATTGGGATTCTAGTATATTTCTGCGTGAGCCATACTAACACGAGTTGCCATTGGGATTCTAGTATATTTCATAAATGTAGTAATCCTTCGCTTTGAGAAGTAGTTGATATCAATTTGACTAACACATGAGCGCTCTCAAGGATGACATATCCACCCCTTTCCCATTACATGATATATATATATATATATATATATATATATATATATATATATATATATATATAAGAGTGATGTTTAGTAGTTTCCCAAAGAAAAGAAAAAAAACAGATGATATTTACTAGCTAACTTGTTAAATGTTCCTGTCATTGCAACCAGAAGGAGGTTGAAGAAAACAATGAGTGATGGCTTTCAATAATTAAATCACCAGAAACTTCTTATCAGCAATGACTTGACAGAGGCGAGTGCCTATTCCTCATTTTCTCTGCGCAAAATGGTTTTATTATTGGCTCATCATCAAACAACAGAATTTCACAATTATATGCAGCGACAATAACGTTTCAACCAATACTAAAAAACCTAATAAAATGTAACGTCCAAGGCTCGCCTGTTTCAGCTTCTGTTTTATCGTCTAAGTAAACTACCAAATCTGTTTAGCAGGATACAAATTAAATAGTCTCAGATATAAGTTCCGCGCGACTTTAACTGGAATGTAAGCACTGATAGTCGACAGAGGAACCATAGCTTCACAAGAAAATTAGGATAGTGGGAGTAAAAGAAAACCTGCTGACCAGCTTTTGGGCTATCACCATTACCGACTTCAAAATCCCGAAACACAAAGTCAGGACAGTTCACAGGCTATTGAGACAAAGATTGAGAAGGAAAGGGGAACTATGACTTTTTATAAATACAAGAATGGACCATTAGCTTTTTTCCTTACGCGCATGACAGACCTTCTTGAACAAAGCTTGGGAAGTCTTCAGGGAAATTATTTTCTCTCTGGACCCGTTTATTTTGCTCAAGAAGGCGCTTCTCGTCATTTGGATTCTTAATATTTGTTTTTTTCAGGAGAAGGCAGAGTTGGAAACAAGCCTGACGAACACAATAAGAGGAAGAGTTGTCTCCGCCTTTACTTTTCGTCGTAAGGAGATACATATCCATTCTGTTCTCTAGCAGTATATAGAATATTAGTGCAAAATTGATTACAGCACTGGAACCACAATTGTCGGCCCTACCCATCATCTTTCAATTGTCGACTTAGGCAAAATGTGGTTTACCTGTTTCCGCCAAGATACCAGTTATTGCCAAAGAAAAAACTTAAACCTCCCTTCTGATTAACTGGTTTGCCATGGTCTGTTTAATTTTTTGTTATTCTAGAGGCTTAAGTAGCAAATGCTAAAGGGTGTTAAGCATCACAATGAGACAGAATAATGCAAGGCATCAATCTTGCGCATCAAACCCAATAGATGATGCGTCACACATCACAGAGAACAGCTAAAACAATTGTCTTTTTTTCATTTATTGTCTCAAAACAGAGACTACAACCAATAAAGACACTCCAACAGAAATAAAGCTACGAATGGCTGGTATTAAACAGCCATTTGCTCAGTGCAATCCCTGAGGACTTTCAACATGTCTACAACTAAATTTTCAGAACATATGTTTTTCAATCACTTCCAAAAATAAGAACAACAATAATCGATATGCACCAAAAGATAAGCCATGAATCTCCTTTGGATCAATGCACTTGAACCTTCCAGCCTTGAAATTTTACATTAGCTGGGGTTTTTCATTTTGGTCATATGTTGGAACGGTCGCGTAAACACAACGAGTCCCTTTAATTTAATTCTTCTTTTATAGAAGGCGTCGTGAGGAAGACTTAACTTTTGTAATAACAAAGTTGTTGGGTTGTATGACAGGTAAGCCATGAATGAGCAAGCCCTTTCATCGAAACCTCATAAACCATAAGTGAGTATTTCATGTTCTTATACCATGAATTTAGACAACTGCACATTCAAAAACCAGATTGAAAAAATAAAAGATCTATAAAAACCATAATTAACACCCACTGTAATAGCCAAATATAGTAACGATTACCAAATCAGTAGAACACATCTATTAATGTTTGTATCCTACTCAGGGGCAATGGGGCGTGTAAACAAATGAGGAAGCGGATACAGGCAGAAATCCCAAACAAGAAGGCAGAGCCATGAATCTTGAAGTGGGTGGATTTTCTTAAACAATTTGTGGAGAGTAAGAGAGACGGACTTACAGGAACAGGGAAGTGATGGCTTGAGTTGAAGAGAAGAAAAATGAGAGCATCAGCATTAATATTGTTTTGGGTAGAATTTCCTCAATTCCCACTTTTTCCTAATTTTCCCTTTCCTAAAAGCAGAGAGGACATCTATGCGCTTGGCTTATGGGCTCGAAACATGAAAAGTCTGTCACTGTATCTTCTTTCCGTTCCTCAGTTGGCTGCTATTATCTGATGAGTTTCTTAGCAGAGACAAAGACTTCATCAATTTATTCGTTACTTTACCTTATTTTTTTCCAAGTGATATTTTAAGCCATCAAATAGTTTTATGCCCCTTAAGCCATCAAATATGTTTTTTTTTCTTTTTTCTTTTTTTGGTTAACCCCCAATTTTTTAAGATTTTTGCTATTTGGTAACACTTCCGCATGATGTAATTGAGGGTAGGTTTTACTAGCTACTTTGGTTGGAGCAGATTTCGCAATCTTGTTTAGCCAATTACGTCCTAAGTTTGACTCCCGAAAGCGAAAGCAGAAGCGGGAGAAACATGTAAAAGTCAACTAGGACATTGACACCGAGGCCGATTGTTTTTCTTCTTTTCGTTTGACATGAAGTAAGGATTCACCAAAAGAGCACCTCTCAGCAACATCTATCAACGATTTAGTATACGTTCGGCCTTGTGATCTCTAAATATTTTTCTCTCCCTTCTCTCGTAACGAGTCTTTTAGTCAGTTGCTAGGTTCACCACCACCACTCGACGAGTGGTGGGTTCGTGCTTGTGTAAATGTGTGAATTTGTGTGTGGTGTTTCAGATCTAGGATTTATTATGACTTTAAGATCTTGGTTGACTGGCGTACGCAGTTTATTGTACCCGTGTTATGGCTTTATTTCGTCCTATGTTGTTCCTTAAAATTTCATGTTTTTGCTAAGCTTGGGTAGGCTCTCAAGGTTTGGAGATTAATAGTGGTTGCTATGATTTGATCTCTCTTTGGTGCTCGTCTCTTTTGTTCATGGGGTTTGAGTTCAGGTTCGGTGGTGCTCACCCCCTTCTCCTGAACCGTGGGGTGTGGCTTATGCTGTGTTGATTAGGGGGGTTGGACACGAGGCTCATCAATGTTGTTGCTAGGGTGGTCCGTTTGCCCTCTCTCTTCTCCAACCCTACCCTCCCTAATTAGGTCCCCTTCCCCCTCTTTCTGATTAATCTCACTTAAATCCGTGTGCTTGCTGTGAACTAGGTCTTGTGTGCACCTTGAGTTTCCGTCTGGCATGGTGATTTAGTAAGGGTGGTGGAGGTGGGAGCTGCAGTTTGCGTGGTTACTTGATGATTAGGGTGCAGCAGTTATGTCATTCTGCTCATCTCATAGGTTGGTGGTTGTTCCACTTGTTATTGTCGTCCGGCAGCGAGGTTGGGCCCGGTATCGTGGCCAAATTGGCTTCGTGGCTTATGGTTGATGACAATGCGGTGGATCAACAATGACAGTGGCTTCTGGCACTATGGCCGGTGATTATGACGCGCGCCATTGAGTGTGGTCTATGATGTAACTAAATTGATCTTATCGGGGCACATGGTTGTGGACTTAACAAGTATAGACCCTAGCATTGTTTTGCTTTATTTTGTTTACTAGTAATTTGTTTGGGCTTGGTGTATGCTTCATTTTAGTATTTTCTTGTTGTGTTAGTGTGCCTCCGAAACATAGGAATTGTCCTTAGTTATTAGTTAGTATCTTGATTCCAGTAAAGACTTACTAATCTCTTACACAAATAGCCATCACTGGGGGTTATTTGGTGTTAAAACCATCTATCTATTTTTGCCACTCTTATATATACAAGGAGTTTGCTTTATACCGCTCCTTGTATGAGAAAACGCCGTGAAAAGTAAGGTACCACGTTACTTTCTTTTTTACTCTATCTTATTTACTACATGCATATCAATATGGTGAAACTTTTACCCAAAGCCCAAAAAGGAATAAGTGCGGCCCGCGAAAACAAACACACTCTATAGCCAGTGCGGAAATATTTTATTCCATTATAAGCTGCAGATCTCTACTACATGTACACAGAGAGACCTTGAAAATACTTCCTCAGGGAAACTCGACTTCACAATTGGAGTCGCCTATGTGCATTTCTCAATCACCAGCATTCTTTGCTTATGGGATGATAGGTACAGCGCAACTTGCATCCACCCGCAACTTGACAAGCAACACCAAAATCAATTAGAATACAACAAAATAAGCCAAGTCAGAACAATCAAGACAAATAATGAGGTATGGATGTTTTGCATAAATGAAGGAAGACCTTGAAAAGACCACAGCCTAAACCAAAACCCAACTCATCATCAGGTAGAGGTGTCAATGGGCCGGCCCAGCCCAGCGGACTTGGTGTGAAAAAGGGCCGGGGCCGAGCCAGATGGGGTGGAAATTGGGCCGGGCCGGGACAGATGAATGGGATATCTAGGCCCAATCTAAGCCCTGGCCCTAGGCCCAATATTTAGGGTCAAACTTGGGCCGGGCCCAACAATTTTTTTGAAGCTTTTTGGATTAAATACCAAGCTTTTTTTTATTTTAACTTTTTATTTTGCTTTTGCTAATGTTAAAGTTATTCTGGGTGTGGGGGGACTAGATTTTTGAAAGTTGAATGAGTTGACTGTAATTGCATATATGTTTGTGCTCTCATGGAATTATTGAAGGTTTTTCTCGCTTGCACGGTTAGTGAAACCAAAACTTACAAGAAGAATTAATAAATGTAGCTGTCTCTCAGGTAGTGATAAGGTTCCCAATGTCCTAGTCTTTTGTTTTCCCTTGCCTTCCTGCCTATTCAATTGTCCCTCTTCTCCTTCTACTGGTCTGGCCTTCTTTCTAGTACTTGACTAATGGCATTAATGGGTCATCATGCATTAAGAAATGCACTCTCTACCCCCCTCTATCTGTCTGAGATTTTGTCATGTCGGAGGGAGGCAGTGGCAGAAGCAAGAGAGGAACCTAACTTCCTGGCAGCTCTGTGGAAACCAATGGGCCACTGTAGGACTGGTTCTGAAGGAAAGAGAGGACCACGATTTTGCTGTTCAAGCCTTTTTGGGCCTGTGCTGGTAATAACATCCACAACTTTTCGGAGGGACCCTATCTTTTAGAGTTCAAATCATTCACTAGTGACCTGTATATTGAATCCTGGTCTTCTTTATTGCCAACCGCCCGGGCCGGGCCAAACTCGGGCCTTTTTAGGGCCGGGCCAGGGCCCGTTTCCCAAATATTTCGGCCTGGCCCTATGGACCAGGGCCGCACTATTCACTCTTTAGGGCCGGGCTGGGCTGGCCCGCGGGCGGCCTAGCCCTTTTGACACCTCTATCATCAAGGGAGTTCCAAATGACAACACATATACAGGTGAAGCACAAAAAGGGCCTACTTAGCACAAGCAGTTCCACAAATACCACAGTTTCAAACTTTAACCACTTAAGTATGTAAGAAACTTCTATCACTGATCTGGAAAAAACCAGTAGTATTAGAAAAGTACGAAGGCAAAGTAGCTTGCAACAAATTTAAGTGAGGCACTCCAAGCATAACGAGTGCGAGAGTATTGCAAGTGAATGAGAGAGCAAAAATGATTCCCCTTCTGGTTGGCAAAAGTCACGTTTTGAAGGTAATAAACAACAAAATGAGAAGTACGTTTTAAACGTTAAAACTGAATAACAACACAACACTTTGGATTTTCCCTCTCAAGGTGAGGAGAGAAAGAGAAGTCATCACTATTTATAGGGTGTGTACATATGAAATTAAGGAGCTAATGATAAGAGCTATAGTTAAGGAATCAGTAACAAAAAGATACATGTTTAACACATGTGACAAATCATAGCCATTAATTTATCCATCATCTTTGCCCTATATCTTTGTTGTTGCTGATTTCTTGAGATTCAACATATTCATTGCTATTACTCCCCCTCAAATTTGGTCGAGTCTGTTTGCAAAGGCCTAATTTCTGCGTAATAATTAAAACGATTCTCGATATAGAGGCTTAGTGAAAATGTCAGTGATTTGAGCGTTTGAACTAACATACCGCGTAACAAGATTACCAAGGGCAACTTTCTCACGCACGAAATGGTAATCAAGTTCGCACGAAAATGGTAATCAAGTTCTATGTGCTTCGTATGACCATGGAACACCGGATTAACTATCATATGCAAAGCACTGAGATTATCACAGTGAAGAAGCAGACGCAACTGTCGTGGAATTTCAATGTCACGGAGAAGTGTAGAAAGCCAAGTAAGTTCAGCGGCAGTGGAAGCCATAGATCAATATTCTGCCTCGGCACTTGATTGAGCAACAGTGGTTTGCTTTTTGGCAGACCAAGATACACAATTACCTCCAAGAAATGTACACATACCAGTGGTAGACCTACTGGTAGTAGGACACCCAGCCCAATCAGCATCAGAAAAAGCATTAAGTTCAAGGGAACTTTGGCGTAACACCTTCATTTATATAATCAAGTGTGCCACCAACATATCGGAGAATGCATGTAATAGCTCGGTAGTGACCAACAGTGGGAGCTTGCATAAACTGACGCATAAAATTGACTGAATAAGAAACGTCAAGCCGAGAGTGAATGTAAGGTACTGAAGAGCACCAATGATACTCTGATAATGGGTTGGATCAGGATATGGATTCCTCGAGGATGCTGTAGAACGAGCTTTTATTGCCATAGGCGTTGTGATTGGTTTGCAACCAATCATTTGAGCACGTGTTAAAATATCTCGAGCGTATTTTGATTGACACAAAAACAATCAAGATTCTGAAGAGTGGACCTCAATACCTAGGAAATAATGGAGATGACCAAGGTCGTTGATAGCAAATTCATTACCTAGTTCCTGAATGAACCATTACTGAAATTCCGGCGTATCACCAGTAAGAATCATATCATCGACATAGACAAGATGGAGTAGGGTGCCTCTTATACAGTGGCAAGTAAATAGAGATGGATCTTCTTCACTACAAACAAATCCAAGATTCAATAGAAATATGCTCAATCTCTTAAAGCATTCATGTGGAGCTTGCTTAAGTCCATAAAGGGCACACTTTAGACGACAAACACGAGAAGGAAAATTGGGATCGTGAAATGCTGGCGATTGCTCCATGTAGACAGGGGTGGAAAGATAGCCATGAATGAATGCATTTTTCACATCAAGTTGCCAAATTTCCAAAAACGGCGAACAGTGGCAACTCTAAGAATGGTGCGAACACTTCCAGGTTTGATGACTCGGGAAAATGTTTATGAAAAATCCACTCCTTCAATCTAATTAAATCCCTTCGCAACAAGTTGAGCCTTTAGCCTCTCAACACTCCCATCTGGCTGCAATTTGGTTTTGAAACCCTATTTGCTACCAATAACATTCATATCACGAGTTCGAGGAACAAGATCCCATGTTTAGTTATCATGGAGAGCACTAAGCTCTTCATGCATAGCCGTTTTCCAGCCCGAGTGCGTTAATGTAGATTTATACGTCTTTGGTTCCATAAGACCCTGTGGTGATGATTGTAAAATATGTAGGCGGGCATACTCGGATTGGGTTTAACAATTCCATGCTGAGATCGTGTTACCATTGAGCGGGAAGGCACAACATGTTGATCAGGAGAATTATCAACATCTTGGATTGCGGTGGATGGAGAGGTGCTATATCATTAAGCACAGTGGCAGGTTCGTCATCTGATCGATGAAGGTGAAGAGTCATGAATAGATTGCTCTCTGATCGATTGAACTGCAGGTTCAATGGTCTCTGGCATTACATATTCTTCTACATTCAGTTGGATCCTTAAAGTAGGCTCAAGGTGCTGATCTCCAACACGATATTGTTGTGCAATAGTATCACGTGTTGCAGAAGATGTTGCATTAGTATTACCTGCAGGTGGAAAATTAGAAGTAGTAGTGGGAGGTTCCAACCACTCCTTATATGACGTAATCTCCCTCTGAGTCTGTTGGCTTCCATACAATGTGGTCAGAGTTTTATATGGGAAACATGTCTCATCAAATACCACATGTTGAGAGACATATACACGTCTAGATATAGGATTAAGACAATTGTAACTTTTGTGTTTTATGCCGTATCCAAGAAAACACATGGTATAGACTTGGGTTCAAGTTTATTTTTCTTGTAATCACCAAGATATGGAAAACATCTGCAACCCAAAACCCGTAATGAAGAGTAGTCGGGATGCTGACCAAAAAACCAAAAAAATGGGGATTCCATGTTTAGTTTTTGAGTGGGCAATCGATTTATCAAAAATATTGCCGTAGCAAAGCATTCAACCCAAAATCTAGCAGGCAAGTTTGCATGAAACATCATAGTCAGTCCCAACTCCGTCATGTTACAGTGCTTTCTTTCAGCAACCCCATTTTGTTGAGGCGTTTTAGGACAAGCTAATTGGTGTTGAATGCTAAGGTTAGCAAGAAGTGACAAGAACTTCTTGTCACCGAACTCTCCTCCTTCATCAGACTGAAAAATCTTGATTTGCTTATTGAATTGACATTCAACAAACTTCTGAAAATGAATAAAACTTTGCAAAAAATCAGATTTCCTTTTCAACAGATAGAACCATGTAAAGCGAGTGTGCCCATCAACAAAGATAACAAAGTATTTGTAATTTGCAGCAGAAAAAACATGTGCCGGACCCCATAGATCACAGTGGATCTTCATGAAAGGTTGGTCACAATGTTCATTAGATTTAAGAAAATGAAGTCTACAAGACTTTCCCATTTGGCAACTTTCACAAATCAAATCGAGATCACTATCAGAACACAAGTCTACGAACTTTCAACGAAACAAAAAATCCACAACTCTATACTGAGGATGTCCAAGACGTGGGTGCCACCCTTCTTTATTTTTGTTACGAAATCGACTTGAATAAAGTGTCGTGTGACCTTCGTCAAATGCATACAATCCTCGTCTCCTTGCCCCAGCTGCCACTACTGTGCGGGTGCATCTATCCCTAATCACAAATCCATTTCCATCAAATTCAATGATGTAAGGCATATCTGTAGTGAATTGACTAACAGATAACAAATCCTTCTTTATATCCAGAACGTAAAGGACATTTTTTAAAGGTATAATGCTTCTACCAGATTTCACATTGAATCACCAATAGGAGTAATATCAAGACGTTGACCATTTCCAACCATAACCCCATCTCTACCATTATACGGCTGCAAGTTATGTAACTTACCACTTTCCAGTCATATAATTTGTGGCACCAGTATCTGGGTACCACTCTAAATCTTTGTTATCTCCAATTTGAAATGCTGACAATGCTTCAGGAACATCTTCTGTTTGATATGAATTGTTGAAATGATTGAAGCATTTCAGTGTTGTGAGGTTCTTACGTCCACAAATTTGACATGTGATATGAGCCTTGTTCTTGATGTCTTTCCTTTGTGTGTGAGGCTGATTTGTTTTGGCGGCACCTTCATTTTGTCCAACTTTCATGTTCCCTGCATTAAAATGAGCACGACCACTACCACCACTCATGTTAGCATTATTACCTTGAACTAGTTCTTTGCCTCTGGAACTGAACTTGCTGATGGTATTTGCATTTCTATTGTTTGCATCCCCATTTATATTTTGCCCGTAGTAAGCTAGTTGGGGTCCACCAAATGATTCAGCTCTATGAGTGAGATTGTGGGCTTCATAGCTTTGTAGAAGTGGAACAATATCATTATAAGATGGTACAAGTGGTTTGAGCATTATTGTTACAAATTTCTCATATCTATGACCAAGGCCTTGTAACAACCAGAAAACCTTATTATTGTCTGGAACAGTCTTACCTATGGCAAGATTATCGCATATGAACTTAAACTTACCAATATACTCATTGATGGAGTCTGTACCTTTGCGAAGCATAGTCATGTTTTGAACTAATTGAAACTCTCTTTCTTGAGAGTCTTGTGCAAATGCTTCTTCTAACACCTTCCAGACTTTGCCAGCAGTGATGAGTCCTACAACAAGACCAAGCACCTCTTCAGATAATGTGCCCGTGATCCATCCTCTAAGAAGTCGATCGGATCGTTTCCAAGCAATGAAGTCTAGATTTAGGACTTCATTTTGTCCTTCGACAGTAGTGCCTTCAGACGCGAGAATTGTCACTTTAGGCATCCTATATTCACCATCAAGGAAGCGTTGCATGTCTTGGCTTTCAATTAGGGCCGAAATCTGTGTTTTCCCCAAAAGATAGTTGCTTGGAGTGAGGCGTAGAGAAACAAAGTTTCCCACATTGAGAGTTGCTGGATACGGATATTTGACTGTAACAGAACTGGTCATTGAGAGGGTGGAAAAAAAAGGCTAAAGGTATCTCTTTCTAATTCCTCACCGAAAGGCTCTGATACCATGAAGAAGAACACAACACTTTGGATTTTCTCTCTCAAGGTGAGGAGAGAAAGAGAAGTTATCACTATTTATAGGGTGTGTACATCTAAAATTAAGGAGCTAATGTAACGAGCTATAGTTAAGGAATTTATCCATCATCTTTGCCCTTTGTCTTTGATGTTGCTGATTTCTTGAGATTTAGCATATTCATTGCTGTTAAAAATGTCCAATAACAAAAAGATAACATGAAGTCAAAGGCACCTAAGTATGGAGGTGCCTTTTAACTTCATGGAACCAATTCTTCCACTATGCTACTCATAATTTCAGAGGCAAGAGTTTTAAGGCCAAACTATGCAGACTCTATATAGATGTTACAGTATATGGCATTTGACAGGAAGGAAATGTTAGAACTTTTGAGCAGAAACAAGCTACTCCTTAAGGCTGCCTCCATCTTATCCAACAATAGTGCAATTTAGAGTAAGTAGCCGGAATAAAGTCCCTTCTACATTCCAGAATAGAGAACTTTGCAATGCTTGGGGAATTAGCAGCAGGGTGTTCAGCGCCTAAATGATGTGATTGTTGTTTAGGATCTTTGCTCGGTAGCTGTACAGAGTTAAATTTGTTTTGGTCTTTTAAAATGGTGTTGTAGTTTTAAGCTTAATGGAATACAAGGACTCTTGACCAAAAATAATAATAATAACGCGAAGTAAATTACATCAAAAGCCGAAGTAAGGCCCTTAATAACACCCCATACTTGAAGGGTTCACCCACTAGTACCATATGACAGCTTTTACAATTACATCTGCAACCAGAAGTGACTTTCTAACAGTCAAATTCAAAGAGTATGAAACATTAACTAAGGCATGAGAATAAGTCTTGGAAAACCAAGACGGGGTGGGGGAAGCATAAAACATAATGCTAGCATGTATTATCGGAATGATTAAGCATACCTTCCACTCGGAAGAGGCTAAATGTAACCTAGGCCTCATGGACCTAACATACTTGTATGCGTTGGTGTTCTACCTGTTTAAAAGTACAAAAGTCATTCAAAGTGTACGAGGCAAAATGACTTTCCACATTGTGATTCATAATACCAGATAACAGAGAGCAATGATCGTGCTGTGGTCCCGACCATCCTTACAGTGGATGTAAGTCATTTTACCACAAGATGCATTCCCTTCACAAGTCAAAGATGAAGCAAAATTTAAAAGCAAAGTTATTGATGAGCACAATTTAGCTGCTGTTAGATAAAGCACTAATAATAGCACTATGTATTCCTGTTCCGCAAAAGAAGTAAGAGTTTGTGTCAAATCTGTGCCCTAAAGTATCACCCTAGTACGAGAGATATTTCTGTATATTAAGGATTTATGTCATATATTGAATGTTTCTGATTCTACCCTTTTGAGAGAAGGGAAAAAGTGGGCAAGGAGAGAGAAAATGAGTTAGATGAATGTTAAATGTGAAGAGACAAATAGAGTAAAAAAAATGTAAAAAGATAGCCAGGAGAGAGAAAATGAGTTGGTGAAGAGTTAAATGTGGAGAGAGAAATAGTATAAAAAAGTATAAAAAGGGTAAATATATAAAAAATACCTACAGAATCTTTCTTAATTTGGAAGTGATCAATATTTATGGGATGGTCCAAAAAGAAAATATGATCAATTTATGTGGGACGGGCGGATCGTATAGAGGAGTCTTCTTATCGACTCTCTCCACATTCTACCGGAAGAAAAAACAACTCCACGGAGTCTTTTTTACAGGATTTGTTGGCTTATGAAGAACTTGTCTTCTAAAGAACTTTAAGGATTATAACATGGCCGTTGAAGGGTGTCATTGTCATTTTACAGAAGTGGGCGAAGAGTATAATTGATTCATGTTATATATAGACATTTTGTTTAGATCAGAAACTAAGGAATTTAATGTAAACATCATGTTTGAATCATGTTATGGGCACTTTGATCATATTACGACTAAAGAATATAATGTAAACTCCATGGTACTTTATTGCCCAATGTTTACGTTCTTGAGAAGAACTTGGTTGTAATAGCTTGGTTCAACTTATGTGTAGTACCTCCATTTTGGTTAATTGGTCCAAACAAAAATCTCAATGATCATTTATAGCAATTTATTTGTATTATTATAAGGTTGAACACTAAGGTTAACTGATCCATGGATAAGTAGTTCACTACTTCTCCTCGATGCCTCCGAAGTTCTTTGAATTTTTTTCAGCTTCATTATGATCAAAATACTAGTTTTAGAGCTACGGTTACAAAGTGGATACTTATGTTCATGGACTACATCATCCCAGTTCATTAAGATGAATCTCAAAAAAATCCCAAGTCTAAACAAACTTCTTTCAGACATTTTGTCAAACAAGTTATGTTCAATTGAAATTTGAAAACAACAACAATCCAAACCATGGATGGATATACCACTATATAAAATGGCAAAGAGAAAGCTAAGCGTAGTGAGGTAGTGGTGACATGCCTTATGACGTAGAGAGACAAAGAAAAGAAGAGAAGAGAAGAGAAGAGAAGATGTAAAGTATGAAAGGGGAGAGAGAAGAGAAGAAATGAGGCAACCGTTGATCGGAGTGTGAAATCCGGAAAGGGGGAGTGCAAACTACTGTGTGCCCACTATGTGCTTATGGGCTATGGAAGGGACAGGCTGCTAGGTAGCCGTAGAAGGTGGCGGGTGTGCTTTGTGTGTGTATGTGTGTGTAATATGATCCTCTTTTTTTTAAAAAAAAACTGCACTAAACCTACTTCTACTCATTAAAAGTGGACAACTTACGATGGGTGTAACAGATTCATTTGAAATGTCAAAAGTACCACTTTTTATCCACAAAATTTTCAAATACTTGCCATTTTCCAAACTTTCTCTCCCCCCCCCCTAAAACAAAATTCCACCAGCCTACCCACACCCTATACCCCACACACGAACATCACCCCCTTATCTCTCTCTCTCTCTCTCTCTCTCACACACACACACACACAAATTTACAAAAAAGTCTCACACTCATAGAACACGTACTATTTCACACACACAAAGACATGGTGTCACATAAAACACACATGAACTCATACACAGAACACACATTCAGAGAGTCAAACGAGAGGATGATCAGCTATAATGATCAACAAACAAGTTTATGATTCATTTTTCATTGCACATGATGAAGCCAATCCAAGTATAGGTTGAAAAAAGGACATAAAATTAAAAACCCCAAACCCAGGCCCTCATAGTACGACACAAAACAAATCTCAAGATTTCGGCTGAGCATAATCTCTCGAGTAATGGCCACCGTATTCACCATCACCCCGAGCATGGCTACCTCTGTACCCTCCCCCACCATACCAACACCACCAGCATTACGACGACGATACCCACCACCACCTCCTCCTCCTCCTTCACGACGGTCACCGCCACTTCCACTACTGCGAAAACCACCTCTATCGCCACTGCCACAAGAGTGGGCCTGATTGACAGTGATCTTACGTCCGTCAAGATCTTGTATGTTCATCACATTGATCACGTCCTTCATCGACTACTCGTCCTTAAAAGTCATGAATCTAAACCCCTTTGATCTCCTCTCCATATCGTTAATGATCTACACACCAAACAAATAGAAAATCATCAGATCTTATGAACACACATCTATAATTGTATGTTTAGTGTGTGTGGGGGTATGGGTTCGTATGTGTGTATGGGTATGGGTGTGTGTTTGTGTTTGTTTTTGCAGTGTGTGTGGGGTGTGAATTCCTTCGAGTGTGAGCATGTGTTTGGGGTGAGGGTTTGTGTGTGTGGGGGGGGGGGGGTATGGGTGTCTGTGGGTATGGGTGTGTGTTTGTACAGTGTGATTGTGTGTGTGCATGTAGTGTCTCTATATTAAATGAAAAGGGTATTTTGGTCTTTAGAAATTATCAAACAACTTGAGCCTAAGAAGTGATTGGATTGAAACCATCTAATTTACCCAATTTTGATGAGAAGAAGTGGGTTTAGTACAACTTTTTAAAAAAGAGGGGACCATAATTCAATCGGCCTAAAGTACAAGGTGGCAAAGTTATTTACCCGATATAATATGTGTGACCGTGTGCGTATGGTGTTTGTAACTGTGTGGGGTCTCTGTGTGTGTGCTGTGTGACGTGGGTGTGTGTGTGTAGTTTGTGTTGAGTATGTGTGTGTGTGTGTAATATTTTTTTTAGAGGAACAAGAAATATATACCATGGAAAATAACATGTTCATACTGTCATTACAGAGATCTAAACTGAAATGTAAGAAAATAACAACTAAAATAATAGCTGTCAGACAAAACACCATTAAGCCTCAGAAAAAACAAAAACACCGAAGCGCTATCCACCATCAAACCATTCTTGCTTGACTCCAAGTCCAGAAGTTAAAGCAAAGTATGCCAATGTAGAAGAGAGCTGTAGTACGCAATATGTGCCTTGGGCAATGTGCAATGTATGCACCTTCCGACTACTGTTATATATATTGCACAAAAGATTACTATCAGGCACTGAAGAACCTCGTTCTTCTCTACATTTTTTCTGCATAAGTAAATCCGAGTGAGCGACCAATATAATAAGATATAAGTATTTCATTTTCTGTAACCATGAAATTGTAAGTAACATAGCTGTTGCTGTACCAGAACACACATCAGTCAATAAAATAGCCTCAGAATATGCCCCAATTGGTATCCAAACTGATCTAAACATTGTCATGCCAATACCAACTAAATCATCACCATTTTGGCTCGGTGCTGGCTTTGCAATTGAGATAGCACAACAAACAATGGATGGTGGAAACAAACATACACACGTATCTGAAAACTGCACAGGGATAAAAGGATGGTAAAAGTATTCAAAACGCACAACAGTTGGCACATGAATATCACGACTTCAATATCTATTTTTTGGACCAAATGTTGGAACCTAACAGTACATTTGACATTGAAACAAATTATGACCAAGTCTCAAAATGCGATCCGCAATGAACAACTAATTATTTAAGATAAGAATGTTCCGAGCACACCATAAAACCCAAAGTAAAACCAAAACTCTCACGAGGAAGAATAAATCACCTTGATTACGCAAGATAGGCTTAGTAAGGCAAAGTAAAATCCAATCTCTGGCTGAGCTAGTTTGAGGACTTGCATGCACCCCAAATGCTTGAGTCCAAATGTGATTAGTGTAACTACACTGAAGAAAAGATGATCATTAGTTTCAGGATACTCTAGAAAAGCTGACACATTTCAGAGATGTGATAGTGTCTTTTCTGTAATTCTGTAGACACTACCAATTGAAGATGTAAGAATCGCCACACAAAGATTTTAGGGCTAATTACACCCATGTCCCTGAGGTTAGGGTATAATTACAGTCAAAGATACTAAGTTTCAAAATGTAACATACCGTGACCAACAACGTTAAAAATATAACATTCGTATCCATCCGTCAGGATTCCGTCCAAAAAGTATAATTTTTATCATTATGTATTTTAAAAATGGCAATACTGCCCTTGTACATTATATACAACCCTAATTTGAAAATTAGGGTTTCAATATCTAACCCTAATTCAAAACCCTAATTTTAAAATTAGGTTTCTCTCTCCAAACTTTTTCTCCAGATTTGCCGCCCACTCCCTCACCCCACGCCGCCGGCAGCCCAAGCCCCATCCCTCACCCTACACCGCCAGCAGCCCAGCCCTGTCCCTCGTCCCATGTCGCCGGTAACCGAAGCCCCACCTCACCGCCGCCGTAACAAATCTCCCACCCTCGCCGCCGCAGCTGTGTTGTGATCACTTCACTTGTTGCAACAAAAACTCCCTCAGATCACGCTTCGACCTCCCCCGGCCTAGCTGCTTAAAAAATCCAACAAATATCCCAAACAACTGAACTTCGTCTCTGATGAGCTATTCGTTTTCCCTCTCCCCAGAATGTACCGTGTGGACTCGGGCACGTTCTGGGCGACATTTTTATGCAAATGCAGGAAAAAGGTAAATATGTCGGCATACATTAAGTGATTTATAGCAGGCAAAGGCTTTCCAGCTTTAATCCCAAAGATTTTCTTTTGATGTTCAGCTTCTAGTAAAGCCATGGATGAGATTTTAGAACAGAGAATGAATAGGAAAGGTGATAAAGGGTCACCCTACCGTACCAACGAGGCTTGAAAGGAGTTGTTGACGCTCCATTAACCAGAATTGAGTAAGATACCGTACTTACACATTGCAAAAGAAAATTCATTCGGAAGTCAGGAAAACCAAATCTAAAAGGCACTTCTTGAAGAAATTCCCAACTCACCTCGTTAAAAGCCTTACTCATATACAATTTGAGCAAATCAAAACTACACAACCTTTTTTCCTTGTCCAAAGACAATCAGTGAGTTCTTGAGCAAGAAAGCCATTATCGAAAAGACTTCGCCTAGAGATAAATGCATTCTGAAAAGTGGAAATGATGTCACTAATGATGCGAGTCATTCCTATAACCAGGAGATGACTTAATAAATGACATTACAGAAACTAATGGGCCTAAAATCTGTAGGTGATTCTGGAATCGGCCACTTAGGAATTAAGGTAACAAAAGACTGATTGGTCGCCGAAAGCATTTGTCCAAAATTAAGAAATGAGAGGACTGCAGTAGTTACTAAAGGCCCATAATTCCCCAACATCTCTTATAGACAACTGCAGGAATATGATCAGGTCCCGGTGCTTTCATGCCTCCTAGCTCAAAAACCACCTTCTTAACTTCCTCAAGCGTAAATGCAAGTCTAAGTAGTGAGGACTTGCGAGGATGAGAGTGAAAGCACATTAGGATGAGACATGCTATAGGTAGGAACTACTGGAATTCATATAGGACGAGTCAAAGCACATAAATCAAATAGATTCTTGAAATAGTCCACAATAATGGATCTAATGGAGTCTGCATCAGAAATCAGTGACCCAGTCCTATCCTTCGAAGAATTGATTCGATTTGACCTACGTTGAATGATTGTAGAAGAGTAAAAAGTTTTGTAGTACAATTGCCCTAATCTAACCAATTGATTTTGGCCCTATGAGCTCAGAAAACATCTTCACATTTTAGCAGGAAATTAAGTTTATGATGTAGCAAAAACTCCTCCCGACAAGAATCTAACGATAACGGACACATACCTTGGTAAAACAACAAGCGCCGTTGCGTGTATTTTATCTAAGCTTCTAATTGCCCAAAACTAGTCAAGCTCCAATTTTTTAAAACTCGCAACAGCATTTTACTCTTACTCATTATTTGAAAGAGAGGGGACCAATAGAAGGCAACAACTAGACATCTCTAATTACCATAAACATATGTGGGGATGATAATCACATGGCTTTAAAGCGCCAAGGCAGGTAATAAGTACTCCGAAGCAGACATGTGTCACATAAAATTGGGGAATGATCCGATATATTTATGGCCAGATTCCTAACTATTGCATACAAATATTGTACAATCCAAGAAGTAGATGCCATAACTCGATCTAATATATCATATACCAACCCCCATTTTGGAGAACCCCGAATCCAAGTGAATAAAGGACCATCCCAACAGACATCTAACAGGCCAAAAGATGCTAGGAAATTTCTTAATAATTGAGCTCCTGGAATAACAACAGCATTCCCGAATTTTTGTTATATGTGTAGTATGAGTGACAATGTATGTATGGTGTTTGTAACTATGTGGGTGTGCGTTCGTGGATGTGTGTGCTGTGTGATGTGGGTGTGTGTGTAGTGTGCGTTGGCTATGCGTGTATGTAATATGAGTGATATTTTGTCTAAATGTGTGGGTATGCATGTATGTGTGTGTGTCGTGGGTATAGCGACGAAGTCAGAAATCTTGTATAAGGTGGGTACCAATGTAATATTTTAAAGGTATCTTAACATGTTCGGTTAAAAACTAATGAAGATAAAGCTCACAATGTTGTTTTACGAAATAAAATTCGCATTACATTTTTTGTAGTTACATTTTACTTTGGACATTAAAATCAATAAAAATATTTCGAAAAGGAATTGAGGTACAGTATAGATCTATAGTAACAAAAGTCAAAATAAATTAACGTGCCAAAAATCCTTTTCCTTCCCAGGCCACTTCTCGTTGAACATATTTTGACAAATTAACAAATTCATTGATAAAAATAATGATTTATTGAGGAATAAATGCATTTGTCAAGAAATATTGGACTATGATCGACGAACTCGGTATTCGTCAACGTTTATCTACCTTTGTTAATGAACCTAAGTTCGTCGAGAATTTATTTGTCTCTAAATGACAAATTTCTTGTAGTGGTAGTTACACTTTACTTTGGACATTAAAATCAATAAAATATTTCGAAAATGAATTGATGTACAGTATAGATCTATAGAAACAAAAGTCAAAATAAATTAAAGTGTTAGAATTTCTTGATTGTTATGTGGTAGGAATGATTTTGTGTAATATTGAAAAATAATAATGTCTTTAAAAAAGTTCTTAAAATATTGTTCACAACCTATTCTGGTCGCACCCAAAGGCCCACTACGGTCCCATTTTGTATGACACGTCCGCACAAGCAACAGACATTTTCAACGCTCACAACCGGTCAAAACATGCACGCTTAAGGAACGTGACCAAGCCTCATGACACTTCGATCGTCGCACTTCGCCCGTCGCCCGTCGACGCACCATGACACTTGCCCAAGGAAGTTGGCCTTGGCCTCCCCCTTGGGGTCGGCCTCGGCCTTGGCCTCCCCCTTGGGGTCGGCCTCGGCCTCCCCATTGGGGTCGGCCTCGGCCTCCCCTTGAGGTTGGCCTTTGCCTTCCCCGAAGGGTTGGCCTTTTGTCTCCATACTTAACATTTTCATTTCTCTTCAAGAGGCCTGGCATCCTCCGCGACGCCATTCGCCCGTCGTCCGGACGTCAACTCCGCGACCCCCGTCGCCCGTCGTTCGGACGTCGCCCGTCGTCCGGACGTCACTCCGCCCGTCGCCCGTCGTCCGGACGTCAACTCCGCGACCCCCGTCGCCCGTCGTCCGGACGTCAACTCCGCGACGCCCGTCGCCCGTCGTCCGGACGTCAACTCCGCGACGCCCGTCGCCCGTCGCCCGGACGTCAACTCCGCGACCCCCGTCGCCCGGACACAACTCCGCGACCCCCGTCGCCCGGACACAACTCCGCGACCCCGTCGCCCGGACACAACTCTGGGAACCCCGTCGCCCCGTCGACGCTCAGACGTCGTCTTCATGACCCTCGTCACCGACGTCCGGGCGTCACACTCCAACACTCCGCCGCGCCCGTGCGCCGCGCCGCTGATACAGTCGTGCCTCCAGGCTCTCTGTCACACTACCGTGCCCCCGGCACCATAAGCACTTTGTCGCGCCCACGCCATCATTGACACAAACGTGCCCCCGGCACCTCACGCACTCCGTCGCGCCCATGCGCCGCGCCATTGACATAGACGTGCTCCCGGCACCTTACTCACTTCATCGCGCCCATGCGCCACAATCATGTCATCATGCCCCCGGGCACCACATTCATTCATCACACCATGCGCACCTTGCCTTGGTCATCGAACATGCTTCAACCCACTCTCCGGAGTGTACATCACCCACAGGGATAGGCGACTCCTCCGGGACACTATCTCTGCCAGTGAGCTCTTCAACTCCCCTTCCGCCAGGTAGACGGCTCCTCCGGGATGCTACCTCGGCCAGTCGGGTAGACGGCTCCTCCGGGATGCTACCTTGACATGCTCCGAGTGCTCCGGCACAAGGACTCACCCGCGGGGATATGCGACTCCTCCGGGACACTATCTCTGCCAGGGAGCTCTTCAACTCCCCTTCCGCCAGGTAGACGGCTCCTCCGGGATGCTACCTCGGCCAGTCGGGTAGACGGCTCCTCCGGGATGCTACCTTGACTCGCTCCGAGTGCTCCGGCATAAGGACTCACCTACGGGGATAGACGACTCCTCCGGGACACTATCTCTGCCAGGGAGCTCTTCAACTCCCCTTCCGCCAGGTAGACGGCTCCTCCGAGATGCTACCTCGGCCAGTCGGGTAGACGGCTCCTCCGGGATGCTACCTTGACTCGCTCCAAGTGCTCCGGCATAAGGACTCACCCGCAGGGATAGGCGACTCCTCCGGGACACTATCTTTGCCAGGGAGCTCTAAGTGCTCCGGCACGAAGACTCCCCTTCTGCCAGGTAGACGGCTCCTCCGGGATGCTACCTCGGCCTGCGGAATAGGCGACTCCTCCGGGACACTATCTCTGTCAGGGTGCCTGCGTGACTGGCCTACGTGCTCCGGCACTGGGGGCTTGCGTCAGCACCTCTAGGGACTATGACCCCCGGGTCACTCCGAGATGGGAGCAGGTCTTCGAAGGGCATCACGCCTAGTTCACCTGGCAGTTGGGCGTCGGGTCTTCCCCACCCCTGCCAGGCCTGTAGGACTCCGCAAGGGCTTGGATTGGAGGCTAGATCAAGGGGGTTCTCTGGCCACACCAACGCAGTGGGAGCCAGTCTTTCCAGACAGAAAGAGTGACGCTGTGCGGGGCAGGCCGGATGGATATGCGATTCGACAGTCCATGG
Source organism: Escallonia rubra (assembly GCA_033065855.1). Lineage (NCBI taxonomy): Eukaryota > Viridiplantae > Streptophyta > Magnoliopsida > Escalloniales > Escalloniaceae > Escallonia > Escallonia rubra. The sequence continues at coordinate 510,184 of JAVXUO010000870.1, forward strand.
AGCACCGGCACCCGTGGACCCCCTGGTGATGTGTCACTCCCAGGGAGCGCCACGTGTCGGTTAATGACATCATCATCTCAATCTCTATAAATAGAGGTCTTGAGAATTCATTTGACAAAAGAACATAACAGTTGGACTTCTTCTTCACTCTCACATTTTCACTTTCTCACTCTAAAATTCTAGAGAGAGAAACATACAGTACCCTGACTCTGGACCTAAGCATCGGACTGTGACTGTCATTGTGTATTCATCTCGCGCTATCGTCCTCGCAGCACTGCCACCCTCGAGTTCTGTCTGGGAAGCCCTTGGTCTCTGCCCTTGTTCCACCCTTGCTGTGTCTCACATCAACATACTTGGAAGCTGACGCGGACTGCAGCCTTTGTGGCACCTCCACGTAACTACGAACCCACTTTCCTTGGCATCAAATATATAAGTTTTGGAGGGACACCAAATTAGCAAAACCATTAATACAAAACTCGTAGTACAAAAACTACTTAATGCCAAACGGTGGAGGCGGGCACGTACCCACTGTGCCACCCCCTTCCCTATGCTACTGCATGGGACTGTTTGTGTAATATGTGTAACAGTGTGTGTAATTGTGCGTGTGTGCCGTGGGTGTGTTTGGAGTGTATGTTATGTATGTGTGTCTATGATATGTGTAACAATATGTATGCTAGGGGGGAGGGGGGGTGTAACTGTGTGTGTGTGTGTGTGGTGCGCGCATGTGTGTACTGTGTGTGAATTGTTGTGTGTAATGGCTGCAAGAGGTATGTAGATAGTACTGTGGCACCATGTGTCATTGTACCCCGCTCTTGTCCATGTGTACCATGTGCTTCCGCAGGTGTACCCCGTATTGGTATAGTTGTACCTTAAGCCATTTTAGATTTCTACAAGGTTTCAATTTTTTTTTCAAAAATGTATAGTATTTTTAATACTTTTTGCAACTTAACATTTTCTAAATTCATTTAGGGCCTTTAAAAATAAATATTAAATTCTGAGCCTTAATCGATTATTGAAATTCATGATGATGCTCTTATGAGCATCCAATTACATGTTGATTTAACAATTATTGTTCTTTTGAATATGTACATGAGATAGTGTATTGATGCGTTATAAGGATGGTCTGTATTGGAGGCGTTATAAGGATGATCTATTTACCGCGTGGCATGCAGGTTAGTAACCTTGATGGACTAGTTATCGTACATATGCATATTTAGTTACCATTGTTACTATCCACCGCCTGTGTGGCTTTGCTATTGCCCATTTTCAATATGGTTGTCGAACTACTTGTGATCACCTCTAAACTCTTTGGAAAGTTTGTCATCAAATTGAACCTGTGAATCCTTTGTAATCACTTTGTTTAGTCTTTGAGTGACTTTAATGAGCTCTTGAAAGTTCACCCTTGTTCCTTTTGCATAGGTTATGGTCAGTAGATTGCTTGAGAATGCGTTTAGAGCCTAAGTGAACGACTATCCTTTATTGTTTTGATTAGTATAACCCCTGTGTGGTAAACATTGTTTAGTTCATTATGTTGATAACTTAAATTTGGTCTTTCATCTTTGACAAATTATTATAAAGCATTTGAGTTATTGCATTGATTAAAAGATCTGACATATATTGGAAGTTGTTTATTAAGTCGAAGTTGTTCATGTCATCAAGTAATTGATCGAATGATTGTTCAATGCTCCGAATATTTGGGATGTTACACATCATGTCCCACTTCATGGTGGATGTAGGTTTATTAGCAGCATACCCCACAACAATATTACACGATGGTAAATCCAAAAGTAGGTCTATTAGTAGTATCAGACAATTTCTTAACACTAGTATTGAACACGTGCGTTGCACATAGATGTGGTCGAGATAAATTTTGAGGCAATATCGTTCGCCTTTTTGGGATCAAAATAATATAATTCACTTGTCCTTACTTTTTTGTGACTGTTTTACAAGAAATGTATATTTGATGTTCGCAAATATAACCAGTTCAATGTTTGGGAATCTTCTTTGCGAGCTTCTGGATTGGAGAAATGTTTGATGGTGTTATTGAACAGAAAAACAGATGGAGAAATTAAAAGAACGAATCTATATCTTTTTTTTTTTGTAATATGTTAAATTAGTTTATGGTATACACTTAAGATTCGTAATTTTCAAGACGTGGTGCTTTGCATTTCATCAATACGAAATAGAAAGCACCCAGCCTTCAACTGTAATAACTAAATAGATTTTCAGTTCAAATTGGTGCCATATTTAAGCCTTGTTTTTCCTCATTTTTTATACATATTTAATCATGTTTCACTTTTTGTTTTTCAAACAGTTTTTTGTTTCTTAACTGGTTTTTCACGAATTTCAATTTTTTTCTTCTGTTTTTGCTTTTTAGTTTTCAATTGGTTAACTATTTGCTAACCAAAAAATGCAAGAATAAAAAATCACAGTTCTTTTTACCCATTTCATTATCCAATGTTTATCTCATTTCAACCAATGTTAAAAGGAGAGTAATAAAGTGATTTCTTCGTTTTGTTTTTCTTTATCATCACATTTTTCATTTCTCAATGTTTAGAATAGATTCATTACCCAATGTTCATTTAATTTCAACCAAATTTAATAGGGGACTAAGGGAGCTAAGAGTGTTAGTGACGTAATTAACGGAAGACGTAATGGTGCGTAAATGATTTAAAACATTCGTACTGATCAACGCCTTATTGCTGCAAGAAAAACTCCCATTAGCTGGATCCTCCAGGCTCTAAATGGTAGAAAAAAAACCCACAACCTGATTTAACTTAAAATAAAATAGGGTTAGAAATCACTGTCACACAGTTCAGTCGATCCACACCTTTGGCCCATTCAAAAGAAAGTTTGGCCAATCCCATCTGAAAAATGATCATCAACACTTAAAATTTTAAACCTTGTGAGCCTCTCCATTAGTTTACATGACAGAATATCCTTCATATGATTATTGTCTTTTTATGATTCAGTCACCGGACAGAATCCTAAAGAAGCTCTAACTCTATCAGTAGAGATTGATACGGGATCATCTAGGATCCTAATGAGATCCTGATTAGAATTGACTAAAGCCCAATTCTAATTGGACTCCTCTTGCTACCACTATATAAAGGGGTCAAGCCTCCCCAGGTAAGCCTAAGCTCACACATATACACATTGTGTCTTTATTACTTCTCAGAGTTCTACATTGTTAGCCATCTCTGACTTAAGCATCGGAGCGTTCCCCCGCCGGAACCCCACCCGGCGGTTACTCCGTGTTCTCTTTTGCAGGCATGATTTCTGGTGTGGTTCCTGATCCACTTTTTAGCTGCAACAGATTGGCGCCATCCATGGGACCACTACAAGGAACATGGCCAATCATTCTTCTTCTTCAGACTCTTCACAGAGTCATTCTCAGAACCATCGTGAGCGAACTAGCAGCTCTCATCGACCAGGTCATTCTCGTGATCGACGCTCAACCCGTATGCGTCGTTATCGTACTAGTACTTCTGAAGATAATTACGTAAACGTAACATCTGCTACTCCCGAATCAGAAACTAGACCTCAGAGAAACCATTCTCCAGCGTCTACTCTGAAAAATGGTGACCTCCATCATAGCCTGAACCGTCAGCTATTCAAAACACCTCATGCCAACCTTACAAAGGAAATCCATGAACTGAAAGATGTTGTAAATACTCTTCAGAGAAAGCTCGACACGGTGGTGGCTCCTTCGTCCACTCACCATTCTCATCTTGACCCCAGCGACCTTCGTCTTCGTCTCACCTCCAGATCAAGCTACGGCCGCAAATACAGATCAACGGCCGATCCAACTTACGATCCCAGAGAGAAGAGCGGAGATCTCATGACCAGGAGTGGATCATGCTATCGACGGGATACATCAGTCGAAGGCAGTACTAATTCCTCTCCTGAACGAGTCGCTAGAGCTGAGACCCTGCGAAGATCTGTCCATAGAAAGAGGACGCCTGAGTTTGGTCCTTGAGAACGAGACTCCTGGAAGAATGTGCCTAGATATCATTCTCCAGAACGATCCCTCACAAGGGAAGAATCTGGATACCCGTTATCTGAAACCATCGAAAGAGCAAAGCTACCTCCCAACTTCTGAATGCCTCAGTATGACCTTTACGACGGAATTGGAGATCCGGGCGAACATGTTTATCAGTTTCAAACAAACATGTTACTCCTCCAAGTTTCAGATGCAGTCATGTGCAAAGTTTTTCCTACCACTCTGAGGAAGGCTGCACATGCATGGTTCAAATCTCTGCAACCAAGATCTATCTATTCCTTCAGCCAATTATCGGATCTCTTTCAAAAACACTTTGTAAGAAGTCGCTCTCGGAGAAAGAACTTGGCGAGCCTGCTAAACATTGTGCAAGAGAAAAATGAATCTTTGGCATGCTGCCTCGGACGGTTCAACGCTGCTACTTTGGAGATCGATAATTTGGACGAATCAGTGAAGTATACCGCCTTCCTCCACGGTCTCCGTCCGACATCCAAGTTTGCCTTCTCTGTGAACAAAAGTCCTCCAGGTAATATGAAAGCCCTTCTCGAGAAGGCAAAAAAATATATTCAAGCTGAAGAATACATGGAGACACACAGAGGGCGACGTGGAGAAGAGAAGGAAGACAAGAAGAATCGATCTCGAGAGATAACTCCTCAAGGGGGAAAGTCAGTAAAACGATCTAAGCGTGATGAACGACGTCTGAAAGATCCATTTGCTTTGGAAAATTTGACACCCTCAATGCCAAACCATCACAGAATCTCCACGAAATCAAAGAAAATAAAGCTCTCCAGTGGCCGGACAAAATGAGATCCCGACCAAATAAAAGGAACAAAGATTTGTGGTGTCACTTTCACAAAGATCATGGCCACACAACCAAAAATTGCGGGTCACTTAAACAAGCAATTGAGGCCCTTATCAAGCGTGGCCAGTTGAGAAAGTTTGTAGCCCCAAGAGAAGGACGACAACAGACACCTCTGGCTATGGAATAAAGAAAAAATCGGGAAGAGAATTCGGGTACAATCAACACTATATCTGGAGGATTAGCCGCGGGAGGTTCATCTGGACAGGCTCGAAAAGCATATGCCAGAGACGTGTGCATAACGAGTCAGCCCCCAAATAAGAAACAGAAGGCAATACCCGTAGCGGCAATCACCTTTTCTGATGAAGATTCAAAGGACGTAAAAACTCCTCATGATGATCCATTAGTCATCACAATAAAGGCTGGGAACTTCGATGTGAAGCGTGTCTTGATTGATAACGGAAGTTCCGCAGAAGTCTTATTTTACGACGCGTTCAAGAAGATGAACATTCCAACGGACCGTCTCCGAAAGATGGATACATCGTTATATGGATTCTCCAATCATCCAGTTGCGGTCGAAGGTATTATTGCACTCCTAGTTGCGATTGGCACACCTCCGACACAAGCCAACTTTATGCTTGATTTTGTGGTGGTAAAGGTCCCTCAGCATACAACACTATATTGGGACGACCAGCACTTAATCAATTGCAGGTTGTAGTGTCAACTTATCACCTCAAGATGAAATTTCCCACGGAACACGGGATTGGAGAGGTGAAAGGAGAACAAACTACAGCTCGTCAGTGCTACGTGACTTCATGCCGATCAAAGAGCAAGGAAGCACTCATTATAGAAGACCTCCGGGAAGATACAAAGATGCAAAGGGGAGAACCAGTTAAAGATCTTATTAGCATTGAAGTATATCCTGGAGAAGAAAACAAAACGGTTCGGATAGGTTCAAATCTTAAGGAAAACACCAGGCTCGAGCTGGTGAACCTATTAAGAACCTATGCAAATATTTTTGCATGGACAGCCGCAGACATGCCTGGAATTTATCCTGAAATCATTACCCATTGGCTAAATATTGATCCATCCAAGAAACCTGTCAAGCAGAAGAAGAGGACTTTTGCGCCAGAAAGACATGAGAAGATTGAAGAAGATGTAGATAAACTCTTAATTGCCAACTTCATTGAAGAGATCCACTACTCAGATTGGATTGCCAACGTAGTCATGGTTCTTAAGTCAGGCAACAGATGGCGAATATGTATCGATTACACAGACCTAAACAAAGCATGCCCGAAGGACAGCTACCCGCTCCCAAGGATAAATCTTTTTATCGACGCTACTTCGGGCCATGAATTACTTAGTTTCATGGATGCATACTCTGGTTATAACCAGATTATGATGCACAAGGACGATGTCTCAAAAAATTTGTTCATCACAGAGAGAGGGTTATACTACTATAAAGTGATGCTCTTTGGACTCAAGAACGCGGGGGCAACGTACCAGTGTCTGGTGAACATGATCTTTCGAGACTTGATCGGAAAGAACATGGAAGTTTATGTTGACGATATGCTCGTCAAAAGCATAAAGTCTGAATTCCATGTCAAAGACTTGAAAGAAACTTTCGACATCCTTCGAAAGTATAAAATGAAGCTGAATCCACTCAAATACGCTTTCGGAGTCGCATCAAGAAATTTTTTGGGGTTTATAGTCTCTCAACGAGGGATTAAGGCGAACCCGGAAAAGATCAAGGCTATTCAAACCATGACGTCCCCAAAAACAATCATGCAAGTACAAGAGTTAACGGGAAGGGTCGCAGCCTTGGGAAGGTTCATGGCTCGATCAGCTGAACGATGCTTGCCATTCTTCAAGGCCATCAGAAAATCAAAAAGTTTCGCTTGGACAGATGATTGCCAGGAGTCGTTCGAAGAACTCAAAGCGTATTTGAGTTCTCCGCCCTTACTTTCAAAACCACTTCCCGGCGAAGACTTATTTCTATACAACTCAGTCATCGACGTCGCAGTCAGTACCATTTTAATCAGAGAAGAAGATGGAGTTCAGAAACCCATCGATTACATTAGCAAAGTCTTACAAGATGTAGAGACGAGATATCTGAAGATTGACAAGATCGCACTAGCCCTTATCATATCAGCTAGGCGTCTTCGACCATACTTCCAGTCTCATACCATTATCGTACTGACGGACCAACCACTTAGAAAGGTTTTACTGAGCCCTGAGGCATCAGGAAGATTAGTCAATTGATCCGTAGAGTTGGGGGAATTCGATATCCAGTATAAACCTCGCACTGCAATTAAAGCTTAAGCCTTATCAGACTTCATTGTCGAGTGTACATTACCTGAAGACCCCCCTCAATTGGTAATTTCAGAGCTTCTTCAGTTATTGGCAGCATCGGAGCCGAAATTATTCTTATAAGTCCAGAGGGATTTACTATTGAATACGCACTTCGCTTTGGATTTCAAGCCTCAAATAACGAAGCAGAATATGAGGCTCTTTTTACGGGGATAAGGCTAGCACACACCTTAAAGGTGGACTCACTATCAATTTATAGTGATTCCCAACTGATGGTCAATCACGTCTTGGGAGATTACGAGGCCAGAGATGAAAGAATGGCTCAATATCTTGACTTAGTTAAAACTTCAGCAGTGAAGTTTCAAAACTTCACCATTCGCCAGATCCCCCGGGATCAGAATACTCAGGCAGATACATTATCAAGGCTTGCTTCCACTGAAGAAACTAATGTCCGACGACCGGTATACCTTGAATTCCTCAAGGACTGCAGTATTAGTTCTCAAGCTAACATTGAAATCATAGATCAAGAACCCTGTTGGATGGACATGATCGTTAAATACTTGTCCACGGGCGAATTACCAAGTAAAAGACATGAGGCGAGAAATCTTCGTGTCAAAGCTGCGCGGTATGCATTAGTTGAAGGGATTTTATACAAGAAATCATTCAGCCTTCCTTACCTCAGATGTCTACGAACATCAGAATCCCTATACGCATTACAAGAAGTACATGATGGGATATGTGGCCAACATCTTGGAGGGAGAACATTGACACAAAAAATCTTAAGGCAAGGATATTACTAGCCTATGATGCAGAAGGACGCCATCGAATTCACACGAAGATGTGATAGATGTCAGAAGTTTGCACCAGTTTCTCATACACCGGTTGCTCCTTTAACCTTTATTATTTCTCCAATTCCCTTTGTTGTTTGTGGAATGGATATGTTGGGACCTTTTCCCATGGCGTCTGGGCAATGACGATTTGTAATTGTAACAATAGACTACTTCACCAAATGGACTGAAGCAGAATCTCTGGCAACCATTACTTCAGCCAAGTGCGAAGACTTCTTCTGGAAAAACGTCGTGTGCCGTTTTGGAGTACCAAGAGCTTTGTTGTTAATAATGGAAAACAATTTGACAACAACAACTTCCGAACCTTTTGTACGAATCTTTCGATCGATTTGAGATTCACTTCTGTAGCTCATCCACAATCCAATGGACAGACTGAAAACATGAATCGAAGCATCTTACAAGGATTGAAGAAGAAGCTAGATGAAGCTAAAGGCACATGGGTGGACGAACTCCCCAAAGTGTTGTGGGCTTATCGAACAACTCCACATTCAGTCACAGGGGAAACGCCTTTCTCGCTCTGCTATGGAACGGAAGCAATGTTGCCAGTTGAGATAGGAGTTCCAACAATACGGGCCTTACACTTCAACGAATTAAACTACGAAGTTGGACTCCGCGCAAATCTTGATTTGGTAGAAGAAGCTCGAACTCAAGCCCATGCACGATCCGTTGTCATAAAACAACGAGTCGCACGATATTACAATCAAAGAGTCCGATCCAAGCAGTTCAACGAGGGAGATTTAGTCCTTCGCAAATTGGAAGTCTCAGATCCAAAGGCAGCGACGGGAAAGTTATCTCCAAACTGGGAAAGACCCTACCGTGTTGTAAAGGTGCTCAAACTGGGCGCCTACGCACTGGGAACACTTTCAGGGGAATCCATCCCTCGTTCTTGGAATGCTGAGAACTTGCGCAGATATTACCAGTACTGTCCTGGCCCGAGCCAAGACACTTCCTTTTTTGGGGGAAAAGGGGCACATACCTTTTCAGAACTCCAATATCTTAGAAATAGTCTGTAACAGTTTTTTCATGAATGGGTTGTCAAGCAATCCAATGTAAAATTTATCTTTGGCTTGAGCAATAAAGTTATTTTTCTCGTTATTCTTGTAATGTAAACTTAGACAAAACATCTTGTCCGAACAGAGTGATGGCCAAACACTCTGCCCGAACAGAGTGATCAACTTAGCCAAAACATTATGTCCGAACAGAGTGATGGCCGAACACTCTGCCCGAACAGAGTGATCAACTTAGCCAAAACATTATGTCCGAACAGAGTGATGGCCGAACACTCTACCCGAACAGAGTGATCAACTGAGCCAAAGCATTCTGCCCGAACAGATTGTATAACTCTTAAGTTTTATAAAAATACAAGAGAAGGCCCAACGGATTAGCTACAGATCTAAGTTCGTGAAGAAACAAAAGTTAATGGGGGCATCGTCACTCCACCAAAGCTTTTGCTTCTTCAAAGTATAGGCCGAGCAAGAGTGCTTGACCTCTTTGCCAACTCTTTAAGTGACGAATAAAGAGTTAGAGTTAAAGTAAAAATAAACAATGTTGTGTGAATGGTATCATAAACCATGATAAAAACATAGCAAAATACCATGAAATAAAAGATAAAGAGTTTTACAATAAGCCCTTAATAGGGCATCAAAATTCTCTATCTAAGTAAAGCAAAGAGCCTAGATACAAATCTAAGCCTCGGGGGCATCACGAGAAGGACCTTCCCCTGGAAGATGAGAAGCTGAGGCGTCCCCCGCCTCTAGAGGCATAACAGTCTCTCCAGATGGAGACACTACCGCAGGCATAACAAAGTCATCCAACGGTATGTCAGGGAAGCGCTCAACGAACATCTCATTGACCTTCGTGAAGCCCATCTCATAGATCTCCAAGCCATCTTCTGTTCGTTTCTTCAGCCATTCTTCCCCAGTATTTCCATCCAGGAAGTCGTGAATGCCTTGGTCCCGAGCTTTGGTCATTTCTTCTGTTGCCTTCCTTTTTACACGCTCCAGCCTCTTCTCCAGAGTCGCAATCCGAGCAAGATGATCTGCCTCTTGCTTGCTCAGCTCTTCAGCACGACGAGAAGCTTCTTGTGCCTCCTTAACAGCTTCCCTCATTTGTTGAGCCTCGTCTGCTGCAACCTGCCTCGCCATCTCAAAGCGAGAAAGCATCTTAGCCCCGCTAGCATACATCTGGAATGCATATTTGAATTATCTGCTAAATGAAAGCAGAAAACAAGCAGAAATCTAGTTGAGACAAATGATGTTACCGTATACACGGCCTGGGCAAATGAGCAGGCAAAGGTCTCATGTGTCTGAGTCTGGAAAACCTCCTTGTCTCGAGGAAGAATTCCATGAAGAAGATGTTGTTTCGAGACCTGACTGTCTGGCATCCCAAGGTCATCACGCCTAAGTGTCCATCTCGGTCAAAAGATGGGATCATCATCAATGGACACTTGATCTAGGATCCGTGGAGAACGTTCTGAATGAGTGACTCTAGTCTTCTTAGGCGCTGGGGGCAACTCCACACTTGGTTGTTTCTCCTTTTGCTTCCCCTTAGCTTTCTGAAGAACACCAAGAAAGCCCCCATGTGGCGATTTTCCACTCCCGCTAGCCATTTCTGCAATGAAGAAAGAAATCAGTACGGGAATAAACGCAGAAACCGAATTGAAGTCAAAGACTTAAACAAAGCACACCTAAAGGAACAGTGTCGGCAGATGACACGCTAGGAATAGCGGGAGGAGGAGGAGGAATCGAAAGACCAGCTGGAATGGGCTTTGGAGGAATGATCTTCGCCCACTCTAATTGCTCATCCGAAAGAGGCTCATCTATGCAAAGACCACCTCGAAGCTTAATATGACTAAGTATATGCTTGGTCAGGGTGTTGGGAGTAGGCTTGCCAGGATTTTCAAAATCCGTACAGAAGGGATTCCAGTCTCTATCAAAAGGTAGCTTCCCCTTGTCTATGCAGCCGACAAAGAAATATCTCGAATGCCAACCCTTATTTGACTTCGGACCACCCTTCAGAAGTCGCTGCCTACTATGAATATAATACCACCCCGGGCAGTTGGCCACTCCTTTGACAAAACAGATTTCGAAGAACACTCTCATAAAATCTGTTGCATCTGGTTTGTAGCCCGAAGTCTGAACCAAATATATAAGCCCGACAAGCTTCATCCAACAATTTGGAACAAGCTGACCGGGAGCCATGTGATAATGCCAAAGAAGCGAAGAGCAAAAGGATGAAGTGGAAGCCTATACCCAGACTTCACCTGCTCTTCATAGATCCCAGTCTCAAACTTGGTTCCATAATTAGCTGGTTCTTACAAACCAGGAAGGCGAGCATACCAACCTTCGGGAAGAGGATAATCCCAAATCAGGTCCAACAAATCCTATGTAGACATCTTATTCGAATTCTCATCAGCGGTATACCAAGGCTTAGGATTAGCCGTATCCTCGGCTTGATCCTTCACATCACCTAAGGCATTCTTGGCAGGCAAAGAGCGTGAAGGCTGAGAAGTAGAACGATGTGGAGGTTGAGAGGTTGAAGTTGGTAATCGTTGTGAAGTCGAAGGTTATGGTAAAGTTGGATTCGAAGTTCCAACTTCACTTCCTGAAGTCGAAACTCAATTTGAACTCGAAGATGAGCTACTACTTATAGTTATATTCTCGTGGGAAGACGAAATAGACACTGAAGTCTCGGACATGTTTTCTATTCAACTAGGAAACTATATAAAAAGAAACTTGAAGTGCTGAACGGAAAGAGGAGAAGAAAATACTTACTTGCAAAGTAGTGTGCTTCCAAAAAATTTTGAGTGAAGTGAAAGTTCTCTTTTTATAGAGAAACCCCACGTAATCGTTTCTTGGCAAACACAACAGTTCATCTACCCACACGTGTCACAAGTTGAAGAGTAGAGAAGCTTGAAAATTTTCAAATTCCCGCTCAAAAACATTAATGGAGAAAGAGACACGTGGAAGGAACCAAGACTTTGGCCGAACAGAATTTGCCCGAGCAGAATCTCGTCTGAACACTCTGCCTGAGCAGAGTGACAACGGCCGAACAGAATTCTGCGTGAGCAGAATCTCGTCCGAACACTCTGCCCGAGCAGAGTGACAAAGGCCGAGCAGAATATCGTTCGAACACTGCCCAAGCAGTGAAAACGGCCGAACAGAATTCTGCCCGAGCAGAATCTCGTCTGAACACTCTGCCCGAGCAGAGTGACAAAGGCCGAACAGAATTCTGTCCGAACAGAATCATGTACAAACACTCTGCCCGAGCAGAGTGACAAAGGCCGAACAAAATTATGTCCGAGTAGAATCTCGTCCGAACACTCTGCCCGAGCAGAATGACAGCGGCCGAGCAGAATTCTGCCCGAGTAGAGTGCTAACGGCCAAAGAGAATTCTGCTCGAGCAGAATCATGTCTGAACACTCTACCCGAGCAGAGTGACAGAGGCCGAGCAGAATCTCGTCCGAACACTCTACCCGAGCAGAATTCTACCCAAACAGAATATTGTCCGAACACTCTGCCCGAGCAGAGTGCCAATGGCCGAACAGAATTCTGCCTGAGCAGAATCATATCTGAACACTTTGCCCGAGCAGAGTGACAAAGGCCGAAAAGAATTCTGTTCGAACAGAATCATGTCCGAACACTCTGCCCGAGCAGAGTGACAAAGGCCGAATAGAATTCTGTCCGAGCAGAATCTTGTCCGAACACTCTGCCCGAGCAGAATGACAACGGCCGACCAGAATTCTGCCCGAGCAGAATCTTGTCCGAACACTCTGTCCGAGTAGAGTGCCAACGGCCGAACAGAATTCTGCCAGAGCAGAATCATGTCTGAACACTCTGCCCGAGCAGAGTGACAGAGGCCGAGCAGAATCTCGTCCGAACACTCTGCCCGAGCAGAGTGACAACGGCCGAGCAGAATTCTACCCGAACAAAATATTGTCCGAACACTCTGCCCGAGCAGAGTGCCAATGGCCGAAAAGAATTCTGCCTGAGCAAAATCATATCCGAACACTTTGCCCGAGCAGAGTGACAAAGGCCGAACAGAATTCTGCCCGAGCAGAATCTCGTTCGAACACTCTGCCCGAGCAGAGTGACAACGGCCGAGCCGAATTCTGCCCGAGTAGAATCTCGTCCGAACACTCTGCCCGAGCAGAGTGCCAGCGGCCGAACAGAATTCTGCCCGAGCAGAATCCCGTCCGAACACTCTGCCCCAGCAGAGTGATTATGGCCAAGCAGATTCATGATCGAGTAGAATTCCATTCGAGCAGAATTCCATCCGAGCATAATACTGTCCAAACACTCTGTCTTAACAGAGTGATCTTGGCCGAGTAGATTCATGCCCGAGCAGAATTTCATCCGAGCAGAATTCTGCCCGAGCAGAATCCTGTCCGAACACTCTGCTCGAGCAGAGTGACCATGGTCGAGCAGATTCATGCCCGAGCAGAATTCTGCCCAAGAAGAATCCTGTCCGAACAGAATGTTGTCCGAGCAGAACATGGTCCGAGCAGAACCATGTCCGAGCAGACCCTGTCCGAAGAGAACCTTGTCCGAGCGAGCACTCTTTTGAAACGTCAGACAAACATATTCAATTCTGTTTTTGGTATATTTTGCTATCACCAGTGGAAAAAGTGTGCTTCCACCCGCTTCATTAAACGCTGGTAAAAGCAGGGGGCATATGATATAGCTAAAAATATCCCTCCAATCTACGGACGACACGTGGCAGTTGTGACACGTAACCCATGCTGGCTTACTACTGATATGGCACTTACCATAACAGTCACCGAACAGAATCCTAAAGAAGCTCTAACTCTATCAACAGAGATTGATACGGGATCCTCTAGGATCCTAATGAGATCCTGATTAGAGTTGACTAAAGCCCAATTCTAATTGGACTCCTCTTACTACCACTATATAAAGGGGTCAAGTCCCCCAGGTAAGCCTAAGCTCACACATATACACATTGTGTCTTTATTGCTTCTCAAAGTTCTACATTGTTAGCCATCTCTGACTTAAGCATCAGAGCGTTCTCCCGCCGGAACCTCACCCGGCGGTCACTCCGTGTTCTCTTTTGCAGGCCTAATTTCTGGTATGGTTCCCGATCCAGTTTTTAGCTGCAACACACTGTATCCCGAGATTTCATATATCTATATGATAACATATATCTATATGATAACATATTTTCATATAGCTATTATATTCATATATCTCACTCTTATAAGTGATATGATTAGATAAAACTCAATTGTTAAAAACTCCAATTTATTTTGGCTAAAAAGATTAATATAAATTTTTTTAGCTTGAAAATTCTCAAGTTTTAATACATATGGGTTAAATAACTAAATATTTTTTTTTCTTAAACTATTCTTTTCAAGTTTAAGAGTTTTCTAAATATTTTAACTATTTAAAAGGTGAGGCTAAAATTATTATCGTTTTGACTAACTTTAAGCATTTTGAAAATAAAGAGGTTCACTAATACATCTTTTAGTGACAAAAGACTATGAATATAACAAAGACGGGTAAGGATCTGGTTCTAACGCATAAAATAATCTCAAGGGATTAAAATGACTAAATATTTTTCATTAAAAATACCCTTTTTAGAAATAAAAGAGGTGGTAAGTCGACACTACAGCCTGTAATTGATTGAGTGTTGGTCGTCCCAATATGACGTTGTATGCAGAGGGGATCTTTACCACCACAAAATCGAGCATGAAGTTGGCTTGTGTTGGAGGTGTACCGATCGCAACTGGGAGTGCGATAATACCTTCAACTGCAACTGGATGATTGGAGAACCCATACAACGGTGTATCCATCTTTCGAAGACGGTTCGTCAGAATGTTCATCTTCTTGAACGCATCGTAAAATAAAACTTCTGCGAAACTCCCGTTATCAACCAAAACACGCTTCATCTCGAAGTTCCCAACCTTGATCGTGATGACTAATGGATCATCATGAGGAGTCTTTACGTCTTTTGAATCTTCATTGGTAAAGGTGATCGTAGCTACGGGCACAGTGTTCTGTTTCTTATTTGAGGGTTGGCTCGTTATGCACACTTCCTTGGCGTATGCTTTTCGAGCCTGTCCTAATGAACCTCCTGTGGCTAATCCCCTAGATATGGTGTTGATCGTACCCGCATTCTCTTCCCGATCTTCTCTTTCTTCCATGGCCGGAGGTGTTTGTTGTCGTCCTTCTTTGTGAGCTACAAACTTTCTCAACTGGCCACGCTTGATAAGGGCCTCGATTGCTCATTTGAGTGACCCGCAATTGTCAGTTGTATGGCCATGATCATTGTGAAAGTGACACCATAAATCTTTGTTCCTTTTATTCGGCCGAGATCTCATCTTTTCTAGCCACTGGAGAGCTTTATTATCTTTAACCTCGTGAAGTATCTGTGATGGTTTGGCATTGAGGGGTGTCAAAATTTCCAAGGCAAACGGGTCTTTGGGACACCGTTCGTCTCGTTTAGAACGTTTTGTTGACTTCCCCCCTTGGGGAGTTAACTCTCGAGATCGTTTCTTCTGTTCTTCCATCCCCTCTCCACGTCGTCCTCTGTGTGTCTCCAGGTATTCTTCAGCTTGAATCTATTTGTTAGCCTTCTCGAGAACGGCTTTCATATTACCTAAAGGACTTTTTTAACAGAGAACGCAAACTTGGATGTTGGTCGGAGGCCTCGGAGGAAGGCAGTATACTTCACAGATTCGTCCAAGTTATCGATTTCCAAAGTGACTGCGTTGAATCGTCCGAGAAAGCATGCCAAAGACTCGTTTTTCTCTTGCACAATGTTAAGCAGACTCGCCGAGTTTTTCCTTCAGGAGCGACTGATTACAAAGTGCTTCTGAAAGAGATCCGATAATTGGCCGAAGAAGTAGATGGATCTCAGTTGTAGAGATTTGAACCATATGCATGTGCAGCCTTCCTCAGAGTGGTAGGAAAGGCTCTGCACGTGACAACATCTGAGACCTGAATGAGATGCATGTTTGTTTCAAACTGGTAAACATGTTCTCATGGATCTCCAGTTCCGTCGTAGAGGTCACATTGAGGCATTAAAATTAGGAGGTAACTTTGCCTTCTCGATGGCCTCGAATAACGGATATCCAGATTCTTCCCTCGGGGGAGATCGTTCTATAGAATGATATCTAGGGACAATCTTCCAGGTTTCCCGTTCTCGGGAACGAAACTCAGGCGTCCTCTTTTTATGGATAGATCTTTGCGGGGTCTCAGCTCTGGCGACCTGTTCGGGAGAGGAGTTGGCACTGTCTTTGACTGATGGATCACGACGGTAGCATGATCCACTCCTGGTCATGTGCTGTCCACTTTTTTCTTTGGGATCAAAAGTCGGATCGGCCGCTGACCTATATTTACGGCCGTAGCTTGATATGGAGGTGAGACGGAGACGAAGGTCGTTGGGGTCAAGATGAGAACGGTGCGTGGACAGTGGAGCCACCGCCATGTCGAGCTTTCTTTGAAGAGTGTTCACAACATCTTTCAGTTCATGGATTTCTTTTGTAGGGTCGGCATGGGGTGTTTTGAATAGCTGACAGTTTAGGCGATGACGAAGGTCACCGTTTTTCAGAGTAGACGTTGGAGATCGGTTTCTCCGAGGTCTGGTTTTTGATTCGGGAGTAGCAGATGTTGCGTTAACGTACACATCTTCAGAAGAATTGGCGCGACGGCGGAGTAAAAGGGTCGAGTGTTGGTCATGAGAACGACCACGTCAATGAGAGCTCCTAGTCTTTGCGCGACGGTTCTGGGAATACCTATGTGAAGAGTCATTAGAATAAGAATGGTTGGCCATGTTCCCTGTCACCCTTAAGAGTCGCGGACTTGCCGACACTTTTTTATGTGTCACAAACTTAGTGTTGCTTTAGATTCTTGCGACACTAATAGTGCTACATTTATGCATGTGTCACTTAATAACAACACTTACGACACTAATGGTGGGACATTTATGTATGTGTCGCTTAATAGCGACACTTCCAACAAAACGCCATTAGAATTGATTAATAAATGGCTGCGTTTTATGAGCCACACCTAGTACGCATATCTAATCTAACTCTAACATATACTAAAAGGGACAATATTCTTAACATTTTACATTTCAATGGAAAATAGATCTTTTGCTCTTTAACACTCTGTTTTTGTATGAGTGGGCCGTGGGCTATAGGCTGGAATCACGGCTGGTATAAGATAAAGAAGATATGGAGCTTTTAGGCCAGCCTTTGCTTTAGGAACTTTTGCTCTTTAACACACTATGTTTCTATGTGGGTGTGGATGAGTGGGCTATAAGCTGGAATCACGACTGGTATAAAATAAAGAAGATGGGGAGCTTTTTTTGGAAGTTTGAGTAAGCTACTAAGGAAGGAAAGTGCCAGAGGTATGGGATGTTAGAAAGACCAAGAGCTGGTTGGATGGTCTGTGTGTGGGTGTAGCTGTATACTCTCAAAACTCCTCTCTGATTTGTTGTGGCTTTGAGAGTCTATCCATATATTGTGGCCAATATATATGGAACATTCAACGGATGCTAAATTGGTGCATAATCCAATTTCTTATGTAAACGTACTATTGCCTTGTGCAGCAATCTCAACTTTAAAGACAAGACGATTTATAGACCCTGGTCATTGACTAAAAGCATCAATCTGGGAAGTTCAAAGCTTAATGTTACCATCTTCTGAGGCTGCCGATACAGACCATGACTACAAATTCATGACCTTCCAGTCTCAAGATAAAAATGTATGAAATGAAGTCTGAAAAATGAAATTAATAGATAATTTTAATAAATCAAACGTACGAAGAACAAAAAGAGAAATTTAATTGAGTTCACCGGAGTTGCAATGACCAGATGAGATGAAGGGAAAAGTATACTGAATTTACCATTCGAGCATACTGTCCACCTGATTTGCTCATGGATATTTGACAAATCTCTGTTCCTTACCTGCTGGTGCAACAATATGAGGTTTTTTGATCTACCTGTGATATGCCATATCCCACTGCGGAAAGCCTCAGAGACCCTTAGATCATGCTTTGGTAACAAGAAAAGGTTTTTAAAGATCGTTGAAATGTGTACCTTTTAGTACCTACAGATTTGCCTGCAAAACTAAGTAATCTACTGAAAATGGTTGAAAATCATATGAAGAGGTTAAAAGTAATTGAAGGAACAAAACTTCAGGTATAGAACATGTACAACTCTGACCCTGAGAGGCTCGAACGAAAATTCCCCGCTGTGTTCTTAAAATAAGGAAATTCTAAGAAGTAAGAATGTTACAGTAACTAATATAATTCTCTATTGCTTACCTGCTGATGCAACAATCTGAGGTTTTGTGATTTACCTGTGATATGTCATATCCCACTGTGGAAAGCTTCAGAGACCCTTAGATCATGCTTTGGTAACAGGAAAAGGACCACTTGATCCTCATCTGGTTCTACATAGAAAAAAGGTAAGTGCTCACTTAAACTTTAAAGTTTCACAGTATCAACTACTATAACTCATTCATTACTTGTGTACATCTTATGTTTCATGTTTACGTTACGTTGTACATATTGTTGTCTATTGGTTTGATATTGTCTTAGTAACTTATGATTGTTACTTTCTGCAAATTAAGCTAAGAAGAATGTTCAGCTTTTAAAGATGCTTGTATCTACTGAATCACAATGCAAGCCGAAGGGAATAGAGATGTTAATATATGCTTGTCCAAAGGCAAAGGTGTTGACAAGCTCTATTATGTCAATACGATAATATTATTACATTACTACTGCTAACCTTTACCTCTCTAACATTATCTTAATTTTTACATATAGAAGAACAACTTCAGCTTCGAAGAGAATATCAGAGAAATTATTATGCAAACATGAGTTCTGAAAAGAAAGTCGCCTTGCTCCAACATAAAAGAGAATATTATCATTTCCAAAAAAATCCGGCTCATCCTCACAACGTCATGTTGTTGGTACTGCTTCTTTGAAGTTCTTCCTAACCAAAAAATAATAAAAATACAGTTATTTCAGGTATTAACTCATGTAAATAGATACACAGATTTCTTCATTCTACGAATTGAATAAATATAGGAGACAGGTGCTCCGTAGTACTCCTTAATTCAACATCATTTCCAACCCATACATAAGAGGAAAACTCTATTCAGCACGAAAGTTTAACTGCTCCTCTATGTGTTCGTATGTCCACTTGTTTCCATAAAGTTGCAACTCTTTCAGATTCTGTTACTCTCTGTAATTCCTGCGATACACCTGAATAGATATTCGGACGCTTCCATGTTCTCCACCATTTCTCTCTTTAATGTCACCTCCTGCAGCCAATTACCACAACACAAGTGGCTTGTTGGACACCTGTGCTACTACAAATGCATCAGTTAAATGCAGTAAGCTAATCTCTTTTCCGAACTTGTTAGGATATTCTTATGTAATTATTCTAATGTATCTTAAATTAATAGCTACAATAAGGCGGCGTCCTAGAAGGGAGCGACAATGTCCTACCCATGGTATACCAGGTTTTGCTCCTTCAATTCTATCACCTCCAACCTATTGTAAACACTGTAGTGCGAAGCTTTTCGCCCATGAAGCCCTTGGTTTCTGCTGTTGTAATCGAGATGTCAAGCTTGCTACAAATTCTCCCCCTCCACCTCTTATGACCTTGATGTTGTATACTACTAAAGAGGGTCTGCATTTCCATCGCTATATACGAGCATATAATAATATGCTCGCTTTCACATCACTTGGTGTAAATGTTGATTCTAACATCACAAGAAACCACAAAGGTCGCTATACATTTAGAGTTCAAGGGCAACTGTACCATCATATTGGTGATTTAACTCCAACCGTAGACGGCCCACGGTATTTACAGATTTATTTCTATGATACAGAACATGAAGTCAGTCACCGTCTTCAGAACTGTACTGAACTCCGAGTTGATATTGTAGAGGCTATCATCCAGATTCTAGATACCAACCCATATGCCTCATTTTTCCGGATGCTAAAAGACATTACTGTTGATGAAAGCAGCCAAATAATTATCCATAGTGATTCCACAGTGGATCAAAGAATACTCAATGCACCTACAACATCACATGTTGCTGCAATTTTGATTGAAGAAAGACATGGAAATGCATCCACATATCGTGATATTCTTGTATATGGCCAATCAGGCGGTACTCACAGAATAAAGCACTATTGCGGTTGTTATGACCCTTTACAGTACCCTATGTTGTTTCCATTTGGCGAAAGTGGGTGGCATCAAAGTATTCCTCGCTTCACAAAAAGATCATAGCAACCTAAGGCTAATCGTAGCCACCATCCACCTCATTGTCCTCCTCAAAATACGGCCAATGTCATACGAGCAGAAAATGATGGTAATCACCTTTCTAATTCTGCTACACATTTTAATCTATTATGTTTCCTTAATATGCACTAACACACAAATGCTTATATACGTTGTTCATCCTTATGGAGGTAGGATAGACCTATTTCTTCTGTTGCAAAGAGAAATCTTTAAACAAAAATCCACCTGGAAAGATGTGATCATGCATCCTTCAAGAATTCCAGCCTAGGAGCCTTGATTGATCTATCTCAATCACGTACATACGTCAATTTAGGTGCTCATAATTATAGCTTATAATGCTGCTATCTACTTGAATCTATTATAGTTATTTGCAATGTGCTTACACATGCATACATAGATGTAGATATTTATGTAGGTCTACATAGAAATAAAGAAAGAAAACACATAAAGTTATCTAATCGATATACGTTCCACAAAACTCTAGCTTTTGTTATTATTTCTCTATTCATTTCAGCTTTGTCTA
Source organism: Escallonia rubra (assembly GCA_033065855.1). Classification (NCBI taxonomy): domain Eukaryota; kingdom Viridiplantae; phylum Streptophyta; class Magnoliopsida; order Escalloniales; family Escalloniaceae; genus Escallonia; species Escallonia rubra. Next base: position 530,943 of record JAVXUO010000870.1, read on the forward strand.
CAACGAATAAATCTCGACCATGTGTTTCATGCCGTGAGTACTATTACTACCTTGTACAAATTCAAAAAATCAAACCTCGCTACTCTTACATGCATGCTGGACGACTATTTCAACAATATATCGTCGACATGTACATCAAAATTGAAAGCACACGACTCGACTTCTTTCGAGTAAATCAGAAACTTATTCGTTTTGATTTATATCAAGGTATTGTCAATTGTGTCACATCCGGCGAAACGTAGATTTGTAATGTTGGTAAGAGGGTGGTATTACTTGCATCCTTCATTGGTGGGCCTAAAGATATGAGAAAAAAGGTATCTAGATGCTATGGCTTTAGTACAAAGGTATGGTAAACATGATATTTTCCTAACAATGATGTGCAACCGAAATTGGCCTGAAATTCAAGAGGAGCTATACTCAGTACAAGATGCTTCTGATAGACCCGACTTAGTTGCACGGATATTTCATTCTAAACTGATCGAAGTGAAGAACGAAATTGTCAAAAAGGAAATATTCGGTCCTTTAGCTTCATTTGTTTACATCATAGAATTTCATAAAAGAGGCCTTCCCCATGCGCATTTCTTAGTTATTTTGAAGCGTGGATACAAGATACACAACTCAAATGATTTTGACAAATTTGTAAGTGCTGAAATTCCAAAGAGATGAAAATTCACATATTTACAATGCTGTGATCAACCATTTACAATGATATGATCAACCATATGATGCATGGACCGTGTAGTGTTCTGAAACCTGATAATGTATGCATGAACAACAAAGGCTACTGCAAAAATAAATATCCTCGGCCTTTTTCAGAGTGTACTACATGTGGTTACAACTCTTATCCAATATATCGAAGAAGAAATAATGGAAGAAGCATATATCTTCGTAGGGCGACATTGCACAATGGCTGGATTGTCCCTTACAATCCGTACTTGCAAAATTTAATTGCCACATCAATGTAGAGATTTGTTCTTCTATAAAATCCGTGAAGTACTTGTACAAGTATATATACAAAGGTCATGACCGTGTCTTATTCCAAGTAGTCAACAACGAAACAAGTGTTTCGATTGACGAAATCAGCCAGTTTCAAAGTGCTAGATGGGTGTCTCCCCCAGAATCAGCTTGGCAAATTTTTGGCTTCCCACTAAATGACATTGCACCATCCGTTATGGCTCTTCACCTTCATCTGCCTAACCTACAGTCTGTAGTCCTTCATGAAACAGATGATCTTGCTCATTTAGCTTCAGACAATAGAATATCACGTACAATGTTAATTGGATTTTTTAGAATTAATCAGTTGAACAAAGATGGCCCTAAGTACTTGTATTCTGAGTTTCCAGAACACTACGTGTGGAATTATGGATATCGAACATGGGAACCAAGGCATCAGCATTTCTCAGATGGTCGCATAGTATGTGCCAAACCAACAGAAGGTGAACGCTACTATTTGCGCATGCTTCTTCTTCATGTCAGAGGTCCCACTTCATTCAACGGATTGAAGACAGTAGATGGAGCATTTTACTCATCATTTCGAGCAGTTGCACAGACATATGGATTACTAGAAGGGGACAATGCTATTGAAGAATACCTTCAGAAGGCATCTACTTTTCAAATTCCCTCTGCACTACGTCGCCTCTTTGTGACCCTTGTTGTACATTGTGAGGTCGGTGATCCAAGACTCTTGTGGGAGAAGCTTTCCAGTCTATTATTTGAGGATTGCCAACGCAGTTATGGCTCCAATGAGAAACTTGTTCATTACAAAACAATCACATACGTAGCACATGTTATCGAGTCAATGGGAAAACATCAGGCTGATTTTGATTTGCCTACTGTGTCCAACGAAGATATTCAATTGTGCAAAAAGGTAAAAGAAATTGAAGAGGAACTAAACATTCTTGTTTCTCTGGAGGACATAATTGCGGTATCCAAGCTGAATACATGTCAAATGGAAGCGTACAACATCATTATGCAACATGTTCGTGACCAAAAGCTTGTTGCCTTCTTCATTGATGGACCTGGTGGAACAGGTAAAACGTACATGTACAAAGCTCTATTAGCTACTGTTCGGTCTGAAGGATTCCTAGCTTTAGCCACTGCATCTTCTGGGATTGTTGCATCAAATTTGTCCGGTGGTCGAACGGCACACTCACGTTTCAAAATTCATCTCGAGAATAAGGAAATCCTCTCTTGCAATGTTTGGCAAACAAACAGCAACAACAACTCTTCTTAAAGAGAAGCGTCTTATAATTTGGGATGAAGCATCTATAGCAAAACGACAAAATATTGAGGCAGTTGAGGCCATGCTACGAGATATTTGTATTGATGGCATCTCTTTCGGAGGAAAATTGATGGTCTTTGGAGGTGACTTTCAACAGGTACTCCCGGTTACGCCTAAAGCAAACCGTGTAGAGGCGATTGCTAACAGCCTGCTCATGTCTACTCTGTGGCCAACGTTCATAAAGCTACACTTTACTGAAAATATGCGTGCATTTCAAGATCCCAATTTCTCTAAATTCCTTTTGCACATTGGCAATGGGACACATCCACACACAGTTGGCGAAAATGTTGCGATTCCTAGAGAAATGATTATTCCTTATAGCCAAAACACTACATCTATTCTCGAACTAATCAGCAACATTTACCCTGACCTGAAAAGCCAACCATTCAACATGACATCAATGACAAACAAGGCCATCCTTACTCCAAAGAATGACTTCGTTTATGAGATCAACAATGAGATAATTTCACAAATATAACAGCTTCGATCGTGCCATTGATGACAATCATCAGAACTACCAAGAAGAATTTCTGAATACATTAACACCAAACATGATACCTCCTCACTGTATATCCTTCAAAGAAAATTGCCCTGTTATGCTGTTGCAAAACTTAGATCCTTCTTCTGGCTTATCTAATGGAACTCGACTTGTTTGCAAGGGATTCAAACCTAATGTAATTCTTATAGAAATATCTTCAGGACATCACAAAGGTAAGAGCACATTTATTTCGAGAATCCCTTTGCGTTCGCCCTCCACTGAAAACTATCCGTTCCAATTTGAGAGAAAACAGTTGCCTCTACACTTAAGTTTTGCGATGACGATAAACAAAGCACAAGGGCAGACATTAGACAAAGTTGGCATCTACTTACCTGAACCCGTCTTCTCTCACGGCCAACTATATGTAGCACTCTCTAGAGCAAAGCGTGCTGCTGATATAAAAATGGTTGTAAAACCCCCATTAGACCACGAAGGTCCGTACAATGAAACTCAAAATGTGGTCTACAGAGAACTTCTAGCGCTAACATAGGTACTAACAAAGCTACTGACGAATAAATTTGCCTGTGAATGTCTACTATTTTTATTACCTCTGCATCCATATTAATTGCTGCATAGTTAGCCCAGTAACATATTAACATGCAAACTTATTACTTCTAAGTGAAATCACTTTGCAGGAACATTGTCACCTCAACTTCGATAGCTACTGAGCCAAACACAAAAGCTAATGTTAGTCTCACATAACAGGTACTATTTCTCTCTATTTTACCTCATTATCCTTACTTTTACTCAAAACTTCAGCAACGCCATGCTTTCATTTCTTTGCTCTTCAGGAGAAAGTTACATGTGCATTTCATTTCACAGCAGCTGCTTTGGTTAGAACCAAAGCTGCTCTTGCTTATCTTCTGTTCTGCTTTATCTTCTTCCTTTTCTCCCATATTTCCTTTTCTCCATCTGCGACTAACACAAATAGAAGCACCAAACTCGTGGTTTATTATGTGGCAAATCATGTATTTGTCAGTTTGACCGACCACATTGATAACACATGAGTAGAAAATCGATACTGTGTTAAGAGAATCAGCCCCAAGTGCTGCAATCTTTGACTCTCCAGTGACTGCAGATTCAGCTGGAAGAGCAAGTTGTTTCCTCATAATGGAACATACTTTGTCCACTGTCTCTGGTTTGGCCTGCCCAAAGACATAAAAGATACCCTTAGATATGTTTCAGGATTAGCTATACTATGTGCTGAAATTGAAAATGAAAACTCAAATGTTCTACATATGAGTTCTGTAATGGGTCATTACTATATGAGGATGCATATGGGAATGCTAACTGTTATGCTAATTGCCTACTCATTTCACCATTTACAAAACAATCACTAATCTCTACTCAACTATCTTTCTCCAACCGGTAAAACACAGGAGGGCAAGTTGCAATTTTTGCAAAGTTGTCTGTTAGTTTCATTTCCTCCAACTCAGTTTCTAATACTTTATCCAATTTTCATTCTTCTCTAATACCTGTTCTTTCTCTATCTTTTGTCCTCTAAAAGTTCTCAAATTCCTTTCCTCCTAAACGCTGTAAACAGTCATCGCCACGACTAATTTGCAGAGCATAGCTCTAAAGATTTTTCCTCCTAAATATGTGCATTGCAAATTGTAATAAATCTGTCCGACTTGATATGTTCTGCACAATTTGTAACTTCAGTAAAATGTTTGCTCAAATAAATTGGGAAAACTGGCAGATCATGAGCAAATGTTCCTTAGTTTTCCTTCTACTGCATACATATGCAGCAAATATCGTGTGTGTGTTTGTTCTTGGTTAAAACCTCAACTCAATTTTTCTGCTGACAAAACTCCTCAATGAAAATCATAGGAGTAAGTGGAGAACCCAGTAATTGAGCATATACTCACAAAACTCCTCTCTTGCTGATTTGTTGTGCCTTTGACTCTTTATCCGTATATTTTGGTTTGGGCCAAAGACAATTTATAGACCATGGTCATTGACTAAAAATATCAACCTGGAAGTTGAAAGCTTAACGTCACCATCTTGCGAGGATACAGATACAGATCATGACTACAAACTCATGATCTTCCGGTCTGAAGATAAAAATATATGCAATGAAGTCTCAAAGATGAAACTAAAGATGCCATGCATGGATAACTTTAATACAATCGAAGGTAGGAAAAACAAGAAGATAAATTAATTGACCTCACGGGAGTTGCAATTAGCAGATGAGATGAAGGGAAAAGTTCAATTCAAAAATGGTTGCAACCATACTGCCTGTTCTTCTCTTGCAATAGTATAGTGCTACAAATTGCCCCCAAAATCGTTATAAATTCGGCGGGTCGTACCCCCGGGTTCCCCTACCGACCTAGTGACACACCAACCCCGCCCCTTTTCTTAGACAAACTCAATATTTGATAAGAGTAAGTGGAGAGCCCCCAATCTGCTAATTGAGCATTTGCTCACAAATTCTTATGTTTAATTAACTTCTATATACCATCAACCTATCCAGGACCTTGGATCAGTAGAACTTTTTCAAATCTGATGCTTATACAACTTATATATGGCACCAATAATTTCCTGCCAATAATTGCTTTCAATTACGCCAGTAACCTGTTTAGCAGAGACTTGCTTCCAATTTTGGTGCCAATAACTTGATGTCAATAACTTGTTCAACAAAGATTTGCTGTCAATTGCACCACCAACCTGTTTACCAGAGAATTGCTTTCAATTTTGGTGCCAATAATATGCCTAACTCTTTGTCATTGATGCAAAAATATTGTTATTGATGTTATTACATTCTCATCAAAATCTGAAGAATGCTACGACTGACATCTGAATTGTTCACAGCACTACACGTGCATGGTATCTTGCATACCATCTGCTTTGGTAACAACAAAACATTTCCAGAGATCGTTGAAATATGTATCTTTTAGTACCTATAGATTTACTTTCAATTACTACGTAATCTACTGAAAATGGTTGAAAGGCATATGGAGAGATTCAAAGAAATTGAAGGAACAAAACTACAGGTAAAAAGAGGTACACATATGACCCTGACAGAGTGGAATGTTCCCCCGGAGAGCTGTGTTCTTAAAATAAGGAAATTCGAAGAAGTAAGAATGCTACGGTAACTAAATAATTAAAGCACAATAAGAGGAATGAAAACACAATAGGACAAATTAGGGAAACCGAGGTGCCTCATTCCGGTATCGTTGTACACAAACTGAAAAGTAGGTAAGAGGAATTAAAACACAGTAGCATAAATCAAGGACATTAAAGATAGAATAGTTTATAGCAACCACTAAGAAAAATTATAGGAAGCAAGAAAAGGGGAGAAGTAACCCAAAAAGAGTAACCTTCATTTAGCAAGAAGTAGCAACAGGTACCAAGAAAAGCATAGAGAATTTAGTACAGAAGAGAAGGAGATCAGAAAGGAGGAAAGAAAAAGAGATGATAAAGAAGAAGAGAGATAAGGAAGAAAATTGTCAGGTTACCAAAGCAGATGGTGTCCAAGATACCATATACGTATATTTATGTGAACAATTGAAATGTCAATCGTGGCACTCTTCGGATTTTGACTGAATCGAAGGGCCATTTTGGGACAATAATATCTTCTACTTTTTGTAGTTGTTGTAAAACATGTTCTTATTGATGTTGTTATCTTTTGTGAACTTCTACTTCAGGCACATTTTCAAAACCAGTTGCTCCTCACCTGGTTCTACATAAGAAAAAAGGTGAGTGTTCACTTAAACTTTAAAGTTTCACAGTATGAACTGCTATAACTCATTCATTACTAGTGTACATTTTATGTCACGTGTCCACGTCACATTGTACATATTCTTTTCTCTTGGTTTGATATTATGTTAGTAACTTATGACTACTACTTTCCGCAAATTAAGCTAAGAAGAATGTTCAGCTTCTAAAGACGCTTGTATCTACTGAATCACAATGCAAAATACGCTCCCAGATCTGTCTCTTTCATTTTATCTTCTATATTTCAAAGCGAAATAGATCTTCTATCTTGCGTTAGCTGTAGGTGTTGTGCCTGGGCTGTGACGGCTCTCTAAATTTATGAAGTCTCGTTTCTATCAAAGCATTTCCTGCGATTGTTTCTGGCATGGATTACTTCAGCGCCATAGCGCCTGAAGATTACTCCAATCAATTTTTATATGGAGATTGCACATAGCTTCCCCAAATACTCAGCTTAAACCCCCCAAGAAACATTACTAAGATTTCACCATTTGGCATTTTCATTACAATATCATTAGTTTCTCACTTATGTGCCTTTGGTTTCCTACGGAGTCCCCTCAGTTCCAACAGTTCACTGCGTCATACATGGCTCCCAATTGAACGAGTTGGCCTCCAAGTTTTTGGGCTTGAAAATCATAGAGCACAAATAAAAATTTTGAAGTAAAGAAAAAAGAACCGGAAATCAGGAGATTAAGAGAGATGAATGAAAGAGAGAAATAAGAGAGATAAATGAAACTAAAGATTACTGAATGTGGGCTGTCTTTCAGGTCAATTACACATGCTAAAACTTCAGCAGCTAATTGGGCACAGGTGCAATGGCGAGATATAAGTTTGTAAAGGAAACTCCTAACACTAATTTCCATTAGTTGAGGGTCTTATGGAGAGTATCTTAAAGCTAAATCTTACTCGACTTAATTGAAAACTATAATAGGATCATTGAAACGATAAGGACTAATTATATGCTTGGACAATAGCAACTTAGCTGACAAAGTGACAAGTACGAAAGCAATTTATAATAGGGACTTGCAGTTGACGCGTTGCTGTAGTCTTTAGCAGAAAACACAGAAAGGCAAAAATGGACTATTTTAGGTGAATGATTTGGAATACGTATTTGTAATATGAGAGAAATAAAAAGATGCAGAGCAAGTAAAAAACAAAGCATCTACTAGTAACACAAATAGGAACAACACACTTGTGCTTTATTATCTGAGCAAATCACGTATTTGTTGGTCAACGCATGAGTAGAAAATCTGTACCGTGTCAAGAGAATCAGCCCCAAGCACTGTAAACTTTGACGCTCCAGTGACTGCAGATTCAACTGGAAGAGCAACCTGTTTTCTCACAATGGCACACACTTTGTCCACTGTCTCTGGTTTGCCCTGCCCAAAGACATCAAAGACACCCTTAAATATGTTCAGAGATCACCTATACTATGTGCTCTAATTGAAAATTAAAACTCAAATGTGCTGAGTATGAGCTCTGTAATGGGTGATTAGTATCTCAGGATGCAGATGGGAATGCTAATTGTTATCCTAGCTGCCTACTCATTCAATGAGTAATTGTTATGGTAATTGCCTACTTCATTTATCTTCTCAACATTGAAATCTTTTTTCTCTTGAACATCAATCAAAAGTTCACAACTAAATGAAAGATACTTGAACATATAGATGCACTCGGAATATTGGAAAGTAATGTTTTGATTCTTCTCACCTAAATGCCTCTCGTTTGACAAAATCACTTTTTGACCTGTAGTATACTATAGTAGCTGTATCTTAGTGCTCTTATTAAACACATTACTCTACAAAAGCAACCTAAAATTAATAACAAAAATATAGATAATCTAAAGATATCTGCTTAAAATCCTAATTAGTGAAGTATAATTATAACCTTGCCTTGCTTCCATAACGTAAACACCTATGAGGACTAAATTTGTTTTAACTCTAACCAAATTCTTATCAAACCACTTGCAGGCAGTTCAACCAGCATCACATATATATGCCAAAGGCTTGCATTGTCATATTCTCTAGATGAACAGTGAATAACTACGACAAACTGAACAGTGCCAACTTCAAACAACAGGTACATCTATCCTTCATTTCAGTAGTTACTCCTCATTCTTTCTGGCATTTTCTTCTTCTCTTTCTCTATTTCTTACTTACTTCATTCAGCTTATTAACATTGACATTTTACTTCGTCAACAATCCCAAAATCAGCATACTTATACTGTAAATATGCAACTACATACCACACTTTCATTCAAATTATAGTCAAAGAGTGATTTGATAATAGCCTATTTGCAAACGACATTTTCAGTCTCACATGTCTACACAAATCACCACCGACGCATTTTGACTTGATCTTAATGAAAAGGCTCAAAAAGAGTATATTTATTCCATAGTCAATAGGTACAAAAATACTCCCACAAAGAGAGACAACTCCACTTTCACTTGCATAACTTCTTCTGTGTTCAGCTCCTCAATGCCTTAAATAATTACAATACGTAAATGTAACCTACTTTAGCTGTCAACCATTTTCACCCCATAATTAGCTGAAAAGATAAATAACACAAATTTGCTATAACAAAGTCTTCAGATAACCGGCCAATAAAAAGAAGACAAAGAATACTGTAAGTTTGTTCTTCTGCTTTTTCTATTTCATACATGCTTTACTTCAGTTGTTATTATTGAAATTTTACTTCATCAATAACTCCAAAAACTCACCGGCCTAATGTGAAACATACCCCAAAATCATAAACATGTCACCTATTCTTAATTATAGAACTATATTCACTACAGATGTCAATTGTATTCATTGCGAAGGCAACCAACCATATACCAACTCACTCTAATTCAAAACATTCTACTAAACTTCTGTCATCCTTCTTATTTCTCCAAAAAAAATATGTGTGCCTTCATGTTCAGTTTACTTACAGCTAAAAAGACAATCTTTGACGACATAAATGGAGACAACTTATATGATGCTACGACAACTCGATGACAGAACGAAGCTATGGAAAGCAAAACTTCACGTCCTCGAAAAAAGGCATGCCCAGACATTTATATCAGGCACAACATAGTTCCAACGTAACATACTTGCTGATGAAGAGGTTAATTCTTTTTCTTATAATGTATTATCATGCACATTTGTACATTTCTTATTCTTTTTGCATAGACTATAGAGGGTACCAAAATCCAGGCAACAATATTTGATGATGAAATCTCTGCATTCAACAGTATGTTAAACATTGATAAGAGCTACTGTTTCACAAATGGAACTATACGAAGAGCTCTTATCAAACCCCGCATAGTTGATAATGACTATCTCATCATCCTCAACTCAAGCATTACTATAGAGAATGCTGATGATGCAAACAATGCAGTGACACACATGTACAAGTTCGTCCAACTCTCAGATACTTTCAACTATGTTGGGACGAATGACACATTCGGTATAAATTCACTCACTTCCTTCTGCGGGTAATATTTACTTAAATCTTATACACCTCTTTCTATTTACTTAACATACATTCTTGCAATCGCTATTGACATTTCGTGCCACTGGACGTCCAGGACACCGCCGAGATATTCTGCTCGATCAAGCGTACATTTTACATAAACTTATAAAATTACCTACCAAATACTTATTCTCCCCCCCCCCCCTAATATCTTAAACAATACTCTCTGCAGGGTTTAAACCAATGAGGTTGACAACTTGGAATGAATTCGTCTCAGATGAATGTGAGCAAATAGCTGCTATAATCAATGACTTCTCCATCATACTTGCCACCGATGTGAGCTACTCCTTACAATGGCTTGCATCTAAATTGTAGTTAATAACTATGAAATTATACCGCTACTAGAACATTTTATATTGCACCTCCCACAGGTTTTTCATTGTCAACAACTCCATCGTCAACAATCGACATCAACAAAGACATACCTGAAATCGTATGCTTGCAAACATGGTAAGTGTCAAACATAACTTATTATTTTCATACATTTCTTCAATTTCAGATGAAGAGTAAAACCTGAGTTCATTTCACGTGTTGTTATATTGCCATTCAGGAAAAACGAGAACAAAGCCGTCATCCACAACATTCAGACTTCCAAACAGTATCTTGCGGATCCAATCACCCAAGAGCGCACCATTCATGATCCTACCAACGACGCAACATGCAGCCAATTTATCGTCATACCAATTGAAAAATTATCAGAAAATGTTAGCCATTAAATATCTTTGCCGACTAAACTGTTTTCAGTTTCTCTTTTCATATATTTCAATCATACGATTTTGCCAATATCCGGCAAAGAGGTAATGATGATTATCATTCTCCACTTAGAAGTAGACGTGAACCTGGGTTTTCTTTGAACCTGTCCATATGCTTTCAACCATTTTCAGTAGATTACATTGTCTTTGCAAGTAATTTATAAGTACTAATAGATACATATCAAAACCATTTACATTAAGTTCATGTGGGTGCATTCAATTTCATTTCGATTGTCGAATATAAGAAATCTGAATTTCTACAGTAGAAAGAAGCATATTATATCATTTCAAAGCAATCCTTTTCTACCATGTATAGTTATATTTACACTTATAGAAGTCATCAAGAACATGATATCTCCTCCCCCATTGTCTTCCTTTCTATATTACCTCTCTGCAGATAGTTGTTCTTATACTATTAGGCTGTGTTTGGCGCGCGGGATAAGACCCCGGATAGGATAAAAATAATCCTATCCGGCGTTTGGACGTGCACTTTAGTCCCCGGATAAGGTACCCTTGGACTTGTTTTAGCCCCCTGTGGTGTGATAAAATAAAACCTGGGGGGGGTGGGGTGGTATAAAATTAGTCCAGATCATGTCGGACTAAAATGAATGGGACCCACCCCACTTTTCTTCCTCTTTCCCTTCAACGCCATATATACATATACATTGTATATATACATATACATTGCGGGTGTATATATATATATATATATATATATATACACATATATATATATATATACATTATATATATATATACACATATATATATACATTATATATATATATACACCTATATACATATACATATATACACCTATATACATATATATATACATATATATATATATACACATATATATATATATATACATTATATATATATATACACCTATATATATATATATACACCTATATACATATACATATATACACCTATATACATATATATATACACCTATATACATATACATATATACACCTATATACATATATATATATACATATATATATACATATATACACCTATATACATATATATATATATATATATATATATATACACCTATATACACCTATGTACACCTATATATATACCTATATACACTATATACCTATATATATATATATATATATATATATATATATATATATATATATATATAGGGAGCTGATCCCTTGACCGCGTAGGCAAAATAGGATATCTTGCCAGCGCGATCTGGCCGTCCATCCCGAAGGGATGGACGGTCCAGATCACTTTTTTTGCGGCGCTGTCAGTCGTCCGCTACACAGTCTCGCGGACGGAAATGTTTACCATCTTGCCCTCGCTCCCCCGTCCGCTACACAGTCTAGCGGACGACATTCTTGGGCCAACAAAAAGTAGTCCGCTACACTGTCTAGCGGACGACTTTGTCCGTCAAACCACCCACTTCCCCCTGACAGTTGTCACATCAGTCGATGCACGTCTGTTACTTTGTCGTTATCCCAGCGTCCGCAACACAGTGTAGCGGACGTTGGCAAGCATTCGAATACTTCTAAACTTCTATTCATTCCTTCTTCTCACAATCAAACTATTCCTTCTTCTCACAATCAAACTATTCCTTCTTCTCACGATCAAACCAGCGGCGTTGGCAAGTAGATCGGCGCAATTTCTTTGCAAGAAATCCTTTAATCGTCTCATCAATCACGTAAGTTCACAAACTAATCCTTACTTTGTTCATAATCTAGAGTTCATCTTGCGGCGTTGGCAAGTAGATAGGCACTATGCTAGCGTTTGTCAATGTATATACATATATATTATATATGTGTATTGCGTATTATCTGATCACATGCTAGCGCTGAATATGCTAGCGTTGTATGTTTGGGAATGTTTACGCTTCCAACCTTGCCCTCTTTCCATTATTTCAGTTGCAAAAAATGGATTTCAACCCTGGACCAGAAGATTCGTCCGTATTATATGACCAAGCATCCCATATCAGTACGCTCATATGGGATGGTGGAGTAAGATACTTATTTTATCGTTTATATCGTTTATTTTGCTTACGTATTTCAGTTGTGAACGTTGTATAGTGTTTATTTTGCTTAAATAATATTTATTAATTCGTAGGAAAGAGCACTTGTCAACACGGTAGAAGTAAGCGATAATTTCAACGCCTGGAAATTGAACAGAACCCAGAAAAGATTACTGCGTGGGATTGGGTTTGGGATTTTCACGCATGGGCAGATCTTTCAACAACTTGACCGGCACTTAATAGGTGCCCTTGTTGAAAGGTGGAGAAGTGAAACGAATACGTTTCACTTCCCTCTCGGAGAGATGACAATTACCCTAGAAGATGTAGGGTTCATCTTAGGGTTACCGGTGACGGGGCGGCCGGTAATAGCTCATCCGTCCGAAGCAACGAATAAGAGGACCGCTAGGGACTTCTTTACTTCGGTACCCCAGGATGGATTTAGCAGTGGTGGTATCAAGTTGAAGTGGTTGGTAGATACCTACGGGGTTTTGCCGGAAAACTATACGGGCCATGACCTTGTGCTGTACACACAAGCCTTCCTCTTGTGGGTGATGGGGGCAATATTATTCCCAACGACGTCGAAGAACACGGTCAGCGTCAAATATATACCGTTTTTGCGTAACCTGGCTGAGGTTGGGGATTATGCCTGGGGTGCAGCAACTCTTGCATACCTGTACCGAGCATTGCACAAGGCAACGAGGCCCGACTCCAAAGCGATATGTGCATGTCTCTCGCTATTGCAGGTATATCATACAATTCTTCATTACGTGCTCTTTGTTGTTTTTTTTTGTTGTTGAATGGACAATAAATGTTGACGATACTTTTTTCAATGTCTTTGCTCTCAGGTGTGGTCTTATGAACACCTTGCTACCGGCGCACCCAGGCGTAGGGACGGAACAGATAATGTGTGGCCTCGGTTGTGCGCCTGGGAGTACAGCCGGAAGGAAACCCACTACGAGAGGAGAGACGATCCCCATCACAACATTTCATACTATCGGGGGGAGCTCGACTCGTTATCTCCTGGCCAGATGCGATGGGCACCGTACAAACGTTTGGCGCGACGGGTGGGAGAGTCGTTCGTCTTCACGCTCTCCGGGTTGCAACGCACACCCCTGATCCACTTCGAGGTCGCAGAGTGGCAGCTGCCGGATCGCGCTATGCGCCATTTTGACTGCCTGCAGGGGTTGCCAGCCGGTGCGCCAGATATGAGGCTTAACAGGAACCCACCGGGTGTCGGACTGTTTGGCAGGGCGAATGCGCACGAGTTGTGCGCGCGTGAAATTGAGGTCTGGAATTCTTGGCAGGACACGCTGGCGGCCATTGTGTCGGAGCCTGACCCCGTCATCAGTATCGAACAGTACAACGAGTGGTACTACCGCATCACCCGGAGGAGAGTAGCTCCAGTAAGGTTTGAACGCGGGGAGAAGTACCACCCTAGGGGTCAGATCGATGAGCACATGGCATACAATCTGGTAAGTTGCCCAACCAGTGCTTCTAATTGAACTTGATCATTCTAAGTGTGTACGAAGTTACTTATTTATTATCTCTCTGGATGTAGGTTAATGCCTCGTTCGCCTTCTTCCAGAAGTTGAGCGAGCGGAAGGATTTGGTGGATGCCATGGGCGAGGAGCTTCGCCAACAGGCTGAAGCGTTGGCGCTTGGCTGCGGGAATTTTTTGCGGCAAGCATCGGGACAGCCAAACCCGGGAATGGGTTATCCGGGGTGGCAGCGGCCGTTTGTTCCCGAGGGATGCACCGATCCCTCGGGACAGACTTCGGGAGTGAGCCAGGGATATGGTTTTCCCTCTGTACCAGAGATGGCTGGTGATTGGGGACCGCCAAGCACCATGGGCCAGGCTCAAGCGCCGTGGGATTATTACAGTGCGCCCTCCTTCTCTTTACGATTGGATTCGGAACCCCAACCCCTCTCCCAGAGTCAAGTCACGCAAGACTGGATTTTCGGAAACATCAGTCTGCCCATTGTCCCGTGGGCAGGACCATCTATTGCCGAAGGCGGGCAATATCCCCCCGTCGACCCCCCCGAAGGAGTGCAATATCCCCCCGTCGACCCCCCCGAAGGAGTGCAATATCCCCCCGTCGACCCCCCCGAAGGAGTGCAATATCCCCCCGTCGACCCCCCCGAAGGAGTGCAATACCCCCCGGTCGACCCCCCCGAAGGAGTGCAATACCCCCCGGTCGACCCCCGAGGGCAATATCGCAAAGGGCATCCGTTGAAGCCCCTAAAGCCGCAGAAATGCCAGATAATCAGAGAGCGTTATTTTAGCGGCGTCCCGCATGACCAAGCGTTGTATAGTGTGGATCATCCGGAGGGCATGGATTACATTTGCTCGTGGGGAGAACTGGCCTCGCTGGCTCCGGGGAGTTGGTTAGACACCGGTGTCGTCTCCACCTACGTGGAGATTCTGAGGGAAAGGTGTCGGCAGCAGCCGAGCTATCCGGCCGTTTTTCTGTTCGATGCCTTTTTTCATCAGATGCTAGTGTCTGAATGGCAGGAGTGGGTCGAACATAGGGGGAAGAAAAAGTTGGCCCAGTGGAGACCGTCCTTTAACCTAGGAGCATATATTAATAGGGATAGTCCGGTGAGCGCAAGTGTTGCCGATGTGTTTCTAATCCCATTTCTAGGGCACAGCCACTGGTACTTGGTTTGCTACTCCCCAACAACTAAAGTCGTATCGGTGATCGACAGTCTCCACGACGATACTCATCAGATGCCTGTGCTGCACATGTACAAAGCCCAATTGGACGCGTTGGTAATATTACGATCGCTGTATAATTCTCTGATTCTATCTTGCCATAAATTTTAACTCGTGTCTTACGCCATTTTCTGTTTCTCGCAGAATATTTTTTGTGCAATGGTCAATCGTGCCCGTGAAGTCCCCGTACCGGCGCGGCCAAATCTCAATAGGCGATTGAAGAAGAGGAGGCCCAAGCAACGTAACACTTCGGACTGCGGCGTCTTCCTTTGCATGTACATGGATTTCATTTGTCGCTCTGAGAGCCTCAAGGCGGCCGTCTGGAGCCAAGCAGAAGTTGAAGGCTATAGATATAGAATGGCTTGGCAAATTATGAAAGGCCGGCCTAGAGCGGTTAGGTTTATAGAAAATCCGGCTAATGACGAGAATCTGGCCCAACATGCGGACCCCAGTTGAAATTGTATCATAACAGTAGTTTTTACATAAATCGTACGCAATTGGTGTGATTTGATTTGTGTTGTCGTTGGTGTGATTTGATTTGTGTTGTCGTTGGTGTGATTTGATTTGTGTTGATTTCTGTTGTCGAATACTGATTTTTCTGATGACGTAAAATGAAGACCAAATTTTTCTGCTGCGTCGTCCGCTACATTGTATCGCGGAGGTAAAATGAAGACCAAATTTTTCTAAGTGTTGATAACAAAAGTTTCTGCTGCGTCGTCCGCTACATTGTATCGCGGAGGTAAAATGAAGACCAAATTTTTCTAAGTGTTGATAACAAAAGTTTCTGCTGCGCCGTCCGCTACATTGTATCGCGGAGGTAAAATGAAGACCAAATTTTTCTAAGTGTTGATAACAAAAGTTTCTGCTGCGCCGTCCGCTACATTGTCTCGCGGACGTAAAATGAAGACCAAATTTTTCTAAGTGTTGATAACAAAAGTTTCTGCTGCGTCGTCCGCTACATTGTCTCGCGGACGTAAAATGAAGACCAAAAGTTTCTGCTGCGCCGTCCGCTACATTGTATCGCGGAGGTAAAATGAAGACCAAATTTTTCTAAGTGTTGATAACAAAAGTTTCTGCTGCGTCGTCCGCTACATTGTCTCGCGGACGTAAAATGAAGACCAAAAGTTTCTGCTGCGCCGTCCGCTACATTGTATCGCGGAGGTAAAATGAAGACCAAATTTTTCTAAGTGTTGATAACAAAAGTTTCTGCTGCGCCGTCCGCTACATTGTCTCGCGGACGTAAAATGAAGACCAAATTTTTCTAAGTGTTGATAACAAAAGTTTCTGCTGCGTCGTCCGCTACATTGTCTCGCGGACGTAAAATGAAGACCAAAAGTTTCTGCTGCGCCGTCCGCTACATTGTATCGCGGAGGTAAAATGAAGACCAAATTTTTCTAAGTGTTGATAACAAAAGTTTCTGCTGCGCCGTCCGCTACATTGTCTCGCGGACGTAAAATGAAGACCAAATTTTTCTAAGTGTTGATAACAAAAGTTTCTGCTGCGCCGTCCGCTACATTGTCTCGCGGACGTAAAATGAAGACCAAATTTTTCTAAGTGTTGATAACAAAAGTTTCTGCTGCGTCGTCCGCTACATTGTCTCGCGGACGTAAAATGAAGACCAAAAGTTTCTGCTGCGCCGTCCGCTACATTGTATCGCGGAGGTAAAATGAAGACCAAATTTTTCTAAGTGTTGATAACAAAAGTTTCTGCTGCGTCGTCCGCTACATTGTCTCGCGGACGTAAAATGAAGACCAAAAGTTTCTGCTGCGCCGTCCGCTACATTGTATCGCGGAGGTAAAATGAAACCAAATTTTTCTAAGTGTTGATAACAAAAGTTTCTGCTGCGCCGTCCGCTACATTGTCTCGCGGACGTAAAATGAAGACCAAATTTTTCTAAGTGTTGATAACAAAAGTTTCTGCTGCGTCGTCCGCTACATTGTCTCGCGGACGTAAAATGAAGACCAAAAGTTTCTGCTGCGCCGTCCGCTACATTGTATCGCGGAGGTAAAATGAAGACCAAATTTTTCTAAGTGTTGATAACAAAAGTTTCTGCTGCGTCGTCCGCTACATTGTCTCGCGGACGTAAAATGAAGACCAAAAGTTTCTGCTGCGCCGTCCGCTACATTGTATCGCGGAGGTAAAATGAAGACCAAATTTTTCTAAGTGTTGATAACAAAAGTTTCTGCTGCGTCGTCCGCTACATTGTCTCGCGGACGTAAAATGAAGACCAAAAGTTTCTGCTGCGCCGTCCGCTACATTGTATCGCGGACGTAAAATCCAAATTTTTCGAAGTGTTTATAACAAAAGTGTATTTCAAACGACACAATTAAGCGAGGAAAAATTTCGAAACACAATCAACAAGAACTCAAATAATTTTATTAATCATAAATTAGGGTTCACATTGGGGGAAAGAAATTTTTTCACAAGTGCTCCGATCAAAGATTACAACTTCAAAATCCCACCACCCAAGGTGTTCAAATACTACAAAGTCCCCGAGTTCGAGGCCATGCTGGCGCACGAAGACGTTCCAACCCTCTGCGAATTGCTTTTTTTGGGGTCGGCCGGGCTTCAGCTTGATTTCAACCTGCCATGCCCCCTTGCGGCTATATAATCTTGCACTGTCATGAATTGTTGTAAATTGATTGGTGAAGGCTTCCGGTATGTCCTAACAAACACAATACACAAAAAATAGGTTAGTTTTTAACCAAAAGAGTTAACACACGAAAATACAGAGATAGAGGGATGGCATACAAGTTCATTCTCAAACCCCGGCATCATGACTTTGAAAAAGTGTTTGCCTGCCAGGTGCAAGTTGCCAATAAAATCGTAGGTGGTCTCCGATCCAGAAGCCATCGAGGTCGGCGTTGAGGGGGTGACGGTTTATCGCCGGAGTTGTGGATCACCTGTGGGTCGCCGGAGATGGAGTATTGGCCTGGGCTAGATGTTCCAGACAGAGAGAGCAGAGAGACTGTTGGACTGATAACAGCCGATTGCCCGATATGATTAATTTATATCATATAGACTTATCCGCTACATTGTATAGCGGACATGAAAGGCCAAAAGTTATGACGTCCGCTATATTATATAGCGGACAGTAAAGAAGACCAAAAGTTTGCCTGCTCTAACGTCCGCTACATTGTATAGCGGACGTACAAAGACCAAAAGTTTTACTTCGATGCCACCCGTCCGCTATACAATATAGCGGACGTAAAAGACCAAAGTCAATGATGTCCGCTACATTGTATAGCGGACGGGGATTACAAAATAAAAGAAAAACCTCGTAATAAAGACTTTAGATTTGATTCGATGGCCTCTCATAGGTCCATTTTAAAAAAATCCCAGTACCCCGTCGAAAAATTATCCCTCGAATATTATTACAAATGTCATAAAGTTGTACAAAAAATTATAGGTCCACTGCAGCTTGTTCGTCCTCATCTTCGGCGTCACCTTCTTCCCCGTCTTGCAAACCCCTTGAACTTATCCCCAGTGCCTTGTAATGGTTCCGCTTGTCGTGGTCGGTCATTTTGTTGCACAATGCACACCTTCGCAGCTTTTTAGGTTGAGTTGCCGTTTCAATAGAGCTTTTCATCCGCGTAGATCTCTTGCGGCCTTTCGTTTGCGATATAATTGGATCCAACAAACGGATATCATTGTCGTCTTCCTCCTCCGGCTCGTCATCTTCTGATACCCCCGTCGTAGGCTCGGTGTCAATCGCATTGGTGACTGAAGCTGCTTCCAACTGGTCGACGATGGGCTCTTGTTGCTGAGCTACCTCGAGGAGATGTTTATAACCGACCATTGTAGCAGCACCTTTTACGGACAAACGGGTGAACATCGTCACCAGATGATTATACCGCAGCGTCTCTGATTCTTCAAAGTCAGTATACGGGTGCTCCGGAAAGGAAATGGTACCGTGCAACCTGTTTGCACCTTTTGTCCACCGTGGCAAGACGTATTTATCGGGGATTGTCCTGATATTCTTCTGGGTGAAAAACCGCAGAACGTGTCTACACAGGATGCCATGGAACTCAAACTTCTTGCAAACACATGTCACCGAGTCCGTCAATGTGTCGTGGCTCACCGTATACATTCTGCGCAGCTTCTCAGGGACTAGGTCATTCACGAGCGAATAAACCTTGTACTCACGCGTAGACATTTCTGCCACCTTGTTTATACTGTATCGTCCGGATTTTCGCAGCTCTACTTGGTATAGCAAGAAGATCTCCTTCGTATAGACTTTGGCACCGTTCATCTCCAGCGGGGTCTCGAGCAATGTTCTCCTTTGTTTGTACGTTGTTGCAAAGTCGGCAGCCCTTTCTTTTACGAACAACGAAGCTACCGCTTTTTGTGCGGATGCAACGAAAGTCTTCAAATTGGTAGCTGTACCCACATAACTATCGAACGTGGCATTCATGGATTCACTCCTGCCCGTCGTTTTCATGCCCGCTGAAAAATACCTCCTCGTGTAAACGCCAATCCATTGCTCTTTGCGCTCGTACAAGTTCTGGAGCCACTCGTTGTCTTGCAATGAGTAATCCCGAACAAGCTTTTCCCACCTCTCCTCGAATTCCTCAATCGTTAACGACTTGAGGACGCACTTGTCAAAATCCTGTTTAAAGTCTTGATACTTTGCGTACACGTGATGCAGCCGTTCCGGGTATTTGTTGCTTATGTGCCAGGTGCACAAGTTGTGCCGAGTGTCTGGGAAGACGGTCGCAATAGCCTTCTTCATTGCCAAATCTTGATCGGTGATGATCACTTTGGGTGCTTTGAAGTTCATTGCTTCCAGCCACGTCCTAAACAACCATTCAAAAGAACTCTCGGTCTCGTCCCTTAACAAGGCGAACCCGAACAGGATGGAGTGATAATGATGATCGACCCCCGTGAAAGGGGCGAACGGCATCGAGTACTTGTTGGTACGGTATGTGGTGTCGAACGTCACGACATCCCCAAAATGCTTATAAGCAAGCCTCGAACGACCGTCGACCCAAAAAATTGTGCTAACTCGATGCTCGTCGTCAAGTTTATAATCGAAGGTCAACTGCGGGTCCTCCATCTGCATCCGTTTCAATAGGCTCATTGTGGCTTGAGCATCATTGAGGTCATACGCGGCTCGTCTATGGGTTCGGACCGCGTTACGAACGTCTGTCGTGTTAAAGGTCAAATTTTGAATTCCCCCAGCCTGTTCAGCAAGAACATTAATCATGTCGGTAGGTCCTAGTCGCGCATTGCTCATTGTCTGAATCAGGCTCCTTGCGACCTTACCCATCTTCTTGTGTTGATGCATCTCACTCACCTTAGAAGGGGTTACTAACGGGTGATTGTGTGCCAGTTCCAGGCTGGTAATAAGCCAATGGTCTTGTTTGGGTTTGTAGCTTACGAACATCTTGACCTGGCAATTTGTGCGCTCAAAGCAGTCCCGTCTTCTACGCGGATATCCTATTTCGTCCTCACTGTCATCATTGCCTACACATGTCTCATTTTGCACTGGGTTTCTGCTCCTATGGCACTCGTATAAGCGAGAGCATATCTTTCTCGTTATGGTGCTCGTTCTTGAAGTCTTTATTCTAATGCCAAAGTCAACCCTCAATGAATACGCTCGAAAACATTCTTCAGCTTCTTCCAACGTAGCAAATGTTCGTCCTAGATACGGATCACTAGCATCTACGGGGACGTTGGAGCTCGACACGAAATCAGACATTGTGAAACAAGAGCTGTGTAGAAATAGACTGCGCTTAACAATCAAATGGCATTTCTAACTGAAAATATTACCTAAAAATTAGGATGGCAAACATACGGTATGCATAATCTCAAAAGTGTCTCCAAATTAACAATTACTAATTTAAATTTATTGAACATAACAAATTTAAATTAGTAAGATAAATAGACGAATTCATCATGCCAAAAAATCGAATTAAACTATAATGAATTAAATATAAAGTTAACAAATTATACCTTTTTGATGAATACAGTGACAAATTTCTAGAACATCAAGAAAACTTGAAGCAAACTTACCTTGCTTGAGCGAAGCTTGAAGCAAGTGTTACTCGAAAGCTTGAAGGCAGCTGAAAATGGAAGCGAGTCTGAAGGAGAAGAAAATTGTGCTGAAAGAATTGAGTAGAAGAAAATTGTGCTGAAAGAAAGAAAATTGAGTAGTGGGCAATACTGTCCGCTATACTGTGTAGCGGACATAATTGCCGACATCCGCTAGACACTTGTGTCAGACCGTCACAGTTGTGTCAGAATGACAGTCGTCCGCTGGACAGTGTAGCGGACTACTTTTTGTCGGAGGATGTCAGTCGTCCGCTACACTGTCTAGCGGACGGGTGAGCGAGGGCAAGATGGTAAAAAGCCCCGTCCGCTAGACAGTGTAGCGGACGACTGACAGCGCCGCAAAAAAAAGTGATCTGGACCGTCCATCCCTTCGGGATGGACGGCCAGATCGCGCTGGCAAGATATCCTATTTTGCCTACGCGGTCAAGGGATCAGCTCCCTATATATATATATAACTTTATATATAACTTTGTAAATTGCATATCTGACTTATAATCCGGACTTGGTCCAAACGCTGGATAGGATTTCTTACTTATCCGGTCTTATCCGACGGTATAGCTTGTCCGGCCTTATCCGCCCTTATCCTGTTCTTATCCTTATCCATATCCTTGTCGCCAAACGCAGCCTTATTGTAAGACCCCCAAATCATATATAATTAACCCTTATTTTAATTCTTAGGCTAATTTTGAAGTTTTAATAATATTTTGGAATTCCTTTTGAATAAGTAATATATCTTTAAGGGCCTTTTGAGTAATTTATCAAGTTTAGAGAAATAAAAAGACCGGTTAGTTTGTGTTTTATCGATAAATTGAGTTTGGTCTTTCAGAGAGAGGAGAAGAAAGATAAAATTAAGGCTTGAGGATTTCAACGTTCTACTCACAATTGGTTTGATATGTTCGGAAGGTTACGCAACTTTGCAAATCTTACGTAAAAATTGAGGTAAGGGTTACATGTATTACATCTGCCTCTATGAAATTGATACCCTTCTTCATTCGTATATGATCGTGCTTATATGTTGATTCTTACGTTGACACCGATAATTGATTGCCGCTTGATTGGGATATTTCTTATTCGTTCGATCTATGCGTTTAAGTTGCGACCCTTTTATTAAATTACACTGTGTTGATGCGGCTATTTTCATTGTCCTTCTACTGCCACATCGTTGAATCGTGTGGTCCCTGTGTATCATTACCGCTCATGCTACTAGAACAATTGATTGTCGTACCCGTTGTTTTCCTTTAACTGCATTATTTTATCTGCAATTTACAACCTGAATCAAATTTTGGTGTGGCTTACTGCATATCCACGTGTTAGAAATTAGCTAATCAAAGCAACCTGTATTCCAGCCATTTTGGGTGCGTGGAACTCATGGTGGTGGTGCCATGTGTCATCTTTTCAGAGATGCACCTTCTTTTGTTTAAGTTTTGGTTCAAATCTCTTTATTTTATAATTTTGCGATCATATGAACTCGGATTTAATCGATTCTACTTTCATTAAACTCGTATCTTTGTCCTCTTCGATTTGAGTCTAATATCGAGTACTTTCAAAATTTGTTAATCTCTTTTAATTGAAATACAAGATTTAGATGTTTTGCGACTTCTATACATTTGCGATACTTTGATGTCCTTTGAACCCTTTGAATTGAACTAATGTTTAGAACCTTCACGTGCTTAGGTTAACGTGATGCCATGACATGATATGGCTATTGCTATCGATATGCAACTTTGACTTAGAACCTCCGCGTGCTTAGGTTAACGTGCTTTACAGTGACGTATTACGTGATTGTATTGTTTTGATTATTAGTTCAATTATTTGATTATGACCTTTTGACTTTGATTTGACCTTTGATGGGTTAATATCCCGTAATGAGATTTGTCGTGCCAAGATTTACTATCGTCTTTGCACCTTGTTTTCATATGTTTCGTTTTGACTCAGCTACATATTATTGGATACATGCGTTGTACTCTGTGGGTGTGTGCGTGTGATCTTTACTGGGCTTTGTGCTCACCCCCTTTCTCTCTCCATTTCAGGTAATTAAGCTGAGACGGTTTAGAGGAGTTAATAGCATTATGCTTAAGCTTGGAGTGAACTTTAATTGATAATTTTCTTAGTAGCTTTGAAATAAGAACCATGTAATAGTTTTTGATTTAGTGAATTTTGGTTCCCCAATGGTTGAGAAATAAATATTTTTATCAAACTTCCGCTGCAATTATTAGACGTTGATGAGGAATTTGAATGGCTTTTATTTCAGATATGATTTAGAGCTCTGATTACCTCTTTGAGGTCACATTTTTTGTAAGATACTTTGAGTATCATATTTCTCGTAAGCAGGAATATTTTGAAATAATATATGAAGGTCCGGCTCCGGGTCGGAGGCGTGACAATTATGCTAAAACCAAAGAAGTACATATTGAAACCATCTAGGTTACATTCATGTGGCTACTAAATCCTTGATTAGGCTCTATTAAGTACCAGCGAAAACATCTAAAAAGACAAGTTCCTTCAATTGCTAACAAAAAAAGAAGTTATTTACTTACTCAAGAGGGTTCCTTCCGACTGAAATTGACCAAAAAAATAAAAGAGCAAGAGTTCGAAATAGTTTGACCTAGACTGCAAAATCATTGCCCCATTAATATATGAGCATAATTAATGTAGAAACACTTCACAATCAAATTGACGGCAACCATGTATTTCTTCTGAAAGACTAAAACTATGATATAAGAAACCAAAGCTATGCTATATCAATTTATTCTTGCCTCTCGAACTATATGAACCACTTTCATTATCATTTTTAGCATTTGTCATTTGGAATATTAGATTCAATAATAAATCACTATTATAAATGTCAGCATTTGAAGGTAGACAGACAGGGCAATTCCTAAGGCTGACTCACATGAATCTTTATCTCGATTTATCCTTGCCTCTCGAACTATATGAACCACTTTCCTTATCATTTTTAGCTTTGTCATTTGGAATCTTAAATTCAATAATAAATCACTATTCTGAATGTCAACATTTCAAGCGAAAACTTGGACTTCTAACTTAGCTATTTTGGCATAATAATCCAACTTTATCATCTGTTGTTCATAGGTGAATACCATTAATACCTTGTTGTCGATTAAGTTCTGAATAATCAACCAAACTATCCTTTCCTTACTTATCTGCTATTATTCTGTTTGTAATTGCTTCTCACTATTGTTGTTATCTTGTGACGCTATTTTCATCTCATCCGAATTATTGCCATTGTTAAACAACAGAAAAATGCAACATGGGTGAAAGCCAAAATAAAAGCTGCTACTATTTCTCAACGCATATGGCATACTGCATGCAATAAATACAGCCGCGCAACCAATGAACCAATTGGAACACATTTCACTTGTAGCTGCACATCCGAAGACTCCATTGTTGTACCCAAGTAAGTTATCATCGAATTATTATCAGCCCTTATCATACTTCTTATATGTATTCACTTCTCACACAACATTTTTTCATACACAGATGTAGAATCCAATGTGAGGTCATAGACAATACTGGCAGTCTACAACATACCATCTTTGGAAACAATGGCTAAGCTAAACAGGTGGCTGAAATGGACACACAAGAACAACACAATGAAATTCTTGCAAACATCAACATCCGATCTGTACACAAATAATTTCTTCTCCAACTAGCTCCACCAATGTATACTCCATCAACATCATTTCTGTTGCTGCTAAAAACATGCTCCACGTACATTGCGGAACCCGAGCCTGGACCGATGACCTGCAAGACAGAAAACGAGTGACTACCGGGTGGGGTTCCCGGCGGAGAACTCTCCGATGCTTAAGTCAGAGCGCAGCTACATAATAGTAACTCTGAAAAAGCATGAAAGACACAATGTGTATCTGTGTGTAGTCTCTTCATACCTGGAGGGGTAGACCCCTTTATATAGCTGTAGGAGGAGAGTCCTAGGAGGACTGGGCCGTGGGCCAGATGTGTTAGGATCCTCGAGGATCACGTCACAATCCTTAATAAGATAATAATTGATCTCCCAGTTTGACTGGGATTGCCGAGTATTCCCCAATTATTGGGAATTATATTTGAGCTATATCAATTTCCAACCAAATGGAACGTAAGAGAAATTGAGGATGTTTGACTCCAAAGTTTCCTAGCAGCAAGACACAACAAAACACAATTTAAAACTTCTAAATTTTTGCATACACGAGAGCAAATTTTTCTGCTGAAGTAGAGATGTCAAAAGGGTCGGGCGGCCCGCGGGCTGGCCCGACCCGGCCCGGTTCTGGCCCGGGCTGGCCCGGCCCTGAAGGTGAACAGTGACGGCCCTAAAGATTTGGGCTTGGGGCCAGGGCCTGGACCAGGCCAAGGATTTCTGGGAAAAAGCCCGGCCCGAAAACGGCCCGGATTTGGCCCGGCCCGAAAACGGCCCGGTTATGGCCCGGGCTTGGCCCGGTTTTGCGGCCCGGTTCTGGCCCGATTCGACCCCACCACTTGATTTGAATTTTTTGGTTTTCCCCCCCTTTCTTCCACCCCTTTTCCAAAATTCCACTTTTACTCCCCCAACAGCAATATAACGGCTAGTTTGGGGGGTATTTTAGTCTAACTTCATTTTTCCAACTCCTTTAAAGGTTTTTACACTCTTACCCTCCCCAACAACTATAAACGGATAGTTTGTAGGGGTATTTTGGTCTTTTGTGAAGTTTCTAAAATCTATAAATTCACACCATTTCTCTCTAATTTTTCACACCAATCTTCTTACTCTCTCTTACCTAAACATTCTATATTTCTACAAGCTTTGCTACTATTTTCCTCTCCAATTACTACTCTTGCTAATTACTACTAGTATTTACTAATTAGTACTCTTGTTTATTAATTAGTAGTCTTACTAAATTCTAAATTCTAATTACTAACTACTACTCTTATTAATTTGTTACTCGTGATTAATATTTGTTACTCGTTCATTCTTTTAATTGTTATTTCTTATTACTACTCTTATACTTGTGTATTTAGTTCCCCTTACAAAGTTTAGCGTGAAATATGTCTGGAATAATTAAGAGAATTAGGCGTGCATCGTCATCACGAAAAACATCATCATCATCGCAAGCACCACCACCAGCACAAGCGCCAGCGCCACGGCCATCACAAACACCAATCCAAGCACCAACACAACCATTCGTTCGTGGACGAATGAGTACAGGCTCTATGATAGATACCCAAGCCAATTGGGAGTTCAATCAAAACATTCCAGATTTTGAATACACGCCTGATGAAGACCCCCCGCATTATAGTCAAGGACGCAGCTCAGTTGGCGAAGCTACTACTCAGTGGCATAATCTCAACCCTATGCCTGGTCATGATGAAGAAGGGCCGAGCAATGCCTCCGATAACGTGCCAGAAGTCCAAAAGGGGAAAAAGAAGAAAGCCGAGTGTTGGAATCATTTCGATGTAGTTACGGTGGACGGCATCCGAAAAGCTCGATGTAAGTACTGCTCTAAATTATTTTCGTCTGGTAGTGGTAATGGACATCTTAACAGGCATTACCCTCAGTGTGCACCTCGACAAGGCCACGTCAAACCTACCCAAACGCAGTTATCTTTTGACGGTAAGTTATTTGTTTATAATCAACGAGAGCAAAGAGACGGTCTCGCTGAATTTGTTATTCATGATGAACAAGCCTTTTCTTTTGCCGATAATTCTAAGTACTCTAGATATATGAACACATACGTTCAACCTTTGTACAAAAAGGTTACTAGAAACACAACTAGATCCGATGCACTCCGACAGTACAATGCTGCCAAAGCACGCCTTATCGATTATTTCGATAAATTTGACGGTAAAGTTAGTCTTACTTCTGATATTTGGCAATCTCCATTTACTTTTGTTAGTTATTCTTATGTGACCGCTCATTGGATTGATGCAGATTGGGTTATGCACAAGAGAATCATCGTTTTCGAGCACTTTCCTTATCCGCACGATGGAATGAACATTGTTATTCTTATATTAAAAGCATGTACCACATTTAAAATAAAGGATAAGATTATGAGTGTTAGTTTTGATAATGCTTCTAATAATAAAGCTGCTGTTGCAGCTTTAAAGGACACGCTTCAACCTGTACTTCATGGTGAGTTATTTCATGTTCGCTGTGTTTGTCACATTATTAATTTAATTGTTCAAGATGGTTTAGCTGCTGCAGGAGATATTCTGCTCAAAATGAAGGGTATGACAGCGTATGTTAATGGCTCGAGTTTGAGAACACAACAATTTAAAACGTTGTGTGTTCAATATAATATGCCTCGCAGGAGAGCAGTTACAGATGTGGTCCACATGTGGAACTCTACATACCACATGCTTTTACACATTTTGGCATATCGAGAAGTCTATACGCATTTTCTACTAACCCAGTTCCCAGCCGGCTTGCCAACTCAAGAGGAATGACAGATGGCCACATACCTAGCTGATTTTTTACAGGTGTTCTACACGTCTACGAATTTATTGTCTGGTACGTACTATCCCACCTCTCCTCTCGCTGTAATAGAAATTCTCAAGATGGCTACAATGTTAACAAAATAGAGATATATAGGACCCTTTAAACAAATAGTAAAAGAGATGGATAAAAAATTTAATAAATATTGGAAGAAATTGCCTGTTATTTTTGTTGTGGCTACTTGTTTAGATCCTAGGTTAAAGTTGCATGGCGTGAACGCCTCGATACAAGAGATATCGAAATTAATGGACTACACAGCAGATGAGACAACCACATTCACAGCAAAAGTGAGCAAGAGGTTTGAGGACTTGTTCAACCTTTATCGTAATTCTGCTGACGTGCGCGGGCGAGCTACATCATCATCCACTGCTGAGAGGTATTATGCGCCATACCTTCAGGGCTTTGAACATCTAGTAGCAAGACAACTACCAGGTGAAGGTACTTCTAATTCGGCAGGTTCGTATACTTTTTCCTCTTTTAATGAGATTGGTGTATATTCAAATACTGATCATTATTCTGATTTATCAAGGCAAGAACATGTTAATTTTAATTTGTTAAATTTTTTGAAACAAAATCAAAACATGTATAAAACTTTATCCCAAATTGCACGGGATGTACTGCCAGTGCAAGCCTCCACGGTTGCTTCAGAGTCGGCATTTTCAGCCAGCGGGAGGGTTTTGGATGACAGGAGGAGTCGTCTTAACCCCGAGTCGCTCGAGCTATGTGTATGTTGGAAGGATTATCTTGATGCGAATTACCGCGAGCAAGATAAACTGATTGATGATAGGAAGAGCAGTGACTCGGATATTGAAGTACTTCCGGATGATTATGTAATTTCTTTTTATTTTCCTTCTCTTAAGTTTTAAGAATAAAAATTTTCACAAAATATTTTTTTTTCCATATATATAAAATAAATTTTTACAAGCAAGATATATATTTTTTCATATATATAAAAAATAGGTAACTTCGCCTGTTTGTTTACAAGCAGCCGGTCCCAAGCCCGGATAAAAGGAGGAGGGCCTATGAACACATTTATTAAATGTAAAAGTAGCCTACAACAGTTTGCTCTATATAACGATCATTGTCGCTAAATGTTATTAGTCTCATTTTGCATGCATTCTTTTAACAATTGTTTTAGCATTACAATCGTTTTGCATACGTTCTTTTAAGAATTGTTTTAGCGTTACAAAATAAAAGTTACTAGACATATTTAAAAGGAAATACTCATGTAGTAACCAATTTTTTTTCCCAATTCAAGATAAATTCATGAGGAAGTGGTATCTCTAATAAAACAACTTTATGAGTAAAGAGGGATAATTATAGCCAATTAAAGAAAGAAATTACACAAAAAAAAAATTGGGCCCGGGCCCGGCCCAAGCCCGGCCCGTTTGACACCTCGCCTGAAAGTAACCCACGCGCGCACGCGTGGGTGGGGGCCTTACTAAAACGTCGGAATCTAAAACCTTCCTCTACCGCTGCTTAGAAAACATGGAACCCACACCCCAACCTCACACACAAACACACACACCAGTCTCTCTTTGTGAAGCTGGATGTACAGACACACGCCCATCTCTCTCTCTCTCAAAGCTTGATCTGCAAACATACACGCACACCAATCTCTCTCTCAAAGCTGGATCTAAAAGGCACCCCTTCATACTAATTTAGTATGATTTGTTGTTTGTCAATTCTATGTTTTTACGGTTTTTTCGTGTTTTAATTGATCTGGGTATTTTGGGCACTTTTTGGTTAATGAATGGTAGACTTATGCTCACTTATGCTCAAGTTTCAGACAATTTTTCACCTCTGCAATGGCAGTTTCTGTTAAGCTATGTATAAAGTATCGTCAATTTGAAGCCATCGACACACACCATGTAATTGCTCGACGGAATGCCGCAAAGAGTTTCATCTTTAACCTATCTTCTCTCATTCTCATAGCCAATCCCTTGTTTCTTTTTTTGGTCAAGGTACAAAATTTATACACCCATAATGCTCCTAAAAATTTACAGTAATTTGTGCACTAACAGATCATGCTCACAAAATGAATCCACAATGAGTTAATATGCTGAATTTTGTGTCATGTATTGACTCTTCCGTTCTGAAATTTGAGTCACTTTATTGTAAATGTTGACTATCTGAAACCTAGGAATCTGTTAAAAAGTCAAGAGTACACTAAGTTTGGAATCGAAGAACTAGAATATATAGTTGCATTAGCACACGGGCTTTGGATTATATAGAATGGGCTTTTATTGCTGGAATCACAAGCGCATTCCTTTTTTATGACACATTATTCATGCCTCTACTTCATTCACTTGTCAAACTCTCAAGAATAACGTGCAAGACTAATTACTGATCTTATAAACATTTTTTTATGATTTTGCTTTCATGCTCATATGACATGTTTCCCTGTGAAGTCATCTTTTACAACAATTTCCCATTTTAGCAGGAGAAGTTGGCATGGCTCTTCTTTGGAGCCTGATGTTATGTGCATTCTTTGTCAAACTGTTCTTTCAGAAGCCCGTGGAGAAAGGTGAGGAGCTAAGAAATAGGAGCTTACTTGGATCATGAGATTGCCTTAAGCTTCATCCGTATGCCTTTTTTTTTACTTTTAAGTATCTATTTCCCTCACATGTTCTAGTTGTACATCAATTTTATCTCTATTCTGATGAGTATCCACGGCTGAAAGGTGATTTGGATATATATGCTTCAGGTTTGCAATTCATTTATTGTTATGTTCTAACCTAACTTACTTAAATAAAAGCCAAAATTATTTGTTACTAGAAACAGTCCTGAACCAGTTACTTTATTCCATCAGTGTACTTTGTTGAATGTTTTATCATAGCTGTAGTCCCTTATCATGGAAAACCTCTACATTTATACGTTAACTATCCGTCACTAAGGTGGTTGAAACTTTGGACACGTCACTTACAATGCCACAGGGGTTGAGCAAAGCGATAGGAACTGGTAAATCCAGCTATTTTGCTCGGGAAAGTCATAAACCTTTGCGCAGGGGTTGAGCAAAGGTTTATTCTCTACAATGGATGTCCCAATTATGACCCATATGCACGCATATGGAAAAGAAATATCAGTGTTTAATATATTACACGTAAAAGTGATATTTGATGTGGTAACAAATAAATTATTAGGTAAAGTCAAACGTTTTTCATGACTGAATTGAAACTTAGGAGCTCTAATTTGAACATAAATATTTAGTTAACATATAAAGGCCAACCGACCAAACTTAACTGCTGCAATTTCTCCACCTCTATGCCGAATGTGTTTTACTGAGTATTTAATAAGGATAACTTGACCTAACTGCCTATTGTTGTCACCTAAAATAATCTACTAAGGAGGTCCACAAAATCCTCTTTGGTCTCTTTGATTTTTGTTTGGCCAAACTTTTTCTAGAAGTAGGCAAGCAGCACAGATTTAGGGAAAGCTGATGCAGCCATAGATTACAGAGTATGATGTGCACACTGTGGATGACTTGAATTAAGCATATACACAAGAACGATATTTCTAAGATAATGTCACTAAAGTTGATGGAAGTGTCGCTAAATTAACGACATTTCAAAGATTGTATCACAGAATAAACATTGGCACTTTAAAAGCAGCGTTGCTAAATAATGTCGCTTAAGAAATCTGGCACTTGAAGGAAGTGTCGCTAATTTAACGACATTTCAAAAATAATGTCACCAAATAAAAACGGCATTTTAGTGAAAGCGTCGCTAACTTAGCAACACTTCTTACGAAAGTGTCGCATACTTGAGTTGATTATTGACTCCATAAGAGGCACTTGAAAATATCGTACAAAAGTGTTGTAAGTGGAACGCTGACGTTTATAACAAGTGTCGGGAAATTCCCTACATATGAATTTGCGACGCTTGCGAAAAGCGTTAATAAAGTGTCAGGAAACCATTTTGCGACACTTTTACTGTCATTGGCGACACTTTTCTAGTGTCGCTGAAACCCCTTCAAAATAAAATCAAAGTTTCCTTTTTTTCTTTTTTTTGGGGAATTCAATAGATTTAAGATATTCGGTATCTAGCAAATATCGTCCTGCCAACTCTTTTTTGTTCTAAAGTTTGTGAGAATAGAATTGTGTCAAATGAATGACTCATGTGCTCAAGTGAGGTAATTAAAAGTATGGCTAAGACTATATGCTTGAAAAGTTCAATAAATATCGGTTGGATATTTGTGGAATCATGGGTGTCACTGTATTGTTGGATCCTACGTAAGAAATGAAGCTGATTAAGTATTACTTTGGCCAGATTTATGGCCTGCCAATGTATCCACACTTTGTTCTAATCTTCTCTCTCAACAACTCTTTTCTCTTTTGCCAAACAAAACCTGCTTTCATGTTTGAGCTCATCTTTTTTTATATTTAGCGACATTTATGAATTTGTACCAGTGGCATCAAAGGCGCGCCTAGGCGCAAGGCACACTCCCCTCGCCTAGGGCTAGGCACAGCCCCTTCGAAAAGGCGCGGGCCTAGATGCTAAGGCGCAAGGCGGTGGTGGAGGTGCAAAAAAAATCTCAAAAATCCTAACTTTTGATTTTTGCATTATGGCATCATCTCAACCGTTCATTATTTTTTATTCTTTATTTTATAACATAATAAATCAATATCTAAACCATAAATAAAAAAAACTAAAATCGCAAATCCCTTATTAATCGATTGTTGTTCATTTTGCTAGCGTCTCGTCTCCAATTGTTACTCTTTTTTAAGTAAATTTACTCTTTCACTTCACCTTATAGACAAAGAACATGAAATTAAGGAGGAATCTCTACCAAAGTTGGAACATATGATTCCCTTTGGAGGAAAACATTGTTGCTTTAGTCTTCACTAATGATGAGGATGGCGTTGTCATATTCACTTAGGACCAACTATTTCTTATTGGATTTGAAACTTTTTCTAGTGTTCAAAATTTGTTAAATTGTCACGTTCTAAACTTTTTTACGTGATTTAATGCACTAATATCTATTTATTTTTATTTTGCGCCTCACTTTGAAAAGGCATGCGCATGCGCCTAGGCTCCAGGGACTCTTTGCGCCCTTAGGTGCGTCTGCGCCTTTAATAACTATGATATGCACCGACAAAAAATGTCATTAAAATAATAAAAGTGAAACTCAAACATCACTTCCAAAATTTAAAGTCCTTATTCTTCTCATTTTTTTTAACCACAACAATAGTCGAGCCATAGGCCTAGGCCTCGATGCAGTTATGTTGAGCTCTTTAAATTCAATATTGAAAATTAACTCAAAAGGGCAAATCACGAGTTAAGTATGTTAAGATAGTAAGATTCATTGCTCTAATCACAAAAAGAAAAAAAAAAGAATATGCCATATAATTTCAGAATAAAATTTGAAAACAGCAACTTTACATAAACTTGCATTTGTGCACACACCATTTTTTTGGTAGCAACAACTTAAGACTTCGAATCTGTTTGAAATCATTTCCTTTTGATTTTCTGTTTCCAAAAAATAAATGGTTATTTGATTACCCAATTTTTATTTTGAGTATTTTTTTTTATGATGTTTGATTACCCAGATTTTATTTTGAATTTTTCCTTTGATGGTGGGGGTGGTGGGGCGTGGGTGTGGCAGTGGCCGACGACCGGGGGTAGTGGTGGTTTCAAAACAAAACTAAAATTAGAAACTTAAAACTTAAAAAATTGGAATTTTCAAAAACAGTCATGTTTCCAAAAATTTGTTTTCAAAATTGAAGGGAAAAAAATGAAAACTATGTGTCAAACATGTTTTTTCCTATAATTTATAAAACTGGGAAAAAAAATAGAAACCAATATGTTTCAAACCGTGCCTTTCTAACAACAACTTTTCCATTTTTGTGGAAGAGAGTTCGCAACTTCTTTTCCATTTTTGTGGCTGTCATGGCACCAGTAACTCGCCACCTGCCAATAATTGAAGCACTTGACTAATTTGCTTGGCCAGAACTCATCTTCATGGTTGGCGACATTGACGATAAGAACGTATTAGGAGGTGATATTTTGACGGTGGTCCCCGACTTGACTTGGTGCAGGAAAAAAGGTGCGTCATTTTGTTGTTTGCTATTCAAAAGAGATGATATCTTGTCGGTGGTCCCTGACTTGACTTGACTTGACTTGACTTGGTGCAGGAAAGAAGGTGCTTGATTTGCTATTCAAAAGAGATGATATCTTGTCGGTGGTCCCTGACTTGACTTGACTTGACTTGGTGCAGGAAAGAAGGTGCTTGATTTTGTTGTTTGCGATTCAAAGTTTTGTTGAAAAAATTAATTAATGCATTGGGAATACATGCTTTAGAGTTCTGTCGCCATAATTCCTAAAGACCACGTACTATGGCCCGTATATTTACGATATGTTGGGAACACATATTTTCGGTGGACTAATGTTGGATTTTTGAAATTCAATCTTGAAAATTAAGTATCTTACTAACTAATCTGATTTCAACAAAATTCGTGTAAGTTTGATTTGAAAGGTGTTTGAGTGACGGACTTTGACAAGTATGACTGGTGTATACCCTACTCTTAGTAGTACATAAAATGTTCTTTCTACCGTTTTAACTTGTAACGACCGTTACGGTGCTGTATTGATAACCATTACTGCAACCGTTTCATCATGAGAAAATTTGCTCGTGGTTCAAAACTTGGAGCTCAACAAACACTTGAATTGAAGGATAAGCAAGTTACAGTATAGTCACTGACAAATGTTTCATCATATACCTAGTAAATAGTAGGAGTTTGATTGTCGTCAGACATGTAGTGACAAAAGAGTTTGTATCCAATAGCAAGCTAGTAAATTAGTTGAACTCCATCTTTCAATAGTTTGAGCTATTTGATAAATGCACTTAAAGGGTCCGCTTGAATAAGAGCATTGGCCTTGGAGTCATGGTTGCATTTGGGATTGAACCATTCCATTGTCTATATCATCTATATTTGGAATGGTGCTTCAAATTCTTACTCAAATTTATCGAATTAATTTTATAGTATGTTGGCCCATTACCGATTGTTATGTTGCTAGCTAGAAGTTATAATTTCAAGAAGTAAATAATACTTGGCTTATTAGTTACCACCGCTTTGCTGCGAGTTAACTATTGTTGGACTTTCGTAGCAACACAGTTGTTGGGCCGCTGCCACCGGCAACCCCAGTACTGAAGGAGTTACAAATTTTTTATTAGAGAAAAAATTAAATTTTTGACCAAATGTAATTCGATTTTACTCCGTATCCAAATAAAAAAAATTTGGATTTTATTTTCAATTGCAAATTTTAATTCCAATTCGACTGTCCATTTAGAATCTAAAAGTGATTCAAATCTAAGAGCGACATTGTATATTACATGTTTTAATCCTTACATACTATGATATTGTCATCACATAGTTACATCAAATGAAACTTCCAAACATTTTCTTATTTCGGATCAGGTCAAAAAGTTATTTACACTTGCTATTCAAATACCCTTCTTCCACAATCTCATAGTTTCTTCTCTCTATCTCTAGTACTATTTTATCCTTCGCCAAACAAAACTAGCTTTCATGGCTCGCGACATTGAATTCTATTCTAATCGTCATCTTTCTTGCTATGTAGCGACAATCATGAATATGCAGTGACAGAAATGTCATTGAAATGGTAAAAGTAAAACTCAAACATCACTTCCAAAATTTAAGGTCCTTATTCTTCTCATTTCTTGTTTTTTTATTGCAACAATAGTCGAGCCATAGGTCTCGATGGAGTAATGTTGAGCTCTTCAAATTCAAACTTCAAAATTAACTCAAAAGGGCAAACCACGAGTTAGGTGTTTAAAGACAGGAAGATTCATTGCTTAAAGCCCAAAAAATAGAATGTGCCATATAGTTTCAAAATAAAATTAAAATATGACAACTTTACATACACTTGCATTTTATGTGCGCACGCCATATTTTTGGTAGCTGCAACTTTAGGACTTCCTTTTATAGCATTCACTAACATTCCTCAAGACATTTTATGTGCTTTAACTCAAGTTAGAGCAAACTTCTTTAAACATTATTCCCCTTCTTCACCGACAGAAAATTATCACTATATTATGAGATAACACGTCACAACTAATGTTATTAGCAACAATCTTTTCATCATTAAAAAGGAGAGGAGGAAGAAGTTGGTTGGAAGTTTTTATTTTTATTTTTTTATGCAAGGTAGAAAGTGCGTAAGAGGAAACAAAACTAAAACAATTAAAATAAGGAAGAGAGTTCTCACCTTCCAATAATTGAAGCACTTGACTAATTTTCTTGATATTTTGGATTGACTGAAACCAATTTCTTATGTCGCAACACCACTGCTGGGCGGCCACCACCGGCAAACACCAGTATTGAAGGAGTTATAAAAATTTTATTAGAGAAACAATTAATATTTTGACCAAACGTAATTCGATTTTTACTTTGTGTCCAAATAATAAATTTTCAATTGCAAATTTTATTTCCAATTCGATAATCCATTTAAGTGATCCAAATTTAAGAGCGACATAATAGACTCAATGTTTTAATCTCACATACTATGAAGTTGTCATCAAATGAAACTTCCAAACATTTTCTTTTTTCGGCTCATGTCAAAAAGTTATTTACACTTGGTATCCAGACACCCTTCTTCTTAATCTGGCCTTTTCTTCACTCTCTCAACAACTCTTTTCTCATTTGCTAAACAAAACCTGCTTTCATATTTGAGCTCCTCTTTTTTTATATGTAGCGACACATATGAATCTGCATTGACAAAAATGTCATTTGAATGATAAAAGTGAAACTCAAATATCACTTCCAAAATTAAGGTCCTTATTCTACTCAAATTTTTTTTATTACCACAACAGCAGACGAGCAATAGTCCTAGATGAAATAATGTTGAACTCTTCAAATTCAATCTTGAAAATTAACTCAAAAGGGCAGACCACGAGTTAAGTATATTAAGACAGTAGGATTCATTGCTCTAATCACCAACAAAATAAAAATAAAAAATGTGCCATATAATTTCAGAATAAAATTTGAAAACAACAACTTTAAAGAAACTTGAATTTGTACACGCACCATTTTTTTGGTAGCAGCTACTTAAGACTTCATTTTATAGCATTCACTAACATTTCGAAAGACATTTTATTTGCTTCAACTCAAGTTAGAATAAATTTCTTTGAACATCATTCCCTTCTTAAGCGATAGAAAATTGTCGCTATATTATAAGATAATATGTCACAAAAACTTATTAGCAACAATTTTTTCATTATTAAAAAGGAGATGAGGAAGAAGATCGGTAGGAAGTGCGTTAGAGGAAACAATACTAATACTAAACCAAATAAAATAAGGAAGAGAGTTCTCAACTTCTTTTCCATTTTT
Source organism: Escallonia rubra (assembly GCA_033065855.1). Lineage (NCBI taxonomy): Eukaryota > Viridiplantae > Streptophyta > Magnoliopsida > Escalloniales > Escalloniaceae > Escallonia > Escallonia rubra. The sequence continues at coordinate 568,347 of JAVXUO010000870.1, forward strand.
GTGGCTGTCATGGCACCAGTAACTGGCCACCTGCAAATAATTGAAGCACTTGACTAAATTCCTTGACAAGAACCCATCTTCATGGTTGGCGACATTGAAAATAAGAACGTATTAGGAGGTAATGACAACTCGTCAACTCTTAAAGATCATGTACCAAAGCTCTTTACAAGGAGTACCCAAATTTTTTTTGCGTAACATTCATTTTGACCTCTATTCTAATTCATTTAATCTCATCTTTCTCGCTATATATAGTCACTGTTATAAATCGATAGTGATAAAATGTCTTAACAAGTTATTAACAATAATCTTTCACTATTAGAAAGGAGATCCGGAAGACAGGAGATAGGAAGAGGGTCAGAGCAAACAATAATACACTATTTTTATGTGCTCCCTAATCCAAACCTCAATTTTAAATAAAAAAGAAGTCTATCTCAAAGTAATGATCAAAATCTCAAAAAATCTCTTCTTAGAATTCTTTAGAAGCTTTTCTGAACTATGTTGTACTTCTAGGAATATATTGTTGTAAGTCATTAAAAATCTTAAAAAGGAAATAACTATATTCCTAAAACAATTAGAAGGTGAAAGATATTAATTATGTCCCAGAATTCTCTAAATTTACGAATGGGTCATCTAATCTTAAAAGTATAGCTCATTTTTCGCAAAGTGAAATCTGAATTGTTTCTTTGGCCTGTAAACTAAGAGGAAAAATTACAAAAACACCCTTAAATACAAAATCCAAGTTTTCTTCATTTTTTTTTTGGGAATTCAACAGATTTAAGATATTCGGGGTCTAACAAATATCGTCCTGCCAACTCTTTCTTGTTCTAAAGTTTGTGAGACCAGAATTGTATCAAATGAATTGCTCATGTGCTCAAGTGAGGTGATTAAAAGTATGGCTAAGAATATATGCTTGAGAAGTTCAATAAAGATTGGTTGGATATTTGTGGAATCATGGGGGTTACTGTATTGTTGGATCCCACGTAAGAAATGGAGCCGATTAAGTATTATTTTGGCCAGATTTATGGCCTGCAATGTATCCACACTTTGTTCTAATCTTCTTCATGAGCTCCAACCTAGAGAGGCTTTGATCATGATTCTTGCATTTATTCGTCCTTTCCCCGCAAGAGCCTATTGAGATTGGAAGTCAAGATTCTCTTAAACATTTTAATGAACATGTCAAGAGGAAGATAAAGTCTATTGCAAAATTTGAATTAGGTCTATAGGTCGAGGAGGATGTCTTGCCCAGGTCATTAGACTTTGATATTTTGGCTTGCAGCAGATGGCTAGGGACATTTAGCTATTCCCATATCTACAATAGCTTGGTGGAAACTTTTAGTTCAAGTGGTAGGTAAGTCAATCCTTACAATAGTAGATCTCATCCAAAACATTAGAGGCATTGATGTGTGCGGACGTGGTTGTAAAAATAAAAGGTGAACTAAGTGAATTTGTGGAGTTACTTTAGGCTATGCGTTGAAATCTAAGGCACACTTCTAATCCAAAACATTAGAGGCATTAATGTGTGCTCAAGACTGGACGTGGGTTGTAAAAATGGAAGATGAACGAAGTGCATTTGTGGAGTTATATTAGGCTATGCATTGATCTCTAAGGCACACTTGTAAGTTTACAACATTGTGTTGGAGGTGTATCTAATTTAGCATGTACGAGATATGCAACAATTTTTTATGAACCAAGATGTTCACTAGTCATGTGTTACGGATGTAAGATTCCTTGTGAATAATGTATCTTATCTTAATGAAAAAAGCGAACTCTCTCGCTCTCTCTAAAAATATCTCTCTCGCTTCTCTCTAAACAACCTTCCTCAGAAAGCCACGGCGGCCGCCCCACCGTGCGATGGCGCGCGTGGGCGGCGGCCGGATTCTGGCCTTGGACCTCATTCTCCTTTTCCGTCTTGGTAGTCTAGGTCGTGTTCAAATCAGGGTTTTCGATTGGGTTTTGGAAGGCTGTGGCGAGTAGGACAGCCGTCGGGGTTACGGCGAATCGCCATTGACCAGTCGTGGTCCTCCCTATTCGTCGGCGCTGGTGATTGGTTTGTGTGAGTTTTGGTTTTGCTGTCTAGAGCATCGGTGGCTCCGCGTTTTGGGTTGTCATGGCCAACGGGTGAGAGCGGTTATTGCCGGTGGGTTGTCCTGGTTTCGGTGTCAAGAAGTTGGGTTTGGTTGAGGGCTTCTTCTGTTCTTCCTCCGTCGAGATCGTAGGGTTCGAGTTTCCTGGGTTTTGGGTTTGATTAGTGAGTCTAGGAAAGGCTTTCTCTTCTAGGGCTTATATTCCCGCTTCCCCCTTAGTTGATCCCGCTTCCTCTTGCCCTAGAATGGTTTGCGCTTGTGGTTGGTTGATTTAGGTGGCTTGGCCGATATGCGACGACGGAGGTTGCGGTAAGTGTTTGGGGCTCGGCAGGTGCGATAGGTGGTGGGGATCGGCAGATGACGCATAGTTTGGGGATTCCGGTGAGGAAGGTTAGCTCGGAAGATTGGGGTATACCGGGCTCGGCAGCGGAATAGTGGATTGAAAGGTGGGGAATCCGACGCCGGTGAGGGTGCACGACGTTCGAGGCAAGCTACACCCATAGGACGACTGTCAGGTCTACCGTGGGTGGCTAACAGTGCATAGGGTGATGGTGTTTACTTTTGTTTTATTTAGTCTTTTCTAGTTAGTATGTGTTAATTTGTATGTGTTGTACTCTTTTAGGTTTTTTTTTGCAGTTGGTGTTTTATTGTAATCGTATGCCTTAGTAAGTTCTGAAAGTTAGGCTGAAATGTAGGATATGCTCTGCCTCAGTCTAATTGTAACTTGTTTCGGGTACTAGTTGTTATTGTGGTTTGTTTTGATAGCGTTTATGATGTCTTTGTGTCTGTAATATATTTGATCTGGCCGGGACGGCTTGTAATCCTTTGATATGTAATATATTTCTCTTCTAAACAAAAAAAATGTATCTTATCCTAATTCGGTTCTCTATATTTGTATATTTGTTTGTCTTGCTTGCTTTCCCTTTACGTTTTGCAGTGAAATATGATAGTGGTTTAACTGGGTTCGTGGGGTGCATTTTGAGCCTTTCTTTGGAGCATTGGACCTACATTCTACCGGCTTGCTTTGAAGTTTGAAGCATTGGTTTTATGCTTTCTCAATTTGAACTTTTTATTCGAACATTATGTTTGGTGGTGTATTAATTATTTTGAACATTAAATTGACTTTATTAGTGCAGTCTTTCTCTTCTAACAATTATGTGGGACTTGAACCAAATTTCTTTGCATATTGTCTATTTTACTTGTTTTGAACATTACCTTAACCTATCATTTTATCTGTATACATGAAATATGCTCCTTTGGAGTTTGGACCAACTTTCTCTTAGTTTTCTGATAACACTGATAGTCACTTGTTTCGTATATCAACAACATAACCTGGTAGGTCTCGGTGGGTCGGGGGATGGTCGGATTTTCTTTTACAGTCCATTGAATCAAGGATGTAATTTCTATTCTTTGACCCGATTGCGGGGCGGGCCAGAGGCACAATCACGTATTTAGCCTGCTGGGCCGGGTACGGATCTCATAAAACTCACATTCGATCCGCTTTGTTGCCATCCCTAGTGAGTTCTCCAAGGGATGTGTAACTGCGAGTGTCTCGAGTGGTTCTTTTTTTCTCTCTCTTCTAAATATTAAACTAGAAGAGTTTAGGCTACTTTGGACATTAACTATGAATTGAGATTGGTGCTCCTATGCCAAGGTTTCCAAGTCTAATGTAGTTTGGGAGCAAAAAGTTGTTGATAGAGAAATGGTTAGTCAAGTTGGCTCGAAATACATGTATTTCTCAAAAACAAAGACTGGTTCTGCTAGTCAAAAGGTATATTTTGAAGGTGCTCACACTTTTTCTTTTAAACGTTATTTATCGTTGTGCAATTGTTTGAGCTACACATGTTAACTTATAAACATGCATGATTTCATAGGGATGAAGGAGGGAGCTTTTTTGGTAGATAGTTGCAGATTTGTGTAAGATTTGATATAGTCTTTTGTTCATTGATGAATTGAGTTGCAGATTTGTGTAAGATTTGGTATAGCCTTTAGTTCCTTTTCTTTATATGTTTGTGATTCATTTTCTGTTAAAAGGAAAAAATAGTGGAACATTTGGGAGTTAAAATCTTATCCAATTGATATTTGATCTTCGTTCTAGTCCATTTGAGCTCCACTTTATATGCTATAGTCACTATTTAACCATTAGCGACAAAAATGTCGTTCAAATAAAACGTGTTGATTAAACGTAACTTTTAAACTTTAAGGACCTTTATGTTTTTTATCTTTTGATCTTTTTTATATAGCGTGGGCTTTCAAAATTCAATCTTGAAAAGTTTAATCGGCAAGCTACGAGTTATTAAAGATAGCAACATTTATTGTCCTAAATACAAGAATCAGGGTGCACCACAACAATCAGGGTCCTAGATACGAATGCCCTTCTTGAGTTTGTCATAATTTTTAGATGATTTGAGAAGCTTGTTGTCGGAATCATTACTAAGAAGTGTCTTACTCACTAAATTTATTTTAAAAAAATGGAGTAAGCTTGATGAGGTTATAAAAATTGTAATACTTAGATTATTGTCAAATGAGTTTGAGTGAGAGGTTTTAACAAGCATGACTGGTATAGACCTTACTTGTTTCGTACAAAAAATGCTCTTTTTATTGTTTCAATCTGTATCGACCACTACGATGTCGTATTGATAACTGTCATTGCAAATGGTTCATGTTGAGGAAATTTGATCCCCATTTAGAACTTGGAGCTTAAATTGAATTGGAGGAGAAGTGAATTTCGGTGAAGTTACGGTCCGTTTGGAATCAATTCTTTTAGGATTTGGACTTTCGATTTGGAATTGGATTTGGAATTCAATTCACTTTTTTTTGTTTGGAACGCAAGGGAATTCAAATCACAAAATTCCAATTTTGTGTTTGGAGAACAGATGAAATGGAAAGGTAATAATTTTTTAGACAATTATATTCTTGACTTACGATGAAAAACAAATTATGGTAAGTGGTTTCAAGTGTGCTAGTGCCACCACATGGTGGTGGTGGTGGCAGCACTGCACGGGGTAGCAACATCGACGGTGGAAGTGGTGGGGTGGTCAAGTGATGGTAATGGTAGTGGTGGTATTGAGGTGTAATAACGTGTAACTGGTGGTCGTCAACTGACGCCAATAGTGATGTCGGTGACAGTAGTGCTGGCGGTGGTGACAATAGTGATGTTGGCGACGGTGGTGGCAGTAGTGACGGTAGTGGCGGTAGCAGTAGTGATGTTGGTGGTGGCGGTAGTAGCGATGGTGGCAGTAGTGGTGGTGGCGGCGGTGGTGGCAGGGGTGATGGTGTGGTGGTGGCAGTATTGGTGACGACGGTGGTGGTGGTGGTGATGGAATTATTGGTGGCTATGGCGGTGGTGGCTGTGGCGGTGGCAGTCGTGGTGGTGGAAGTTGTGGTGGTGGTGGCAATAGTAGTGGCAGTGGTGGTGGCAGTACTGGCGGTGGTGGCGGTTGCGGTGGCGGTGGCTATAGTGGCGGGGGATGCAGTGGCAGTTGTGGTGGCAGTACTGGTTGCGGTGGTAGTAGTGGTGGCAGTGTGGTGGTGGTGGCAGTAGTGGCGGTGGTGGTGGTAGTTGTGGCAGTACTGGCAGTAGTGGTGGCGGTTGTAGTGGTGGCTGTGGTGGTGGTGGCGGTAGTGTTAGCGGTGGTTGTGGCGACAACGACATTGGTAGTAGTGGTGGCAGTGGTAGTGGTGGTGGCGGCAACGGTGGTGGCAGCGGCAGTAATGGTGGTAGTAAAAGTGGTGTGGCGGTAGCAGCAATGAAGATGGTGGTGGTGGGTTCATTGTTGGAGAGATCTAGAAAAAAGAGTAAGATATGTAAATAATTACTTTTAATTCAAGTAAATCGAAATCCCATGAAATTCGACCATTTTTTGTCGGATTTCACACTATAGAAACAAATTCAGTCAAATCCCATGAATTCCAATTCCCTTTTTTAATGTTCCAAACAACAAAATTTGAGGATTTGAAATGAAATTCCATCAATTCTATGGTTCCAAACACATTCTTAGTGAAAAGTATTTCACCGGACCACTACTACGTACTTTTCTATGTACTTTTCATAGAAATCCCATCAATTCTATGTACTTTTCATATTCCTGTACAAGTTAGAACAAACTTTCTTAAACATAATTTCCAATTCCTCTGGTTGACTTCTTCGGTCATCGCAAGATAGAAAATTGTCGCGATAAAGTAATGAAGTAATGAAGGCCGTTCTTTTCTTTGATTTCCAATTCCTCTGGTTGACTTCTTCGGTCATCGCTTTAAGCTTTAAAAATCAGGGAAGTTTGCTACGAAGAGGGAAAGAAACAGACTTCTCTCTTCCTAGATCTCCTCTCATCTGCCTTGAGCTTTCTCATCTGACCGACTGAAACCAATTTCTTCTCCATTGCTTTAAGCTTTCTCACTTCTCAGGAAACAAACAAACACCCAGACTTCTCTCTTCATACCTCTCTACTCATCTGCCTTGAGCTTTTCCCATCGCAACAGCACCACCATGTTTGTGATCCCAGAGATCTTTCTCACTGCATTCTTCCAGGTGCTGCTCGAAAAGGTGGCCTCCGGCGACCTTTTCAACCTGGCTCTCCCCGAGGGGATCTACTCTCGGCTTCAAACTTGGACTTCAAAACTCGAGCTACTCGAAGCCGTGCTCTCTAGCGCGGAGGAGAAGCAAATCACGGAGAAACCGGTGAATATGTGGCTTCAACATCTCCAAGATCTGGCCTACGACTTGGATGACCTCCTGGACAAGTTGGCCACCGAAGCACTGCGCCGCAAGCTGATGATGGCCCAACCTACTCAAGCCAGCAACCCCAGTATGTTTCGAAAGCTCTTCCCAGCTTGCTGTTCAACCAATTTCAGTCCTCGTGCTGTTCGGTTTGATTTCAATATAAGTTCCGAGATAGACAACATCACTGAAAGATTAGAGGACCTTCTGAAACAGAAAAGTGGTCTGAATTTGATGAGTGACAATCTTGGAGGTACTAGCTCGAGAAGAACGGGAGACGAAAGACCACCTTCAACTTCCTTGGTCGATGAGTACTCTGGATTTTACGGCAGGGAAAAAGATAAACAAGCAATACTTGCTCAAATGTGTCTTGGGTGCGAATCGGGTAGTGATCGCAGGTTCCGTGTGATCCCTATTGTTGGTATGGGTGGTGTAGGCAAAACCACTCTTGCTCAGCACATCTACAATGATGAGAAGGTGCAGAATTTCTTTGAGCTCAAGGCATGGATCTGCGTCTCTGACAAGTTTGATGAATTGGCAATAACAGAGACGATTTACAAAGCGATCTCGTCAGAGAGCTGTGAGTTCAAGGACTTAAACATGGTTCAGGTGAAGTTACGAGAGAGAATTTCAAAGAAGAAATATCTCCTCATTCTAGATGATGTTTGGAACGAGAATTATGGAAAATGGGATGTTCTCTCACGTCCGTTTCAAGCTGGGGCTCCTGGAAGTACAGTTATCGTTACCACTCGCAATGATAGTGTGGCATCGATCATGCGTTCGGTCCCGGATTATTACCTGGACCAGCTTGGGAATGAAGAAATTTGTTCCATCTTAGCTCACCATGCACGGGGATGGCAAAACTTTGATGCACATCCAGATTTCAAAGAAGCTGGCGAGGCAATAGCGAAGAAATGTAAAGGCTTACCTCTCGCAGCAAAATCACTTGGTGGCCTCCTTCGCACTAAGAAGAGCCCAAATCAGTGGAAGGATGTACTGGATAGCAAGATTTGGGATTTACCAACGGAAAATAATGACATTCTTCCAGCTCTAAGGTTAAGTTATCAGCATCTCCCTTCTCATCTGAAGCGTTTGTTTGCATACTGCTCAATATTTCCGAAGGACTACGAATTTGACAAGCACGACCTAGTCCTTTTGTGGATGGCGGAAGGTTTCTTGAGGCCATCAGAAACTCACAATGAGATGGAAGATGTTGGTTTCCAATGCTTTGACGAGCTATCATCAAGGTCATTCTTTCAATGTTCAAAAACGGGTGCTGAATCACGATTTGTAATGCATGACCTTGTGAATGATCTAGCTCGACAAGTGGCTGGACGTGTATGCTTTAGGCTGGACGATAAAGCGGAGAGCAATGTGCAGGATAGGGATTCTCTTTCTAAGGCCCGTCACTCGTCTGTCATTTGTCATCAATATGATGGCTCCCAAAGATTTGAGGCTTTCAGTAGAGTACGTAAGCTGCGGACTTTCTTATCATTACCAGTTTTTAGGACATATAGTTGGAGTTTCTACTTAACAAACCAAGTAGTATATGACTTGCTGCCGCAACTACACTTCTTACGAGTGCTGTCCTTGAGTGGTTACAACATATTACAGCTGCCAAACGCCATCGGAAATTTGAAACACCTTCGGTATCTTAACCTATCCGGCACTCAAATTGAACAGTTACCTGAATCTGTTAGTGAGCTCTACAATTTGCAGACATTACTTTTGCAGGGTTGCAGTCAGCTAACTAAGCTGCCCACTAACACTCGAAATCTAATCAATCTAAGGCATCTTGACATCGCTGGTACTGAGGAATTACAGGAGATGCCATTGGGACTCTGTAAGATAGCTAGCCTGCAGACATTGTCGAAGATAGTTCTTGGCAGGGGATTGAAAGTGAATGAGTTGCGGGGTCTATCGAATCTCAGGGGAGCGCTATCCATCATCGGGTTGCAGTGTGTGATGGATGCTCAAGATGCAAGGGAGGCTAATTTAACGTGCAAGCAAGGCCTGGAGGAACTGGAGATGGTATGGAGTAGTGATTTTGATGATTCTAGGAATCAAATGATTGAAAAGGAAGTAATTGAATTGCTAAAACCTTCTACAAACTTGAGAAGACTCGAAGTTAAACATTACGGGGTCGTGGAATTTCCTAGTTGGCTTGGAGATCCCTCGTTCTCCCAGTTAGCGCACATATCGCTCAGTGACTGTAGACATTGTACGTCTTTACCATCACTTGGTCATCTAATGTCCCTCAAGAAGTTGCATATATCAGGTATCAAAGGGGTTAAAACTGTGGGTAATGAGTTATGTGGCCTTGGCTGGCCACATGTAGGAGATGCTTTTCCATCACTTGAAACTCTAGAATTTGCTGACATGGTGAGTTGGGAGGAATGGTCCACTAATTTGAGTAAGGATGATGGAAACTTTCAACAATTGTTTCCTCGCCTTCGCGAGCTTATCATAGCTCGCTGCCCCAATTTAATCAACATTTCACTTCCGAGGCTTCAGTCGATCCAAGTCCTGAAAATAAGTCACTGCCAGGATGTGGTTCTTACACGTATGGTTTCCGTCGCCTGTGCCACAAGTACCCTGAAAATAAGGGAAATCTCAAGGCTTGTTCAACTGCATGAAGGGGTTACACAGTTTCTCGGAGAAAGCCTTGAAGTTCTGGTGATCAGGGAATGCAACAAACTGATATCTTTGTGGCAAAGAGATCATGCATGTCATAATCTTGTCAATTTAAGGGAAGTAGAACTTGGGGAATGTTCAGGACTAGTATCCCTGGTGGGAGAGGAAGAAGGGCAAGAGCTGCCTCCGAATCTTGAGAAGCTACATATATGGAGCTGCGACAACCTTGAGAAGCTCCCAAACAGGTTGAAGAGCCTGAAATCTCTCAGATCGTTGAGTATAAGGGGATGTCCAAGACTGGTTAGCCTCTCGACATCCACGGAAGAAGAGGTGCAAAGCAACATAAACGATGGCAAGGCTGAGGAAATTATGATGGAAAGCTTCTCTCAGCTTGAAGACTTGGAAGTTAATGGTTGTCCGTCTCTGGCAGCCTTTCCACTAGGCCAGAGGATAACCGCCACACTGAAGAGACTTGGTTTACGTGGTAACTGCGACAAGATGGAGCCAGATTCAGAAGAAATGTGGTTATCCAAGAGTGCTGCGCCATCGCCGTTGCTTGAATCTATTTCCATCCGTGGCTGGGCGAATCTGAAGTTTTTGCCAGGGTGCTTGTCCAACTTCGTGCACCTCACGTGGTTGTATATAAGTGATTGTCCGGGCCTAGAGTCGTTTCCGGAGAGAGGGGGCTTTCCCCCCAGCCTGGTAAGTCTTAGGATCTCTGACTGCGTGAACCTCAAGTACTTAATCCCAGATGATGATCATCATCATCAGATGCAAGGCCTCGCATCTCTTTTGGAGCTGACTATAGACAATTGCCCGAATCTCGAGTGGCTTCCCAGACGCTGTTGGCCTCCCAACCTAAAACGGCTAGGGATCAAGGGGCCCAGTGGAGGAGGGTGGGGCCCACAGAGACTCCCGGCCTCTCTTGCTGGGCTCGTAATTCACGGAGGAGGAGGAGGAGGAGTAGAGTGGTGGTACAACTCCCTTGAGCTTCCAGAAAACAACTCTCTAGCCAAGCTCTTTATCTATAATTTGAAGAATGTGGAATGCATTCCCAGGGGCCTCCCCCAAAGCCTCACCTCCCTTGAACATCTCGACATATGGGATTGCCCAAAGTTTCGATCACTGCCGCGTGGGCTGCTTCCCACGCTTTCAAGCCTAGTCATCAGCAACTGCCCGCTTCTTGAACGAAGGTGCTCCAAGGAGAAGAGAGATTATTGGCCCCTCATAGGCAACATCCCCCGCGTGCAGATAAATGGAAAGAGATTATTGGCCCAAAGTTTCGAGCACTGCCACGTCGGCTGCTTCCCACGCTTTCACTCTTAGAAGTCTGGAGATTAAAATATCACTCACACACGTGGAGATGATATGACAAATGAATGGATATAATAAGAGAACTCAGGAGATAAGTCGTTTGAATATTGTTCTCTCCTCTTGATATATATATATATATATATATATATATATATATATATATATATGTAAGGAAAATGAAAAAAAAAATTCTATTTTCTAGTATTAATTGGTGTCTAAATTATCATTTGGTGAGTGGAATTGAAATGCAAGAAGATTTAAAAGAATTAAACTTTATAACTGAAGATATAAAAAGGTGCCATTAAAGTTTAAATTAAATGACTACCGCACTTAAAAACGATTTCACAAACAAATTGATTCAAGGCTACCTGTTTTTGAACTACGCTGTTTAAATTTTCATTTTATCCTTTTATGAGATATACGAATTTGTCATTTTAATACATCTTTATCAATGAAGTGACTCTAGAAAAATATGTGCATACATTTATCTGTTGCATTTTGCAAGTGATTGCGACATGGTCTACTATACTGAACTTATATATGTGTTTGAAATAGCTAGAATAATCAAGATGGCTCTTGATCTTACTTTTTATGTCACTAGCATTGATGAATAGAGCGTGGCAACTTGCAAAATCCTTTTATATATATGTTTCTCTTGTTTGAAAACAACAATAATCAAATCTTATTTCATTGCTCTCTCCTCTTTCTATCATTGCATATATAGAAGGGAAATTTGAATAAAAATCAAATTTCTAGTATCAATTAGTGTCTAGATTATCATTTGGTGAGCGGAACTGTGATGAAAGAAAATTTAAAGGGATTAAACTCTATAAATGAAGACACAAAACAGTGCCACTAAAGTTTTAAAAAAGTGTAGCTTAACGATCCCAATGCGATTATCAGTTTCTGAACACAATTTTTTCCTAGCCAGTTACTATATACTTAAAATTTTGAATGACGAGAGAGTTTTGGGTTTTCCATTTCTTTACTTTTCCGTTTTTTTGTGTGGTTTAGTCATATGGTATGTTAACGCCAGGGTGCGTGCGACCTTGCTAATAAATTCTCCAAAACCTTAATAATTGAACTACCCATCGATGGGTTCAACGTTAACATTCCAATCATCATAACCTTTTTTTTTCTTTGACCTTGCTAATAAATTCTCCAAAACCTTAATAATTGAACTACCCATCGATGGGTTCAACGTTAACATTCCAATCATCATAACTTTTTTTTTCTTTTGATAATATGAGAATGACATTGATAAAAGGTGGTTGTAATGTTTTAGCACGTTGGTACCATAATATTACATACGAAAATATAGGCCTTGACATTATCCATCACTCAGAGACGTACAAAAGAAATAGAAGCACCCATAAAAAACTAGCCAGACAGATAAGGTATTTTAGCTAGTAGTTATGACAATCTGGGAGAGGCAGATATACTAGCAGTAATGCATTCATGCACCCAGTCTTGGTATACCTCGATTTGTGTGTCGCATGCATAAGCCGCAAAGGATCTGGCCTCCCGCATTTGATTCCGCATAGCCCGTTCTATGCTACAAAAGTGAGTCAGCTAGTAAATAGCAAAAATTAAAAAGGATGGGTACCACTGTATCCACAATGTCGTCTCTCCCCGACATCTGATAGATAAAAAAGAAAGAGCCAGTACAAAGAATAGAATGTGATATATTATGTTTGAGCGCCCACTGTAGGGCAATCAAGATGCTCTTGGATTGTGCAGTATGACTATCAGAGGCTAGAGTTATAGTTGCAGCTGAGCCGCAACGAAAGTTATTCGCAATAAAGCATGATATTCCTATTCCAGCTCTGAGTTGAGTCTTGTTGAAGTTACATGCTACATTAATTCATGTGATCCTTGCTTGTGAACAGTCGCAGGTTGCTCATGCAAAGTAATGGGGAGGTTTAAAGTTTTCGTCGTCCTAGTTTATGCATGTTTACTAGATAGGTTAGGATCAATATCTACACGAGGATTTGGTTGTATATAGGTCAATATTTTGAGGGTAACGTTTTCGATTTCTTTGGTAACGGTTAGTGGGTTGAAGTAAGACTGACGAAAGATTATGTTATTTCAGTTAATCCAAATGCACCAACCAGAAGGTAAAAAAAGATATAAATAGTCGTGTTTAGTTGTATTGTATGATTCCTAGGTTGTGTCAGTCACACAATTAGCCATTCAATAAATGAGTTCTACAGATTCGCCAGCTTGAAACCAAAAGGTAAGCCGAACTAGATTGGCCCGACATAGGGGGCATTTGAAGAAAACGTGATCAGTTGTTTCTGGTGCATTGCAACGTAAGTGGCATAGGTCTGTATTGGTTAAATGGAGTCGGTAGAGGTTTGACCGTAATGGTAGCCTTTCCCAACATGCTTATCATATAAGATAAATCACTTTGGGTGGGATTGGTAGAGGCTAGAGTTGACATAGAATTTTTGACAGTCAAACGTCCACAACGCGAACTAGACACATATGGCTAGTTTGGTGGTTTGTGCAGTGCACTACAATGTAGTAAACCATAGGCAGCCTTAACGGTTAACAAGCCATCAGTTGTGGCTGCCCAAACTAACTGATCATCATAGTTAAATGCAAATATGTGGATTGAAAAGATCTTTTTAGTTGTTTCTGGATGAAACAGGTCTTGGACCAACTGTTTTGTCCCACTCTTGTTTCTTGATTAAGTCACTGACCCATATAATATTCAATTTTACTGCCAAAGTCCGCTGACCCAGAGACATCACTTTATGGGATCCATTTATCTTGGCGTACCGAAATCCTCTTTCCATTGCCAACTTGCCATCGTAAGCCCATTTCCAGGATCTATCTCCCAGCTATCATAACTTTTAACTCTCGCTTTGTTTGGATTGTCGCGCAGGATCAACGGGTAAGAGTATAAAAAAGAATTGTAACCAGTCCATTTGTTTGGGCACAATCTGACTGTATTATGTAAGTTAAACTATCTAAGCGAAACTACCTTTTTATGACAAAATCTCATTACATATTTCACATGCAAGAAAGAAGGTCCGAGAAAAACTGAAATAAGTTTGAATGCTAAGAAACCTACGGCTGCCCGCTTCTGCAACGAAGGCGCTCCAAGGAGAAGAGATATTATTGGCCCCTCATAGCCAACATCCCCAGTGTGCAATTGAGAGATTAAATTATCACTCACACACATGGATTTAAATCTCTACCGGTCTACCCCTATTAAAATCATTTCACAATCTAACTGATTCAAGGCTACCAGTTTTTGAGCTACGTTGTTTAAAATTTTATTTTATCCTTTTGTGATATATACGAATTTGTCATTTTAATACATCTTTATTGTAAGGTTTTATGTGCTTCATTTATATGTTGCATTTTGCAAGTGAATGCGACGTGGTCTACTATACTAAACTTATATGTGTTTGAAATAGTTAGGATCAAAGAAAGAGAGGAAGAAAAGGGGGTTAGAATCATGAAGATGGCTCTTGATCTTTCTTTTTATGTCAGTAGCATTGATGAACGAACCGTGGGGGCTTGTAAAGTCCTTTTATGAATGATATGTTTCTCCTGTTTGAAAACAACACTAATCAATCTTATTTCATTGTTCTCTTCTCTTTATATCGTAGGATATTTATAGAATGAAAATGAAAAAAAAAATCATTTTTCAAGTATTAATTGGTGTTAAATTATATCATATGGTGAGTGGAACTATAATGGAAGAAGATTGAAGGGGATTAAATTCTATAACTGAAGAAATAAAAAGTGTTGCTTAACAATCCCTAGTGAAAAAGTTAAGAATGTATGCGGGGAAAAAGGTGAAATGCGGTTATTAGTTCTTAAACATAAATTTTTCCTAGCCATTTATTATATACTTCAGCTTTTGCTTGACGAGAGAGTATTTTGGATTTTTCACTTCTTTATTTTTCCATTTCTCGGTGTGGTTTAGTCCTATGGTATGTTAACGCAAGGTGCATGCGACCTCACGAATAAATTCTCCAAAACCCTAATAATTGAGCTACCCACCAATGGGTTCAACGTTAACATTCCAATAATCATTAACACAAGGGTGCATGCGACCTCACGAATAAATTCTCCAAAACCCTAATAATTGAGCTACCCACCGATGGGTTCAACGTTAACATTCCAATAATCATAACTTTTTTTTTCCTTTTGAAGTTATGAGATTGACTTTGATAAAAGGTTGTACAATGTTTTGGCACGTTGGTGCCATAATATTACATGCGAAAATATAGGTCATGACATTATTCATGACTCGGAGACATACAAAAGAAATAGAAGCACCCATAAAAAACTAGCGGACATACAAGGTATTTTAGCTAGTAGTTATGACAATCTTGGAGAGGCAGACACACTATCACTAATGCGTTCATGCACCCAGTCTTAGTATACCTCGATTCGAGCACCGCATGTATAAACCGCTAAGGATTTGGCCTCCCGCAATTAATTTTGCATAGCTCGTTCTATGCTACAATAGCATTAGTCAGCTAGTAAATAGAAAACATAAAAAAGGATGGGTGCCATTGTATCCGCAATCTCGTCACTCCCCAACATCAGAGAGATCAAAAGGAAAGAGTTAGTACAAAGAATAAAATGTGTTATATTATGTTTGAGCGCCCACTGTAGGGCGATCAAGAAGCTCTTGGACTACGCAATATGAATATTAGAGGGTGGAGTTTTAATTGCAGCTGAGCCCCAACGAAGGTTTTTCCCAGTATAGCAGAATATTCCTATTCCAGCTCTGAGGCGAGTATTTTTTAAGTTACATGTACATTAATTCATGTGATCCTTGCTTGTGAACAGTCGGAACATTGTTCTTGTAAAATTTTCATCGTCCTAGTATGTGCATGTATACTGGATAGGTTAGAATTTATATTGACATGAGGTTTTGGTTGGATAGGTTAATATTTTAAGGGTAGGGTTTCGATTTCTTTGGTAATGGTTAGTGTGTTGAAGTAGGACTGGCGAAAGATTAGTCATTTCGATTAATCCAAATGCACCAGAAGGTGACAAAGATATAAATACTCGTGTTTAGCTGTATGGTATATATTCCTAAGTTGTGCCAGCCGCGCAATTAGCCATTCACTAAATGTGTTCTACAGATTCGCCGGCTTGAAACCAAAAGGTAAGCCAAAACCAGATTGGCCTCACACAGGGGCATTTGAAGAAAAGGTGATCAGTTGTTTCTTGTGCAGTGTGACACAAAAGGCACAGGTCTGTGTTCGTTAAATGGAGTAGGTAGAGGTTTGACTGTAATGGTAGTCTTTCCCAACATGCTTGTCATATAAGATAAATCACTTTGGGTGGGATCAGAGTTTGACCCAAGAATTTTTGCCAGTTAGACGTCCACTGTCCGAACTAGACACATTTGGCTGGTTTGGTGGTGGTTGTACACTACAATGTAGTAAACCATAGGCAATCTTAACGGTGAACATGCCATCAGCTGTGACCGCCCAAATTAACTGATCATCATAGTTATATGCATATATGTAGATTGAAAATACCTTTTTAGCTGTTTCGGGATGAAACGGATCTTGGATCAACTGTTTGTCCCACTCTTGTTCCTTGATTAAGTCACTGACCCAAATAATATTTGATGTTGCTGCCAAAGTCCACTCATCCAGAGACATCACTTTTTGTGATCCACTTATCCTGGTTTACCGGAATCCTCTCTCCATTGCCAACTTGTCATCGTAATCCTATTTCCAGGATCTATCTCCCAGCTATCATAACTTTGAACTCTTGCTTTGTCTGGATTGCCGCACAGAATCAGCGGGTAAGAGTATGAAAAGGAATTGTAACCCGTCCATTTGTTTGGGCACAATCTAACAGCATTCCGTAAGTTAAACTGTCTAAGCGAAATTGTCTTTTTATGCCAAAATCTCATTATTTCACATGCAAGAAAGAAGGTCCGAGAAAAACTGTGAATAAGTTTGAATGCTAATCAGACTTACGAATGTAAGGCGAAATTACGTATCGGCATTTGCCGCGCAGAGTTTTGATTCAGACCAGAAGAATACACGTAGAATGACTCAGAACAAAATGACTATGGACGGTATCTTGATTACATGTCACAAAACCGTTTACCGGCACAGAAGCCCTCCTATGACCGTAGTAATGTGCATGCTTTAGGTGACAAACTGAAGCAAGACTAATTTGCAATCTGTTTCGCTAAATTCATACCATTACTGGTGGGAAATCGTTTGCATCAGAAAGGTTGAATACCATCTCTTAGCCCTTGCATTTAGTGGCCAAATATTAGCTTATAGTTGTTCAGATAAAAAGAATATGAAACCCCTGTTGGGTAACCTTCGAGATGAAATGTGCATAAATTGTTGCATCACGAGATAGTTTTGGGTTTTCCGCTTCTTTACTTTTTCCGTTTCTCGGTGTGGTTTAATGATCTGGTATTAACGTGAATAAATTCTCCAAAACCCTCAGAGTAGAACTACCCACCAATGGATTCAACATCAACATTCCAATCACCATAAAAAGGAACAATACAAGGTATTGAACCAGTCCATTTGTTTGGGCACAATCTGACCGCATTTTATAAGTTACATAAACTATCTAAGCCAACTGCCTTTTAATGACAAAATCTCTCGTAATTGACCAGCGTGTATACGTATACATACACAGCACACTTTCGATTTAGGTATGTTATGAAAGCAGTTTTGGCTTTTGCGAAACCAGCTCAACGCTGTTTTGGCTACCCCCATTTTTGGGATTTAAGCCTTTCAGCAAAGCTTTCTTTCTGGGTTATAAGTAATCGCCAGCTAAAGGCCGACTCTCGACAGCTCAATTTCACCTTCAGGTTAGGTTGCCAAGACTTCAGGCAACCCTGGAAAACCCTGACCACCTTGGACCTCGAAGGTCCTGATTCCTGAACCTTGTGAATTCTACGATAAAAAAACAAGGGTGTTTCACCAAATTATCATGTTACACCGAATATGTATGGCTAGTTTGTAACTTTATAGTACTTGAGAACATCAACGTCAGAGTAAAATCCTTTCTTAATTGCAGACAACGTCAGAGTAAAATCCTATGGTCCTCCTTGGCAATCTTGAACATCGAGTAGTTCCACATCAAAAACTTCGAATTGCTTTGCGCTAAAAAAGGTGGAGGGTCCTACCTGCAAAACAGAAGATACTTTCTTTACATTATGTGTTGATTACCTAAGGGAAAATTAGTAAAACATGGGTTTTCTAATTAATTATTTGGGGTTGATGGATTTTTTTGGAGAAATTGTAAAAAGAGGGGGCCAAACTTTAAAATCCTTGAAAGGAAAGGTGGGGTGGGTTAGAAAAAAATGGGTTTTTCTAAACCTCCCTATTTCCCCTTCCCCAAAATACCCCTCCCCACATTTGACCCACTTCGTGCACTCCGCCAATCCCTTCTCCCCCAATCGGCCAATCCCTTTAGATCCCCTTCCCTCCCAAATTCTGCTCACCCCACTCCACCTCCCACCCCCCACCCCAACCCGCAGGTTACCCCAACCCACCCCACCCCCTACCCTGCTGCGGTCCCCCCCACCCCCATATTTCCCTCCAACCGGGACTTTTCCCCAATCCGAGAGACACGTCCTCCACCAACCCGCACTCTGTCTCCCGTCTCCACGCACGGCTGTTCCCTCTCTGCACACAGCCTCGCCACCACCCGCACCCGCACGTTCCTCCATCCCCTTCGTCCAACCCTTCAGACCTCAACCACCACTACGTGGTGGTCCTTCCCCCGACCCCGCTGCCGTAAATGATGCTTTCCCCAAGAAAATCAAGGATCGTTTCATGCATGTCGCTGTAGAGACCCTGAAGATCGCATTCTGAAGCTCAATGTTGGTGCGCGCCAGTGTAAAGGTACCCCCCTTCTTACATCTTTTGAGTGATCAGCATGTTTCTTCGTCGTTTGTTTGTGCGCGTCGTTGTAAAGCCTGACTTTTGTCTGTTGTTGGTTTTTACGATCGAGTGTTTTTTGGCAAATTCACGACCTTCCGTACTTTGTCATGCATGCAATTGCTTCAGTTGTAAGATCAATTACTTTAAATAATCTCTTCCATGACGAGTACTGCTTTTTGCTAGGCATTGAAGAAACTAATTGATATGTCAGTCCCCCTAACAACATCTTTACTGGAGGTCAGTTTCTTCTTCTTCTTCTTTTTAATGTCTCAGTATTCTATGACATCTTACTATACGTAAAGTTCACATTTGCTTTGACTTCTCAACCACGAATTTTTTAATCCTTTTCTGCATGGTGTTAGGTATACTTGCCGCTCGAATAGCCAGTAAAACTTAACAAGTCCTAGGAAATGTACAAATTAAGCAATTTAGGTTTTAAACCAGTAAAGCATATAATCTACAAGGTATAGTCTCTATCAATATCGCAAATTAGGTGTATACTAGAAGCAAGGGAAAATTAGGGAAACATGGGTTTGTGATTAAATATTTGGGGTTGATGGTTTTTTTTGTGAAAATTGTGAAAAGAGGGGGCCAATTCCTCAAATTCCTGAAAGGTGGGGTGACTTGAGAATAAATGGGTTTCTCAAAAACTCATTAATCACCCTTCCCCAAAATACCCCTCCCCACAGTAAACCCACTTCGTGCCCTCCGCCCAGCCATTCTCTCCCCCAATCGGACGACCACTTCATCCCCCTTCCCTCCAAAATTCTCCCTACCCCACTCCACCTCCCCCCCTCCCGCCCCCCTCGCAGGTTACGACACCCCCACCCCACCCCATTCCCTGCTACGGTCACCCCCACCCCACCCCGACCCCCATATTTCCCCCCAACCGCGACTGTCCCCCAAGCCGAGAGACACGTCTGTCTCCATCCTCCAAGCACGGCTGTCTCCTCCCCGCACCCAGCACCGCCCCCACAATACGGTCCTCCATCCACTTCGCCCAACCCCTCAGCCTCCAACCACCACTACGTGGTGGTCTTTCCTCCATCCCCGCTGCCGTAACGGATGCCGTGACGAGAAAATCAAGGATCGTTTCATGCATGTCGCTGTAGAGGCCCTAAAGATCGGATTCCGAAGCTCGACGTTGGTGCGCGCCAGTGTAAAGGTACCCCTTCTTACATTTTTTGAGTGATCAGTAGTTTCTTCGACGTTTGTTTGTTCGTGCCGCTGTATAGCCCGACTGTTGTGTTGTTTCTGTTCTATTGTCCCAACTTTTGTGTTGTTTCTGCATCCTCTTGTGTCATTCTTCCGCATCATTTTGGGTGTTGCTTTTAACTTAGATGTGCACCTCTCTCTCAAAGGTTGAGGTGAGTGAGTGCTTTGAGTTTAGTTCAAGTAATAACAAGTTAAATACTTTCTGAATAGGTGCTTGACGTATACTATTTGATTTAGTCCGAAGATATGTACATGCTTGTGTATGAGAGTATACATATGTAGCTTATGTAAAACATGGATGATTTCCTTTTAAGTTTCATGCCATATACCCGCATATTTATTTTATGCACACGTGTCTGCTGCTATCATGAAGTTTACTTTGGAATCATATGCCAATTTTCATGGCCAAGTTAAATTAGAATCATAAGTTATATAGTGATTGATTAAGTTTTAATGGGGCACTTAGAGGTTTCAGCACTTCAAAGTATAAGGAAAGCCCTCAAAAGTTTAAGAAATGAATTTTTTAGGTCAAGATTAACGTGTCTTCTATTTTGGAGAAATTTCAGATTTGGTTACTCGAGCTAGATTCGGTTTAGTATAATTTGACATTTGAAGTT
This sequence comes from Escallonia rubra, assembly GCA_033065855.1. NCBI lineage: Eukaryota > Viridiplantae > Streptophyta > Magnoliopsida > Escalloniales > Escalloniaceae > Escallonia > Escallonia rubra. Next base: position 588,835 of record JAVXUO010000870.1, read on the forward strand.
TAAGGTAACATACTTGGTTCTGTTGTTTCTGTTGAGACTTGAGACCAACAGTATTGATGCAATTTCAATGAGAGGGAAGTGGTAGTCTTCGGAATTACTCGGTCAAATGTTTAGTTTGTTGAATGAATCTTTCAGGTAATTCCTTCTTCTTCACAAGAGTGTATCTTCCCATGGTCTTTGTAGATTTATGAGTAGCAAGCTCTAGTGAAAAAGGAGTCCCTATAAGCTATGTTATTTGATGAAGGATATGTTTGAACGAGCTACTACTAACGTGCGAACAATAAAATGGACTTCACAAAGGCTTTGATTTTAGAAGCTTATGGTTTTGCCTTGGTAATGGAGAAGCTCTCTAATCGTATTTAGGATGACGTTCGTGATTTTATTTTATTTGCGGATGATCTAATTTACTTTGATGAGGCTAGAGTAGGAGTGAGTTAAGTTAAAGTTATGGGGAGTACTTTAAAATTCAAAGGTTTTGGATTAAGCAGGAGATGAGATTCAATTTTAGTAAAACTAGGAGGCACTCTGGAAGATATTAAAATGGATAGGCACAAGGAGGGAGAGATTAACGAGGAGGATGGGCACAAGGAGGGAGAGGTTGACGAGCTTGTTGCCTGTAGGATTTAGAGCAGTCCGTTAAAGTAGAGATTGGCTTTTGGGTGCTTTGTGATTTTGTTTTTTTTTTCTCAAACTTCAAGCAAAGCTTTATAGGACGGCAGTGAGGCTAGTGACGTTGTAAGAAGAAGTTGATTTGTGACAAGTTTATTGGGAAAAATGATTTAGAGGTATAAGTTGTGTGAAAGTACTTGATTGCTAAGGATTTGTAAGAAAACATGTGCCCCGTACCAGTCCTATGCTTTGATTGAGGGAAATGAAAGCAAAGGATTCATTTAGCTGAACTAACGATGTGGGACGAAGGCCTAGATGACGATGATGACTCGAAAACACTGTCCACGAGTTCAATGAAATCTCATACTTCTCTCTATACCTTGTTGTTGCTTTTTATGTCAACCTAATGTACACCAATTGAAATGACAAATGAATGAGTGCAATCTAATGAGTGCAATTACAAGAAAAAGAAGAGGTATAGACTTAAACAAAAATACCCACCATGAGCTCGAAGTATTCAATTGGGTAGAAGAAGATATCGCACACGTATGACAAAAGAAAAAGAAGATACGCAATTAAAAAAAGATTATTTTGCCATTGCAAATGATTTTATATGCACATGCTTTTGTTCGAACTGCCATCATGAGCTATGATATGTCATGCTTGACGATGAATGTTGAATGCCATTATTTTTCTTGCAGCAAGATGTGTCCCTTATGCAGGCACACATTGATTTAGAGGTCAACCAAGTTGGTTTTGGCGTCATTATGCATATCTCACTTGTCAATTATAAGGGCCCCAGAGGAAGAGTTAACGTTTAGACCTGATCTCAGCCAGTGGTAGACACCTCATTCCGGAAAGATTCATGCAACAAACTAAACCATGTTGCATGAATCTTTCCAGTAATTCCTTCTGCTTTCCAATATGTTTAAGCTAGCATCAATTAAGGAGCATTTTATGGGACATTAGGATTGACTGCTAATTTGGACAACATGGTTTTAGTGATACATCCTGCAGAAGATAAAAGTGGTATTAGAATATTCTAGACACTGACGTGTGACTACATATCAGAATATGCATTCTAATCTACTCTGCATATTATTTACACAATTTGCAATCTAATTATGTGATTTTTTGTTTAATTACTCCTATTTATACTATCACAAAACGAATGTTGTTTAGTCAGTTATATGAAATCTTTAGCATCATGCATATATGAGAGAAATAAAGAAAATGCTTGAAATAGTCATGCCTTGATGTATGCATCGTTCAGTTAGGCAATAAAAACCGAAGCAACCCTAACATTTCTATTCTCGACAATATAAGCCGATGTAGGAAACATCAATGGTTAATAATTAACGGCCTAAAGTTTTACCAAGTATGTTAACATGTTAATCTATATGAGCAGATTTTAAATATGGTCGAGTGCAGGTAAGTTGCTTTTAATGCGACATTAATGTTGTTAAGGCATCCTGAGACATGTATATGATGTCAAGTGTCTTCTGAAGTTGGTTAATATTCGGAAAATTAGGAAATAAGGGGTTTTGGGGTAATTTTTTTATAAAATGTGGGTTTGTAATTTGCTCTACCCAAAGTACCCTCTCCCATCTTCCCCTCCAAATCACATTTGACACTCTGCAATACATACATGCCCCACACCCTCCCACCCCTATCCTTCCCACCCCTACCCCATGCGCCACCCTACCCCTACCCACCAACCCCCCCAAGTCCCATGTTAGATTTACATGTATGGGGCTACTTGGCGGGTCAAATGGCTTCTACCACAATCAGAGCCTTCAAATAATACTTAGCTACCTTCCCTGCATCTATCTTGAGGATTATAGGAATAAAACACTTTTCTCCTTCAAAGTAAATAATCCATACCTAATTCCGGCTTTGCACATTTTCATGATGCTCATAAAAATAATTTACTACCAAGCAGATGCAAGTGTATTTAAATGCAACTTCTCGTTGCCCATTTACTCATATCAATTGCAAAAAACCTAACTATAAATGCTTACTAATTAACAGAGAAACAATATAACATCCAACTCGTTCTAATAAGTATCAAGTCTGAAACTAAACAAAAACAAAAACATGATAGGAAGAAGAAAAGCCACAGGAATCAAGGTCCATACAACAACATTAGTTTGTTGTCAAGTAGACTAAATGGGAGCGGAAGGGCTGTAATGGTGGTTTTTAGCACTCAGTATTGAGCTTTAGCATCCCCTGATTACGGATTTAGAGTATTCAGCTTTGCTTGGACATTGCTAGCTGCATCATAAACCACTCTAGCACCATATTTGTTCAACCAAGGGCCAACATGGTTTTTGACCAATCAAGTAGCCTTTATTCTATTTGCTTATGTTGCTTTTCGTAGCCAAAAAGAACATGGCATCACTTAGATAAAGGATATGCATGGCTGATTTTAAACAAGTTATTGAACAAGAAACAATGCTAGTTCAGGCACTTAGACACTTGATGACATTTAGTGTATCTTGCTTATGGTAGCTAAAAAATTATTATTAATCGTGTGCTATGATTAAGTTATTTCGTTTGTTGACATCTTTCTTACTTTGTAACATATGTTAATCCTGATAATGATGAGGATGATTTTAATTGGAATGAAAGGGAACTTGACTAAGAGAAATGATTAGGCTGCAATGCCTATGTTCTGTTTAGATTTCCACGTGGTGCTTGTGAGGTTGGTAGTTTGATGAGGAAAATAACCATTATCGTGTTGCACCTAGAGACCGACAGTATTCAAGAACAAATGGAGATATGAAGTTGCTCAAGCTTGACACAAGTCTTTTTTTTCTCAAGAATGCAAGTATAGATATGCAAAGATGCTTGTGAGTTTATGCAGCTATTCAAGTCGTTTATAATCTTGCAACTAATAAAATCAAAACTTTGCCTAAGGGAAGAGCTTATATCATAGCACAATTGGATGTAGATATGCCTGGTAAAAACATGGTGCCATTTTGCAGTGATGACAACAGTACTTCCTGTCGCATCCTATACACGTGGTGCCATTATGGTGTAGCATGAATTTTAGTACCACTGACAATCACGCTTGCCCACTTTGCAAAGGAAGAGCTTTAAGAACTCCAAAACCACGTCTTCATTCGCACCTAATGAATTTTATTACATTAGGTGCACGAGAAGAAACGACTTGAATAGTTGCATAAAATGACAAGCATCTTTGCATATCAGGACTTGCATTGTTGCAGAAATTGACTTGTGTCAAAGTAATCTTACCAGCCCTATTACCCTTTTTTTTTGTTGTGTGTTTGTTGTCCTACGGGAGAGTCAAGCGTGCTCTAATATGCAGCTAAACACTTAGGCAAAGTTTCTATTGCATTGGTTGTAAGAGAAGAAATGACTTGATTATCTGAAAAAACGGACAAGCACTTTCACATAACCATACTTGTAGTCTTGCATAAAATGACTTGCATCAAAGTAAACCATGTTTATACCCTATATGTTTAATAACAAGCGCGCTGCATTTTGTGTTTGTTGTCCTACGGGAGAATCAACTTCCCAAGAAAATTTGGACCGATGATGTGACTACTAAACTTGATCGAATGTGGATTGGTCTGATGTCACTGAAGAGGAGGGCGTAAACTTTAATATAGCTCTAGTGGAGCTGTGATTAGAAAAAAGTACGTTACAGATTAAAGGGTGTCCACAACACATAGAAATGAACACACAAAACACGCCTTAAGCTAGCTCGGAATTATTAATGCGTGTGAAAATGTGTGATTCTATGGTCCCCTTTCCTTACTCAGCTACGGAACAACCTTGCTTAGGTTCACATTTAGTGGGAGAATGACAAAGAAAAGGCATACTGAAACAACCTTACATTCGTATGATGCTTCTTTTGCTATCATGTAATGTGTAACGATTGCAGAAAAAGAGAAACAAGAACTTCTGGAACCCTTGTTCAAAGCATGCAGATTCTGATCTTCCCACTTTAGCCCAAGTGAGTTACAGATGAATTCAGGTTTTGTGCATGGGTACCATAAAGAGTTGCCCATGTATAATCATAAAAATTAAAGGAACATAATCTTGAACTCATGTAGTTCATCATGTCACTAATAGATTTCTGAGCTATGAGGGAAACGATACTCATTTGGGGTGACAAAGACAGTGTCTTTCCTCTGCCACTGGCATATCAGTTGCAGCAGTATAGTAATGTAAATCTACTGTGGGACTTGGGGGGTTGGTGGATGGGTGGGTAGGGGTAGGGTGGCGCTTGGGGTGAGGGTGGGAAGGATATGGGTGGGAGGGTGAGGGGGGTGTGGGGCATGTATGTATTGCAGAGTGTCAAATGTGATTTGGAGGGGAAGACGGGGGAGGGTACTTTGGGTAGAGCAATTTAAAGGAGTTGAAAAAACCCATCTTTTCTTAACCTCTACCCTTGTTCAGAAATTATAAAAAGTAGACCCATCTTTTCTTAAGTTTTCAAAACAAACCCACCTTTTATAAAAAAAATTACCCCAAAACCCCTCATTTCCTAATTTTCCCGTTAATATTTGTTTGTTTTTGTCGGATTTTGTTTCATGACATAGAATTATCTCATTTCCAATAACATATAAAGGTAACTAGCCAGGGGACAACAAAGAGAACATCTAGGTGGCAAAGGATCAGGGGCAAGCGTCAGGTCCCCAGCTTAAAAAACAATGTAGATCATAAAGAAAAAAAATTTGCGAGGCAAGTTCAGCTGATTATCATCAGACTTCAAATATTTTGCTGGCTTGACAAAAGACACTATCCTGTTATTAGAAAGAGACATGGTAATAGAATTAATCTGTTAAAAGTATGCCTGCTTCGGTGTGCATCTATATGCAAGACTTCTTCGCAAAATGAATGCCTTTGAGTCTCTTATATTCTACTTCTCTACTCTCCAGTTTTTTTTAAATCCCTTACTGTACTCTATTTATATTTTAATTTCCTGCTCTTTCATGGATTATTTTTAGTGGATTATGCGAGATGTTGGCCGGGTTCACAAAACACACTAAGCTGGATCACTGAGGGAAAGAGAATGATAAAACTCCATTGGTTAAACGAAATGAGAAGGTAGACTGAGGGCTTAAGTATAGTATCTAATGATAGGGCAACTTCTGAATGGTAAACATGTTCGCAGCTAGAACAAACATTCTACCTCAATTCGCGTCCATAATCTTAGTTATGTTCTAGCTATGTTTTTTGAAGAACATAATGTAACTATGTTTTAAACACGATCAGAGTAACAGTTGAATCTTCCGCATCATCTATTGTACTTGGCTGGTTCGTGTCTTTAATTATTGATATGTTGTTATATATTTAATTACACTGTGATACCCTAAATTTCATTCTATAATTATGAAAGAAGGCTTAGAAACTCCAAGAGATTTGAAATAGACTAGCATTTTATCCACTGAGATTGCTAAAAAGTGACTCCGGAGAAAATCTCATTAGTTCTTAGTATGCTTTTTCGTGAGTTTTGTGGTCTCATACACTAACCTTTTAAGATGTTACACTTGATTTAGAACCAATTCTTTTTAAAATTAAATTACAAGAGGTAATTAAATTTATTTGGGGCATTAACAGTTTCAATTAGAATAAGTTTGGGAAATTAATGCACTGATGTAAGATATATGATGCCTAAGACAACTTCTAACTTAATTACAAACCATACAACTTGCCTGCATGTGCAAAAGATGGAGGCGAACATGGCATTGGCAGTAAATGTGCAATTGATCTTGCAGATGTGAATGATATCATATTTTTGGTAATGGTGCTGGTTTTGCATGAGGTGGTTGTGGCTGACTGTGATAGTGTTATACAACGGAAGTCATAGCAATAATTGTGGCAGCAACTATGGATGTATGTTGGTATTAATGATGGCTGTCTTAACAACAATGGTGGCTGTATCAGTGGTAGCGGTCGTAGTTTATCAGTGGTAAAACTTAGCTCCGTATACGATCCCACCAGAGCTTACCTCTAGATACAAGGATGGGAAAGCAGGAGGGAATCCCAGCAGCGAGGATCACTTACTTTCCAAGAAGGCTGGCGAGGTCCCTGCCATGGGGGGAAGACAGGTGGGAGCAAATAGGAGCGAGAGCATGGCAAGCTATAGTGACCGATTTGACTACATTTAGCGACCGCATAATGCGGTCGCTAAATATTTTTTAATTTAAAATTTTTCTTTTTTTAATCTTTTTTATTAAATTATATTATATCTTTCGCGACCGAATTAGCGACCGACAGTTGCGGTCGCTTCATATATTATCGCTAATTTTTTTATATATTTTTTTTAGAAATATATTAAAAATATTTAGCAACCGCACTTATTTAATTTAGCGACCGCTATGTGCGGTCGCTAAATATTTTTAAATATTTTTTTTTTTTAATTTTTTAAATATTAAAATTAGCGACCGCTTTATTTTATTTAGCGACTGTACATCGCCATGGCAAAACCTGGCTTTGCCAAAAAACAATTTATCATTGTTTTACTTTTTACATGTACGTAATTTCTATTGCACATAGAGAGAGTCAAACGAACGTAAAATAAATTAAAGTAAACCACTACTAAGTGCAGAGATTTGAAAAAGTCACATATCACATATAAACATAACAAAATTCAAGTGAGAGTTCGTGTGTTAAATTATAAGTTGTTTTAAAAGTTCAAGATATCACATAATGACTCAATAACGTTACCATTGCTTTGACCAGATAAACCAAATACTTGCTAACCATACAATACTAAAAAGAGCATTAACCGGGTTTAGCTTTGATATTGAAGTCCTGAATGTTTTCTTACAACATGAATAAGTAAAAAACAAATTTACACTTCCCTTTCATACCATGCACAAGAGTAGTAATCCAAAACTCATTCAAAATGGCAAAGTTCAAATGAAAAAGAAAAAGTGGGAAAAACAAACAGGAGAAGAAACACTATTATGTTAAAACGGTTAACCCCTCAACTGCAGTATAGTACAAGTTCTCATTGAAAATCTTGGGAGAACATAGCCATTATCGAACAACTAGGCCGACTTTTAAATTTCTTGAACTAAAGATCTCCCTTTTTCCTCTTTGAGATCTCCAATCTCATGAATACTTACTTTTGGAATTCATATAGAGTGATTTGACAAAATTCTTCGCGTATAGCTTATCCCTTTCCTAATATAATTATGCTTAAAATTTGGTCTCAAACCCTCCAAGAAGATCGACAGCTATTTCCTCGTAGTTTAAACAGATTTACAATTTTGAAATGAAATTGCTGTCAAAAGCAAACTTCGGCATAACTAACAAACCCCCCCTCCACCCCCACGCCCGTCCCCAACCCCCCCAACTCCCAAAAAAAAATTAAATAAAGAAATTGACTGAATCTTCCAAGAAGATATGTTAAATGTCGCTATTGCGACAACAAGATAACTGGGAAACAACCCATTTTTTCACTAGTAGAAATATCAAGTGAAGATACGAACATCGTGTCAAATACTTCCAAGTTATAGCTTCATCAAACCTTTATGTTATGCAGAATTATCAAAACAATAGCAGACATCGAAATTTGGTTCTAATATCCGATTCTGATTGAAAATGATTGTGCTTTAGAATAATTTCGTTGCTCCTTTGAGCGACCTTACTGGACATTTGACTCATTCCCTTAATGTTTTTCCTTTCAGGTGATTAATAGATGGGATTTCGGATTTGAAGGGTTAGCTGTGTGACCAAGAGTTAGCTGCCTTATTTCAGAGTTAGTATTGACATTTAAGTGTATTTAATCAAGACAAGTTGGTATTACTTAGGTTTTGTTTTGAAACTTCGTGTTGAAGAAATTTTTGGATTGTATAAAAGCTTTGGGCCCTATGATAGTTATTGATATACTCTTGGGAGTTATTGGTGCATGCTCTGAATGACCGTTTGAGATATTTATGATATTTTAAGGTTTTCTGATTTCGTTTGGGAGACTTTCGATATTGTAAGGTTTACTCCGAATTCAGTTTATTTGACTGTCTACGCTCCGGGAATTTTAATTAATTTTCGGGGTGTTACAGGCAGACCATGAGTTAAGTATTTAAAGACAGTAATATCCATTGCTTTAAACACAATATATATATATATATATATATGGAGCTGATCCCTTGACAGCGCTGGCAAAATAGGACATTTTGCCAGCGCGATCTGGCCGTCCATCATGAAAGATAGACGGCCCAGATCTTTTTTTTTGCGTTTTTTTAAGTACGTCCGCTACATTATGTAGCGGACAATTTTTTGACTTTTTTTGACAAAAATACCCTTTGTGCCCATCCGCTACATTATGTAGCGGACTATCGAGACTAGTGTTCTGACTTTTTTTTAAATCCGTCCGCTACATTATGTAGCGGACAATTTTTTGATAAAATACTCTCCTATTCCATCCGCTACATTATGTAGCGGACGAGTAGACAGACTAAATTTTTTTTCTCTTTCTCTGTCCTTTCTCTCATTGTCCTTCTCTCTCTTTCTCTTTCCGATTATCTTACGCAAAAAAGACTGAAGTTCATTGGCTTCAGTCAGTGCACTTGAAGCTAGCTTCTCACAGCACAGGCGCACCTTGTACGTCCTCTCCTTCTTTTTTCACGCACAGGCGCACCTTGTACGGCCTCTCCTTTTTCTTTTTCACACACAGGAAAAAGAAAAAGATTGGGGTTCAGTGGGTGCGTGAGATGTGTGAGTGTGCTGTAGAGGCATGCCCACCGGTGTGTGAGTTTTATGTGTTTTGTGAGTAATATATATATGTGGGTTTGTAAGTGGGCAACCCAGCTGCCGTGGTGTGTTGGTTTTGAAGAGAGATTAGAGAGAGAGAGAGAGGGCCATGAAGGCTGTTTGGTGTGAAGGGAGTGAACTGAAATGGGTGTCCACGGGTTGTGTGTGTGGGAAAAATGTGTGCATGATTGTGTAGGTGTGTGAGGCAGCTAGGTGTTGGGTTTATAGTTGTGGCATGCATTGTGTGAAGGAGCCGTGAGTTTATATGTGTATGAAGGTGCAAAAGCAGCAAGAAGGAAGTGCGACTATGAGAGAGAGTGAACTGAGTGGTGGTTAATGGGTCTGAGAGTTACAAATGGGTTTGCAAATTATATAGGGGTCGAACCCGTTCATGACGCTCTGGGGCATGTCGGGTTCCATGGACTCAGCTTGCTGTGCGAAGCCGTTCATTGGTGCCGGGTTCAGGGAGGTGTCGTTGGAGCCGAAGATTT